>OZ024922.1:9063005-9663005 GCA_964017225.1 Netelia inedita
CAAAAATTGGCGATAGCATTCTTATCGACGATAAAATTTCGATATCTACAAAAGTAAAGAATATTTACTTCGAGCGCGTTCGAATGAAACTTGGGGCGGGTAACTCTCTTTGTTCTTTTGACGAAGAGCGGTTTTTTATCCGATAACCACTAGAGTTCCTTCGTCGATAATCGTTCATACGAATAATTCTACATTTCTCGTTCAACGTTATTTAGTCTAGCGAGGCGTTTAATGCCTCCCGAGGCAATGAACTTTTTTGCGTCGTTGATTTGTGGTTTTTTTGTTTTGTTTTCTTCTCTTTTCTTTTGTGTTTCTTTCGTCTCATCGAGAGTAAGCTTTTAGCTGAGTTACTAGAGCTTGTTGCGTGTAACTTTTGTTGGCTACATCTTTTGTGTTCTTTCTCTTTCTCGCCTCTCTTGAGCTGGGTAGTACACACATGCGGTTATCCTCGCGAGATCGTCGGTCACCTGTAATCAACAGATAGGCTGACTCATTATCACAAATGTATTTTGGCACGTAAAACCCGAGCCAAACCTGTCCCCGGTGTCTTTTTTGTGGCCGGAGGTTCACTGGCTCGACGTGCCTGAATCGCGCCGTTTATCACCATTTCTGCAACACACACATTCAATCGACGCTTCGTCAGATCGTTGTTTTTGTCTTGTTCTCATTGGTAGTTGCATTAACGTCATTCTTCGCTACGAATACGAACGTTGGCAGTCCCTTTTTTTACCTTGATCGCTGATTTTCCGAGGAAATTGTGTTGCCATTGGGCCTGAAAAAAAATTCAATATATCATATTTAATTTTCAAACTCGCTGTCGTTGGAACGTTCGATGCATAAAATGTATTCGTTGTGAAATACCCTTTTTTCGCTGGCACAAAGTCGTCCCATTCACTGAGATCATACTTCGACAAATCACCATCGTCGTCCTCCTCATCCTCTTCATCATCCTCTTCAGCATCCTGAAACGAACGATCGTTAATTAATCGCGAAGGTTTCGTCTTATATACATCAACGAGCGGCATTAGAGAATTACATTTTCTACAAGTTCCCGTCGTGAGTGCGGCGGCACTGCTATCGTCGTTATCTTGTCCTCGACAATATCCTTCGATTTGCTGCGCGGTGGACTACTATACCTCGAGTCCTTGGAATCATCGTCGGAACGATTTTCCGTTTTACGACGTTTCTTGCGTCTACCAAATTCGTCGTACTCGTCATCCTCTTCCTCTCGTCTCTCTTTATATTCGACGATACCACGATCGTTGTAACCACCGCCGTAGCCAGTACGTTCTTCCACTTCGCCAAACTTTGGCGCGTTGCACATGTTGCACTGCTGACGCCGAGCCCAATTCACGTTGCCACATTTGCTGCATTGCCAGTCGTCTGCACTGTAAATTCGACGAGACAAGAGTTTTTTTTAAAACGTAATTATGGTTTTATCCTATTTAGAGCGATGCGAAAGTGCAAATAATATTGTTATAATTTACAAAATTACAACATTTTGAGATGCGTCCATTTGCATAACGACATTTATAATTCCCGTATCATTCAGATCGTCACAGTTACAAGTTATTTGCGAGATATTACATGAATCAAGCATTGTCCATGTTCAATCGTTATACCTGAACAGACCCCTACTCTTTTCAGCTGCAACCTTTCCAATCTCCTGACCAAGTTTCTTCTTCTTAGGACACTCTCCTCTGTCTGAACAAAAGGAGTTAAGTGAACTTCTATCGATAGATGTGCACAAGATTGTTAAAAACAAAAGTTTTCGTACCTTTGCCACAGCGATTGCAGGAATTACGTCTTGCAAAGTTGACATTGCCACATCTAGAACGAGAAATCGTGCTCTTGAATTATTTCGATTCCAGGTTCGTGCGGAGCTTGCAGAATAAACAATACGGTCATTCCTGAGGACGATCGGGGGACAGGGATAAATAAATCTCTGTATCTCACGCTCGATCTAAAGAACATCGGGAGAAGAGATCGAAGATTTTCGAGGGATTGGACCACGCGACGGTCATAAATGATTCTTCGATCAATTCATTCTACTGTTTCGTGTTAAATCAATGAAATCGAAAAAGAATGAGCGCCCTCCTGTGTGTTGTGTGTGTGTGTGTGTTTGAGAATCACGTTTACGCACTGGGAGTCGGGGCATATCCAATCGCCATCGTTGATGCCGCCACGGGAAGGACTGTCGTCGTCCACCTTGCCACCATCCATTTCCTTTACTCCCCGGAGCCTTCCAGTCTCGCAGGACTGATGATCCTATTCGCTTTGTTTATATATCTTTACGTGATAATATTATTATTCGGACTAACAATTTAGCTCTTCCGACCAGCAGATCAGCAGCCTCGTACTGCCGCACTGATCTAACCTGACGAATTGCAGAGGGCAGGCTGTACGATAAAGCGGCAGTAGGTGAGGGAGAGAAGGAGGTATGATTCCCCACACCGTATTCAATCCGCCAGTGTTGTGGACGGCAAACTATCAATTGGTCACTTGCGAATATTCCGAATAATACATGTACCCGAATACTACTCAAGATTAAAGACTAACGATAAGCCGAATTTTCGATTTCCCGAAATATCTAGATGATCGAATGGCAAAGATTTCCGAATGTCGAATATCCCGGTTGTATAACTATTCCAATAGTCGACGTTCCAAAATACGCGATGTCCCGAAAATGCCGGATATGCATCTTTACACGAATGGTCTATAGCTAGAAATTGCAGAGTCTCGAATCGGAATCATCCCGATGGACTTACTTTCCGGTGGAAAGTAAACTTGAATCTTTCTATAAACCGAACGAAGAATATCCCGAAGCTAGACAGCCCGAAAAACTAATAGCTGTACAGAAATTGCTCTTGCTGTTGACCGGTCATGTAGATGTTGAAGGTGTAGTTCCACATTCCTCCGCAATTCGACGTTGGATGGAGTGAAAATCGCAATGTTTGAAATAGTTCACACACGTTTGGGCCCCGCAATTAAGTATAAAGGAAAATATTTTGGTGTTTGGAGTTTTGGTGGAAATTTGGGCGGATGTGCGTATGCCTGGAATGATTCATGATAGCTGTAAGTGAAAATACGCTAAATTAAGCAGCAATGCTTATATATAGATCAGCTTTACTTGGCGCGTGCGCAAGTACATAACCGACCAATCCATAAATGACCGCACCGCATAATAAGAATAGGATATTCGGATTAATAAAGAAAATTTTCGATTGCGTAACCTCTCGATGAAGATGGAAAGGAAATTTCGCCGGCTTAAATGGAGAATATCACAAATGTGATATTCGTGTTATACGGGAAAATTTTGATTCAACAACTATCCAATAAAATCATTTTAGACAACAAAATTCGATTCTCGTCGAGTGTCGATTGTCTGAAGTCGAGATACACTTCCGGGGCTTATTGTCAGGATACGTCGTAGGTTCGTGGTTCCCTAAAGATTTTTTATACGATAAAGCTGATATTGTTATTATATGAAGTGGAATTTCGCGAAGTTCTACACTATTTTCAGGATTTTGCTCATTAACTTTGACCTATCGAAAGAATAACCATGAATTTCGTGATGTGCAGGAAATTTCCTATTCCGTAACCTCCAATTCGCAAACGTTTTGCCGGTTCGTGATGGATGTCTGCCACTGCAATCTGACCACACGCGTAAAATTGTCGTGTCGGTGCACAGTCTGCTTGTCAGTCACAAAAACACCCGATGTTCCCTTTGCTATATATATGACTACGATAGCTCGCGGCCAACTTAACGTGGGTATAAAAAAGTTCACCCTTTGGCCGCTCAGATGTCGCAGAACCAACTTTCGAGGTTTCAACTTTTGTTGAGCGTTGCTGATCACCCTCCTAATCTCTGATTAAAGTTATTTTTAATTTGGCTCCGTACCTTCAGTCATTTAAATCAAGTCACGGAAAAATTAATCTTTGGAGAGAAATTTGCAACTTGACTAGCCACAACGAATTCAGACGACTATAGAAGGAATATGCCCATGCTTTCGGTTGGCCCCAGAAATGTATCACCCAGTGTAGTTCCGTCACCCAGTACTTCGCGTCGCTAGTGTCGCGGCATGAATGTGTTAGGTCACACAGACGCGTTCATGTACACTGTACACAGCTTCGAGGCGTAGCTCCGCCTCCTCTTCACCAATCACGTGCGAGCAAGCGCTCCTTATGTTCCTTCTCACTTCTTCTAATGCGAGGTATAGACTGGGTGACACATGCCGACTCTCTCTTTTTCCGAGCTGCTCCTTACACAGTCCATCTCACTTCTTCTAATGCGAGATATAGACTGGGTGACACATGCCGACTCTCTCTTTTTCTGAAATGCTACTTTCCCCCACTGATTCGACATACGTATATAAGAATAATCCTAAGAACGCTAATAGTAGTATAAATTCAGCTAATTATAAAAAAATAGCTTATCTTCAATATTTGAATTATTAAGTAATAAAAAATAAAAATTAATTTTTTCACCACAGAAAATTAAAAAAAATTACGAAGCAAGAGACTTGATCGTGCAACCTTTCGATCTGAAACCAAGAACCTTACCAAACCATCCAACGTCTCACATAATATTGTAATCAAATACTCCTTACTTGAATCTAGTCACTAGCATCTCTGTAAATGTATTGTGCACACGCATGCATATTTATGAAACCCACACAACCTCTACTCGTAAGTGGGCACGAATATATGCATTAAAACTCCTGGCTTCTTTCTTAATTTTTTCTTTCAGTGATATTTATGTTAAATAAAATTTCTATTTATGCAAAGAGTGAAAAAACAAACAAAAAATTGTAAAAGGAAAAAGCGTTCGAGGGTGATTCGATCGGCCGACTCTACGAATTGTGAATTTAGAGACAGCAGAGTTTTCACGGTATCGTGACTCCGCCTACTGGGCGTGTAAAGTCCCGAGTGACGTCACACACGCCGACCGCCACGCCGCCAAGCGGCAGTTTCGGGCGGTAAAAACTTGGAGCCATGCGGCCTATAAGCATATTCCTTCTATAGTCGTCTGAATTCGTTGCTAGCCATGGACAAAGAAAATTAATTTGCCTCCATACCTTTAGCCAATTGATTAATATTGGGCAGCTTGTTGAATTTAGTTCTCTAAAGTTTAGGTAATTCACGAATGTCGAAGGATCGAATTTTCTACAGAAATGATGTGCACTCGGGGGCCGCTCTATGTTGCTGTATGTATGTGTGCGTGCGTGTTTTTGCTAGGTGGTAAAACGCGGTGTTTTCGGAACTTCGATAACTTACATTAGTATTTTATGATAGGAATAGTGTTGTCATCCATGAAGTCAGCAAACAGATATAAATCAGTTTCGGATCGAGCCCTTTTGGAGTTTTCCTTAACTTGTTAGAATCAGGACCCAGACAAAACATTATTATCGCCCGTTTTCTCCAACGCGGTCTAAGTTTGATCTTGGTTCAAGTTGCTCTTTATCTTTTTCGAATTTTTGGAACTAGAAAAAGATGAAAAGTAAATTGAACCGAGATCAACGTTGCACCGCATTGGAGAAAACGGGCGTATGTAGGGTATGTAGTACATTCTATGATCTGGCGTTCCGGCTACCCGCGATTGTCGGAAAGTACAAAATGGAGGGAAACTGAAGTTTCAATTTTTTTTATCTAAATACACTTTTAATTTTCAAAAATGGCAATACGAAATAAGGAATATTAGTGATAGGCGAGATCCATCGAACGTCCTCAGTTGGCAGCATCACAGGCATCGATCCAATCGTTGTACACGTCCAACGGATCCGATAGAAGATTGATAGTACTTTGATAATCTTCCAAACAAACGCGACAGCTTACTCTTGCAGTTTTTCGCGATTTGTCCCTGCACACAGAACGAAGGATGCTACTTTTGTAAACACACACATAAGACAAACACTTTGTCATGATTAATTTATTATTCGATTAACGTACATTTTAACTTCGCAAGATTTCTCATGATTGCAAAACGGGCACGTAAATTGTGTGTCTAGTGGCTCGATGTTCTTCTTTCGCGTGGGAGCTTGTCGTTTACTTTTTCTACGGCCCATATTCCCAGTCAAGGTCTTAAAACTCTCAGGTTGCCTATGTAAACGAAAAAATGTTGAACTGTTGGACGGTTTTAGGAGTATACTCGCATAAATTTATATTATAAATGTTAATCGAGTTTTCTTGGAAGACTTTCACGACGTTGCTGCATAATCGAATAAATATTAAAATAATGATTAAACCTGAAACAAGCCTATCGAAGTATCGTAATATCCTAATACTCGACCCTTCGTGGTCGAGAATCAACTGAAACGCGTCGAAACGCCAAGCGAACATCTGCTCGCACAGGTGGTGGGGAGAAAAGGTACCGTTACTCATCCCATAAAATCTCGACCATGTAAACTCGAAGTGTAATTTCGAGCTTGTTCGTACCTGAACTTCCGAGAGAATATATGACGTACAATGGGGGATAATCGTCGAATACGCGAGCCAATGAGATTGGTCGAAATGGCCGAAGGATGGGGCGGAGAAAAAATCGTATAATAATCCATGTATTTGCTTTACAAAATTATAGTATTAATAGTATTCGCGTTGGAGTTCTTTGCTTTCATTTTGTCTCATATTCGCTGTTTATCGACGCGATACATGATTAAGACATATTCGAGCGAATATATTATAATTTATATGCGTCGTTTTTAGACTCGAGGCAAAAATCACTCTCGATGAAATTTCCTCTCGAATTCGATGAATAACCCGATGACGAACAAATGTTTTTTCTTTTTAATTATTCGATTTCGGGACGTTTTCACTTCAATTATTATTCGCTCTTGGTACAATTTAAATATTTATAACGCGTGACAATTTTTGGACTCTGTTGAGCAGAAGATCACCCTGCTTCACCATAGCTTGATACTGCCAGTTCTTGCTGTCTGGACGATTCGTTTCAACGACGCCACCAACGCGATCGACCTTACAATGCAATCTACCAGCCGCGATAAAGCGCGATAGCTCTCTGTAGGTAGAAAAAAAAAAAAAAACACGTGATTAATGAAAATATGCAAAATTAACTTTCGATTTCAATCGATTAAAGCAGAGAATACGCACTGATCTATGTACTCCACGGTAACACCAAATGCATCAGCCATGTATTGAAGGGTTAAAGATCGATACGATTCCAGAAGCTGGGTGTACGCCAGTATGCGCATTTCCCTCACATAATAACGATAGTGAGGAAATATCAGATAATCTCTGCGCAGCAAGCCTTCGACGTGAGCTGTACGAAATATAAAGTTTATTTATTTTTCCAAAGAAGAAGGTAAATGGTAACGGTACGAAGGTAGCTTACCAAGATTTTTGAAGAAATCTGCGTAATGACAATTGTATAACGAAAATAGATAGTCCTTGCAGTCCTGATTATTATGCAATACTTCGAGTATCTCCGAGCCTTTGATTATCTTGTCTCTGAGTTCGTTTCTCGGCAAACTGATCATACTCAGGTAAACGGTGTATCTGACGAAAGTATTGTAATCCATGAGCTCGTAACTAGTGAAAGTACTGATAGTGTCGAGAAAGAAATTGGCAGCTTCTTTGAAATCGCGAACGGCTATGCAGTAAGTTCCCTGGTAAACTTTCAAACGATTTCTTCTGTCCCAATCGCCACCTTCTTCGATCAGACTGCAAATAATATCGATAGTTAAAAATATCGAACATTTGTGGTTTCCATACGAATGGTAAAGTTTTTGTTCGAATTACTTTACTTTAAATTCTTACCTCTTGGCCTTGTCGATATTTCTAACAATGTGATCATGATCGAGATAAAACAGGCCGATTCTTATATTGTGAAATACTATGTCCAGTCTGTGTCCTAAAGAAACGGTCTTCTCGTAGGTCTTTCTAAACGCCGATATAGCACCTTCCTTGTCACCGATTCGACAGAGATGCTCAGATTTCTTGAGATTTGCCTCTCGAACCTCCATCTCACCCAAGTTCTTCTCGGCGTCCTCGATGGCGTCATCGAGCGCTTTAGATTGTTCGAGATTGAGAGCTTTCATTTTGTCTCTGAGAGCCTCGTCTATCGGCCAGTCAAGATCACGGCATACTTCCTCGTAAAAAGGTGCCATATCTATTTTTTTTTTCAAAATTCAAATCGTTCGAAAATTAAAAGTGTGCCGATGAATCGACGATCCTGACAGATCGAAAAGTTTGGTTGTGTCATACACGGAGGTGAAAGAAGCCCGTAAATATATGAAAAGCTAATTTTTTGTTCTCGCGTTTCAATCAATAATAAATTCTGAACGTTCTGAATAAATAATCATTTCGTGTCCGACGTGGGAAAAAAATGAAACGTTGAAATGTAAAAATATGCAAACTCACTTTCGGCTTTTATGGCATCGAGTAGCTTGGTCTTTAAATTCTCGTCGTTCTTGTGCTCGGGTAAGCTGAGCAAAAATTTCGTTTGTGCGAGCTCCAGGTTTGGATTCTTCTCGAGACCATCGTCCTCCAGATTTTCCAACGGCATCGCGTTTGAAAATTGCGACAATTGATTGTAAGTTGAAAACAACGATGAACAAACACTTTTGCGGTATATATCCCAGTCGCAAAAGAGCCACGGATAACAAGTACGATGTCGCTGGCAAAGATGAGAGTTAGGAAACTGGCAATAAAAAACCGACACTGTAACACGAAGTGTATGATCATCCACGGTCCTCTAGCGGCAATCGTGTGTACTTCATTCCTGTATCTATAACCGACGGTCGATAATAGAGGCATTTGTAACGTAGATACGTATCTGAACGCCGCGTTTCCCTTGCACCGTACAAAATACAAAACAGTTGCGCACATTGGGGTAGTTCCTACAATGAAATAGCCGTTGTTGCACTTTTTTTTGTTATACGGACAGCCTTCATTTATAGCGAACGAAGAATTCAAGGTGATCGGGAATAGGGGCATTCGCACAAAATTGACGATTCGGGTGCAGGAATATACACGTTGATTTTCGTAATATTTTTCTTCGTTATCGAGATACTCCTTGCGTTTGTTATTTGTTTGTTTTTTTTTTTTGGAAATTCACCGCACCACAATTCGAAAGAACTATATTACATATACCATTTGTACCCAGGTGAACATAGACAATATTGTACGTTCAGCATAAAAATCGTTTACTACTTAATTTTCGTTAATTCTTAATTGCACAATAATAATAATAATAATAATAATAATAATAATAATAATGTGTTTTTATACTCTCGTCTCGTGATCCGTTTTAGCTAGAATAAAAATTATTACTATAATCTTACACGTTCAGGTTGTTCTTTTTTTTTTGTTTTTGTTTATCATGATTTTTAGGTGTGTCAAGAGGGCTTGGAAGGACGTTAGTTTTTATATAAAAAAATACATTGCGATCATAGACAGTAGACGTGACAGAGTGGACGAGGGTTGCTGTCGGAACGAGAGTTCGAAGAATCCAGAACTAATTCCGTCTCGATGGACTCTGAGACCGGCCACCGGCGAGGAAACGCTCTCGATGATATATCCCAATATCTTTCCGGTATGACACAACGGAAGGTAAACTGAAATATATATATATACATATATATATATATATGACATGATATTTTTGTTAGCATCGACGCGACGATGGAAGAAGCGAGACGAGGATATAATTGTTACATGGTATGTTCATTTCTATTTTTTTTTCCTTTCATCCCTCGAACATCCGAAAATGGGATTGTTTTTTTCACGAGCAAAAGGATAATGATGTAGCGTGGATCGTTACTGAAATTAAATATATATATGTATATATGTATGTATATATATATATATATATATACATATATCAATTTTTTTGGTCATCGATACAAAAGACATTTTGATCGCGTCGCGAGAATCCCATCGTTGCAACGTTTGGGGAGATCGAACAATATAGAACAATTAGGTATTGAGAACGATAAAGGTTTCAAGCGATTAAAAAATATGTTGGCGACCGGAACGGTCGAAGCTCTCTTTCTTCGCTTACTCTCTCGATTAACTCGATGCGTGCAACAGCGATTCATTGATCTGTATTATAGTACCGTATATATATATATATATATACATATATGTATATATATTATTATTATTTGTGTGTGTGTAATTTTTTTTCGTTTTTATTATATATTAATTTACAATCAGTGTTTCTGCCGATTAGTCGCTCTCGTTTCGATCAAACAATGAGTCAATCAATGTTATTTCAAGATTTTTTTTTCTTGCTTTTAGTGATGATAGCGATTGGTTTTACCCGACCGAGTTCTGTCGATTGAAATAAGTAACATTTACGACACTTAATATCCTTTAATCCCACGCTTTCGTCTCTTATTATTATTATTTTTTTTTCATCGTTCTCCCAGATCCTTCTCCTTTATCACTCTCTCTCTCTCTCTCTTTCTTTCTTTCTCTCTCATACCCTCTCTATCTCTTGAAATCGCGAGGATTCAGAGGAAAAAACATCTACTTAAATAGCTGTCGATTGATTCACTTTCCCTTTGAGGCCGATAAAACGAAAGAAACATCTACGTATTCCTTATGTATACATATATATATAGACAGCAGTTATTGTATCAACGACTTCATCTATACCCTGTGCATCTTCAAACGCCCCCGTTTTTTTTTCTTTTTTTTTTCGTCACTTCTGTTTCTCATCGTCATCGTGTTTTTTTTTCATCTTCTTCACA
Source organism: Netelia inedita (assembly GCA_964017225.1). Lineage (NCBI taxonomy): Eukaryota > Metazoa > Arthropoda > Insecta > Hymenoptera > Ichneumonidae > Netelia > Netelia inedita. The sequence continues at coordinate 9,073,718 of OZ024922.1, forward strand.
TCACTTCGACACATTCTATGTGATTACTCGATAAATGTTAGATTCACGTTATTCTTTAAACCTAAGTTCATAATATAATATTTATATAATATATTTATCATGTATAATATCTATATATATTTATATTCCTTGTTTATGTATAATAAAACCGACGCATCAATTTTACAGCGATAATCGTAGCTTGAGAACTTGTTTGTGCGTGTGTATGTGTGTGTGTGTATTTATCTTTCTTGTTCTTCTTTCAAAAGTTAGTTCAGTAATGCTAATGAGCATCGGTCATCGCGACACACACGCACACGCACTCATACACGCACGCACGCACGCAATTATTAATTTTTTTTCCTCATTCTTACGTACCCCGATGACTTATACCGAGTTGTTTTTTTTTGTTTTTTTTTGAAAACGTAATAGAATATAATTATGGCATAACATAACGCAACGCGCTTTCTATACTTACGGTATAGTAACTTAGTTTTTTCTCGCTTTTTCTTTTCTTCATCTTCCCTTTTCTTTATCCTTAAACGTTTAATTAGCAATAAAAATTCGTGGTATTGCAAGGATGATAAATAATAATGCTCTTTTAATCCATCTCGTTAATTATGCGTCGACGAAAGACACGTTTATGACTGGTTATTATTATCTCTCTCTCTCTCTCTCTCTCTCTTTTTTGTTTTCCTCCACAAATGAGAATGACGATTAGGGTTGATGCGAGTGATGACATTTATAGATCTCTTTTCTTCTCTATGGTTTCGTTTTTTTTTATTTCCCCTTATTTTTGCTCCGAGAGGTGACATCGATAATGAAACTCGTAAATGACAACGATAACAACAGTCGACGAAGATTGTCGAGAACAATTTTTTTTCCTTTCTTTCGTTCCGTTTCTTTTTTTTTTCTTTTCTATCTTTCGTTACACGAAATTCTCGAGATGCATGTCGGGGATTTTCGCGACTCACGGCACGTGAAATCGCGCATCCGATCGTTGCTCGCAATGCGAGAATTATAATGCCGTTAAGTTCGGTTTTTCTTGAGATTTGCGTCACTCGGCCATTCTCGATTCTCTACAACTATATCCTAAAAAATTTTCTGCTCTTTTTGTGTTTTTTTTTCTTCTTTTTCTTTCTTTTTTAAATTCACGTATTCATTCGTTTAGTTCGTTTTCTTGTTTCCTTCATTCGTTATCTAATTCGGTGTACGAGTTTTGCTACGAGATATCGCATCGTACTTACTTCCTGCTCGAACAGAGGCGATTTCGGGCACGTCGAAATTCGTATGAAAAAATTTCGCCACTATTCGTTAATTCTCTTTTCATTAGAGTACACTATTTACATTAAAAAACAAACAAAAGTATCTACCTAACTCGAGTTCGGAGACCGATATTACAAAGAGAAAAAGGCGAAATAAAAAAAAAGAAAAACAAAAAATTATATGCATATATATATATACATATATATATATATATATATATACTCGTCAATTATCAGAGTCAATTATCAGATACAAAATTTTTGGGCCCGTTTTCCTTTCTTCTCACAATCCGGCGAACGTTCCTCGTACCCAAAGTCGCGGAGGCGAGTAGTTTTTTTTTTACTTTTATTTTTCGATCCGGCAGGCTCGACAGGGACAATTATAGTAACGTAACGCGGTTTATTCGTCATATTTTACGTATAATTAAAAACTGTGTGTCCGCGTGAAAGAAGCGAACGCCTCGTCCTCCTTCGCTGTCGATTATTCGAGATCTTCGAGCCCGTATAACACCCCGGAAGCCGGAGATAAAGGAGTCTCACGGGGGTTCGGAGGGCAAAAACGTGATCGCGAGAAAGAAAAAAAAACGTATTATCCAATGAACACAATTCGTTCGTAATTACAGATGCTGGATAATCGGCAATGCAACAACAACAATAACAACAACAACAACAATAATAAAGTCTGGCGAAAAAACGATATACGGATATTTAAGGATTATTTACTCGTTACAAGTAAGACAATGTTCCTGCTCGGCCACTCGCCGGGTTTAGCACCGCTACTCGCCCCCCATTTCCTTCGTCGCGTCTCCATGACAATTTTTCCTATCCCGAAAGTGTCCAACGAGTACGAAGAACGTTTCGCGCGCGCGTGCGCTTCTCTCGTTGCGTCGGTAAATATTCAACCGCGAAAATAAGGGGGCAATTACGCGTTAAACGAAACGATCGGTCTCACCGGCTAAATACGTCGCAGCGAAACGATTCGTTCGGTTGGTACGAAGAAATTTAGCAAACAAATTTACTCGGTCCCACCAAAATTTTGTATCGCAATTCCGTTATCGTAGATTTCTAGAATCCAAAGGAATTTTGTATCTCCCCCCCCCCCCCCCCTCCTTTCCTTACCCACACCACACCTCACCATGGTGATGAATTGGAAAAAGTGCAAAATTTTCCGTATCCCCGCCTCTCTTTATCTCGCAAGAATTACAAAAATAAAATGTTACGCTTTCGAATTGTCCCACAAACAGTACTCGCTCTATCTCGTGGCTTCGTCCAGAAGGAGAAAGAACAAAACAAAGGATCTTCGGTTAGATCCACCGAAAGGCCCATACTTTCGTCGGGCGTAGACTAGATTAAGCCTAGTAAAAAGGATTTAATTCGAAGCCGCATTTGGAGCCTCGAACAGCCCGATTTCTTCATCCCTCTTTCTTTCGGACGAAAAAAAAGTTCATCGTCTTTTGTAATCCCGGCTCGAAAGAGACACGCACACAGGCATACGTACATACACACACGTACACGCACACACACCGACCTACACACACACACACGCACACACACGCACAAGCGCGCGCGCGCACACACACAGGCACCCGCGCACCGTCGTCGCGAACCACAGCAGGTAGCGTCCAAACGACATATGAAAATCCTCGACGAGGCTAGTTTTAGAAAACGAACCTCCTCCACGTCGCGCACAGAGTGTAAAAATACGTAAAAAACGGTAGTTATCCCGCCCCGGAGTTTCTTCTTTGCCACAGTAAAGAAAGAGAAACAAGGCCCGGAAAGAAAAATGAAGAAAAAAACGAGAAGAAAAATGATAAACGAACGGAAGAAAAAAGAAAAAGAAACGAGAGAAAATAAAAAGAAATAAGAAAAAAGGCAAAAGAATCCAATTGAGTTTGTTGGGTTTTCTTTGCTTTAAATTGATTATCATACGCCGTCGTAAGCGAGATCGACGGATGGTCTGTGATGCGACTGGAGGTAAGAGGGTGGCGTTGAATTTCCAGGCGCGCCCGGACCACCTGGATATCCTGGATAATTGGCGCTCGGTGCGTGTATGCCGGTCGGTGGTGTCGGATAAGTATCGAAGGAGCTCGAGTACGTCGCGTTGTAGGGATAAGGATTGGCCATGTGTCCGAGGGATGGATGCATACCGCCCATTCCGCTGATTCCGCTCATACCATAAGTGCGTTGCATCAGGCTCGATTCCAATCCACCGAATAGATAGCCATTCGTCGAGCCCATCGAGACGGGATAATGAGGTCCCGGTATGATGTTCGAGTACGCGTTGCCCGCCTGACCGTGGCTCATGCTCGGCGTATAATTGCTAGACGCGAGATTCTCGACCGTGTAAGATTTGCTGTGTTGTTGCTGTTGTTGTTGCTGCTGCTGATGATGCTGAGAATCGTGTTGCGTCGTATGATGACGACCGTTCATACCGTAAAGCGAGCCATAATTTTCGGCGGCCGAGTAATGTAACGAGCCGGGATAAAGACCACCGCCCGGTCCAAGGGGTGGACTGTAATTCGCCATACTGACACTCGCAAAACCTGAAAGATAAGACTGATGATGAGGCTCGAGTTTTTCACCGAGTCCCTCCTCGTTCAGGGCCGCATGAGCGTGCTGAAGTCGTTGATTACCACCGTCGGCTATACTCGGTATCTGATCGACGAGCGACTCGAGATCGCTGAGACTCTTCGAGGCAACGTCCTGGGACGAATTTCTCTTCATGCCGTATTGCTCGTGAGGATGATGATGATGCGGCGACATGGACGAGTGTTGCGTCGTCGTGTGCGAATGATTGTGCGGCGGTGTCTGATGCGAATGATGCTGTTGTTGTTGTTGTTGTTGTTGTTGTTGTTGTTGCTGTTGTTGTTGCTGCTGTTGCTGTTGCTGTTGCGTATGCTCGTCGTTCGTTTGTTGACTCAGACCCGTCGGCGTCGTCTGATGAGGATGACGATTGTCATTCGGTTGTTGGTCGTGAAAGCCCATGTAACTGGCGTAGCCCGAGTGCGACGGTGTCCCAGGATTGCTGTGATGTCCCGACGTTTCCGTCGTACCACCCGCTGGATTGTACTGACGATGCTCGTTGGTTAAATTTTGCTGTGAAATACTGGTCGGTGGCTCGAAATCCGGATGCTCGACGCTTGGCGAGGTAAGCGGGGATGGTTCTAAATTTTGTTCCGACGATATAGCCGTGTTGATCTCGGACGATAGATCCGAGTGGGTAAAGGAGAGCGACATGGACTTTGGACTTTGGCTGTAGTGCTGCATGTGTACGGGACTGTGTTTCGCGCTCATGTTGTAAGGACTGTCGGTCATTCCTTGAGCGAAGAAAGTACCGTCGCCCATTGACTGTGGATACGGTGCCATGTGAGCGAAAGGCTTCGGCGGTGACATCAACGGCGGTGAGAAACAATGAGGTACACCGGAATTTCCGTAAGCTTCGCTCATGTGACTCATGTCCGGATGGTGTTGTTGCTGTTGCTGCTGTTGCTGCTGATGTTGCTGCTGTTGATGATGATGCTGGGGATGTTGCTGTTGCTGCTGAGGCTGTTGTTGTTGCTGTTGCTCCCTCTCTCTCGTCTCGCGTTCCTGAAGCTTCTGCTGTTGATGAATCTTCTTCGGTCTGCCGCGACGCTTTTTTATTATCTCACCGCTTCCGTCCATCTTCTCCATCTCCGGTGGTGGCTGATCGTCCGGATTTTTTATCTTCTTCGGCCTACCGCGCTTCTTCTTACCCGGAATCAGACCCGGCTCTTGCTTTATCATCGTACTGCTCAGATCGGTCATCGTACTCTCACCGTCGATTCCTATATCCTCAGCGAATTGCGACGGTTTCTTGTCCTCCGATGACTCGATGAGATCCTTCTTCTTGAGCTTAGTGTCCGCGAATACGATGTCCGATTCGTCCAGATGCGTTATCGTACCGTTTAGATAATCGCGAAATTTCTTGAGTGCGGCGTAATACGGAACTTTGTCCGCTGCGCGTGGCAATTGGGCGCATCTCGCGCTACTCGACGGCATTACCCACATGTGCTGAAACATATTTTTTTTTCAAATTATTCTACATTGTATATATCATTATTATTATCGTTACATTTATGTTTGCTCATCAAGCTAGGGGTTGAAAGTGAATCTTTGAAACTGTTGGAACATACAGTTGTCTTGACGATATTTTTATTTTTTTAAATTTTATTTGTTATTTTCATAATCACTTGGACTTAAGTTCTGTGAAATATTTTAAACGATGCGAATTCTACCAATAAGTTAAAGAGCTCGAAGGAAATAAGAGCCTGCAAATGAGCAGTTTGCCGATTGCCTTTACATTAATATTTCGCATTCACAAAGCTCCGTTCAATGGAAAGAAATAACGAGGAAGCTAGGTACAAATTTTGAATTTTAAATTGGCGCCATATTTTGTCATTATTATTATTATGGTACTATTTATTAAATGATTATATTAAATGCATCTCACCGTGTTGGTGCCATCGACGAGAGTTGGTTGCCTGCCAAATCCGAATTCCTTCTTGCCCGAAAAAACCTCGTAAATAAGTTTACCATTGAATACAGCGATTTTTGGCTTGTATTTTCGCAGCTTTTCCAACAGTATGTGACTTCCTGAAAGCGTAAAAACAATATAACGTGAGACACGATTGATTACGAAATATGTGACGAAATTTTAAAAACAAATTTTACATGTAGGGAAACGCCTTGTAACATTCGCTTAGGAAATTTGTGTGGCTTTGTTGAGAAAAAGAAAGTTTACCGGCGCAGCTACTCGCCCCGTCCATTCGAGTAGAAAGAACGAATACAACGCCAAACAATATACCATACTCTTGTCACTAGGGGGGGGGGGGGGGGTAGAGTAAAAAGCACATATGCCGAATAAATGCAAACTAACATGCATTTATTTATCTCCGTGTTAGTAAGTTAATTGTTCTTTTTTTTAAAATCAATTCCGAGAGAAAGGTTAATTTTGTTTCAAAGCGTTCGATCAAACAACGAGAATTTAGTACGGTAGTGACTTCCGGTTCGCGGCATTGTCCATAATATGCCCGATGCAAAAAACGTTCAGCGCTCGATGACTCCTACGCCCGCTAGAGGAACTAGACTCTCCTTTTTTTCTGGGGGATTTGTAAGCTTTTATTACTCGTTACTCGTCAACGAACCGAGGTGTGTGTCGTGTGTGCGCGCGCCCGCCAAGACGTCACACTAGCGCGTCTCTCGTGGCGAGAAAGAGCGATCATCCGTCAGTTCGCGCGCGGTTTCGCGTCTAATCGAGCACAGTGTGCGGTAGTTCGTCGAGGTGGGATACTAAACGACGATACTTGGTGTTCACCCTTAAGCAAGGGAAACTTCTAACCGTGGATAAACTATCCGAGACTCGGGGATTCGGTTTGTGTGCCACGTGGGCGACGAGAGGTCAGCACGAGGAACGGGGTCGTATCGCCGAAACTTCGAACAATAACACTTCGGCATCGTGACGTCGAGGGTAAACGGCAATGGCAACTCTGTCACGTGCACGACGTGAAATAGCAACGGAATTCGGCAGCGCAAGTACGTTTACATAATTTTCATTTTCTTTGGTTAATTCATCGTAAGCTTGCATATTCTTATTGCACATCTGTTTCTTTTTCGTGACCGGTTCGAAACATTCGAGAACGTTGAAATACTGCGAAGTTAGGGGGAGGGGGAAACGCGCGAGTCTCGCGACCGAGCGACTCGGTGTCGCCCTCTGTGTGAAAAAGTGAACAACGGTGATATACACAAAAACATGGTGAATAACAACGATACGAACCTTCCTTAATTTCCTTTCTCGTAAGATCGGCGCTTCCCTTCGTCGCACGTGCAACCATATTTGTGAAGCCAATGCCGAGACGCAAAAGTTTGTAATCGTCGTCGGCGGTCAGTGGCTCGGGCGTAAGTCCGCTCAGATGGAGACATTTCCCTGTAACCGAGAGAAAAGAACAAAAAAAAAAGAACGGATGAGACACGAGATAAAACTGTGTAACGGGGTTGCGAATAATAATAGTAATAAAAAAAAGGAAAGAAAAAGCAAAACTGCGCTCGAGAGAGAAGTACGAAGGAAGAGTTTCCGATACTGGGCCACTGGGTGAAAACGATGAAAACTTTCTTTTCGTTGTTTCTTCCACTTTTCCTCTTCGTTTCTACCTATATATACATACACACACACACATATATATACGATATATATATAGTTTTTTTTTATTCGCCGATTAAACGAAAGTACCGGGGCGGTGAGGAAGAGAAGCGGGGTAGGACGAAGGTTGGCACGCTTGTAACAACTCGAAACCGTAAAATTGTTGGGAGGGTCGTGACCGAGACTGCGAGTGACTGAGCGAGAGGGAGTGAGAGAGAGATAGAGTTCGAGCAAAACTTTCAGGGAGGATATATATATCTATACATATATATAAAATATATATATGTACCAGGGAAATTTATCACTTTACGGCAAGTCGTCCGCGAGTCGTGGCCAGGAAAGTACGGAGTTGGGGGGAGAGAGGGCGCTTCAGTGGCGCTGGCTATTTCCCCCCCACTCCGCGGCCGTACTCTCTTTGTGTCCCACAATTCGCCGCGTCGCGCGTCGTAGCGGGGAATCGCGGCATGGTGGCGCTGCGGTAGTAGTAGTGGCTGCTGCCGCTGCCTCCGCCGTTGGTGCTGCTGCTGGATGTCGGCGACCTTGGCAGAGCGACCAGAGGCACAGCGGGCACACCAACTTTCGCGAACAAAGTTGAGCTGTACGAAAGAGCGTCGCGGGGTGGGTTTAACCAACGTTTTCGCCGGTTTACTCTCGTTCACGTGGTTAAAAGCGCGAGGATGGTGGCAAGAGGGAAGGGGCCACGGTTGTTTTACCGACGACTAGCGTAGAAATGGAAAGGGGTGTGAGATCAGATCTGTTATGTACATCGATATACATATATAGATAAGGGAGATAAGGCGAGTGAAGGCCACCGATCGGACGAACTTTATCGAAGACGAGGTAAATTCTCGTGCCCTCTCTTACCCCTCCAACGTCTTACACGTATAACTATGGACTTTTCCAGATGCTCGCTAAACCATTCCATCCTCTCTCTCTCTCTCTCTCTCTCCCCCCGTTGATGAAAGAATGTACCCAAACCGTCTGTGGCGAAAGAGTCTCGGCCATCGTAGCCAAGAAAAAAGAGCACTAACCTGACCCAACTTGACATAAACTTTTTCCCATTCCTCTGGAATTTTTCTTTCCTCCCATCACTGTCTGGGGAGGTTCCTCGGTACGAGACTTTTACGAAGTTCGGGGGAAAACTTTTGTTTCTACATACTTTCACGGATTTTAACCCGTATTTTAAAGATACGAGTCGGTCGAGCTATCATCCCCTTCAGATTTGCATAACTCTCGGTAAGGATCGAATAGCTTCTCTTTATTTCACCAATTTCATCGTTCAAAAAAACACATTATTTCATCGTTTATTCCTTATCAAGCCTGGGACATAATCGTCGATATTAAACAAAAAGAAACTTAAATCACGCTCGAGAGTAATTTCTTCCCGTTTAACCGAAACACGTATTTTTGCGAAGTATTTAAAAAAATAATTCTGCAAACGTAAAATTAGTCAAATGTGTTTACACAAAATAATCAAATAAAATGATATGACACTTCTTATATATTTATTATTATTTATCGATTTACCGGTTGATATATCTATTTTTTTTTCGTTTTTTTTTCACAAATTCTCCGTCGTATCGCGAGCGTGTAGCTGTGACGTTAGTGCCGTTGGTAACCGCCAGGTCGCAGGTCGATGCCACCAACCTGTGACCGCGGGCAGAGGGTAGAGAGCGAGAGAGCTCGGCTCGGTTCTCCGGGAGTTTACGTACTGGGGATGGAACGAGAAAGAGAGAGAGAGAGAGACCGCGCCGGGAAAATCAATTTTCACGGGGCTTCCCCTCGTGGGGTGCGGGAGGGGAGGACAGTCAGCGGTTTTATATACGCTTTTGCTTCTATAACCCCTGGAGAGAGAAAAAAAGGACGTAAAATGAAAAAAAGAGGAAGAAGAAGAAGAAGAAGAAAAAAAAACAAACAAAACTTTCGATAGGGACGATGCTCTCTCTTTCTCCCTTCGGAGACGCGAGATCGTTTTATGTGTGTACTTGTAAAATCTTGTTCGTTCGATCCGTTGGGTAAGGTCAAGTGAAACTAGGCTAAAAGCGAGAAAGACCCTTTTTTCTCCGGCCGAGGGTTTGAAATATTGTTTTCTTTTTTTCTTCCTTCCTTCCTTCCTCTCTCCTCACTCTTTCCAGTCTCGTCGCGCGTTGAAGGAAAAAGATTACAATAATAAATCCCCCTCGCTCGCTTTTTACCACCCTCTCTCTCTCTCTCTCTCTCTCTTGACTTTTTTCTCGCACACTTTCGGCAGACGTTGGAACGGAAGACCAGACTACACGCGACCTTGAATAATCCGGAAGTGCTTCGCGAGACACTTTGCGAGACGACCCTTGAACCGTCAACCCTTAACCGTCGATAATCGATCAACTCGCGCGCGCTTTTTCTTTTCTCTCGACGATTTTCTTTTTTTTACGTACACCGAGAATTTTACACGACCGATCGTGGCGAAAAGTCGATGTAACCCGGAGACTGTCGTTTATCGCAACGCAAATTCTGGAATTTTATTAGATCGACTCGAGCCGTGAGATACGATCTCATGATAAAAATATGTATTCGAAATTCATCGTACAATTTTCAATATATCATTCAATTTTCCACGTCGCACCATCCTGAAAAATTTAATCGTATTCTCGTATGAGAATCATAAATGATAAAAATAATAAATTTAACACAGGAATAAAAATAGACATTATCTCAGTTTTTTTTTCGCCAGAAAATTTCTCTTCGCGTATGAGAAACTTCTGTTAATAAATCGTGATATATAATTTCATTCGACTATAACGTTAAACATTAACTTTTAATAATATGTATCAACGAAAGGAACATATTCTATATGAAATTTGTTGAAAAATGTTGATATTTTTTGTTATTTCTTCGTTTTTTGTTTTACGTTTGTATAAACGTTATTACGGATATATCCCTGTCTCTAGATGAAAAATAGAGAGCTCCTGGTGTGTTGGGGAGTGAGAGAGAGTTGCGATGGCAGGTTTCACGTTGGTGAGCGAACATGGACGGGCAGTAAGCCGCTATCGAGCGGATAGACATGCCTGCTGCCCGTTCGCCGCTGCGTCCGACTCTTCTCTCTTCTCTCACTCTCTCTCTCTCTCTTTCTCTTTCTCCCTCCATCTCTCTTATTCTCTCTTCTCTTCGCTACTACGTTGCCTCTACTCGTGTTTCACTGGCTACCCGTCGGCCCTTCGAGTTACACGATTCCCTTTTTGTCTCGTCTTTCATCCCTCCGTAAGGATCGCGGGGCCTAAGGGAGAACAACCCCGAGGATCCCAATAACGAAGGGTTCTTACCTATATATATAGACATTTGTCGAAGCGAATACGGTCGAGGTACGAACGAAGGGCGGAATCCGTACAGATACTTCTCGTTTAGTCAGCTTTTATGTATACGACACTGATCGTCTATACGATTTACCGAAAAGAAAATAAATACGCGTCCTATTTCGGCTACTTTACGGTCTACGGTTGATCATCACCGAGATTATGGTTCTCGACCAACGGACAAACGGATACAATAATATTATGATATAATTTCGAACGATAGAAACGTTGATTTTGATAAAAAATCAGCAATTTTTCTCGAAAAACGTATCAATCGTCGATGAAAACAGAACAAAGCCATTCTCGCCTTCGAGAATCTTTGGAAAACCGGCCATTTCAAAAGGAGAGCTAAAAAAACAATCCCCTAAATAAAAAGACTAATTTTCTTTTGAAAATATTGAGCTTAGGTGTAAAAAAAAGCTGTTTATATTCGAGAAATCGAAATTCAAAAATCGATAAATCTAAAGTATTTCGACCGAGTAATGATAATTTTCCTGATACAAAGAACGAGACTTAAATTCTCATTCTTTTTTTCTTTTTTCAAAAATTCGCCAATCGTTTATTCTCGTTTCGTGACCTCTAATGATATTTCTCACGGGCGAAAGAACGAAAAAAATAGTAGCTACGTGATATCTCGATGATTAATATTTGATAGAGCGACGCGTGTACAAATCTCTATATTCGTTCGTACATCGCACCGTTAGCGATGGGATGTTCCACAGGTTGACGAAGTTCACCGAATACCGATGGTACGTAGAGATAATCCTAGGCTATGATCAGCCCCTCCATATATATCCCTTCATCTATCGGAAAACCCTTGGCTATATCGGTCCACCCTCCTCATCGTACAAAAGTTCATCCAATCCATACGACGCGAACACGGTGCAACGACCCTTCTTCGACCCTTCGTTAAACACCACGACGCCTTTCTTTCGCGATTCGTTCGTAAAAGAAAAAGAAAAAAAGAAAAAACGAAAGAAAAAAGTAATCAATCAAAAAATTCGTCAATTCGACAAATACGCCATAAATTTGTAGCACACGTATCGACACCATCGACACGACTGCCTATATGAAAATATCTCCAACGACACAAGCTTGGTTCGAGTTACATCCAATTACACCATATTTTTCCCCCGTTATTCATCCCTCGGATTTTTCTTTTTCGACGTTTCGTTTTTTGCCTTCGATATTTTAATTGAAAATCCTCCGTTGGCCATAGTCGGAAACGCGCGAGATCAATGTCGAAAACAAACTGACCGCTCGTGTTTCTACTCTTCTACAATTTCCGTTAATTTTCCCGGGATATTTCGTATTACACGCTGCGTTTAGTGATTTATATTTTTTTTCTGGTACGTATAGCCGCACACTCTCGATCCCCCGTCCATACGTACGGATTCAACCCTGCCATTTGTAGGGTATATACATATATTTCGTTGGATTTATATATATATATGTTCGTAAAAACGTACAACCCTAGCCAGATACATACGATCCAACCAAGTCTACTTAAATACACACACACACACACACACACACACACACACAGAACGCGCACGCACCCACACCCATTCGCACACAACACCTACATACAGACATATATATATATAGGTATATACCTATAACACGTACTTTGGCCTGGTTGGATCGTATATACGAGAAGGATCGTACACATATACAAGTACGTAAATGTAATATACATATATGTATTCTTTACATAAATGTTCTATAGGTGGGTAACGCTATACTCACATTTTTTACAACGTCCATGTATAATATATCCAATACACTTCTAGTATGTATTTTATATGTGTATTAGTGTGTGTGTGTGTGTATATATATATATAGAAGTATGTATGGCTGTACTTGGAGGCTATACCACGAGCGTTTCCCTCGAACTCCCTCGCGTCCGCACTTTTCCCTCCCCCGCCACCAAAACCATCCGGCAGTTCCACCAGCGCACAGCGTCAGCCGGTCCATCCGTGCGCGCCACCTCAGCTTCCAACATTTTTACCTCCCCTGCGAGCTAGAACGGCGCCATTCTCTCTCTCTCTCTCTCTCTCTCTCGCTCTCTCTCTCTCTCTTTATTCAGGCAGGGCATCGGCGGTACGCGAGCTATATCGTGTTGGTACCACCTCTCCTTTTTACATCCCTCTGGCCTCTCGACTCTCTCTCTCTCTCTCTCTCTCTCTCTCTCTCTTTCTCTCTCTCTTCCCCTCTGTCCTTCGTTGGTCGCTCATTATAGTTTCTACCTCGTCTCCCGCCGCTCCCGTGGTACCGTGAGTGCACAGCACGTTGCCCTCTCTCTCTCCCTCCCTCCCTCCCTCCCTTCCTCCTTCAACCCCTTCGTTCAGCTCCCTCAGCAACCCTTCCTCCCCTCGCCCCTTTGCAAAAACCCCTTTGGACCGTGCACCACCACCGCCCTTTTCCACCCTTTGCCAACGCAGCATAAAAGCTCTCTCTCCATCTCTCTCTCTCTCCTCTCCACTCCTCTCTCTTTCTCTGTATCTCTCTTACTCTCTCTCTCTCTCTCTCTCTCTCTCTCTCTCCCGCATTCTATGTCTCTCTCAGGCACTCTACAGTGTTGCCCGGACGACCCCTTTCCTGCGAACCCTGTTTTCCCTTCGTACACCCCATCCCCCTTATCCATCCCTCTCTTCCCCGCACCGTCTCTCCGCTACTCACCATAAGCGCCCTCCCGCGCTACCCACTGGCACTATACCCATAAACCCCCGGGAAAACCCTGGAAAATCGAGACCTCTCGTTCTGCCCTAACGTAGAGAACGAGAGAGGTGACGAGGAGACGAGAAAATAGTAAATTGAACATATGCATATATATATGCCTATATATGTATATAGGCAATATGCTATATATATATATATATTTGAGTGGCCTGTGCGCATCACAACGTGTGCAATATTCATGCACGCACATGCGTGCATTATCCTACACGGTATGAAATACATATGTGTGTATGTGCGTGTGTGTATGTGTATATAATTAAAGAGAGAAGAAAAACTGTGCGTGTTTCCATGCAAGGGCGAATAAATCAGCAAAACCGTCCACGTCATGTTTACCGCGTTGGCTACAGCTATCCACGAGACTAAATTGCGAAGAGATTTCTTTTTCTCCTCCCTCCCTATCTCGCTCTCACTCTCTCCCACTCTCTAAATCATCTGGCAAAAATGTTTAGTCGAATAAACAACGGAGCGTACGCCTATCTTTATCGTTAATTTCTTAATTAATCGTTTCCTTCGCCGTTTTGATATTCAACCTGGATATCTTCATTTCTTTTATTCAAATTTTTCGTACGGATGGAAAAAGTGATTTTTTACTTTGTAGTTTTTAGTGAATTAGGAAAGTTTTGAAAAAAAAAAAATCTTTTCTCTTCTTTTTCCATTCGTTCAAAGCGAAACACGTCGATCTAAATTTATCCCCCTGGGTAATCATCGTCATTATCGCTCGTAATTAATTTCATATAAATAAACGCGATTTATTATGTACGAAAAGAAAAAGAGAGAAAAATCGAATCTTACGTTTAAGTTTATAATAAATACGCGTAATGTTGCATAAATCGTACTCACAGAAATGATTGCCAGGTCCTGCGTAGTGATGACCCTTATACGCCGCGAAGAGTCCAGGATTGATGCCGATCTGTTAGTAAACAAACAAACAAACAAAAACAAATATAAAAGTAAATCGTGAAAGAGAAAAAAAAAGAAAGAAAAAAAAATTCATAAAACTCGAGTTTTACGAGAGCGCGCGATACGATTTTCACGGGCATTGGGTCAACAGACGGCGGGGTAGGCGACGGTTAACGAAACTATACGTGGAATAAAATTGTCGTAGGTATATATCGGGAGAGAATCGAAGGAAAACGTGGTGGAAGAGAAGAAAAGTTTTCGTACGATATCCGCGCCCTCCGAATCAATTAATCGAATTCCCGCGCTACTACGAGACTATCTCGAGGCTACGAGAGATTCAAGGTGAAAGCCCACCCTTAGCCCCCCGTTCCGAAGTCGCGAGAGCTCCGAAGTTTCCGCATTCGGTTATCGGAAGAGTTTTAGTAGACCGAAGAGCGAGACGGAGATACTCACTCTCGCCTTTCTCTCTCTCTTTCCCTCTACCTCACCCTCTCTCCCTCTCTTTCTTTCTCACGCGCTCGCTCTCTCCGCGAGACAAAGTTTGGAAGTTTCGAGCCGAGGGAAGCCGAGAGAGAGAGCTTTGCACACGGTTTGCCTTATGCTTCTCTCTCTCTCTCTCACACACACAAACACACCCTCTCCCTCCCCTGCCCCTCCTCGCTCTCTCTCACCCTCACTCTCGCATTGTTATTACGAGCCGCGATAGAGGGCGCGAGGTAACATTCACCAGAGGTTCATCTGCATCCGGTGAGAACACGCGCCTCGGCTTCAACGCGACGATTATGCAACCCGTGTGTTTCTAGTCTCCGTGCGAGAAGAGCCTGGACTCTCGTCATTAGAATCGTCGGTTGGTCGTATCGCGTTTCCACAAGTCCGTATACTTAGTTTACGCGCGGGCTTCGCCCATAACGGTAGAATATACCTGTTGCGCAACGACGAGACTTAAGCCGAGCGTTATCATTCCCTCTTTGCTTTGAAGATTAGGTAACTAATCATGCCAGAGTCCAAGGATAACTTCGACGCAGAACTGACACACTCTTGATGCGATCGTACTTTTTTTTCTTCTTTTTTCTCTTTTCGTTTTACATATTTTCTTTTCTTTTCTTTTTTTACCAGGAGCCATCTTCGAGCAGGGATATTGAACGATAAGTTTCGGGAGAAAAGATTCGATTTATAAATTGTAAATGTGTACGGATAAAAAATTGTATTTTTCTGTGTATCGGTAATTTTCGTGTGTCGATGAGACATCTAGGAGATTATGGGGGCGAAAACAAATTTTGAGTCAATTAGCGATCTTTAAGTAGAAGAAGCCTAGAAGGAATGTGTGTTTGAGGGTAAACATTGTTTTGCCTCGAGAACGTCGCATTGAAAATGGCTCGGCGAAAAAATTTAAAAAAAAGTGAAAATACGTAGTTTTTTTTTCGTTTTACGTATTTCCTTTTATTTTTTATTTTTTTTTTACTAGGAGCCATCTTCGAGCAGGGAAATTCAACGATAAGGTTCGGGAGAAAAGATTCGATTTATAAATTGTAAATGTGTACGGATAAAAAATAATATTTTTCTGTGTATCGGTAATTTTCGTGTGTCGATGAGACATCTAGGAGATTATGGGGGCGAAAACAAATTTTGAGTCAATTATCGATCTTTAAGTAGAAGAAACCTGGAAGGAATGTGCGTTAGAGGGTAAATATTTGTTTGTCTCGAGAACGTCGTTATAGGTGCATATTCGCATTGAAAATGGCTCGGCGAAAAAAATCAAAAAAAGAAGTGAAAATTTGTATTTTTTTTATTCAACTTTTGTCTAGTAAATTGTTAAAAATCAGGACCAAGGACATTATATTCGTATTATACGGGAAATTTTCCTTTCCGTAAGAACTTGCCTAAGTTAATTCGGGTAAGAAGAAAAATTCGTCCCAAGTCCCACAAATACTAACAATAAGACGAAACTGATAATTTAAATTGGTAACGTCGAGTTGGATCTAAATTTCCTTGGTCTAAAATAAATCTGTAATTCTCAATACTCCTCGCAACTCTCCCGTACAACACGAATGTAACATTCCAGATTTTCATCAAATTCTCAGTCCACTGGTAAGTCTAAAAAAAAAATCGATCAAACTCGTCCATCTTTATCGTGAGCAAAACTCCCCCATCCGACCAACGATACGAGAACTCCAGGCCAAAACCACAAAATCCAAAAATTACGTCCATCTCGGCGAACGAACCAACAAAAAAAAAAAAGAAAAAACCTTTTAACATTCATAATCGCAACGTTCGATCGAATTTAAATAAAGCCCTTTCCAAAATGAGTCACGATTCGTGGGGTTCATCGTTATAATAAACATGCCTGGCCCGTTACGAATACCTAAAACGCGTCCGCGTACAGATGTAAACGTTGCTTTATTCGAAATAACAATCGCCAGTGAAAAGCTGTTACGCTCGTATACCTCTATTTCTGTGTATACATTTCCATCTTTATGAATCTATATCTCCATTTCGTGGCGTGCAACTGTGCGTGCGTACCGGCACAATGAACGATGGTGTGGGATTGAAGGTGAGGAGAAGAGAGGGGTGGCTGGGGAGACGAGGGAAGGGTTAACGTCGATTTGACCGCGATTACAACGCGTCGACGAAATAACCGAATTTCCGCGGATCGTCGCGTTCCGCGCAATGAACCGGGACCCGGGTGTTTCACAGAGAAAATACCGAGGGAGAGAGAGAGAGAAATGGAGAGACGGACAGTTTCAAACGCGCGTGAACAATTATTGGCGACGAATATATATATATATAGTTGTATAGGTGGTGTTATCCCTCTTCCCCGTATCGCTATATGCACGTTTTGTCCTATTGGCTCTATCGAGTGGATGTCGCACGAAGCCGTTACTCGGAACAAGTTCAACGGGCAATCGAAACGATCGAGAGTGAAGTGCGTGAAATTCGAGGGGTGAAAAAAAACAAAAAAAAACAAAGAAGAAAAATAAAAATAATCGAGAATCGCGCGCGAATATCACGAGAATTTTGAATCGTCGACGAGGCGAGTTACGATCGTGACGATGCGCAACGAAATGAACTTTTTTTGACGATATCGATGACTCGAGAACGAAGTCGAGAATAAAAGAGTGGACGCGCTTCGTAAAATAGTAAATCAATGAAAAATCGTTAAATTTATTGAGCGAAGCTTTCGTAACAAGTCGAGTCGTGAGACGAGTTTCGATCGATTCGAGATTTTCTTTGATTCGTCGTTGAGCTAAAAAATCGTTTTGTTTTTATTGTTTTTTATGGAGAAAGACTCACGATGATTATGTCGAGATTGCTGGTGAGATGATCGGGAAGTACTCTCTTGCTGACTTCCTCCTCGGGCATACCGTCGAATCTGTCGTGCTTCTTTCTCTCCTTGTACGTCTTGGCGCGTTTTTTCGCCTCGGCGAGCTCGGCCCTGCGAACAAACGCGAGATTGAGAAAATAATAAAAAAATCAAAGGAATAAAAAGAAGAAAAAGAAAAACAAAAACGTTCAATTCATTTTATTTATCATTTCCGCGTTCGTAATTTTTGTCTCTCGCACCTATTTTTCGTTTTAACACACCCGTTACGTTCGTCGACGCTTTATCCTCTCGTTCCCATGGTGTACGAGAGTTATGCGCTCTTTCCCGTTCGGCGACAAGACGTAGCACGCGCGACGTATATAACCGCCGCTCGTCGAGAGAGCGAGAAGAGCGGTAATTCAATTTTCGAGTTAAAATAAACCTTCGCCGACGCGCGCGCGCCCTTAGTATCGAACGAGGCGATGAAATTTTCGTAACGTAACGTAACGCGCGATATTGGAGGAAATATTTCGAACGCCGAGTTTCTCGTAGAGAAAGAAAGAACAAAAAGCGATAATAAGGAAATTAACGTCCAACGAACAATTTTAATAAACCCAAACTCCTCGTTCGTTATTCGTTCACGGTGCGAGGAGAATCAATGGAAATTCGACGAAGAATCGTACGAAGAAGATTTGTAATTTTTATTTTTATAGATTTTCTTATTTTTCTGTATTTTTTCATCTTCGTCATCTCGCGAAATCGAACCGAAATTTGATTTGCTTTATTTTCATCGCGTCGTTGAATTTACGGGAGAAAAATGCGAGTGTCGACTTACTCCTCGGGTGTGAGTATCATCTCGGATTTTTTCTTTCGACCTCGTTTCTTCGGCTGGTGTAGCAATTGTAGTGGATTAACGCCGTTCATAGCGGCGAGATTGAGATGATGCTGGGTCGACATTGGGCCCGGCGACGGTGACGTTGGCGTACCGAGACCGGATTGCGCGCCACCCGGACAGGTCATGTTGTCGTGATTGTCCCCGGGACTACTCGCCGTTCTCATACCTCCTCCCATCGACATTTCCTCGTCAACGAACGAATAAGGATCCACGGGGGTCTCACATTTCATGGAAACCTTGAGTACAAACAAAAAATAAGAAACGCCTCGATTAACGCAAAATAAAACAATTTTTTTTCCGAAATTTTAGATTTTATTCTAGCCACGTTAGCTGGGACGATTAATTAAATCGAATTTGCCGATAAAATAAATCATTCTTACAGTAACCTATACGTAGGAAATAATTTGAAGCAAAGAACTTCGTGCGAACGATTTAAATTTGAGAAAACGTTTGAATCGATTTACAAAAGTTAAAAAAAAACAAACTTACAAATCTTTTATTCTTATTTTCTATTTTTTTTGTCAAATATTCTAGGCGAGAACGTTAAAAGGACAAACGCCACTTCATCATGGAGAACCTTTTGAAAAGTTTTATATTTATGGTTTAGTAACATTGCTGCTTCGATTCGCAGCTTCTTCTTTTAATTCTTTTTCTTTTTTGAATCCTCCGAAGAGCTTCTTTATTCGTGGCAAATTTCTGGTAAACGGTCTCGTAAATTGCTCACCTGTCCGAGGGTCGCGGCATTCGATCCAGGCTGTTGAGGCTGATGCGACGTCGCCGATATCGGCGTTAGAGGTGTGTGCGGTGTGTGAGGCGTGTGTGGCGTATGAGGCGTAAGCGGCGTATGATATTGCTGACTACTGTCACCGCCGTTGCTTCGCATCTCCGGATCCGGGCTCGTCTCGTAACCGTCGTCCCTGGCTTCCTGTTTCACCATTACGCCTGATCGCGACAAAAACAAAAAAATTATTTAAAAACGAACCAAAAAAAACGTATCAAACAAACGAAAAAAAAATTTTGACTACAGAAATTTTTATCGTTTTTTTTTTCTATTTTAAAAAGAAGTCACTCACCTTGCGAGGAACAATTCATCGTCGAACCGTTGTGTACTCCATTGTGTACCGGTGACGGGTAAGACCTGAAACCAAAAAAAGACGATAAGAATGAAAATCTTGATATACGAATTAATAAAATTTTTTTTTAAATTTAATTTTGTTTTTTTATATAGATTTGTCGATGATGTTGCCAATTAAAAAGTCAACGAGGTCAAGGACGAGCTATAGTAAAATACTGAGCAGGCAGGGTGGAATCGTCGAGCGGCTTCAGGTGAATACGCGAACTTTAACGATCTTTAAACCGTCGGTGAAACTTCCGATAACTTAAATGACCCGCGCTTCCCCCCACTCTTCGAAACTTCGTCGAGTCGCGCACGCGCATTAGCTCACGATCGTTTGCGCAGTGAAATCGGTCGATCAAAGTAAAATCTTGGATTTAAGACAATCAGGGGAAACGTTAATTTATCGGAAGTGCTAATTAATACGAATTTTCATCGATTTGTATATAATTAAACAAACTGTAGGTACGTTCGAGATTGACAAAAAGAAAATATATTTTTCCTGAATTAAACGTCCCAATCGTAGATCAGAAAACGAACGTAAGTGAATTAATTAAAAATCAATCGAGCCACGATTTTTGATCGTTTCGCTTTAATTAAATTCTTCTTTGCATTTTCATAATTTCATTCGTAGCTGTTGTTTATTTTTTCTTCATTTTTTAATAACGAGTCGAACGTACGATTAATTATATTTACAATTTTTGTTCGTCAACGCTTTAATGTAGGTAACGGAAGTAAAGAAGCTTTTTCATCGACGCACGTCAAGCGCAAAGTACGGATTTTCAATCGACCCGTGTTCGACCAAACTACCGTGAGAGAGAGAGAGAGAGAGAGAGAGAGAGAGAGAGATAGAGAAAGAGAGAGGGTTATATGGTCGCGGGCGTCGAGACCGCGAATTCGCATAGTGATTCTCGCACAGTGCGTGTATACAAGGCTACACGAGAGCGATTGCACGAGATTGATTTACGCACGATCGAGCCTTAAAAGCTTCGAAATTCGACACTGTCGATAGAGTTATTCGATAACGCGTTCAGCCGTGTATATATACGTAATGTGCGGGCGGAAGCCTTTCTCGATCGTTCGTCAAAAATTTCTCTCTCGTGCCTCGTTATACGCGTCGAAATGATAAAAAGGATAAAGCGCGCGTGTATGAATCCTGGCCAAGTATATTGTTTGAAAAAAAAGAAAAAAAACAGACATTTACGTCACGTACGTTGGAGGGCGGGGTCAAACGTGCCATTTTTGACAAAATCGATATCGTTCCTTTCGCCAAAAGGACCAAAATTTAACGAATTTTCTTTTTTTTGTTCACGATACACGCTTGGCTTAAAAAAGAAGAAGGAATTTCGATAAAAATCTATACCGCAATCATCGAATTTTTCATTATTACACCCATGGTAAAAGTTTGAATCGTTTTCGTTTCGTCCCTCGAGATTCTTCTACTTCATATCGAAAAATTAATATAACCTCGGGAATGTTGATCGTCCAATCCCGAAAAATATTAATTTTCTAGCTACTTTCGAAATTTCCTCGAAATTTGAAAATCGACGATACGGTAGTAGGACAAAAAGAGAGAGAAAAAAACCGGCAAACTACCCTTGGCGATATCGATTTTTCGTCACAAGGTCCGACAGAGCCCTACGATTATTGCAATCTATAGAGTGAGTGAGAGAAAGAGAGAGAGAGAGAAATACAATATAGTACTTTTAACAGCTTTTATCCATAAATATGTATATGTCCTCCACCATACGTGAGATTTTCATCGTTTTTTTAAAAACATATATATATTTTTTTTTCTCGTTTATTTTCAAACCCACGCACGCGATTATTCTCCATTAGCTCGACAACGTTGCAAACGATACGTATAAACAAGCTTGGCTAGAACTGGTATATGAAGAAAGCGACAAATTTATTCCGTGTTCCCGTCGCCGAATCTTCGGACCAATGAGAGTCGAATTTATTCATACCCGTACCTCCGGTAACGTTACTCTTAGTCCCGAATACTAATACTATAATCTACTCGACTGCCTCCCTCATTATATGCAGATATATGTATACGTTACATACATATATATACGCACACACACACATACACTCGTGTATGTATATATATATATATATATTCATTAGTTTTATTTTTGCACATGGCGAAGAAACGAAGTGAGGTCGAGGGCCAAGGGGGGAGAGGAGGGCATGGAGGGTAAAGCCCACTAATTCGAAAATACCTAACCCGGAATGATTTTGCAGCAGCGAGGGCTATACTATACACGCCAGTCCCTGGTCCCCATATACGTTTTATGTGAGACCCAGCTCTTTTCCCTGTCTTTCTCTCAACTATATATACTATATATACACACACATATACATATTCATATACATATACTATATACATACGTATGTACAGTCTTCTTATGTAATATATAATGTATCAAATGTCGAGATAGCTATACTTCTGTATATTATATTATATTATATATATATAGTATATACGTATGTACACGTACATAAGCTGCCACTGCTACGTTGGGGCTGTCTCTCTCTACATATATATACATATATATACACATATATACATATATATACATATATATACTGTACGCGAGTCCAACGAGTAAAATGCACGAGCTATAGCTACGGGAGGGAGAGAGAGAGAGAGAGAGGGAAGAGAGTGAGTGTAGCGTGTAGGAGATGGTTGGTACATAGAAATACTTGCTGGAAACGACTAGGGCGTACGGCGGAGAGACGAGATGGCGGAAGGGGCGGTGAAGCGGGACGAGGGAGAAGGAGGTGGATGGATGGAGGGTCGACGGGACGGGTGGAAGCGCGCGCGCGGGCCGTGGAAGGGGGTGGGGCGGGGGGGGGGGGAGGAGGATATTCAGGCAGCGGGGGCGGTTACAAGTAGCGAAAGACTCAAGACGAGCTCGATCGAACAAAAGTTGAGAAACTTGTTCACATGTTTTCCCTTCGTTTTTCTTTTTTTTTTTTTATTCCTAATTTTATCGTTCTTTTTTCCTTTCTTCTTACGTTCTTTCGATTAGACTCGTTACGACGTGTACGTCCCTACTTTTTACGACAGCCCCCCCCCCCGCTACTTGCCGTGATTCGTGTCGACAAAGTGTAAATTTTAGTTTTTTTTTTTTTTTTTTTTTTTTTTTTTCAAAAAGCAACGAATAGATAATCGTCGTCGTCGGCGTTGTTGTTTTTCTCACGCGGGTGACCGAGTGAGGGAAGAAAACAAAGAGGCTTTATTATTTTTCGGCATTTATCCGACGCGTGATTTTATCCGTTATTCTTCCCTCGTTACCTCGGACCCCTTTGATCGTTTATTTTTTTTTCTTTCTTTTCGTCTTGTGTTTTGTTTTCCTTTGTTTTTCATCTCCGTTCTGATTTTTTCGTCGTTCCTCGAAGTTTCGCGCGGGGGCGGTTGAAATGGACGAGGAGGCAGAGAGAGAGAGAGAGAGACAGAGAGAATAGTGCACGCGTATACGTAGTTTTCGACGAACGGCACTCGGAGCCACCCCTAAGCCACTGGGTAGCCCTTGCTCTCTCTCTCTCTCTTTCTCTGTCTATCTCTCTCTCTCTCTCTCGGTTTCTCACACTCACTCACTCTCGCTCACTCTCTCGGTCTCTGGCTGGTTCGTTGCTATGGGAAACCTCCAGAAAACTCAACATACACACGAATCTAACACACTGGAATATATACGTGTGTATATATATATATATATATAGAAAAGCTTCACACAGATTCGGAGAAGGTAGTGACGAGGGGGAGGAGGTGGATGGGGGGGAGGAGGAGGATATATAGACTCAGGGCAGGGGCTGACACACGAACGGGAGGGAAT
Organism: Netelia inedita; assembly: GCA_964017225.1. Lineage (NCBI taxonomy): Eukaryota > Metazoa > Arthropoda > Insecta > Hymenoptera > Ichneumonidae > Netelia > Netelia inedita. The sequence continues at coordinate 9,097,245 of OZ024922.1, forward strand.
ATACACGAACATTGGGGCAAACCAACGGTGCAAGAGAGCGAGCGAAAATTCACGAGAGAGAAAGAGAGAGAGAATATAATATATAGTGGATAGAATAGAGAGAAAAAGAGAGAGAGAGAGAGAGAGAGAAAGAGCCAGCCCACGCACGTAACCGCACGCACACTGTTCCTCCATGAAAATGTCGATAACGAAAAACCCTGCGGGACTAGGAATAGCGCACCGAGAGAGCGAAAAGCTCCCGGAGCCCTGGGTACTACATATACACGCGCTATTATTCCATATCGCAGGGCCAAAATTCTGATTTTCCCACCACCGGCTTGCTCCTCGCAATATTTTCTCGGCTTTTTTTTCTTCGTTTTAATTTTTTTATCAATTTTTTCGTTTTTTTTGTTTCTTTTTTTTTCTAGTTTCCATTTTCATATTTTACTTTTTGGACTCTTCCTAGCGTATCTCTCTTTCTGGTTTTTGTCGGGCGAGTTAAATTATTACGAGGGTTTTGTTTATACGGTCGTCCTGATTTTTCGCACCCCTCGCCCCTACTCCTCCCCCAACACCATCCCGACAAAAATAACTTTTCGACGTTCGAGCCAGAACGGACTCGATAATGAAGTTGACGTTAGCGACGTGATATTATTTTCCGAGGAATCACGAAATTTTGAACGAAAAATTTGATCTCTTCGTGGAAAATGGCCGACGATAAGATCGGAGATTGATCGACTTCGTTTTTGGATTTTTGTGTTTTTTTGTGTTTTTTTTTTACGAGACGTACGACGAAGAGGAAATTATTCGAAAGTTTTTTTAAGTCGAGGTAAATTTTCGGGATCCGGAGAAAGAATCGTGAATTCGAGATTCCGATTGAGAACCCGGGTTGCGCAAAATGGCGACTAGAAAGATTTCAGGTTCACATTCGGAGCGTTTCGAGTGGAGCGAGAATCGTCGAACCGGAGTGAATAGCGAACGTGACGAAGACGATCTCTCTTTCGCTTTTTCAAATTTATTCATTTCGACGAAAACTCGCGTTTCGAATTTTTTGATCTTCGTTACTTTTTTTTTCATTTTTTTTCGGAAAATATAGACACTTACGTAATTGACGAAAAAAAATCGACAAAATCAAATCGCTACGAAGATTTCAATTAACTGGGCGTTAATAATTTCGTATTTTTTTTTTTTTATATTTCATTGATTCAATTTTTCCCAATCGCTTCAATTTTCCTACTAATTCTCGATAAACTGTAATATTCTTATAAAATATTAGTTCGAATTATTCGCAGGCCGATTCGTAAAAAAAAACAAAAAAAAACAAAAATTTTTTTTCATAGTAAAAAAAAAATCGATTCCAAAATATCGTTCCGGGATTATTGTATTATTTAATGCAAAAAAAAGAAAAGAAAACCCTGTCTCCCGTCGTAACTGAAAGAATGAAGCAAAAAGTAAAAAAAAGAACGAAAAACGAAAAAAAAAAAAAAAAAGTTTTTCTCGAACGGAAGTATTCGCTCTTAGATAATCCGCTTTAACCCGGTATCTCCATGGCATTGGAAAATACTGTCGGAGCACGACGACGACGACGACGACGACGACGAGCTATATATCCCCCCTCCCTTCTGCATAATTCCACGTCACATTCCACGAGAATTCGTTTTTCTGCTGGTGAGCAACTTCTCTCGCGTGCCTCTCCGACGAGCGCGCGTGCGAGGCCATCACGCGGCACTGAGAGGGAGAGAGAGAGAGAGAAACGAAGAAGAAAGAGAGAGATGGGAGTAGAACACGTGAAAGAAAGTGTTGAGATTCTTCGGTTTCATCGACGTGTATAGTCGCGAGAGAAGCAAAAAACCCCAAGTGGCCAGACAGCCGCGAGACTGCGGGCCGGGATAATATGCTCGAGGGGGGGCAAAATAAAAATGAAGAAAAAAAAAAAAGAAAAAAGAAACACACGGAATATAATTTATAGTATATCACGACCGCGGGAGCGTCGATCTCGTGAATGATTATTACTCACTCGCCTCCGAGACGGGAAAATACTCCGTGTGATACGATCTCGATGCGTGCATCGTATCGTTTAAATCCAAGGCGAGACTTTTGAATGAAAAAAATCATTTTTTGTCCAAATAATTAGGGTACAATTAACGTCAAAATAATCATTAAAAATTTGCATTTTTTCGCACAATTAATTCAACCTTGTTGGAACAACTGTTTGATAATTAAACGAGCTAATTTTATCGTAAATTTACAAATATTTTCTTATCGTTTTTTTTTTCTGGCGAGGGTCGATAATTATTTGTATTAATAATTTTTTTTCGTCACGAGATAACTGAATAATAATTGTGAATTATGATTGTGCCGAAAGATCGAACAATTCTCAATTATTGTTTCCGAATTAATCGAATTTGAATAAAGGCTTTTTTTTTTTTTTACCGAACATTGAAAACGATCCTGCCGCGATAATTACTCGCATTACGGTCAATTTGTTATTCAAAAAAATGTAACGTCCGTGGACGCATCGGCGCGCAAACCCTCGACGAATATTTGCCTTTCTCGCACATTTACATTTTCGCTTTGCACCTTGGCAAACCATCGTATCCGTTTTAACAATAAGTCGTCTATATATCGCGATATAAATTATGTATATAGCATAGTATCGACCATAAACAAAGCGTTCAAGTCGTATGTCATACGCTTCATACAAGACGATAAAACTTTACGATCCGAATGATAATGCTTCTATCGAGAACCCAAGCCGTTCGGCGACGTGTCGAAGCTTGAAACAGGTTCGCGAAGCTCAAAGAAAAAAAAAATTCAACAATGGCCTTAACGGAAAAAAATTGAGAATTTAAATTCGCCTTTTTTTCCGCGTAACGATTTAATTAAAAGTTATTTATTGACCCGCGTTTAAGCCACTGTAGTCCTTCTCTTGGTCATTCGCTTTTATTCCCCGGCGACAAAACGATATTCGAGAATTTCGTGGTTTGAAAACTTTGCGACGATTTTGATTCGATCGAGTGATAAAAAATAATTTTTTTTCTCGTCGTATGGACTCGGAGTTAATTTATTAACAATTATTTGAATAAAATGTACAATTAAGACACGATATGTGAAAAAAAAATTATGTCCTGAGCGGGATTCGAACCTGCGATCACTGAATTTATCGATAGGGCGCTCCACTGTTAGCTTGTGGATCGAATATTTTTATTTTGCTAATGTAATCTCTCTCGGATAAATAAAAAAAATCCGTTGTTCTTGTACCGGCGTCGAATATCTCGATATTTTCTGTGCCTTCGTAGTCAATTCTGTCCGAACGACAATCGCGAAAACATTTTTTTATAGATTTATGTTTTTCCCCCTATTTTGCTGATAAATCCAGTTTGATTTTTTCAATTGAAACGCCAGTAAACGTTGTTTCTACTCGTTTAACGATATTCAACCGATTGGCATAATGCGGGTCTCGCCGATAAATTTGACAAAAAATACAAAAATTATTTTTCAAGATACGTTCAATAAATCGTATATTTTTTTACCTATCAAATTGTTTACATTTATACAAATTTTTCCAATAAATACAAATTTCACACATTTTCTCCCGAACGTCTCAAGCCCCGTAATCCGAAAATCTTGGCAATTTTGTACGCGCGACAACAAAATCAGCAATTTATGTTTATTTATTTATTTTTTCCCCATTATGCAAGCGCATACGCAATTTTCCCCGGGTCATAATTGGCTCGATAAGTAACGAAGACGAAACAAAAAAAAAAGTCAGGAAGGGAGGAAAAGTTGGATAACATGAACGTCGCGTTTGTTTCTTTTCTTTTTTTTTTCTTCTTTCTATTTTCCACGTCACGGCTTATATTTTCATACGTTATCGAGGCAAACATAAATATTCATTTTTCGTGTCTATACGCCGGTTGTTCTATTTATAAAAGTAAAAAAAAAAATAAAAAAAATAAAACTATCGGTTTACAAAGTCACGTGAGGATTTGACGAACGTAACGCGCGCACAATCGACGCTCTAGCTAACGGTCCATTCACGAAACTTGATCAATTCATTCGATGGCTCGATATTCGCTTCTCTACCCCCTCCCTCCACCCTGTTTTCTTTCTTCTTTTCTACTTTCAACCACTTTCTCGCAATGTGTGCAGTCGATCGAGTGGTCTGCCGTTGACGTTTTCTCGATTGATTTCGCGCCGTATGATCGCGTGTTATTTTTTATTTACCACCACCCCGGCTTTATACCCGAAGACTGTGCCGCGAAAGCACGAATGTGTACCACGTCGTCGTCTTTGTGTGCAGTTAATAAAGCAATCGAGTCACGTGCGAAGCGTAAACGAGTTCGTCAGACCGGAATGATACCACTTTTTTTTTCTTTTTCATTCGATTTTTCTTCTCATCTCTCCCTCTTTCTTCTTCTTATTTGTATTTTTTTTACTCGGCTGCTGTACACGTGCGAGCGTCGCAGCACGTGGATCGACGCGATTCCGTCGGATTTAGAGACGAGCGAGATATTTTATTATTATTTTTTTTCGCAAATATTTATCGTAGTTGTAATTTCTCATATTACGATAAAAAGATAATGTTTACAACGGGATTACATCGAGTGATGAGAAATTAAAATTAATCGACCCTCGCGATTTTCACCCTAATACTTAATTTCTCTCAAAATCGAGAGTTTTTAATTGCCTCGTTATCAAATCAAACATTTCATTTCCATTCGATATCACGACGAAAATTAAAACTCGACAAACTTAACATTATTTACGTTCCCGGTCTAAAATTCCATTCTCATATAAAAAAAAAACAAACAAAAAGTACCAACAAAAAAAAAACTTTTATTTTCATTAATCGTCTCGAAGGCGTTTTTATTTTTCACGAAATCGACAATAATCAATTTACCAACGAGACAGCTCGTTCTCTCTCTCTTCTTTCCTTCGGGAAAAAAAAACGTGTCAAAAAGCTTTCAATTTGGCCTTTAAGCCTCGGTGGTGTTCTCGACCGTTAAATAACCGCGTGTAGTATTTATCGAAGAATAGTCGGCGTACGAGTGAATGAACTTTCGGGCAAGTTTACGTTCATACAAAAAAATATATACATATACCCTCCCCACACATAGTCGGAAATGCATATGCCTATAAATATACATATATGTATATATACAAGCTTTTCCGCGATTCGGCGGAAATACGCGCGACTCCCTCCTCTCTTATCGATATCGGATGTAGCATAGCTATATATATATATATACATATTTATACACATGTGTATGTGTGTATACATGTACATGCGCGGATTGCCGGTTGACGACGCTGCCGTCGATTTCAAGAGCAGAGGAACACACCGAGGGGATGTACGTACGTACGTGTGTGTATGTGTATGTGTGTGTTCGGGCGCTCGTTCGTAGTGTTAGTGCGCGGGCACGGGCTCAACGTTCTCTCTGGCGGCAGTTTTGCCCCGATCAAATTTTACGATTCCCATCCATCCCCGCTATATATATGCCTCACCGGGCACCCCCGGCATCGCTTCGCGATCCTGACCTACCGCGGTCCCCGGGGCACTCTCCTCTTCGTTTCTCTTCTCTATTCTTCATAACCGACATCGATATTTTCCCTCTCTATACGAACCGTGCCTCGATTCTTCTTGTTTTTTTTTTTTCCACCGCTCTCTATCTTTCTCTCTCGGCAGCACTTTTTCGCTTTAATACGGACAGGCTGGTACGTACACCGCCAATAACACACGACTCGTGTGTGTTCTTCGGCCTCCCCACGTGGCTTCGAAACGTATCGCGTTATTTTTTCTTCTTCTTTTTTTTTCTTGGCCTTTTTTTCTCGTTTTTGCGTCGACAGTCGCGTTTAGTTGTTTTTTTCGTTTTGTTACGGACACTTTTTTTAAAGGTCGCGTCGTAGCGTTAAGGTCGAATTTATAAATTCACTTGTGATTTAATTTTTTGTAATTTTTTTATTTTAACTCTTTCCTCGAATTATTCAAGGAGATTATTAATTACCGATAATTTTTCTCGTCGTTGTCGTTACTCTTACGATTAGTTAGTGAAATTATATCAATCCATTCGGCATTTTTGTTTCCGTACAATTTTCAATAATCGAGAAAAATTGCAAAATACCATTTACGTGTTGAAAATAAAAATAAACAAAAAAAAACAATTTCAACGTACATTTTTCGAAACGTTTCCTATAATTCGTTGGTCGATCGGATTTGAAAACGGGACGCGAACGAAAAACAAAAAAAAATTGAAATCGAGCGAGGGAGCGAATAAAAAGTTGAGAGGTTCGATGAAAATTTGAAGGGCGAGTAAAGGCGCGACGTCGAGATGGCTTCGAAACAGCCCTACCCCCTTCTACTCCACGGGTTCGACCCTTCGAATTCCCGAAGCGAGGCGATGGAGCTGGCGGGACGCAATGAGACTTTGACCGAGTTTTCAGAGCCCCGCGAGTACCGGCGCGGGCGTTTATCTCCATCTCGCTCTCGTATCCCCCACCCCCGCCCCTCAACGCCGTACACTCACTCGTTCGTTCTCTCTCGCACGCGATCTTCGCCATCGCTACCCCCGCGAACGACCTCGCATTATACCGACGACGGGGCATCGCGCCGTATTCGCTCTCTCTCTCTCTCTCGCTCTCGCCAGATTTTCCTGTATATTCTACGCTTGGGCCGTTGGACGAGCCCGAGGAGCTTTCCCGGCGGTAGTAAACTCGTCGAGCACCTAAATGTCTGTTGCTCTCGCTCTCTCTCTCTCTCTCCACCCCTACTCTGCTTCGATTGCTTTTTGACGACATCCGATGAAACTTTAAGATACCACCAACATCCCCTTAAAGGGTGAATTATTACGTATAAATACGCAGCTCGATAGTTCAAGGGGTAAGAATATAGATGAAATTTTGAGAATTTCGAATACCCTTGCTGTTGCGATAAGCTTCAAGGTCATTGGACGAGGAGGTTCGTAAGAACAATTTCTTTACGTCTGAGAATCTTGAATTCTTCAAAAAAATCGTTAAATTCGCAAAATATTGATATTTCGAAAAATAAAAATGACGAAAATGAATTTATCGCTTCCGGTTCTTAATAACGAGGGAAGAAAGAAGCGACTGTAAGTCTCGTTCTCGACAGAAAAATTTAGTCCTGCAGCAAAATACTTTGGGGTGAAATTTTTAATTTCCAATCGTCCGAAACTTGGAACTATCGAGAAAGAAAGATAAATGTAAAAAAAAATAAAAACAAACAACTAAATCTTTCAACGGATATTCGAAAAATATACGAGGAGCGATGTAATCGCGTGCTACTCGCCCATTAAGTCGTAACCTCGTGATACGTGTACAGCAACGAAAAATAATATTTCTCATTACGTACACCCTAATTGGACGTACTTAGCGCATTAAAAGAAGAAAACGTTAAAAAAAAAACAAAAAATAAGACTAAAGGAACTGATATACGTAGACGGGAAAAAGAAAAGAGAGACATTCTCTATCTATTTCTCCAACGAAGCCCGGGAGCAATATGGCGGGAACACAGGGTCTCACTCCGCATCGCGCCTCTCTCGGGAGTCTCGAAGATCGTACCAAGAGTGCGCTGCCGTTGCAGAGTGAGCGTAGAAACAAGATATATATATATATACCAGCGAGTATAAACACAAAGAAGCGAGATAGGGACGAAGGTGGCAAAAACATCGAACGCCGTGTGCTACAGCGAACGATATATCTGTATACACACGGACACACACACACACACACACACATATATAAATATATTGTATATATGGCAAATCGTGTATATAGTTATACATACACCTATATACATCTCGTGTACATAAATATATATAAATATACACAATGACTAGAAAATACACACATACACAATGTTGGTACGGTAAGGTTGAACGGTTCGGTTCAATCTTCTCCCTGCAGAGACCTCCACTTGCACTATCGCAACGTGGTCAGTTACACCGCGCGCCTACAACAACAGCGCATAGTTGGCTCGTCGGCCATTGCCGATCGATACGTATATACAAAAATTCACGAATGAATTACTTTTAAACAAAAAAATATATATATGAAAAGGATAACGGTGTCTGTTAACAATAATGAAAAAAATAATAATAAAAATAATAATGATAACAAGAAATTTCATACGATAAAATTATTTTAAAAAAAAAGTATTTAATCGAAGGATGATTCGTAGAAATATAACGCGTCAGGTACGAATCTACTATGGAAAAAAGGAAAAAGAATAAGGAACGATCGAAGTACACGCGACTTGGTCTCTCTATTCAGGAACCTTGTGCCAATGACTGAGCCCTCAACCGTTAGTAGAGAGGGGGCCAATTATTGTAAAGCCTGCTTTGCGTTACTCGTAAGTGTGCGTTACGAAACCACGACGGACCACTATGTGGCGAGCTGATCCGGGATAGAGGAAGAGAACTGTACAAGAGACAGTCGTGAAGAGAGCGAGAGAGACAGAGGTTCGAGGTCCAGAAGAAGGAGAAGATCGAAGACGCGAGTGTTACGAGAGCGAGGAGGGGGGTGGAGCGACAGAAAGAGGCGGCGGAGGAGGGGGGGGGGCGGAGTACAAGGTGTGGAACGACCGACGAGGTTGAGTAAGCGTATAGGATGAGGAAAGAGTACCATTTGCTGTTCCAACAAGTGCGACGCTACCGAACGAACGAAATAAAAAATTAACCCTTGAGAAAAACGAAAAACGTGATATTATGAAAATTCGAAAATTTTGCATGGAGCTTGTTTATTTTTTTTTTTTTTTTTTGTAAAATTTTCGACCGACCAGGGAGGATTATTTTACAAAATTACGATACGTGTCTCGGTTTAAGGGGAATTTCAGGTCGGTGTAACTGTAACGTGGTCATCCCGCGGTTTAAGCGCGGTGGATGAGTCGAGTGGTAAAAAGGATGTGAAATAAAAGAATAAAATAAAATAAAATAAAATAAAAAAGATGAGGAAAGGCGAGGAACGAAGAGAGAGAAAACGTTGTTGCGCGCGTATAGCCGGGTTGGAGACGGGCTCTTCTCTCGGGCGAGCCTTCGTCTCGTTTTCCTTCTCATCGTCTTTTGCCTTTTTTTTCTTCTTCTTCTTCTTCTTCTTCTTCTTCTTCTTCTTCTTCTTCTTCTTCCTCTTCTTCTTCTTGTTCTTTCGCTCCTCCTTCTTCTCTCTTTCCTCTTGCACTCGGACTCGAAAACACAGACCTCACTGCCGTAAGCTCTCTCGCGTTCTTCTTCCTCTCTCGCGTATATATATATATATAGCTTGGCCATTGCCGCCCCCGAAGCGAGCTTCTTGCGCTGCTCATTCGCTCTCTCTCTCTCTCTCTGGTTCTCACTCTTACTCGTAATGTACGTGGCGATCTCGCGGAGCACAGAGTTCGCTACGGGCTGAAAATAAAAATGTAGAAGCCCCGGAGCGTCGTTGCTCTCTCTTCTCTCTGTTTCTCTCTCTCTCTCTCCCCCCCTCTCTCTCTCTTTCCCACTCCGGTCACGCCGCGACTAGAAGAGTTCGGACCGAGTATTTTACGCACGTTAAATCCTCTACAGGTCGTTAAAATTCACGCTATATGTACGTACTCAAGTATACACTAGCGCACACGAATGCCCTCGTACGTACCGTATATACGTGTGTATGAGCGTATACGGGTAGTTCCAGTACAAATCGACAGGACCCCGACGAATTGTCGTTCACACCGAAAAATCTCTCTCCATTTTTTTTTGCAGCATTTTTTCTTGGTTTCGTTATGATTATTTTTTTAAAGTCACTGTAAACGAAAAAATTCGATAAAATAAAAAATCCATCCAAATTTCCGAATAATTGTGATAATCGATGACGGATTTTTCCAATTTTAAATTGTCTTAGTTTCAAAGAATTTAAAGCGTTTCAATTATTGTCCAATTTTTCAATTAATGACAAATTTTTCGTTTTAATATGATTTTTAAACTTCTTTGTGTTTAAAACGTAATTAAATAATATACGGTTCATAAAAATCCGTAGAAAAATTGTGCCAAAATTTGGATCGAATAACAGAGGGTTAGATTTTTTTTTGTCGGAACGCCCGATATAGGCACACCGTGTTATTACACACAAGCTCGCGGAACCAACGCACACGTTGCTTGAAAATCGACGTTTCAAAGAAAACGTACGAGAGATAGTCCAAAGTATACACTAGAGTCTCTCACCAGTAAAAAAAAAACTTTACGTTCCCCCTCAAAAACGCTATAAAAATTGACAAAATCTAAATACTTTCTATCTACAAATTTAATCAAAATGGTCCAAAACCCAATTTTTTTTTTAAATAACTCTCACCCCAGAATTTATATTTTTTTTCTCGCCAAAGACATCGAAGTCACAAAAATTTCTTTATAAAGAACGATATTTTGTTAAATCTTTAGCGAAAAAAAAAATATTGTATCTTGTTTTGACGAATAAAAAATGTATGTTTTATAATCCATGAGAAGTCGACGTCTGAGGACTCTACTGTACATGGTCTGGACGGGAATTGTAGCTGCCTAGCTGCTGGTCGAGGTAACTGACGTATACAGCACTTTACTACCCGCATATATACATACACACACACACACACATATATATATATATATATGTATATATATATGTATATATATATATATATATATATACATATGGTACATACACCTGCTAGATGGTTATACGTGGAGCCAATGTTCACATGATTTTCTTGTTACGCGCACGTACACACACACACACACACACAGAGGCAACACTGTACGTTGGCTGCAGCGTACATATGCGACGGTGAGAAGAGTAGGAATATAGGAAAGGAGAGAGACTCGACGGAGCTCGCGCGCGGGCTTTCGGGCTATGCGTTCTTGGCACGTTCCTGCTGCTACCATGCGAAATTCAGCTTCTCGCTCGGTGCCTGTCTGTTATCGCGCATTTCCATTCGTCGAAAGTCTCACTATATATGCATCTATATATATACATATATATCATATGGGTGTGTATATATATATATATATATATATATATATATATACGATAATACACGTACGTAAAACCATACGAGTACGTGGGGTATTCCCGGCGAAATATCTGTTCAAATATGCGAATAATTCTGGCGCGAATAAAAAAGTCAGGAATAAAAAAAGATGAGCAAAAATTTAGGAAGAATTATTTAAACGAAGTAATAAAAAATTCGTTGATTCTCGAAGGTTAATAAAAAAAATTGATCATCAAGACGATCTTTATTGCGAACGGAATAAGAGTTTTATTTTGTTATTAAAACGAGTTAATTATTTCAAAAAAAAAAGAAACTTCTCGAGATACAAATGCAAAGATATTCGACGAATAAAAAAAAACATTCGATACAAAGCTAAATTTAACAAATTCATCAAGAAATCTTTATAAAATTCAATATTATTCCCGACAATTGATGAAAAAATATTAAATTCTCATTATCAAAATTAAAATAATATTAAAACCCTCGTATAAATCGGAAATTAAAATATTAAAAACATAACTCTCTCGTCGAACGATATTAATCGTCCAAAAAGCAACAAAAACAAAAATTCTCTAAAAAAAAAATGAACCAGCGATAACGAAACTACCCCCAAAAAAAAAAATAAAAAGAAATATCGAACGATCGGATTTTCGTAAAATTAATAAAAGCAATGGCGAGTCGTCGACAAACCGCGTCTACCGTGCGATATAGGGCACGAGGGCAAATCTGTTATCCCGCGATGTGTACTATGTTAGCCGTGATATCGAGAGATCGACGAGAGGGAGAGTGAAGCGAGGGATTCGGAGCACGTGGCATAACACACATACGTCCCCACACCCCTACCCCCATCCCCCTCTCCACACCGTCCCTCGTTCATCGTCGTCGTCGTCGACGTCGTCGTCGTCGTCGTCGTCGACGTCGCGGAGACTCTCGACTGGAAACTGAAGGTGCGCCCCGCGTGTCCATTCAATCCGTTTGCAATATCCCTACCTATTGGACTTTCCCACTCCAATTTGCCACTATAAAATTGCTTTCAATCGCTCCCTCCTCCTCCATCTACTCGTCCCGATTCTCTCGATATTAAAGCCGGTTTCTCGAGTAACGTGGCGTCAAATTATTTTAACTTTTTTTTTTCTCACTCTCGATAAAAATAAAATACCTCGTGCATGTCAAGGTGGGGAAGTATACAGAAAAAAAAACAGAATGAGAATGAGAGAGAGAGAGAGAGCAATGTGTACAAACGTAACGGGGACGATGCGTGTAAGAAAACACACGGTGTAATCGATGCGCGACTGACTCTTCTCTTCTCTCTCCCTCTCTCTCTCTCTCCCTCCCTCCCTTTCTCTCTTTTTCTCTACCAAGGTGCAACGCGCGAAGCGTGCATGTTTGTGCTGATACATCATTCTCAGCACGTTCTTTAGCGTCTGTGTATATACGTTTGGACGATATAATCGAGCGATGTGTAATACACTTTTTTTTTTGTTTACGTTCGGTTTTTTTTTGCGTTCTTTTTCCTTTTTTTGTACTCTCTTTCACTCGTGGAAATATGATACGTAAACTATACTATCGTGTGTCATTGATCGCTTAATTATCGCGATATTACGATACGCACTTATCGGCGTATAAACGTGCCACGTGCGTATTTGCGAATCTCACGTTTTGCCCGAAACCTTGACCGTCGATTAGCCCCGAGGTTGTCTCGAGTGAAATTCTTAATTTTGTTATTTTCTTTTTATTATTTTTTTTTATAGAAAATGCAATTTTTCTTTTTCGTTCGTAAATTTTTTGTTTTTTTTTTGTATTGAACGAATCGGGACTTTGGAGCGATAATTGAAGCAGGTGGACACTTTTGGTGAAATATTTATTGCGGGAAATGCAATTTTTGTGTTTTTCTTTGAGACACTTTTTTTTAATTTTGTGTATATCGATTTTTTGGTTTGTATTGCAAAATCGAATTTTTCGATCGATCATTTATTGTATAAAAGATTTACGATGGAACTCTGTTTGATTCGATCGTTAAATAAAATTTTGTTTTTCATACGTAAATCAATCGATTCTCGGCGAATTTCATAATCGACAAAATTGCCAGGTTTAATTCGTTCATTTTTTCTAATCGAAAATTCGTTCGAGCTAAATTTATTTATTTCCATTTGCAAATTGATAATTCGTTAATTTCTGTTGATTTTATTAATTGATACGTAAATGACGAAGGATTATCGTCGGAAGTTGCTGTTTTATATGCACCGGGGAATAATATTTGCGAATTAAAATATAAAATTGTTCGACGCTAAGATTTTCTTTGCCACGAGGAATATTTTATCGGTGAACGGGAGAAACTTGGCTTCGGTTCTACGCGAAAGATCCATGAGGGATCTATAAAACGCAAATATCTTCTATTTTCTCGACCAATTCGCACACAAACGCCCGTTCCTCTCGGAACCCCGCAATAATCTCTCTCTCTCTCTCTCTCTCTCTCTCTCTCTTCTCCTCCTCTCTCCCTATGTATCCTCGTGTACATTCTCTATTTCTCTTCTGGCGTTACATCAGCGTCCAGCACTTCTGAGCATCATGCTGAGCGAAGCAGGGAGGCCTCTGGTGTGTTAGAGAAACTGGTGGTGTGTTCTCGTATCTCGAGGCTCGAGCATTCTGCTATACTCGTGTGTGCGTCACAAAGAGGGAGAGAGAGAGAGAGAGAGAGAGAGAGAGAGAGAGAGAGAGAGAACGTGCAAGCGAGGGATGAGTCACGAGAGGCTCGGAAAGAACGCACGAGAACCTGTGGAACGGGCCTGGAGAATATCGTGAGGAGAACACGACGGTACGAATGCCCGAGTGAAGATTTTTATTTTTTTTCTCTATATAAGCTAAAAGTGAGCAGAACGAAATCGAGTCGATCGAAGGAAAAGAAAATTAACAAAAATTTCTCTCCCTCGATCATAATCACGACTCACAAAAATCGTATCGAATATTTATTTTAAAATTTTCCTAAAAAAACAATGAAAAATTCGACGCGTCGAATATCGAGAAAGAAACGTAAAATATGAGAAAAACCGTTACGTGAGAAAACAAAAAAAAAATCTTATAAAATGTGGAAACGAGTGGGAGATTAAAGAGAGAAAAAGAAGAAGAAGAAAAAAATGAGTTCAACGTCGCGCGAAGGGTTAAGGACACCTCTCGTCGCCAGTGATAAATAAAGCGATATAAACCAGCTGTTTATAATAGGAAAACTTTCAAAAGTGCTTCGTTCCTCCGTGAAACTTTGCTGCTAATGGCTCGGAAGAAGAGTGAGAGGAGGGGGGAGGAGGGAGGGCGAGGGAGGAGGAAAGAGAGAGAGTGAGTAAGAGCGAGAGAGACTTGACCGAAGGCCATACGTCGCGACGTATAAAGAGCTGGTTTTGAACCTTTCGCAATAATACTCGTCGTATACCTCTCTAATGTACAATGCAGTAGAATATTTATACGCACGTATATTTGTTTTAAATAAAGTTCACTCGTATTAGGTAATCGTTTACTTCTCTTTTCTTTTTTCTTCCTTCTTTCTTGTTTTTCTTTCTTTTTTTTTTTATTATATTTCTTTTTCGTATTTATGAAATCAGGTGCGTTTGCTCACTTGGCACATTTTTCATGCGAATAAATATTCGTTTTATGGATGAAAGTTTGTTTGGTTTTATCGAACGTTGTTTACAAACACGTGGCTATAGCTCGTGTGTAACGACTGCATTACGGGAAATAACGAGTAGTAATAACAAATAAAAGAAGAATTATACGATAATTATCGGAATATTGTCGAACGAAAAGTAATCGTGAAGATATTATTCGGGAAGTGAATCGATTTTATGTTATTCCGATTAAAAAAATAAATAAATAAATAAATAAATAAATACGGCAAGTTAATTGACGAAAATATTGTCGTTTGTATCGTCGATTCGATTTTCTTTTTCAAGGTGTATAAGCGTGCCAATTATGCATAGGGAAAAATATCGTTTCTTCCGTGAGAAACATACAATGAGAAGAAAAGCATGGAAAAATTAAATTTCTCATTTTTAATTTTCTGTCTATTCTCGACCTTTCGCTAAATTTCTCAAATTGAAAGAAAATTTACAAAAAAATGCAAAAATTTTGTTTTTTCGTTTATTCGCTAATACCGAAGGAGATTGATCGATTCCTCCGTACGACACCGACGAATTACAATATTTCCCACGTAATGAAAACCATTGGCGCCAAAATTTCAAAAAATAAGCCACGAAGAAAAAAATATAAAAAATTATATAATTTTTCAACGATAAAAAGTTCGGCGTCCTTACGTTCCATCGTACGAAATAATAAAGAATAAACAAAACAAAAATTAAAAATCAATCATGAAATTATTCTTAAATCGATGGAAACAACGAATAACGATGTAACGAGAGAAAAACAAAAGAAAAGAAAAGAAAATTTAAAAAATCATTTGAAACTCACATTTTGTAATGATGTTGCATATGATGAGCCAGATGCATATCCTCGGACTGTTGTTGCTGCTGTTGCATCTGTTGATGATGATGTTGTTGTTGTTGATGCTGTTGCATAGTCTGATGATGAGTCTGGGGTGGATCGAGAGTGGACGCACCGAGCAGGGTAGCGCTCTCCCTAAACAGCGTTGCCACTTGCATTTTCACTTTATTTTTCCTTCCCCCACGAGCGTTCTCAAGATCTTCGCTCTCTCACAACGGGAGGGATGAAAAACGGACAAAAAATGTCCCCCCCTCCCCAAAAAAAGAACGAAAAACAAAAGAAAAGAAAAAAAAATCAAAACAAAAAAAAATAACCACGATTCAAATATTCCGCACGAATATCACGTGTTTTTTGTTTGTTTTCTTCCTCTTCTTCTTTCTGTTATATTCTTCGACGTTGCACCGTTATTTTTTCCACCACTGTGTCATTTTTCTTTTCTTTTTTTTTTCTTTTCTTTTTTCGGTTTTTTCTCCTCGCTAATCACTCGCCCGGCACTCCGTGTTGGTGTCGTCTGTGCCTGCCCCTTTTTTCCTCCCCACTCTGTTTATATCCTATCCTCGAACGTCCCGTGGTAATATTCGTCGTGCAACGAAGGACTCGACGAGGCGAACGGCAAACTCTTCGGGCAACGTGCTGAGAATTTGCCGAGGCCACCCGCACTTTCCACCCTGCGCGCTCTTTTTTTTTCCTTTTTTTTCTCTCTCTCTCTTCCTTTTTCTCGCTTCCCTTCTTCGTCAGAGAGTCGCGCGCGACTCGAGTACGATGCAATATATACACGGGGCTGTATAGCTATATATATATATATATAAATATAAATATAAATATATATATAAATATATATATGTATATTTGTACGTATATACGCGTGTACGTCCGAAGTGAATTGTTCTTCGTCCGGGCGTCCCCAAGAGTTGTGGCAAAGGGGGTTGGGGAGGGAATCGTGGATGGGGTTAGTTGTGGAGGGGCGGGGAAGGGGGGGGGGGAGGAGGGAGAACTTTTCGAGCGGTGCGAAAGAGAGGCTATGGAGGAGTGGGAAGGGGAGGGGGGAGAGAGAGAGCGAGAGGGCTTTACGAGCCAAGTGCTCGAAGCCGCAGTCCTCTCGGCGCTTTCATCCTCCTCCGGGTAAGATTCCCCGGCCAGGAGGACGAATCGCGGCGCGCCAACTTCACGTCGTCGTTCTTACGAACGTTCCTTCTTCTTCTCTCTCTCTCTCTCTCTTTTTTTCTTCCCCACTCTCTTCTTGTTTCTCTTGTTCTTGTTGTTATTCTTCTTGTTCTTGTTTCCTCGTCTTCTTTCTCAAGCTCTATGCACACGAATGTATATTGTATATAGGTAAAACACCAAACCACGAGGTACCAACACCGACGCTTTCACTCGGACGAAACGACGACCAAGTTCGAACACGAACAAGTTGGGATAGCTCTTATATATATATATGTGTGTGTGGGGGGGTCTGTGTGTGTCTGTGTGTGTGTACGTTCTCCGTTCCTCGATATTTCCACTTTCCAACTCCGTAGCTCACGCGGTCCGGTTCTCCTACCGCGATGATGACCGTTCACTCGAGGCCCTCATTTCGGGGCTTTTGCTCTTTTCTCTCTCTCTCTCTCTCTCTCTCTCTCTCTCTCTCTCTTTCTCTTCGTCTTGGTCGCTCTCCCGAGACGATTTTCTACGCTCTCCTTGCTCTCGAGATCTTTCTCTCTCGTCTCGATCGTAGTATAAATGATCGGAGAACACTTCACTACACCGTGTCTATATATATATATATTCTTATTTTGTTTTAAATTTTAATATAAATATGTACGATGTGTATGTGTATTTGTATATTTATACGTGTGTGTGTGCGTATATATGGAGTATACACAAAGATGTACGGGACGATTTTGTACCCCGACGGTTAGGCAAACTCACGAATAATCCGTGTCGTGTTCCGTTTAAGTTTTCAGAGCTGGCCAACGCGTGCTATATATATAACACACACGTACACATACACACTCACTTCACGGGCCGTAACTTCTTACGGGCAAACGAAACGGAGTCTCTCTCGCTCTCTCGTTCTTGTCGTCGAGAAGAGCGACGTTTTGTGTGTCGCGAGCGCGTGCTTGATCCGCTGTTGCGTGCACTTTACAAAGTTTCCCCAATTCGTAATCGTCACTTCACCTTTTCTCTCGTTTCCCGTAAAAACCCGTTTTAAAAATTTTTTTTTTTTTATTATTAAAGATACGATATATCGATATATATCGTTGTATTTATGTATTTATTTATAACACCGGCACAGTAATTCACGAAATGAACGTTTTCCACGATATCTTGGTGGCAAACGGGCTTGGATTTTGTCTTCTTCGTTTCTTCAAAGCACTTTAGCAACAACACACACGAAGCACGGGTTACGTGGTATACACAGAGCCTAAGTGACTCTACGTATTTCAACGCAGTTTTTCGAGCGTGTGTGCTCGTCGATCTCTTTGTGTGCGTGTCTGTATGCGTGCCTGCCTCTCTCTCTGTCTCTCTCTCTCTCTCTCTTTGTGAATGTATGTATTGGTAACTCTTTCGCATTCTCTCCGTGCCCCTTCGTTCCCTCGGCTGCGTTCTATCAATCTATCTCGCTCTATGCACACGTATATACGAACGTATACATATGTGTGTGTATATATATATATAGATAGATATATATATATATATCTTTCTTTCTCGCACTCGTTTCTTTCTACCACACCCGTCGACCCGGTTCACCACAGTTCGCACCCACACGACGGCGAGCCATGGCCGTCGTCGCAACGTCTCTCACTCTCTCTCTTCCCTCTCTCGCTATATACACACATACATGTATAATATATTTTGTATATGTGCATGTATCGCGTTCGATATATGTATGCCTGTATATATGTATATTTTTCGTTTTTTTTTCTCTTCTTTTCAAACGATCAATTCCTCTATTTTTGGTTGTTTCGTTAGTACGATGATAGAGCTACGAATGCACCGAAAAATTTCATATACCACGCACGTATCGGATCCGTTACCAGTACATAAACAATTCAAATTCGCCAGCGTCACGCACAGTTACGTGTACAGATGTCTAGATATATGCACACATATATATATATATATATATATGTATTAACGCTAAACGTTATATATACACACGGATATACATATATACATATATGTTATATACATATATCGCACAGAATATTTCGGGTTTTTACTGTGAATCAGCTTGTCTTCGATGCGAGGCAGAACCGAACTACGACACGACGGTACTTAACGAGAAAACTCGCGCGCACGCACCCATCCGGTAAAACTCGACTCGCGAAGAAGAGCGCACAGTAATCTAGCCGCGGCACCAGAGTCGGCCGCACTGGCTCGACACCGCGATGTTCTCTCTTCGGTTTAGCTCACGCAAACATACACACGCGCGCGCATCACACATACGAACGTACACGAGGGCGCATGGACGAGACGAGCGCGCTAGCACTTATGCGAGAATTCACCAATACGCGGGTATACGGCGAACGCACGTACACGAGCATACACGAACGTTCTCTCGTGACAAACGTTCGACTAAACTCGGCTCGCTCGGCCTCGCCGCGATGCTTCTGTGAGCTCGCTCGTTTCGTTTATACGTATACACGCACACGTCCACACCACGGCATAATACTTCTTGCCCGCCCGTAGCCTCGGTAATCTTCGGACGTTTTCGCTGGCGCGGCTGCCATCGCTGTGAAACGTTTCCCCTTCCTTCGGCGCTGGCGATCGCGCACCGCTGTGCTCCGACCGTATTCGCCCTCCCCACTACTCCCCTCGCTGCGCATGCGACCATACGGCTTGCATGTGTGCGCCCGCGTTACTTACGCTCGCCTAGTAAACGAACGCGCGAATGTAAGTGCGCGGGTGGATTATTGTACGTTGTGTGCGCCCATGTCGGTGTGTGTGCACGGCCACTGCGTGAGATGACGAGAATGCGTGAGTTTTACCCTCCTCATTCCGCTCTCCTTTCTTGCCTATCCCCACTACCACGGCAACTCTAGCGCCGTTGTCGTCGTCGTCGCCGCCGCCGCCGCCGCCGCTGCCGCCGCCGCCGCCGCCACCGCCGTCGAGCGCGACTTGGTGGGTGGAAATACGTTCAGGGACGTACCGTAACACTCGGGGTTCCCCGACTCCACATCGTATACAGAGAGATAATATACAATGCTAATATATCGAATACTTCGCGGAAACTTGGAAATGAGGGAGAGGGGGAAGGATGTAAGCCCGAAGCGAAAATCTCCCTACTGTGTACGATCGCGGTAATGACAGGATCCTATTAACCTCCGTTAGTTTCGGAGTGTAAAGAGGATTGGAGGTTGAAAAAACTTTCTCGTCTGTTATGTGGAGCATAGGCGACCGAACGATGTATGGCACTTACAGACTACAGATAGACAACAAATTTCAAATATTTCGGAAGAATAACATTCCGCCGACGCGTTCTTGAAGTATCTAATTTTATGGTCAAAGTTTACATTTTTTCTTTCGATTATGCAGTTTTTCTATTTATCTTTTTTTTTTCGAAATTTTACTATGCCGAGGGTTCTTTCGTTTCTCGTTACGAAGTATCGTGGTTGGTTTGGCCCGCGTGTTTCATACATTCGTGCATGCGATCATTCGGTGTGAAAGAGAGAGAAGGCAAGAGTGGAAGAGAGCGTGAGAGAGGGTTTCGAGGGACGGTGAGCGGGAGAGGGAGAAGAAGATAGCTGGGTTTGCGGTGTATCGTTACGACGAGAACGAGAGGAACAGAGACGAAACGTTACCTACGCATATATATATATATATATATATGTATACATCTGGTGCTCTCGGTGGCGAACACACCGTGGTCTCTCTTCTATAACCAACACAGCCGTGGCTGTAAGGCAGAAGGACTGGCAAACTATGTTCGCGCACGACTAACGGCTACTCCCACCACCCGAACTTTCGGAAAAATCAATAGAATACGAGAAAAGCCTTTGCCTCCGTATATACGTATATATATACGCCCGAGAACTAAGCGAGTGGAAGGTCTGCGGGTTCCAACGCACACACCGCTGTGACGATGCGCGCGAGGCATAGGTACGATGGCTGCCCATTTCATCCAAGCTCCTCCTGCTCTTCGCTCCTCGCCGCGCCGTGGCGCTGCTACACGGCTGTTACACGCTACACCACTATGCGGCAACTACCACAACTACGTATTCGTCTCTCCCCCCCCCCCCCCCCCCTTCCCTTCCACCTGCTGCTCGCGCCGACTCTCCTCCCCCGCTTCTGTCCCTCCCCGCGCCGTCCAACCCCACCACGATGCTCGCTCCAGCCTGAAAACCCTATGGACTCTCGCAAAATGACGACAGCCCTTTCCTTTTTTTTCCTTCGGAAACACCAGGAATTTTTATTTTTTCCTCACCCAAAGTATCCTTCGTTTTTGTTTGAAATATTAATTCTTACCACTGTAAAATATACGAATTTCGCGAGTCGACTTTCGTCTATCGATGCATTTGCCAGATCGTCCAAACTTCGTGTAAGCGAAACGCGAGAGTACAAGCGTTCGTTTGCTATTTGCCTCGACGGAAATAAAAATAAATGAAACGAGTGTGTGCGTGTTTCTGTGCGCGCGCGCGCGCGTGTGTGTGCAAGAGCGAGAGAAAGAGAAAAAATAAAATGGCGACGTTTGAAAATGCACTATAGCGACGGGTAACGCATGCGCGCTCGCCACACGTTTCGCGACTAGCTCGCCAAGATATTCCAATCGTCGACGTGTACTGGTGTGAACGATGCGGGACGGTATGCACGCACAACGACGTTCACGCCTGTGAATATACTACGTACACGTGTTCGTGTATACATACTCATATGGTAAATCCTTCGCTCGCTCGCTACGATGGTAAAATCCCCGTATGAGCTCTTCTCCCCCCCCCCCCCCCGCCTCTGCCTGTCCCTCGCCATCCGCCACTCCACCTCGCCTCACCCATCGCCTGTTCCCTAGTCGAGAAGAAGCCCTTCATGACGCTCTTCTCTTTCAGGGGATCTTTTTTCCTACACCATTATTATATGCGTCGCGTTCTACATAGCAGAAAGCGCTTTCTCCGATAACACAGAGGTGGTATAGATACGAGAAGACTCCGCGGAGCCTCGTATATACACAAATATCTCTCTCTCTCTCTCTATATATATATATGTATATACATACATATATACATGGCGAAAGATCGAAAATTGTTATCGAACAAACGTAACCCCCTCTCATCTCCGTGTACGATCGTCGTTTAAGATAAAAGCAACCCAGCCACTTTTTACGCTTCGTATCAACCTTTTGTACGTAGCTCGACACGTCTCTTGTTTTTGTTTCTTTGACAAAGCACGAGCTTAAAAAAAAAGAAAAGGAAAGTGTGCTTATCAGCGATTTTGGCCGATAAACGAATTATCGGTCTCGCTGCTTATCTCATTATTCGTCTCGCCACGATTGATCAAACGAATGTTTTACAATAAAATCCCTCGGTAAGGGGAGGGGAAGGGGTGTGGGGGTCAATGTACTTTAAGTATGATTCTCACACTCGTCGCGAATAATATACAGCTCGAAACGATTATGAATGATTTATGAAAAAAATTAAATAATAATAATAATAATAATAATAATAATAATAATAAGAGTAAGAATCCGTATAAAAAGTTATTTGGACGATTCACGGAGCTTCGCGAACTTTGAGAAACTAAATGGCAAACAAAACGACGGATCCAGCGTTTCTTAAACATGAAAAACAAACAAACAATATATATATATGTTTATGTGTTTATGTGTGTGTGTGTAGACATAACCTCCCAAGTGCGAAGCGATTCAAAGTTTGTCGAGAGAGTTTTCTCTCCGTTCCCCTGGCCTGCCTCACTCTTTTCCTTCTTTTCGCCGAAATGGCCGCCTTTCAATGTCGATTTTTCTTCCTTCCTTCTTCCTTTCCCCATTCTTTCTCTCTCAATAACACGCTACTGATCTACTTACGGTCGAGCGACATTTCCGAATACATACAAACTTAACCTTTAAGTTTTTTTCATCTCGCTCCTTTAACCCCCCCCCACTCCGTCATCTTATATTGCCCCTTCCCGTTGCGCGGCCGCCGTGACGTCCGCCGCGCTCCCTCGGAGACAAAAATTTAAAAATCGTTTTGGCCGATCACCTGACCGTGGGGGAACGAAAACATTGTTGACTACTGCATATATTTTTTGCTCCCGGCGACCCCGACGAACGTGTCATCGAGGTTTAAAGGTCCAGCTCCCCTTCTCACTCGCTCTCTCGCTCTCTCTCTCCCTCCTTCTTTCCCTCTGTTGGCCCATTGACGAAAAAAAAAATGACATAGGCCTGCGGGCGACAGACGATGAGAAGGGAGTCGACATTCCCCTCGTTTTTATTCCACCGGCACACATTCTTACATGTAGTAGTATTTCGTCGAATACAGCTGCGTGTTTTATGCCACGGACTTCTTTTTTCTCTCTCTTTCTCACAAAGACACCTGTCGTTACGGAGATATACGTATACGCATTTATATACATATATATATATATATATATATGTATATAAAGTTATCTATATAGATATATCTACATATGCCTGCTATCCGGCATCGTATCGCTCGGTTCGCGACCCTCTTATTCGCTTTCACCCTTTCTTTCTCCCTCGTACTTCCTCTCTCTCTCTCTTTCACTCGCTCCGTCGGTCTCACCCCTCCCGATAACGAAAACGAGGGAGAGAGAGAAAGCGCGACATGACATTCGGGAGCGCTCCGCGAGGTCGTCGGCGAGGCAAACTTTTATGAATGAAATGTGTGTTTTTGAGAGAGAGGGAGAGAGAGAGAGAAAGCCAAGTATGCGGGGCAACAAACCACCCCTTCATCGTTTTCACCACAGTGAGGTTCGTGTCGTCTCGTGCCACTGACTCCCCTAATGATCACGCTCGTTTTGTACCATTCACTGATTGCCCTTCTTCCACTTTGTTTTTTTTCTTCATCCCTCCGTTTTCACCCCATTCCTTTCCTTCGCCATTACTCTTCCGGCTATGACTTTGTTCTACTTAGGTTACGATTATTTGGAATATTGATGTTTTTTCAATTATTGTTTGTAAACAAAATTCATCTCACGAAGAACGAGGGGTATGATTTTTGTTTTGCCACGAGGTCATTTATGTTCACAATTTTGAAACAATGTGACGAATTTTAGAAATTTTTTTAAATCGCAACATCGAAGTAGTATTCATGAGAATTGTCACCACGTCTTTGACTATGTCGTAACTTTTCCTCTTTAGCAATAAATGCAAATAGTAAACAAAACGTATATTACAAAAATATGTAATTTGGCGCGAACTTTGTTTTTTAAATGATTTTTAGATGCAACCGAAAATTTGCTAATTTCTTGAAAATTGTATAATAATTGATAGTCAGTGATTTCAATAATTTTTTAATCAATTAAGAATAATTGGTTTGTACGTGTCTCTTGTTTTTGTAACGCGAAATTTCGTTACTTTGCCGATCAATGAAAGAATGAATATTTGAACAGGTGACTATTACGTCTTTTAATACATTACGAAAGCGATCGACGCAAATGTAATTTATAATCCGAAACGTCGATTCGTCAATTAATAGGAATTTAATAACGGCATATCGGCTAATCATTTTCGATTCGTATAATAAATTATTCGGCACGATGGCTTTCGTGATAGATTAAAATTCAGGACCGTCACGTTTGCTCACACGGCTAGTCGTTTTTTACATCGATCGTTAGTCAACGAAATGTCTCGCGTTTATTCGAAAAAATTTTTTTCATCAAATAGAGATTTCGCGGAACGAGGCTTTTTATCAATTACAGAATATGCAATCTATCGTGATCGAAGTTAAAAGCAATCCTTATGAAAATAAAAAACGACTCCGGTTGTAAATAAAATTTCAAGATAATTCGTTTTACAGGATATCCCAATAAAAATATCAAACGATCAATATTGTCAAGAATATAAATATTAATCCGTCTTAAATACGTTTGCGTACAGGCGCGGACCAGAACCGAACGACGACGAGCAGAGGTCCTCAGGACGAAAAAATGGGCAGAGAGAAACATATGGTCAATGATGTGCGCGACGGAACTCGGACTTCTTCCACCAACGAGGACTTTTTCGTACAAACCGGAAACGGAAGAAGAAGAAATTCGTTCGATGAAACAATCCGTGATAAACCAAGACGTCGAAACAAAGTTGACAAAACCAAGGTCCCAGGAAACGATATTCGACGAAATCGATTCACCGTCTTGCTCGAATCTGAATGAACGTATTGCAAACGAGGCGTTTCCGCTTAAATTGGTTTTGCACGATCATAATTACACCTTGTCAGCACCGGTATATTGTCCTGAAAAATCGAACGACGAATCACCAAAGCTTCGTCTCAGCGAAGAGTCTGATACAGAATCTTTAAAGCTTAATGCCGATGAAGAATCTAACGCAGAATCGTCAAAGTTGCGTTCAAACGAAGAATCTAACACAGATTCGTTGATCGTTCTCGATCGATCGATCGCTTTTCATAATTACTCGAAACCTTCCGATACCTCTAATGACAATCTAAAAAAAGAGACTCCAACTAAACTAGGAAAGGCTCGAGAGTCTGTCGAAAAGAGTCAAGAGTCTGCCTTATTTTTCGAGAAATCGTTGCCCGAGGACGATGCTAATATTGCGAAAAAAGAGGAAAAAAGTGCCAAGACCACGGCAAGAAACAAAACGATACAAAAAAGTAAGAGAATTTTACGAAAGCGTCCTGACAAAGAGAAGAAAAGAAACTCGAACGAAAAAGCAAACGAGCAAGACGATCGCATCAACGAGAAACCTAAACCTACTGAATCGAGCGAAGAAGCTTGCGCTACGTCGAAAGTTTCTCAAGTCACTTTGAGAACGAGACCGAGCTCAAACTTAGCTGAATCGGTAGAGAAAATTTTCGTTCGTAAGAAGACGAAGATTCCGAAGAAAAAAGCATTGAAGAATGATTACGAAGATTCGGACATTGACGAGTCATTGATGGTTGATCCGTCGACCGATCTTCCACAATCTCTTCACGAGAGTCTTCACACGGACATACGCTTATCAAAACCGGACTTCGACGTTGGCGTGGATCTCAGCTACGAGGCCGATTCGAAACTGTCCTCAATCATGGAATCGCTGGAGCGCGATTTTTTCGTCCAAGCCGAGAACGAACTTGAAGCGAAGCAAGAAACAAACTCAGAAAAATCTTACGTTTCCGACGAACTCTCGGAGTACTCGTTCTCACCTGAAAAAAAGTTAAAGAAAGGAGTACGTTTGGATGTCGTTACTAGGAAAGATAATAAAAAAAACATACCCAAAACACGTAAATCTGCGGATAACGAGGTGATCGCCAACAAAGTCGCAGTTATCGGCAACAAAACGGTGGGCGTAAGGACCACTCGTAAGATGGACTGGGACAAAGAAAACACAAGGATCGACTCTGTTGGCAGTGTAACGAGACTGCAACGTTCAGAAGAAGTCTCGTCGAAGAAATGTGAAATAAGATCGTCGTGGAAGAAATGCGAACCGACATATTCGATCGGTACGATCGTGTGGGGTAAATGTCGAGGCTGGTGGCCGGGTCTCGTCGTCGACGCTTCTGAAATCGGTATGTGTTCGTCCTCGGGTAAAAGCTGGATCTATTGGATCGGCGAGCATCGAGTGACTCATCTGAGCAACAAGCACGATGTTCAAACATTCTCGACTTGTTTGTGCGAACGTATGTTCGAAACTCTGCGAGTAAAATCTTCGAAAGACTCATTTTACATGACTTGTCTGTCTACGCTGGAACTAATTAACGATCGAATACTACACGTCGGATCGTTGACCAAGCCATATCACATTTGGGCCGAAAAGCACTTTGGGAGATTGAAAAATATCGATCGTTTGATCATCCGTCCATACCCGTCGGAAATACAAGCGAGGCTCGACAAACTGAAGAAGATAAACGCCCGAGAAACGAAAAAATATCTGTCGAGTCGCGAGAGTTCGCAAAAATCATTGTTTTCCAAGATCTCTTATCAAAAGTTAGAAACGAAAGAAAACCTGGAAGCAAAGAAAACGGTCAAAACGGAAGAAAGAAAGGAACCGAAGGAAATCGGAGAAATAAAGAAAACTGAGAACACGGACACGGTCCCGGATCCTGAACAAATTCCATTGTCGAAACAAAAGCCCGGCACGATAACTTGGGCTATGGAAACTTCGGATCGGCCATGGTGGCCAGCGGTGATAGTCGATTATCGGGATTGCGGCATGACAGAACCGCGTTACGGTTGTCAATGGATGTGCTGGTACGGTGATAAAAGACTCTCGCAGGTCAATCACAATCGCATTATTCCGTTCGAGATCGGTATAACGAGAATGAAGGATTACCTGAAAAATTGCAAAAGAGAGATTTACAATAGCGGTGTCGTCGAGGCTGCGAAGTATTACGGAACGAGTCGTGGATACAAAACGGAAAATTGGACGATCGGTGAAGTTATCGATTGGTTCGAAAAATTCGCAAAGTATCGAGCCATCGAGGACGCGAACTCGTTGCCGGGAACTCCTGGTGATCCGGATATCGCTCAAAGATATCCGACGCGCATAGTCGAAGCTTTTAGACTCCACTCGATTAATTCGAGCCTGATATTGCCGAGAGATCATCGCATAACGACCAACGAGACGATGGAACGTATTATGATGCGAAAAAGTAAAATCCCCGAAACAACTTGTCTAATGTGCTTGGAGAGTCAAGGAAACGAGGAAGGTTCCATCGAACATCCTTTCTTCGTTGGCAGATTGTGCGAGGATTGTGGAGAAAAATACATGCCAACGATACACGCGTATGGCGACGATGGGAAAGGTTTCTTTTGCACTTTGTGCGCCGGCTCCGATACTCTCGTTTTGTGCGACAATGACTCGTGTCCGAGAGTATTTTGCACGGCTTGTATGAAATACATTCTCGCACCCGATCTGTACGATCGTATAATGCTCAACGATTCTTGGAGATGTTTCTTCTGCGACGATTCGATGAATTTACGAAGAGATGGATTCGTCGATTTGCGAATCGACTGGAAGCAGCGAGTCGGTGGCTTGTTCAATTCCAGCGGAAATTCCACGTTGAGCTTTGACGACGACTGTAGAAAGGAAAAATCGGGAGCTCGCGTTGTATCGTTGTTCGATGGGATCGCCGCGGGTCACGTTGCAATGGACAAACTGGGAATACGTATCGACGCTTATTACGCGAGCGAGATCGATCTCGATGCCGAGACGGTGAGCTCCGCTCACTTTGGCGATCGGATAACGCGTCTTGGCGATGTCAGAGCTATAACGGAAAGCAAGATTCGCGAGATTGGACCGATAGACGTATTGATCGGTGGCTCACCTTGCAACGATCTCAGTTACGTTAATCCCGCTCGTCTCGGTCTTCACGATCCGAACGGTACGGGTATACTTTTTTTTGAGTATTGTCGCATAAAGAATCTTCTCGAGAGCATCAGTAAGGACGAGGGACGAGAATTTTTCTGGCTTTATGAGAACGTTGCGTGGATGTCAAGTAAATATAGTAAAGAAATGAGCGAGCATCTCGGACGGGAGCCTTATGTCATCGATTCGGCAAATTACTCACCGCAGCACAGATCACGATTTTTCTGGACCAATTTACCGACGGTCTCGTTTCCTCTTTCGAATCAAGATCTTCAAGACGTACTTGCTCCGAATTGCAACAGACGAGCTCTGGTCAAGACGATCAATACCGTAACGACGAGAGCGGTCAATGTACCGGGTCCAACAAAGGGCAAACCCATACTCATGGACGAGATGAACGACGGTCTATGGATCACCGAATTAGAGGAAATATTTGGTTTTCCGCGACATTATACAGATGTGAAAAATTTGTGCGCCACGAAGAGGCAAAAGTTGATCGGTATGTCGTGGAGCGTTCAGGCCGTCACGGAGATACTGAGGCCACTTTGCAACTTATTCGCCAGTCAGAACGGAAATTCTGTCTAAAAGACAAACGAAAAGGATCATCGTCGCGAAAACTTGGACAATAATTACAACTTCTTTTGGATTTTTTCAACTTTTTTCAACTTTTATACTCAAGTTTTTTTTTTGTAAAACTCTCGTCACGGCTTTTCGTGGATGTTTTTACTCTTTTTTTAAATGTCTCTGTGATAAATAATGGCACACGAATACCATAAACGTATTTTTCTCTGCGTTTAGATTCTATTCTCGTGTCTTTGGCGCGGAATCAAGCGTCGGCTTGATAACGCGTACGGAAATATCCTCTCCGTGGTCCACGACTCGTTGGCAAATCGTACTCGCTTCCCGTGTAAGGAGCACCCTCCTGATTCAACTGCAGAAGAGTTTGAGGAACGTTTATGTTGCCGATGAGGCAATTCACGTGTTTCATGGCATCGATCGAAAGAGGAGTATTGACAAACAACTGTTCCTGTTCCATATCGACGCCTCGCAATATTCCTGTCGGCGTAATATGAAAATAAACAAAGATGCATAATTCTTAGTACAATTTTTACAAAAAGGGATGATTGTCATAATTTTCTTATTATTTACGCACCGAATCCGTAGCAAGTCGATAACGGAGGTCTTATCAGTACCCTCGGATAGTGCGCCGTGTTATTCTCCTCGCTGTTCGATTCTAAATCAACGCCGCAGAGAGCTACGATGTTGCCGTTCATTACCGACAGCACCTGAGGAATGCAAGCTCCGGCGAGAGAAACACTCACTGCAGAAAATGGTATACTAAAAACAAACAAATAAGAAACTTTAAACGTAGTAATATCAGGGAGAAAGAAGAAAATTGTTAATATAGCGAGAATTTAGAAAATTTGTAACTCACGCATATGGGAGTACAGAGTTGATAGTTAATTGGACCGATCGACTTTGCAAGGTTAGAGGTTCGCTGATTCGAACGATTTTACTCAGATAAGAGATCATTGAGAGTTCTCGCTGTTGATGAGGATCGAGAGTCCACGATTCGGTGTTTCCTGTTCCGGTCTCGGCCTCCGAGTAAATTATATGCAAACGATGTCTGGTGGACGCACAAACGTTGTCTTTACTTTTCGCGTCTTTCGTCCAGGTCATCCATCGGAGAGTCTGTTCATGTTGGAAGGATAATATAAATAGTTTATAAAAATTCAATTCACCCAGCGACAGTTCGGAAATTGTTAAAATCCAAATTCGACATTTTTCTCGTATTTATTTATAAACTTACTTGACGATCGATCACTTGACGACTGAGACTATCGTCAAAATTATTCTTCGATCTTCTCGAAAGTATTTGTACAACGTCCGTCGGGGACATCAGTTTTACGACATAACTAATTATGTCCCAACCGATGCCTTTGCAAAATCCCATTGTATTAATAACGATAGGACAGTGAGACAGCCTCGTATCCTCAGAAAGACGATTCGCGAGTTCTGTTATACCATCCACGTAGTGTGTCAAGCAACGTGTTATATCAACGCTACCGACGTAAAGTTGATAGTAGGGAATCTTCAAATGCGTGAAATTCGGTCCCAGAAGCGGTTCGCCGAGTATCGAGAGAGAAATGCAACCAGCCGGTGTGAATTCGGCTTGACCAGGATCCAAATCGAGAAAAATAACCGAGTCGGATTTAGCTAGTAATTTATTAACGAGATAACGCGCCATTGTGGATTTTCCCACTCCTTTGCCACCGGCAATGATAGTCCGGGAATTTCCCTTCGTTTCCCAATCGTAGCATATCGCGTCAGCGACGTCGTCAATACCGCGTGAATCTATCGTAATTTGCTTGCCAGGATCGTCGAAGCGTAAGTTCGACTGTAGAACGATCTCGGCGCGTCTTGGATCGCGCCACGAATGATTCGATGGATCGTCAATACGTGGAAACAGATGAAAAGGACAATTGGCCGCGAGGAAATTCGTTAGATCGTTCTCAAAATTTTGTATCGTCACAATCGCCCATCCTTCCTCGATACCGCTTATGTCCGATTGCAAACGATCCGCCAGTTTCTGATCGTTACACAGCTTTCTCACCAATTTCCAAAAGCGGTCGATACTTCTGTCCGGTATCTCGCTTTCTATCGCTTCAATAGCCAACGGACTCCAAGCTCTGGGCGAATAAATCGCTACCGGTGATTTGGTTCTCGCGCTATTCAGCGAATATCCATAAATTCTTACAGCGCCGTACAATACTTGCACTCGGAGCTTTCCGTGAAAGCAAAATTTACAATCCGGCTCCATAATCGCCAAAACTTTGTTTCTGAAACAGTAAAAACGTGGCAATTGTTTGCTCCCCGTTTCATTAGAAAGTTCCAGAGTCTGGTCCAAAGTCGTTTCGAGGATCGATACGTCTTCCTTTCGATTTTTTATTCGCGTCTCACGCTCGAACTCTTCGAGTTGCATCGAATCATCGATATTTAGAGTACTAGAGGCGACGTCTTTGAACGTTGGAGCTTTGGAGTTTTTCAGTGTCAATGGCGTTTCGATAATTTTACTTCGAAGCTTCTTTTTCCTAGTTTCACTATGTTTTTTAGTCAGTTTGAAACTTTCTACCGTTGTGATACTGACACTTTTGTGACTTTTTTTCTTATCGAGGGTAAAAGAGCCCAAGGAAACTGTCGAAACTGGAACTACGAGTTTTGACCCGTGACGCAAAGTCGATGGCAGCGGTACCATTGAATATTCTCCTGTGGTATCCTCCACAATGACCGGCGAGCCCATTTTCTTTCGTTTTTTTTTCTCGCTCTTGCGGAAATGTCGCAGCGCCGATGCTTGGACACCTGCAATTTGTTGTTACAATTATTTGCTTTAATCTATAAAAATAGTGTATCGACTGATGTAGAACGAGGGCTAGAAAGCAGAATAATGTAAAAACAAAATGCATTCTTATTTAAAACGATCGTCGCGTTAATAAATCATAACGTCGATACCAACCATTTTCATGTTCGACTTGACGTTCTTTGTTTAGTCTAGGTTTAACGCGTTTAGCACCTTTTTTCTTATTGTTCGACGAGTTTAATGGTAATATATCGCCGGCGATCTGTTCGTCTGCCATCGGAGGATTGTTTTCTATCTGATGAGCACTTTGCGAGATACGATTAAATTTTCCCATGACGAACGCGGCTTATTACTATATCTTATATTTAGCCCTGATACTTTTGAATTACATAGCATTCTCGAACTTGAGAGTTTTATTTTGATCAATGGTCATTGAAAAAGGTTCGCGAAGTTGTTTTCTCTTCGCGTGTTTCACTCGTGCACGTGGTGTTGTTGCCGAAGCAGAGATTAGGGGAGAGATCGGAGAGATCAGCGAGATCAGCAAGGCTCGACAAAAATTGAAACCTCGAGAATTGGTTCTGCGACATCCGAACGGCCAAAAAATGAACTATTTTGTACCCACGTTAAGTTGGCCGCAATTCTTCGTCATATATTCGACTACG
Organism: Netelia inedita; assembly: GCA_964017225.1. Lineage (NCBI taxonomy): Eukaryota > Metazoa > Arthropoda > Insecta > Hymenoptera > Ichneumonidae > Netelia > Netelia inedita. Next base: position 9,129,176 of record OZ024922.1, read on the forward strand.
ATAGCTTGCGGCCAACATAACGTGGGTACAAAACAGTTCACCCTTCTACGCGTGCGTGATGCACACTAATCATGCGAAGGTTGCGGCGGTGGGGTACCAATGACAAAATACCGTGCCAAATCTTGATAGTCAAAGAGGGTGGTATGATTAGCATTTCCAGGTTACAAACACCAAAGACATTTCAATAAATCATTCCTCGAGCTTCGAAGTCGAATTAATACAAAGCCGGTTAATTATTGCTTCCTAAAGAATAACTAGTTAATTATCATGGCTGAGAAAAAACGCGTGCTCGTCATTTGTTTGGGTGAATTTTTCATCGCTATATTTAGACTATCACCGTTGACGATAAATCAGTCAATGGATATCAGATCATAAACATACGAAATGAGTTTGAATAAATTTCATTATTCATTGTAGGAAATATCTGTCGTTCGCCAATAGGCGAAGCAGTCTTTCAACACCTGATAAATAAAAATGGTCTCGAAGACCACTGGGAGGTTAAAAGCGCTGCTCTCATAGGATATCACACTGGCAAATCACCAGATAACAGAGCAATGTCCACACTTCGAGAAAAAGGAATTACGAATTATTCTCACAAAGCAAGACCTGTAAGCTCGTTACTTCTAATTACCAAAGTATAACAGGAAACTCATAGAAATTATACAATGAGTATTTTCCAATTTCAAAATTCTTCCGTCGTATAACTAATCGCTTAACTAGCTTTTACCTTAAAAAACTCATGATCTACTTTTTTGTTCAGATTACAAAAGAGGATTTTGAAAAATTCGATTGGATCTTTGGTATGGACAATGAGAATATTTCTCATTTGAATCGTATGAAACCCGACGGAAGCAAAGCCAAAGTAGAATTACTTGGAAAATATGATCCGCAGGGAGAGCTTATAATCAGGGATCCTTACTATGTGAGCACAAAATATCAAACGATAGTTTCTTTTCATAATAAGCAGAAAAAAATGTATATATATATATATATATATCTTACATTATTTTCAGGACGATGATAGCGCTGGCTTTGTAAAAGCGTACGAGCAATGCATGAGAAGCGTAGCTTCTTTTTTGGAGCAACACTCCAGTTAATCATAATTCCATATGTACTGTTTAATTACCACAAGTACGTGAATAATATTTTCACTTTTATTTGTGCAAACATCACGAAGTAAATAATTGACTCAATCTTATACACCTTCGCCAATTGAAAATATGGAAAAATAGCGCTCTCTATTTAACTCTACGACCGGCGACGTAAACTTCGACGATATTTCTATCGTCGCCCGAGTAAATGAGTCTCTGGAGTTTATCCTCGAGCGTATAGTCGATTAAGTCATCTAGAGGTCCACTTGGAATGTTCAGATCTATCACAAGAGCATCGAATTGCTTGCCAACTGTGAAATTACCCACTTGTTCCTCGATCGCGAGAGCTTAAAATACGAAAAAAAAGGTAAAATTACAAATACGTACGAAAGGATAGAGAGAATTGGCGCAGTTAGCGATTCGTTTGAAAAAACTGATAATCGTAGTATCGTACAAATTCTACTTACCCGTTGCTCCTCCGAGAGTCGCCAGATGAAACACATCCCTATAACTTAGTGGTTTATACTCGGATTTCAAAATGGCAAGATGATTCGATACTTGAAGAGCCGCTCTCATCGATTCGAGCATACAAACACTCGGTCCTCCCGCAACGTCTGTGTAACATAAAGTTTTTGAAAAATTCAACAGAAAAAGGGAAATAAGAAGCATTGTCTAGTCTTATCAAAAAATTTATAAACGCTACTTCAATTTCTTCCCCTATGAAAAATCCAGCGTACCTGTACCAAGGCCGATTTTTATGCCGTGATGCATAAGTCTCTTAACGTCGCAGAGACCGCTTCTTAAACACGTATTTGACGAGGGACAGTGTATGACCGCGCTTTGCTTTTCTTTTATCAGCTTTAATTCACTATCCTCGAGATGAACTCCGTGCGCGAGAACCGTCTTGTTCGTCAGAAGACCGGACGCCTCGTAAACTGCCGTATAAGTCGGTATTCCCTTAAAGATGTCCTTCACCGCTTCAATTTCTTCCAAATTTTCAGACACGTGAGTCTAAAAGAATACTTTTCAATACAATTTGACAAACTATCGATATTTATACACCCACGTTGATATCTCTTACCTGTACGTGAATATCCGCCTCTTGTGCTAATTTTCCCAATTCCGTTAGTAATTCTAAATCGCAGCTGAGAGCAAATCTCGGTGTGATTATCGGCTTTATTAAGGAACTCTGAAATGTTTCAATATAGAAGTTGGAGAATAGCATTATCAGTCTGTAAATATATTCTATGATCGTACTGTGAATTCTAAATTCATAAAACTCACGCCAATACTATTTATGTCCTTGATGAATTGTTTAGTACTCGTTATCGAATCCTCGGTACTCTCGTAGTATCCGTCTTCGCGCGCGAAATTCATATTCAACTTGCCGATGAAAGCACGCTGTCCGTAATCGGCAGCTTTCTTGCCGAGTATTAACGACGCTTTTAAGTACAAAGAGGCGAAGTAGCATGCCGTCGTAGTTCCCATGGCCAAGGTCCGTTTCTATTTGATTCAAAAAAATTATTTATCGAGGCAACGAATATCCCAACATTCGAACGTTTCGTCTCAAATTTTCTTAAATTGTGACATCATATGTTCTTCGTCTCTTAATACTGAAAATCAACTAAATTTGTAACTTCTCAAAATCTAAAAGTTGTAATGCAAACAAAGTTTTACAATTTTTATTCTACTAAGACTCTTTTTTATATTGCCTCAAGAAATCGTCGAAATATCGTCGATCAATAATTGCAATAATATTGCATTCGTTACGAATTTTTCATGAATTTGATGAAAACGGCAGACTCACGACAACCGCATCGAAGATCCGCTCAGCGAATTTCTCATCGGCGTACTTCCTCTCCAATGGAAAAGTGTACGTCTCCAGCCATTCGAGAAGACCTTTGTCGTAGCCAGTGCCGATATTCGGCATCTGAGGTGCGTGAATGTGACAATCGATGAATCCTGGTATCAAGAATTGTCCAGCGCTCAGTAAGGTCACGTACTCGGCCGTAACATCGTTAGGCCTTGGATTCTCCGTGACGCTGATAATCTACAAAATGTAAAAGGAGAGACGCTCATTTTGGAAGCCTCAAACGTCTTATCAACCTGCACACACTCAGGCTGAAAGAAAGCATATGGTCAATGTGTATCATAATAGTTTAACTGCAGTCTATACACAGTGCGACCTTAAACTGGCTTATCAGAATGCAACGCGACTAATCAAAAGTCGTTGCGATAAGCGAAGTATTATACCTCGTCGGTTGGTATAAACGAAATTTTTAACGCTCGTCTCTGTTCGTAATCTCGTATCGATGGACCGAGAGTCGCAGATGCGTATAAGGAATCATTGAACAAAAAACAGTGTAAATTACCTTTCCATTTTCGACCACGATTCCCGCACGTTGTATAACGACGAGTTCTCCGCTCGTTGTTGTATGAATAACCGGGCCGACGAACAGATGGCGACTCATTCTCAAAAATTTACGTCCTGAAAAAACGATTTAACGAATTAGATTAACGATCTAATTATAATCTCTTTACGATCAAAGACGTAACGAATCAATTGTAAATGAAAAAGATGTTATTGTTCATTGTCTCTTTGTAGGCTTCGACAATCACGAGTTGCTATTAATCCGGATGATTATCGTCGGGCGATGATAAAATTGCAAAACAATATTATTTTCTTATATTTTTCTGATATTTGGTCTTTTATACTTTACTGGTTTTTCTGCAAGCTGCGGTTAGACAAGCGATCGATTCTGATAACATTCCACGTCTTGAACAGCTACTTCTATCCCATTCGTTGAATCATAGGAAAGCGATAAGCGAAATACTGTTAGAAAAATTGTCTATAAAGAAAAGCGATGTAGAATATTTTTAAGTAACTGGCCGCCGCGTATTACGCGCTTTTAAGTAGCTGGTTCTTATGTCGAAAGTACAATACGCATAGGAGAGATTATTTTTTTTGTAGACGATAAGAAAATACCGTCACACGTGACGAAAGCAAAAGCCGAGACCGGTCGTCTCGTTGAACGGTTCGTACGCTCACGCGTTCCGACAAACGACTGAAAAATTTCTGTCCGAGTCTCGTTGTGTCGACCATATGATGCAATTTATCAACGTCACCGTCAAACGATGAATACTCGTACGCAACGCAATGTGTACTCTCGTTCTCTCATAAATATGATTGGAATGAGAGAGCGACTAAGACCCAGGAAATTGAGAATTATCGACTTAACGAGCTCATTCTCGAAAGAGCTAAATGCCTGGCAACGGAATAAAAATGATATTTAGCACTAGACAACAGATTGAGTTCAACGGAACTAGATTTGTTTCAACGGCTGAAAACTTGACCGTCCGTGAAAAAATCGAACGTCTTATTTCTACACTTGACACAGTTCCAGTTCACTCGAAATAGAAAAAAAAACAACGAGGAAGTTTATAATTTGAAACGCGATTGCCGGATTCTCGTCGGTTTGTTTGAAATTTCGTACTCGCATCTTGTCCCCTTGGGAAGCTTCTTCGTTGAAATCGTAAAAATAGGCGAGCGTCCGGAAGATCCGGCTAATTCGAAAAGGATGAAGAAAATGGATAAGCCGCAAGGAAGCAATAATCGTGAATATCTTGATATGGATACGGACGAGGAGGAGTTTGGAAGACAAGGTATTTCTTGAAAAATCTATCCGATAAATAAATAACGACAATTGAGACTCATTCATTCTTCTTTTATAACTAATTTGTTCATTACGTTTCTAGAATGACATATTTTCAATCGTTTGATTCTCGTTCAAATAAATTCTGAAATAACTAAACTAATGATTTTACTTATCCAGAAACTCCAGAACCTGAGGAAGAATTGGAGGTCGAACCGGACAAGCCTGTCTTCACTGAAGAAGAACTAAATACGCTCGTGAGTAACGGAAATTGAAATCCATGGAATTGGAGAAAAAAACGAAGCTCTGAAAAATGTTCATCGTCAGGTCCAGTACGTCAAGGATTTCACGACGATATCCAGCCTTGATGAATCGGAATGGACTCTCGAAGTGATTGAAATTATTAAGGAATATTTTCGCAATCCGGCGAACATCGTACTGACGATATTTCGTGAGTCAAGAACACTTAAAGGACGTCTTGATTTTCCCGAACGTACGGACGAGGGGTTGACGTACTTCCTTCGTTCCGTCTGGCAAATTTACACACCGGAAAATTTTCTAACCAGTGTGATATTCGGCAGCGTTAACGGCGAAATCGACAATTCGACGCTAAAATTTATGGAAAATGCGTACGCACCGATAGCTTTTCGCAACAAGGAGTGGCCAGCTGGTATCCTTAAGCTTGCCCGTTACTTCCTCGTTATTTAATCTCGCTCACAAAGTTTCCTCTCTAAGGAAGCTAAAATTGAATCAGAAAAAATGAATAGATCGTATATAACAGTTTTTTCTTACGACAAAAAATTCAGTTATGAGAAACGAGATATTGTCTAATTTGCACAAATTTTTAATGTGCCTCACCGACGCCACGTACAAACCGATGGGTATTACAATTCTCTACGTACCTAGGGAAGGTCTCGAAGCCGATAAAATATTTTTAAATACGATCGAGAAGAATTCAAAAAAGACGGAAAATGTTATTGATATCGGAGAGAATGAAACTGAAGGTCTCATCGAAAGATTGGAAAGAATTGCGCGCTACTGGATCCGACAGATGAGGGAAGCTCTCAATGGAGCTTGTTCGTTCGCAAAATTGTCACCCTGCAAAACTATCGCCGACGAAATACTTCAGTGGTATTACAGGTGTTTGTTTAAATTTCAATAACGTTCAAGCACGCCATGAAAAAAGATTAATATTATTACTAATTATATTAATCGAGTATTTATTATTAATTCAATCCTTATTCTTATTTCATAATAATTCTTCCAATGAACGACTATCAATTTCTAAGTTCAATGCTATATATTTGAGAAAACCCCATTTGAAAAAATGTATTATTGCTAAGTAATGCATTCTATTTGAATTTCAATACGATCGTTCATTAATTAAATTGTGATTTGATCCGCAGACGAGAACCTGAGCTGCATCTATAATCAGGCGATCAACAAAAGTATTCTGTTAATCGTGGAACAATTGGAATCCGTGAGATCGGCTAGTGTTAAACAGTACAATCCTCTTCTGACTCAAATACGCGGTAGGTTGGACGAGGCTACGTCGAACATAACGTATTTAAAACTTTTGGAAGAATTCAATGATGGATTTGAGATCCCTGATGGAGTCGAGGAATATGCTACCAAGATATTGCTACTAATCAGATTCATCGGAATGGAGTCACCTTTTTATCGCGGAGACGAAAAAATCGAAACGTTGTGTCGAGCTTTTTGCACCCAAGCGGTCGAGCATCTCCAACGATACATCGATTTGAGTATAATTTTCGACGGAGACGCTAGTAGCGGACGAAATATGGTCGTAAAGTGCATCAAGTGCTGCGAGAAATTTAGCGACATTTACGACAACCTCGTTGATATGGACGAGTCATCGGGGACACGAGTAATTTCGCTCACAGACAAGACGAAAGTTTTCAATCACGTGAATACGTTCGTACAACGATGCAACGATCTTATAGGGATAACCGACGCTAGAATTACCTTCGACAAGTAAACAAAATTTCTAACTACATCCTGATTGCTTTTTCTCGTTGAAAAAAGCAGTATAGGCCTTTAAAATCCGTAAAGTTGCGCTCTCTGACAAGTGGAAATTTGGTGCTCTAGAATTAAAAGCACGAATTTTTCACAGAAAAAAAATAGATAAAACACAACGATAGAGTTTGAACGATTTTTCAGATCCGATAAACCTATTACGATCTTTGGTCCGAAAGGAATCGAACGTGGGCTGCATTACCAGAAAATAGAAGAACTTTTCCATCTCACTCTGAACGAGATTAAGAATGCTCGGGACGAAATTCTTGATGTCGTTTCGGCCAATTGGCTCGAGCGAATTGTAACTTTCAAGCGAGGAATCAAAAACGTCGAAAATATGGTGAAGAATTGGATCAACGATATTTTCGAGGATATCCTCAACGTGGAAGAAGGAATCGAGGCTCTTTACGGTATAAAGAGATTCTCAAAACGATCGCATCTACGCGAAACTTTGAACGAAAAGTGGATACAGGTCTGCGAAATAATTTTTTGTCGCGTCATTACTGTGTAATATTTCTATCAATTTTTTTTAAATCCTTGCGCATTTATCATCCAGATCTGGAAAATATTTGGCGAGGAATTGGAAAGTTGCTCAAATGTAACGAAAAACGGATCAGGACTCTTGCATCATCCATCATTGCCACCATATTCTGGAAACGCTCATATAATTCGTAGCAATAAAATTTATCTCTCAAGACAGTACAAAATGTTGATAGACGCGTCCGACTGGTTTGGCGATTGCGATATCCAAACGTGAGTAACACCTCAGCATTCGTAGTTTTCAAATTCTTGCGGGGAAAAACTTGTGAAGAGTTTTATTCAACGATAATACAAGGAACAAGAAATTGGGGTTTTTGTATATTTGTGACCATTATGATCATCCCGAGATGAAAATTCACCATATTGCAGAGCTATAACGCGAAAGTATAAACGAGTGTTGGTCGCTATGACAAAAGAGGAAGAAGATCTGTTTAGCCAATGGCAAAAATACATAATGGAAAATGAAATTAATCCCGAGATGATAATGAAAAAACCGATTCTCAAGTATCGCAATACAGAACCGGATACCATTGGAATTAATCTGGAGACTTACTATTTGGACAATATCAGAGAGATCGACGAGTCAGTAAATATACTTATCATTCATACACAATTACATACTTTTTTTAAATGATTCATTTAAATTAAAAAAAACTACAGATGGAACATTCTAAACTACGACACGAAAAATATTTTTACGAAAAATTGTCCAAAGTGGCAAACGTTAAAATCACGGTACAGCAAAGTCGAATCGGTATGCAAATTTTACAACAATATCGCTGTAACGATTTCTGAATCGGAGCGTTTTTTATTCGCAACATTGTTGAACGATCATGAAGAAATATTGAGCTTGGGTTTCAAAATGAATTGGTCATCCGACTCCTTTGAAAGATTTTACACAGACTGTATGGAAGCAATGCAGAAAGTAAGTCGTAAAGAATTATCATCCCACTTTCTTGAGCGAAATGAATTATTTTTCTTCATACGAGAATTTGTCAATAACAGGTCCAGGAATCTTACGATACGTACAAAAATATTGATTGGAGAATTGACTGTATGCTAAAGCAAATTGCTACGACTAGGCTCGTCAATTGTAACGAGAATTTTATGGATACACTAGAAAAATGCAAAATTCATTTGGAGGAAGAGAGGTAATTTTCTAGAGCTTGCGTCTTGATGATAGAGTTAAGCTTATTAAGAGAAACGTTTCATTTTTTTAAGGCGTCGGGGTGCCACGATGATGGGAAACAAATTAGAGAAAATTTTCAAACTTCTGTTAGAATTGAAGATGCGAATCGATACAGATGATGCACAGGTATATGATTTAATTCTCTTGCATAGTATACGAGAATAACCTAAAATTCCGAGATAAAAATTGCAATAGAAAGAACTGTGAATCTTCCTAAATTAATCAATTTAGACTGCCCAATGCTGGAACGATTATATCACAGTTACGTATGAAAAATTGAAGAAAAGTTTTACCGCTTGCATCCGCCTGTCTCTGCTGTCGGTTCTGGAATTTCTTCTCGGTGATTATACCATTGGGCCCCCACTACTTGCGAAAACCGATGTCGATTGCGCTCCGATCAGAGAGATACAAAAAGAGATTGCGGGAATAAGCTCCTCGTTGCTTGAAGAAACATTTCCAGTCGCCGCCTTCACAGATGTATTCGATCCGGCAGGTGATATGCGGTTATTCATAGATTGCATCGAAGCAGACGAGGAGATCGTCGATTTGAGGACAAAAATCGATAAACACTTCAACTTATCGAGTAAATAAAAAAGTACACAGAAAAACTAATTTGTCATTTTATTCTCAAAAAAGAAATTGCATTTTGAGCGTTAATTCGTTACAACGAAAAATATTTCGCAGAGACTTATCGCGGAATCATTAAGTATCGTAGAGAGCGTTAATGTAAAATTCTTTGTCGGAACAAATGAAATAACATTGCCTGGAAGACTAATATATCTCATAAAACATACGTTATACGTACTTAAAAATAGACATTTTTCTATAAACTGTAAATATGCACGAAATGCAAACGGTCATTGAACTCTTTCTTTCCAGGGATACAATAATTTTGAGAGAGCAATTAATCGTCGGTTATCCTGTTGAAGTATATATACATATATACTTCAACAAATATATATCCATCCTTATTGGAAAACAAAGGATCCCTCAGAGTGCATAATCCCTTTTTTGGCACGTTTTTTCCTTGATACTGTGATACTCGAAAGATCACCTGGTAATTGGCAAACGTGTAACTTAATCAACAGAAAAGAAACTCAAATGTTTCTGTACGAAGAGAAAACTTTTCGTGGTATTTAGTGCGCTGTGTTAGCGACAGTGTAATAAAATATTGCATAATCAATAGTGAAGGTTTTCACCGCAAAGCACCTTTGATAAGAACGGTAACAAGGGACGGTAGTTATTTTCAATAATATTGATCTGACATATATTGCGAAGGGCATCGAATATGCGTTACGTCGGGTGATGTCATCACTGTAAAACGTTACGAGCTGAGGGCCACGTAATTTGTGGCGTATTTGTACAGCCTGACAATTCAGTTTATATATATATATATAAACTATTATTCATCAACGCGGTAAAGGGGACAAAAGACTAACAGCTAACGTCCAATAGAGTTGATTAGACTTGAGCGCTAAGCGTAAGAAATATATCATCCTGCGTCAAGAACGCGTGACGCGGTCACGCTAAAAGTCAGTCACGATAAAAGTAAATATTGTGTTCGTAATACCATTTCGCTTAGGAACAAGTTCGTAAATCTCTATGAGCTACATGTTACAAACACGCGAGAACACTTTGGCATATGATTATTTGACGAGTTTTTTGTTTCTCTTTTATCTTCACTCCGAACATCGAAGATCATAGATTATATATTGTTTTTGTTCGTTTTTTTTGGCACACGGAATATCTTACGGAATCTATTGATGCGCGGGATGTGAGGAGAAGAATGTTTAAGATGAATCGTAAATCAGAAGAAAGTGTACCCTGATGTCATGCAAAATTTGTCCATTCTCCGTTGCGATGATTTCAACTCACACCTGTAGTCAAATATTCTTCGCTCGAAACTATCGTGAATACCGGACTACCAGGTACGTCTTTGTAATCGATCAATTCGCTGTCCGAACCACTGTGCGAAGCATCGCGCAGAGATGCGATACGCTTTGACGGTACAGACGGTAGAAGGAATACGAGTGACAGAGCTATCAGCATGTGCCACACGCTGTGAACATACTAAAGGAAAAATTCAAATATTGAATAGACGATATACTAAGAGGATTCGAGAAAAATATGACTCACATCGTAGTTCGACTCGGTCTCGACGGAGACAAAAATTAAGAGTCCCAGACCGGCAAGACCGAGGCCCGTTAACAATTTCCATAAGTTTTCTGGCCATTCCCATTTTCGCAATTTGTAGTAACGAAATAAGAAAGCTCCGACCTAGAAAAGTAAGTAAATCAGTATTGATACGAGACGATAAAAATTGCAATAAAATCAAACTTACTGGTATCGTAACTCCAATGGCAAGAGGCACAAGAATACTGGGAAGTCCCGTTCGATCAGACTCAACACCAAAGGCGATTATGAGAACGCCGAACATGTGACAAACTGATACCAATTGTATCGGTAATTGAGCCATAGCGACGAGAGTCACCCAAAAGGCAAGGATGCTCGAAAAAAAATCGGCATACTGCAATACCTACTTATGAAAGTATATTATTAGATCCTTAAAACTACCTTCGTGTCAAAATATATACTTTAGGTAGATTATTTTATTCGTGAGAACTTTTTGTTACCTTTTTTCAAATATTCCGAAGTAAAATATTTCAACACGCTCATCTTAAATTTATCGATGACATTAATCAATGATAACCAACTCACCTCGTACTTGGCGATGCAATAAGTCATGAATTGTTGATCACAAGCATGATAGAGAGATGAAAATAGCATTGTGGCTAGATAAACGAGCCCCTCGGTGTAGAGTCTACGTTTCCCAGCTATGTAAATAGCCGGTAGGAAAAATGCGTTGCTGGACGTTAACATAAAAGACGATACGAAGATCGATACTCGAGGATTAACGCTCGTTGAATCGGTACAACCCCATCCTCTATAGCCTAAAAAATTGATTATATTTCATAAATATGAATATGAGTCGTAAACAATGACCTGAATAATCTTTTAAATTGCAAATTACCTCCGAAGCAATTGCACGTCGTGTAATGTAAGAGGCCTCTGTGAATTTCCTGACACAGTCCATGATAGCCGCAAGAGTGAGGACCGGAAAAAACACATTGTCGTGTGTGAACGTCCAATGAGACTAGAATTTCTGTCGTTTCGCAATGAACTGGATTTCTAACAAAAAATGAGAATTTTTCTTATCAACTGTCGATACCGATTCCACAAGAAAATGGAAAAATGATCGTAATTCAAATATACCCATTCGAAGAACATTTCGCTTGCAGTGCGATGTACCACGTATCGGGCTGTGGATAAGGAATCAAAAGACTAGAGCCTCTATTGTCGTAAGACGAGAGATTCAATTCCATATTCTTGTCGGGACAGATTATTTCGTTTTTCAGTCTGTCCGGCGTTCTGCCGCGTCGAATACAAACTTTTATCGCAACCAATTGTTTAGTCAATAGCTGCAAATTCCATCATTGATTATTTCGTTGAAGAGTAACATTTAATGATTTTTTGTTTTTAGAATCGATCGGTAGTTCTCACTTTATCAGTTTCCAAGTGAATAGCGACATCTAGAGTACCACCGACGTCGATCAGGGGTAAAATGTCGAACTGGACTATTACCGGAGATGAATCCGTTAGCATGATCCAGGGTGTCAACCATTCTCTCCCCTACAACATTTTCCATTAAAAAAAAAATATTTCACGAGTTTTTCGAAACCATGCTGCAAACAAAACTTTGTCCGCATAAAAATTATACCTGAAACAAGTAGACGCTGGAAAATGTCTGCAGTTGTTTAACACGTACGAGTTGAAACCTACGAACGCAAGGATCACCGCCGATAATTTCATCGTTCTCAAAATCATTAAAGAGACTCTTCTGTACTTGCAAACTATTGCCTCTTGAGCTTGAATTAGTCACATTCGTCCATGGTCTCAACAACGTTCTCTCTGTGATTTTCACTGGACATTCTGAAACGTTGAATTTCATTAATTAACATTGTTTCCGTCTCGTATGATTTATTTATCATTATTATCATCAATTTTAGAAACTAAAAATATTTGTATCACTTACCATAAGTAGAGACTTTGACATTGAAACTTATCACAGTATCGGAGACTACGAGTAAATAATAATAGCTCTCCTCGTAAGGAGAAAATTGCGTAAAATTGTAAGTTCCGCCGATCGTAAGATTTGCCATAGAACTTTGGTTCGAGTGATTGATCATTGGCAATACACGACCCTGCATCGCCAATCCTCGGATACAGACGTCCGAAGTATCGTTGATCGTACGAAAGATAGGCTTGCAGGCTGAAATTGTAACACGGAAGTGCCACGTTCCTGATGGTATGTATATTCTGAAAACCCCATGATTTTCTCACGTTTGATCAATTTTGAGATAGAAATCGAGTATAATGGATAAACAAAATCTAATTGATTCACTTGTAATAAGTAGACGGTTCCATCGTTCTCATAGTCTTTTCGTATCCAATTGGAATAGTCTGTATACCGTTCGTTTGCAGCCAAATAGCCACCGATCCTATGCTATAACGACATTTGTGACCAAGACCCTAGAAATCATTGAATCGATAGTTTCTTTGAAGTCTCGAAAAGTTAAGAATTATTGCGACTGCCGATTCGTCTCTCACTTGTTGTTGTACTTTTTCATCCCAATGAGACATATAAGCACCCACGAACCAGTCACCCGACTGTGGACTGTTGACGGGAACAACGGCGCTGGTTGTAGCATCGTAAGCTGTCATAGTTGACAGTCTTATCGTATCGTTTCTCTCGGGATTCATTCGCGATGGGAATGTTGCATTATTGGCAGAAATAACAGGGTAACTCCCCCATTGTAAGTATCTGATAATAAAATTAAAATTTTGTTAATCGATTTATCATTACCGCATCGAATCGAAACTCGACTATTAAAGCCATTCGCTGAGTATTGAATGTAACGTTTTCACAATTAGCAAATAAATTTCTTGAACACAAAATAAAAATAGTGATTATTAAATATATTTATGAAAAATAAAGAAAAACTGTTATTGAGTCAATTCTTAGAGAGTATCAACGAGATTGTTTGAGTTTATAAAAAAAAGGGTACATACATGTGAACTTTTCGAGGTACGCAATTCTTTCCATCCATAAAAGCGGCAAATTGCCATGTTGCTGTAAGCACCTCTTTAGGAACCGTGTAATGAAACGTCGCGACGTCACTGTAACTTTTGAAAGAATGCAATGATCCTTCCTGACTGGCTTCTGGCACAAGGCTCCTTGTACCTTTTCATAAATAAATTCGTCTCTATTATCGGCAAATAAAACAATATTATAACTTTTAGCTTTTTTTATTTGTTGCTCACCTTGTGACAGTAAAAAAATGCCAAAAATATAAGAAACAAATTTGCTGGTAATTCCATGTTCGTTAAAATAATAAAAATCTTTGGATAACATGACAAACCGCGTTGCCGAGAAGAATAGAAAAAAAACTCGCGCCTATAATTTTCTCGTAAATCTCAGCGTCGAAACATTTGGATTGTTATCCCGCGAGAGATCATATTGATCTGGACAAAGGGAAAGAGACAGCTACAATCGCTACAATGGAATCTGTCGCGTTTGACATATATTTTGTGTTGGTAAACACACACACACGCGCGCTACATGCCGGGGTGATCGGTGATGGACCGTCTGAGAAATGCAGCAACGAACTTGAATCACAAATATTTTCTTGTTTATTAGCTACACGCTAAATAAATTTTTCTCGACACCAACGACCTACATATCGCGTTTTTATAGTGTCTTACTGTTGGCACAATTAACCAATGATGAACAGGAAGATAACAAACAACAATGAAACTTTGGAAGACCGTGATCAAACGTGGGAACAAAGATTGGCAACGACGAAACGTTTCAGTTCTACTAGAGATCTCCTTGATGTTGCCTACTGCATCACACTGCATCCTATATACAATTCGAATCAATGACCCACATGACTCCGTCCATGAGGTAAGAATTTATGGATAATGCGGGTCAATTTGTAAAGTGTTTGGACGATTTTTAAATGGTGCAGGGTAATGCGAGTCAACGGAAACCCGTCTGGGTCTGTCTGCGACAAATCTGCGACAACGCGGATCTGTTAAAATCTAATATAGCACTTATAAAATATACTTCTTTCAATTAATTAATTAACCAATAATGTTCAGTTAGCATCATCTCACAGAGGTTATGATAGAAGTGCCATCTTCACAGAGGTGGTAACAGAGAAATTATATTTTGAAAGGAATTCTTATGGAGAAAAGAACGGAACACACGGCACGCACGTAGAAAAATAAAAAATGCCGAATTTCAACATGGTATTTTTAATATCTCTATTGGAGGAACGTCCTGTGCTCTGGGACAAGTCAATAAAAAATTATACAGATGGTAGTTCAAAAAGAGACGCCTTGAGGCGTCATGCCTTATGAGGAAAAGAAAAACTTGGTGAGTATATAATAAACACATAGATATTCTTTAATATCCCCTTCAAGATTCCAGATTTAACTCTAATTTAACTCTAATTTATTTTCATCCGTTGATTATTGGAACATTCGCAAAGACTTAACAATCATTATTTCATCAGATATTTATATATCATGTCAATAGACTACAAAATTCTGAAACACTGTACAAATAATTTATTTTAAAGCTGTTCTTTACAGGTAACGTTGTTATGAATAAATGTACGAGTGTAAAGGACCGTTTCAAGAAATCCGAAACTCGGGAAAATGAAGTAAAACAATATTACCTGTATGAGCAGCTTCTTTTTTTTACATAAAAATACTGATGACCAAAAGACACCAGGGACATCAGCACAGAAAGAGTTCGAAGATAAGCCAGGAGAAACGCCGAACACGGCTCCCCCCTACCACCCTGCTCCACAGAAAGTGGATACTTCCGGCGAGAATGTAAATATTTCAAAATCAAGTGAAAATTGGTATTTAGCCTTTTTTCAAGCAATTCTGCCATTGGTCGAAAAGTAAAACGAATGGCGAGTACTTATATTCCAAAGTGGAGTATTAACCGACTTGCATTTGAAAATGGTATACACGATCGAATTTGGCATGTTTCAATTACGAAATTTGCATTATTTGACAGAAACATGACAAACGAGAAATCGTCAAACTATGAAAGAGATTGGCTCATAAAACTCAACCGAACTTGCTCCAAGTATTGATAAGCTAACGGCCGAAATGGAATTAAACAAAAATTCAATATCCAATAAACAACAATAAAAGAACATCGATCTCAATCGCTCATTGTTTAAAAAGAATAATGATTAATAACAAAATTCGCCTGCCAAAAAGTAAACGAAATTTATTCCTGAGGTTGCAAAACAATGACACTGGTGAAACCCCGATATTAACTGTCTTTTCAACTGTGATGGCGGCTCGATCAAAGTTTCCCTTTAAACTTCGATATCTTCTTCGGTAACCGGCAAAACGACTACGGTCGTCGATATAGGTCTAACACGACCCTTTTTGCACAAGATTATCTGAACTCTACCGGAAACTTTGTTTCTCGGTGTTGCCTGGACTGTAACGGGTATAGGAATGCCCCCGGGCAAAAGTGGTAAACTCACAACTTTTGGCTGAATGTCAGTCATGTTTTTGTCTCTGAACACCAGAAAAGAACCAGCTTCGGAAGGATCGTCCGAGACATTAGTGACCATTACCCGTACATGATAAGTAGGTCCAAGTCCGAGAACGCTCGCTTCAATAGTCACATGATTGGGTCCCGAGTCGTTGTCAGTCGATATAATTTCACGCGCCTTCTTACCGACGTCCAATCTTAGTCTCAAAAAGCCCTGTTGAAATGTATTATGAATTTTCGTAGCTTCGGATCTTTCGCGTATCGTCTGTTCGACGAACAAACGCGTTTTTTTCGGGACCGCGAAACGATTCTGTGACGTTTCATTGAGAGTCAAATAATTCGATGTTTGACGAGAACTAAAGTTTGCCGTACGCTTTAAAATCTTGACACTTAGCCCACCGCCTATCGTGATCATCGCCATGGCGCGGTCCTCTTGTCCCATACGCCCGTATTTCATAGCAGCAACCGGTTCCATCATGCTTATCGCGTCGACGTAATTGCGTCCGTCGTAAACAAGAACGCCGGCTTTTGGGCAACTGACGGCGAGCAACGAGAGTCCTGTGTGTGGTACTGGAAGACTCATGACATCGAGTCCAATTCCAGGCAGCTTAACCCGCCACAGTTTTATACCCCGATTCGAAAAACCCAAAAGAGAAGCGTCCATCGTTATAACTGCAGCGCTATCGAGGTTCAATGTAGTCAATGCTACCGCTGGTGACGAGAGCTTCTCCCAATTTCTCAATGATCCACAACCTTTTTTCGACGTTCCCAGATTTCCGTCTCTCCCTATGACAAATATCTGACCATCGCCCGACCACATTCCTGTACTAGCGAGCGCGACTGGTGTCCAGCCAACGTGATGCTTCTCCACGAGGGAAAACGATCTCGGATCAAGTATCAATATCTCGCCGGATTCTGTGCCAATAACGAGACAACTGCTGATTGGATCGTTACCGGTATCCTTTCGTATGCTACCAATCGCCGTCACAGCATTCGTTTTCACCAGTGGAAGTCTTCTGTACTGCTCGGCGAATTCGACACGAAGATTCTCGTCTATCGCAAGAAATTTTAACGTTCGAGGACTCATGAATGCAGCCCCAAGCTCTTTGAACAGGAGAGTCAAATCATCGTGCAATGTAAGAACATTGAGATCTTCTTCCAAACCAGCTTTGTGCCAAATCTATGCAAATCGTTTCAATGAAAATCTCATGGCTTTACAGTTTTAATAAGACAGTCGTCGGTTATAATGTTTTGCTAACAATCCCTAGCAATTTTGGCAACTGTAAAGTCAACCGAGAATATCAACGGTTGAATTTGGACAGCTTTACAACTATAAAGTCAACCGTAAAAAGGAATCCTAATGGTTCTTTCAGCGGTTGTTGAATCCCAAACCATCCACAGAAAACGCAGGATGGTTGACTTTCGAAGATGAACAGTTGAGAAGTTGTCTAAATTCAACCGTTGAACTTTTACGTTGACTCAACTGTCTTTTTCAACCGGTTGACCAAATTGCCAGGGATATGTTTGTCATTTTGGAAACGTTCTATCATGATATATAGTCCAATATTATACAGAATCTCATACTCACTTCTCGCTCCTTTGGATGAGCATCGAGATGAGGTAGACAATATTTGAAATGTGGCCTCATATTCTTATATATGAAAACACTCGATCCGGCACCAACGGCCAATGCCGCCGAACGGGACTCACCGTTTTCCGTATAAAATCCGACCAAACCGCACGGTGGTTCCATCATCACGTGCTCGGATATTCTATCGCCGACCTTGAAGACTCGAATCTGAAGGAAAATGGATACATTGGAATTTTCTGCCTCTTAGTGGGTTTTGTGAGATATAGAGTTCTATATTCCTTTTTTTCTTCCGAAACTATCAAATCTTTAATTTCTTTTTTATACCTTAGCGGATTCCGTGGTGCCGATTCCGAGATCAGCGGAAATGAGCTTCGCCTCACCATCCCCGGAAACGTCCAACATTTCGAGACCACCTGGCAGAGCATGAATCTGTGCGCTCGGTTCCCAAATAGCATCCAACCATTGGTTAGTACTGAGCCTTCCATTACTATTGCGATCCATATTTGATCCTCCTAAGAGATACGCTTATACAATTACTCAGCGCTGGTCGTTTTATGTTTATTTTTCCAACATGAACAATCACTCGAAGATTTCAGCATGCTTGCCATTGCGACGTTCCACCAGTGTTATTATAGACCCGAGGATTTGTTTGACGCTCCCGTATCCATGGAGATTTCGTACCACGTGCGTTACGAGTCATATGCGCGTTTGAAAGTTACAGGTCGAATCGAACACACTATATGTTTGGGATATCAACAGGATCGTTTGATCGAATCGATCGAATCATAACACGAGACAAGGGTGGGGTAAATCTTCACGACCGTTGAATGTTTTTTTCCTATTGCCGGTCTATCAGCAAAATCCCAGTATACGTCTCAATTTCTCAACGAGAGGTCGATATAATTTGCAATCAATTAATTATAATACAATTTAATCGTAAAATCACCATGAAAGACATGGGTGACAGAATTATAACAAGCACACCCTATTTTGACAAATTTCTTCCGCCACCTCCACGCACATTATGGGCTGCTGATAGTCCTACGGAGCAACTGTACTTCAACAAGTGGAAAAAATACAGAAATTCGATTGTTGACGATAATAAAAAATATTGGAACGATATCGATGCACCGAATTTCATTGATTTTCAGGATCTTCCTGACGTTAAAGACAGTGATTTTGGTAAGTTTATCAATATGCAGAAGGAACTTGAGTTATCGATCGTAATCTTCCTGCAGACAATGATGAAAAAGTGTACACGCCAGAGCCGAGATTCCGTGCTCACGAACGATTACTCAGCTGGGATTCGGAAAATAACAGCTTACTAGAGTTAGTGAAACGGTCATGAAGTTCCCCGAATTGTCTTTCCTTTATAACAACAAATACATTTAATATTTTCAGAGAGTTGAATAAATGCACTTTGTCAGGTATTAAGAAAAGTGATGAGAACAGTAAAGACGAGATCAACGAGTCCAATAATTTTATCACAACTGTTGCACCAATTCCTGATATTTTGGAACCGTTAAAAGTATTGACTGCGTCAGAAGTAGTAGAAAGTAATGAAAAAGTGGTCATCCAAGGGTCGATACCACCGCATCAGTCTGCAACGCAAAATAACGTTAAGAATCCCCAGCGACGTAAATCGAAAATCGAGAAGATACCGACGACCGTGGAGCCTTTCAGCTTTGAAATACGCGAAAAAATTATGCAAGATCATAAGCAAGCTCGTCGAGAAAGAGTATTTAAGATTGCATACAATTCATCGATAATTTAGTAATATGGATTTGTAAAGATTTTTTACATTCATACTTTCAATTTAGGACAGCATAGGTAAAGAAACGTGGAAAGGTTTTCGTGCCAATCCTGTGCCAACTTTTGTAAAATCCCGTGCAAAGACCACAGTTACGAAAAAACTCCCAGAGACGAAGGAGACAAAAAACATCGAGAAGATCAAGATTAGGAACGCTGCCGAGAACTGCAAGAAGAAACCCTTCCAGCACGTTCATCCGAAAAGACCACCGATTATACCAAAATCTCCGGAGCTTTTGACTGCCAAGAGAGCCAGAGAGCGAAAACTTTTCGAGGAGCAGTTGAAAGAAAAAGAACGGCAAAGATTGGCTTTTCTGAAAATGGTATACACGTTCGAATTTAGCATGTGACAATTATAAAATTTGCATTACTTTTTTTACTTCAATTTATTATAATTGCAGGAAGAAGCTGAGAGACAGAAACACGAGAAACAAGAAATCACCAAACTACGAAAGGAATTGGTTCACAAAGCTCAACCGATACGAAGATATAAGATGATTGTACCGAAAGTTCAGAAACGCCCGCTCGCCGATCAAATGTTATCAATGCCGTGCAAGCGTCAACGCAAAGAGTGAAAAATCACAATTCGCGTAGGAATTAAATATTTAAATGAAAAATATTCTTCGCTTGAGATTTTCTAATTCGTCGAGCGGATATTCAATCGATAAATATTGAATAATTGAGAAGGATTGTTATTTTAATACTAACAAAATAATTTATTAATTATCATTTGCTAGACTGGCGAACCATTTAGGCGTCTGAGAGGACAGGGAGATGAAGAGAGAGAAAAAATAAGTTTTTATAATCGTTTGACCCATGTATATACGTGTAATGTCTTTTTTGCAATGAAAATGCAGTCGGCAATTTAATCTTAGTATCGTTTTCAATAAATACAATTATAATATTCATTACGTATAATACGCGTATAATAATTGTTATCAACATATTTATATGCTTCGAGGCCAACAAACACACAGCCCGCAACGATAAATAGATTAATGTACAATATGTAATCAACAGATCACCGATAATTTAATGTGTATATATCATCATCATCGTGGGCGTAATAATTAAGATGGATCGAAAAAACCATCGTGTCGATCAACAATGAGGAATTGAGCTTTTTCTTTAACGAACGTCGTGAATTTTTATGTACTGTACGTATATACGTCCCTGTGGAATAACTGCATTTTTTTCTTAATTTCGTTTGGCACAATCTTAATAAAATATCGCATATATCACAATCTCTTTCGAAATACGTAACGCGATAAAAAATTCATATACGTATAATACATATATAAATATATATATATTATAATAATAGTAGCATTACGTGTAAAGTGTAAAATAATACTATTCATGTTCACCCGGTACTGGAAGCACTCTGCGTGTACATATATAATTGTCGAAAAGATAAATCAGTCGGTGGCATTATTTGTTCTTTACTACTTAAACAACTAAAAAAAATGTATTCTATATTAAGTATAATAGGATCCGAAATACTGTCGTAAATTAGGTACGTTGGGTTGCATCTGTAGACAAAAAAAACAGGCGACTCGAAGGAAAAAGAAATACATCCTAAATTGATCGTTGAACAATACGGACAATCGGCACAACCGTGTTATCGAATTTTGTTATCGCCTCTTTTGCTTAGATTTTTTTATGTCTTTTTTCGTCATCAATCGAGCTCGTTCATTTGTTTCCGTCTATTGTGCGAAATATGAATCTGCGTAGCGTCGAGAATCAAAAGAGGCGAGGACGGCGATTGTGGGAGAGATTCCGTTGTTGCGAGTCTCGTCGAGAGACCCTCGAGATCACCACAATGAAATTGGCAAACTGTACTCGATGTGCTCAGAGTCGACTCCGAGAGCATACCTCTACCCCTACCGCCTCTTATTCTTCCCGGCTTGCGATGCCTATCTCTCTCGACCGCGTCGTCTTTCATGACTTTACCGAAGCACGAGAATACACGTCGCATCGTTGGATAATGAAATTGCGCAAAATCTCCGGACGAACCGGCTATTGCGAGAAGCGGACAGAGAAAGAATGTTGCGTAGGTCCAACTTATACCCATTACGAGTAATAAAAAAATACCGATTTGTATGTATGCAAGTACGCGCGACGGCAGCATAAATGCACCGGCTGCACCGGACGTAACTGCTGCCATCAGAGAAGGTCCGGCCATTTGTTCCAGTGCGGCTTTGACTCTGTCGACACGGTCCACCGACTCGCAAGCCCGATAACTCACTCCGTAGTGAAGACTGAAATCGACCGCCAATCCTAAAAAAAAGAGAAATTACCATCGTATAATAGTTTTAGACTTTAAAAAATATATTTGCGTCCGAGGCAAGACACAAGTCAACCATCTCATTTCTAATGATACCAGAAAAGTGTGGTTTCATTTTTAAGAACTAATTTTGAACATCCCCGACCAAAGTTTACAGTTTACAAATCTGTAATAATCGAACGTTCTATTTCCGTCGTCGGTGCTCAACGAATGTATTCAAAGATTCAAGAGCACTCGTTGGTCCAGAAATTCAATCGATTAATTTGTTGATTTTTGCCTCATATGTTCTTATTACCTATAGCCGTCGAGACAGCGACGCTTTCCAGGACATTCAATTTCCAGCCCAGAAGAACAAGAGAAGCGACTGTCACAACAATAGCCGCACCAATCGCTAAGATCGCGTACAGACTGACGAGAGGATTTAGAGTGACGAGAGCTAGAACGGTTAGTGCTAATATCATCGATACTCCCATAGCCCAGATCGTTCCTTCGTAGAGAGTTCGCTGAAGCTCGTAAAATTCCAAGCGACTCACGAACCAACCCCCTCTCATTCCTTCTGGTGCATTTATTAATTGATTCTGCATCCAAGTCTCCACCTTGTTGAAGAATCAAACGTGTTCTTAATTATTCCTCGAGAGATGAATTGTAAATGAAAATATGACGTATCACAACGCAACCTACTTCGTTGTAAAATTGATCCATTTCCGCAAAAGATAGACTGTACGGTTGAGTGCTGTCGTACTCAACGATCAAGGCCATTATTTTTGGCAACGGCATAGTGGAGGTTTTCGAATCATTGCCTTGATGCGACGGAGGCTGCAGCGATTCCTTCAGAAATTTTACACCTCCTGCTACCGTTCCTCCCCGTGTCCACAGATGCGATGGTGTTCTATAAAGATCGGCGTTTGCCTCGGCAACGCATTGTCGCAATACCGTGGGTGTGTACGGAAAAGGACTGCTCTCGCAGCACGGTGCGCGATTAACTTTCGGATCTACAATATCCTCGCAACGTCTCGACATCCAAGTTCTCAGTGATTCGATGAAACAGTTTGACAACAAAGGTCCCATTGTATCGTGGTAAAATGTTTGATTTCGTAGATCGTAGCAAAATTGTTGAAGCCACGATTGAGAAGCTGGATTCGTAACGTCGAAACTCTCGTCCAACTCAAGAGTGCCTCTCGAACTTGGATCGAGATAATCACCGTTGTCGATGGGCTTTATGCCCCAGACGAAACGAAGTGGAAGCATCTCGCTACCGTCCTGTAATTAATTTTCTTTGTCAATATGCACAGTCGAGAAATAGAGGAAGATTTAATATCGTACCATCTCGCTCCTTTCGAACCAAAATCTTCTCGCATACTCGAGATCATAAATTTCGAACGGATGTGAACTATCGAACAACTGAAAACTCGGCAGATCTGGCAAACGAAGTCCCGGATATCGAAATACTACGGTACAGCCACCTATAGCAACGGCACTCAGAACCGGAAGCCAGAACCACCGGAGTCCAATAACGAGCCAAGTAAGAAATTTGTTAAATTCCGTCAATGCTTTGTTGCTGAATAATCTCAATGGTCGTATTATCTTGCGCGCGAAGTAATTTGTTGGTGACAATACAACGAGACGGCAGTGCTCGGATAGAACCACGCTCGCTGGTAACCAAGTTATCATGAGGAAAAAATTCGCTATTACCGTCATTCCCGAAAAAAGACTGAAAGTATAGGAATTAATTATTTAATGATCCAATGTACCAATGCGGATATTGTTATATTCTACCTGAAGCAATTTATGGCTGTTACATTGCTGACTATCGAAGCAAAGAATGCAACAGCTGTTGTTAAGGACGTAACGAACATCGATGGTACGGCGTGTCTCATAGTCTCCTGCACAAGTCTCATAAGACCACCTGTTGACATTTTCTGCTGTTTGCCACATTCCCAAACTTTACAGAATATAAAAGCATCGTCCGCTCCGATACCTGAGAATAAACAGAAATGAACTAATGATTAAATAATTAATCGATTAATTTAATTTTCGTATTAAAATGTGAGAGGATCGACTCACCAACAGCCACGACGATAGCTAGCAAGTTCATAAAAGGAAAGAATGTAATTCTGAGTACGAGCGTGTAAATCGCATAGGATATACCAAGACTGAAAATAACAGCCAGTATAGTCGCAATCGTGAGCAATACCGAGCCCGTGTAAGCCCAGATGCAAATTGTAACGAAGCCAAAGCCTGATAACAAGAGACACGAGTCGGAGACGAGAAGATCATCGAACAGCGTACTCTTGAGACCGAGTTCCATTCCGAGTACGCGAAAATCGCTATATGCAAGATCACTATTGCCGAGCGCTTGATAAAATTGTAATGTCGCCGAACTCGCTGCAATTGGTAGGAATATCATAGAAGCTTGTAGCGTTGCGTTCGCGTGATTCAGTCCAGCGGGTTTCTGTAACGATGAATATTCGTGTGTTTGGATGTTAATCGTCCGTTGAGAAATGAGGGAAAAAAATATGCTTACATTAGCTGGCAAAAAATTAACATCCAGAAGATAATGCAACAGGTGAAAGAGAGCATTGTGAGTGTAACACTCGGGTGGTACGTGTCTCTGGCAATTAAGATTTTCTGCACAATCCTCGGTCAGATGATTGATATTGTAGTAATACGCGCATCTCTTGAGAAGCGTCTCGACACGATCGAGATCGAGTTCGGTAACACCCAAGCAGGACGTGCGATTCGACAAAAGTGCTACATAATTTGCAGGTGACCAACTGCGACAACATCTCTTTTGTCCAGTTCCATGATCCGTGTAAGTCTGACAGAGAGATGGAAACTCGACATTTTCCCTGAGAGCCGCATCGATGTGACACTGAGCAAGAACACCCGTGCTCGACCACATATTCTTGTCTCCACTCTCGGAGCCTAGGACGACTCGAGCGTAGGCCGAACTTGGAGCATTACAAAAAAAACCATCGTCGCCCAAATGACTGTGAGTTTCGTGATTGTCATAATTTTCCAATTTGTTCTTATTTCTCAGCTCCAAAATTTCCTCCCACTTGTCCTTACTCTCAATATTATGACCGTCGGTCTCGTTTACTTTTTTCAAGTACTTCTTGCCTTTTTTTCGTTTTTCGTGCTTTGGCTTCTTTCTAACTATTCCTTGGGTTATCTGGTGTCTTACGTCGGAATAATTCTGTATGAAAAATCTTTAAATGAGACGTTTGTACGATATTACAAAATCATTCGCTATTGCGTCGAGAAAGCTTGTTTTATAATAAATGCATCTACAATGTAATGATTTTGTTTCAAAAAAAGCTCTAAGAAGCTTAGAAAATAATGAGTCGGCATCGTGTAGTTTTATTTTCTGGCTTTTTCACCCATGTTCATTTAAAAAGTAGATATTATCGAGAATATAGGTTTGTAGGACGATTGTTCACCTGGTCATTCAGTTGTTCCAAATAATTGAAATATTCTATAGGATTGTCAACTAATGTGCCTCGAACTCCAGTCGCATCAATTAAATTTTGCCATGCCGTAAAGCGTTGAGCCAGTTCCGTACCTCTTGCCTCGAAGCCCTGAAGAAAAAAAAACGAAACAGTCGTTAACGGCGGTTACGTATGAAACATTAATTTTCATGACTAGGAGAAATGCCTGCTACTTACGAGCTGAGGATCGGAAAAATCCGGAAAATTTCTCGTAACCAGTGGAACGATGAGACAAGTCGACGAGAATACAAAAACGGCGATAAGTATCGCGTAAGGATGACGAGCCACTACCTTCGAAAACCACCACACTTCCATTTCTCGACTTTTGGGTTCGCGTATCTCTGACAAGACAATCTTAACTAATTTCTCGCTAATTCAGTACAGATCTATTATGAATCGAGGGGAGGTGGGCTTGTGCCATCAGCATCTCGTTAAATTGTTGTTCTATTCGGGAAAATCATGATTTTGCGACTCTGCGCACGTGTACGACCACCGACGAAAATAACTTCGCGACTAGTTTCTTCGATATCGGTGATTAAAGTATACGTAAATTACAAAGTTTCATGATAAGAGCTGATACAGCGTGACTCTGTAGGTGAATTTCGAGAATGATGTTGGGCCATGTTGCTCTGGATTGCTCTGGATCACTACACACACGATTGAATCAGCTGTTGGAAGTTACTTTCCGCCGAACGCCATACATACTCGTACAGACGAAACTGTTGTGCTGTCAGAATCAACCGTGGATAGATCATTAATTATTTCACTGTCCCAAAAGAATCGATAAGACACATCTTGTGGTTTTTCACACTGTGATCGCCGACCGATAATACAGTGTTGTCAATCGAGCATGGATGAGGTAGAATTGATGCGTGAAATCACGGAATTGCGAAAAATATTACATGAGAAGGAATCTAACCTCAATGCTCTGAGGCGGGAAAAAAAAATCTCCAGAGAACACGGTTTGAATAATGAAGAGATTGCTCGATACAGTCGGCAGATGTTGATGCCCGAAATAAGCGTAAAAGGTCATTACCATTTTTTTCATTGACAAATTACGTAAAGTTAAATATTAATTTTTTTATTACAATTTCTTAGGCCAGGTAAAAATAAAAAATTCTTCCGTCCTGATAGTCGGCGCTGGTGGACTCGGATGTCCATCCGCTCTATATTTGGCTGGTGCAGGAATTGGTCGTATCGGTATCGTTGATTATGATTCTGTTGAAATTAACAATCTTCACAGACAATTGTTATTCGCGGAGAACGATATTGGCTTGGCCAAAGCTGATGCAGCTGCCGCTACTCTTACAAGGCAGGTTTTCTCTTGTTTCCTGTAATTTCGTCACTATAAAATTATTAAGGAGGTTCACGCGCCATAATCATAATAGTATATACAAAGTAACGGCAAAATCATCGGATACAATTTTTTCCGAGATAATTTTTTGAAATTTTGCGTGAATCTTCTTGAGCATCGTATTATAATGGGTAACAAATTTGAGAAGGTTTCATCATCTAGTAATCGAGATATTCCGTGTTTAAAATCGCTACTTTAACACGAGGTCTTATGAGAAGTTACGAAAAAATACGATTTTTCACAATAAATAACTCGATCTCTAGACGGTAAAACTTTCTCAAATTTTACCCACAGTTGAGTATTATTGTTAAGAAGGTTCGTACGAATTTTAAACAATTAAACTTGCAATTCGTCTAATGCATGGACAATGCTTCAACCTCCTTAATACTATTTATTATATTTTATATGAGTATATATTACTTTTTCCTAATTGCATATTTGTCCTTACATAAATACAGATTAAACAGCAACGTTCAAATAATACCATATAAAACTCAGCTCAACAGTAGCAATGCTTTGGACATTGTTAAACAGTACGATGTTATTCTGGACGCTACGGACAATGTACCCACGAGATACTTGCTAAACGATGCTTGTGTCTTAGCCGGAAAGCCTCTCGTGTCAGGCTCGGCTCTGAAATTTGAAGGACAACTATCCGTATTCAATTACAACGGTCCCTGTTACAGATGTATCTTTCCTAAACCACCCCCACCAGAGACGGTAACTAATTGCGGCGATGGCGGCATTCTCGGTGCAGGTATCGATAAATTTATCTCTATTATTTCGTCAATAACTTACCCACTTTCTAAGCCACGTTTTGTTTTCTGCAGTTGTGGGTACTATAGGAGTACTTCAGGCAGTAGAAGCATTGAAAATAATACTGGGCAATGACCAAAAAGTTCTCAACGGACGTCTTCTTCTCTTCGATGCTTCCGAGTCGCTTTTTCGAAATGTACGTCTTCGCAAGAAAGATCCGAATTGTGTTATCTGCGGAACTAACGCGACTATCAAAGAGTTGATAGACTATGAACAGTTCTGCAATGCAAAGGCAAACGACAAAAATCCTAATTTAAGGATATTAAAAAACGACGAGAGAATAACCGTTAAAGAATATCACAATATTAGAAGAGACTCGTCGAGAACGCATTTATTGATCGACGTTCGATCACTGGAAGAATTCGAAATGTGTCGATTCGACAGAGCTATTAACGTGCCGTTTACGAGCAAACGAGACAATTGGAAAAAAATAACAGATTTTATAAATAACAATCCCATAAAAGATGGTAAGTTGAGATTGAAAAAAATGGATCGTGATATAAAAAATCGTGAACTAATGTAATATTTTTACAGTCTACGTTTTGTGTCGTCGTGGCAATGATTCTCAGCGAGCTGTGAAACTTCTCCAAAGTTTTGTCGATTCGTCGATAAACATAAAAGACATCATTGGAGGAATTCATGCGTGGTCACGCGAGATCGACCCTTCTTTTCCAATTTATTAACACCAATCGCATTATAATTGTATATACATATGTACATTTCAATTATATTTAACAAAATTTGGCTGTATCCTCGAAAAATACGTAGATTCGAGTGAAATTAGTTTTAATCCCTTAGATCTACTTGTAACACGTATATAGTGTATTTAATTTTGAATAATCCCTCTTATATCCAGCATCACTGATACTTGGCTGTTTGGTCCGACGATAGGCTCGTTTCAGGATGCCTATAATGATTTTCGTCGAGACTACGCAATTTTTCCGCTGCCTGTTCAGGAGTTAAATCGCGTTGTGCCTGTGCCAAAAGTTCATAGCCAACCATGTGTTTCTTTATAGTCGCCGAACGCAACAAAGGCGGTAAATACATTCCATGAAATGTCCAATATGGATAATCTTCTTTGAGAAACTGTCCGGTCGGTGCACCGTGCCATCCCATTGAGTATGGAAATTGGCATTCGAACAAATTGTCGTACTTTGTGCACAATCTTTTCATCGCAACGGCGAGAGACTCGCGTTGTAATTCCGTGAGTTCTTGCATTCGCGATACTTGCTTCTTTGGAAGAATCATCGTTTCGTAAGGCCAAACGGCCCAATAAGGCACAACGACCACCCAATCGCGATTTTCCAATACGACTCGTTCCTGCAAAATTCATCTTAGATCGTTAAACGCCATGAATAATGGATTTCGTCTTATAAACTGATTAATTGTAATAATTTCTCGTTAATACATATACACGTAATTTTTTTAATCTTTGCATGTCTTGCCTAGCTGAAAATACGAACAGTATTATTAAAAAGCTGACCTTCTTGAGAAGCTCTTTTTCCATATAATCGATCAATAAAGGCTTCTTGTGACGATTGTAATAATTGCAAAGAGCTTTGTCTTTCCTTTTGGCTTCGTATGGCAAAAATGAGCTTGCCCAGATCTGACAATGAGGATGAGAATTGCTACATCCCATAAGAGCTCCTCTGTTCTCAAAGATCTGTACCCACGTCCATTGTTTACCCAGTTGGAGCATCTCTTGGATCCATCTTGAAAAATAAATGAAATTTTTTGTTTTCCGATACTCGTTCGAAAGTGTTATTAATACAGTCGTATACTCACTGTTCGATCACTTTGACTATTTCATCCACTTTCATAAGCGCTATTGTAACATTAGATTTTGGATGAAAACACATGACCTTGCAGGTACCTCTCGCAGCTTCCATTTGAAACAGTTCGTCGCTCGATTTCGGAGGACTGGGAACCGATTCCAGGAGAGCCGGAAAGTCATTGACGAAAGAATAAGTACTCGTGTAGACAGGAGTTACCTATAAAATTGGCGATAATACGATGCTTTAATTTAAGAACATATTTGGCTATTTTAAATGTACTTTCTCACCTTTCCCTCGACTCTTGAATTGCCAGGACACAATGGATTAGTAGGCTCGTACTCGGGAAGATCCGCATCGCTACTTTTTTCCATCTGACCGCCCCAAGGACGCTTCGTGCGATGAGGAGACACCAGCACCCATTCTTCCTTCAGAGGATTGTATCTGATATGCTGATGTTCTATTGCGATAAAACGTACAAATTGAAAATTTCATACGAGTTCCTCGTAATATTTTCCCACTGAAAAAGACCTCGTTTATCGGGCAATAAAAATAATTCCCAACTTCAAATGTACAGCACAGGGAATAAACGACAACGCGAATTCTTACCGGTTGGATCAAAACTTGAAGAATCATCGTCGTTTCTCAACTCCTCGGATACTTTGACGCCTGTACCATCCGACATCTTGATATCGCTGCACTTATTTCAATGACATTCTGTCCGATTGACCTTCAAACTCGTTATCAATGAACTCAGATATATAACGATCTATGTGCAATGCGTGCTCGTTTCGTCGTGCATATGCGAGTGAATAATCAAACATGGTTTTATCTTTCTTAACACTGATGTTTTACAGGAAAATCTTAAATTGAAATTTTGTCGCGAAGCGTACTCGATGACGATTATATATATTCGCGTACGTGTGCACGGTTAATTTGATATCAGTTCGTAGATGGAAAGAAAGTTGCAAACTTTGTAAATTCCCGCTCGAGGGTCATAGAGTAACAGAATCCTCTACGAAGTGCACGCATATAGCTGTGATTTCGAAGTATCGTGCACAGCAAAATCTATGCAAAGATCGTCATACGGGAAGAATTTTTATTATTTTACTTTCATCGTAATGTTTATTGCCATGATTTTACGAAAGGATATTATGCGCAATCGGTAATGTGCGTATCGGCTATCGTTACATGGCTTTATTTACAAACGTACGATCGACCGTACATCGTGAAGTAAAATTCATAGTTGCCTTCCCCTTCGCTAAGTAGTGTGAAGTAATGCGCAGAAAAGAAAGTAGAGAGTGAAGTTGTTTCGCGGCGCGTCTGATTAACTTTGCGTGCTTAGCGCTAGAGTTGTGTACGCACGTATCTTCGAGTTCGAACGCCGTTGTGTTCACAGAATTTTTACGATAATCATTTATTCTTATTTTCGTACAGAATCCAACAGAATAAAAGATAATAATGTAAGTTTAACATATCATTACGTTTTTTCCAATTTTTCAACGGACTACCATTGTTATTTCGAAAAACATTGTTTCCTAACCTCACTGATTACTATATTCTCTCGTCTTTCCGGCTATATAAATGCGTGCGATTTTCATAATCAATTTAGGTCTTCACTCGCTAAACCAAAGTCTGAAATGACTCCGGAGGAGTTGGCAAAACGGGAAGAGGAGGAATTTAATACAGGACCGCTGTCGGTTCTCACACAATCGGTGAAGAACAACACTCAGGTGCTCATCAACTGTAGAAATAATAAAAAATTGCTCGGCAGAGTTAAAGCGTTCGACAGACACTGCAACATGGTTCTCGAAAATGTCAAAGAAATGTGGACCGAATTACCTAGAACGGGCAAAGGAAAGAAAAAGGTAACAAACCATTGTTTTCATTGCACATGTGCTTTAAATGATTATTCACACGACGAAAATAAGCCACGCGATCTTCATTACAGTCGAATATTATCCGTAGCTTTTATATTTTCCATACTTCTTCTTTATTACTAGTTCTTCGGGAGTAAAATTTTTTTTTTCTTTTCGTTCGTAAACAAATACATATTCATTTACCAATGATGCTGTTATTTATTCCATTTTCAGGCGAAACCAGTAAACAAGGATAGATTTATCTCTAAAATGTTCCTTCGTGGCGATTCCGTGATTCTGGTACTGAGAAATCCATTGGGTACGGCATCGGGAAAATGAGGATAAATTTTTATATTACCCGTCGCCGCTAATACCACAATTATTTAAGAATCTTGTATCTTGGAAATAAAATTGTATAAAACATAAACAATCTGACTTTCATAGATGACAAAAATCATACTTTATTTATATTTCGTATAGTTGAGCCGACATATACGCGAAACATAGAAAATCTGCACCAAGCATGAGATATTATCGGAAAAAAGAAAAATGGTATCTCAAATTCTTCATAAATTTTACAGGACGCGTCGATTAATCCTTCTCGGCTATGGCGGTCAGATGTTTGTCGATTTCTTGCTCGCTCAGAACTCTGAAAAAATGATTGTTATGAGAATAATACGAACGGATGCCGCGTATGTTGTATTAAAATAATAAATAAGAAATGTTAATTGTGTTAACTGAAAAAAATGTATTATAATTATTACCGGAATTTTGGATTATCCTTGGAAACAACGCCGATTTCGATCTCCGAGGGTTTGAAATCTACCGACAATACGGTGGACAAACAAGTGATGGCCAATTGTATAGTCTCTTCGTGATTGTAATTTTGCTTCTTCTTGAGTTTCTTTTCCAAGTAAGAATTTGCCTCGGTCTGTCGAGCGCCTACCGATATAGCTCTGTAGCCGCAGAAATATCCAGCCGGATCGGCTTTGTAGATACAAGGACCTTTTTCTTTGTCGTACGCTATGAGTATCATAGAACAACCAAGAGGTCTCATTTCTGCATTTTGAGTATAAACTTGGCTTATATCCGCGACGCGTCTGCACAGCGTATCCACAGGAATCTCGTAATCGTGCTTGTATTTAAAATTCGCCGCTTCGTAACGAGCACGCTGTACCTGTGACTTGCTATCGGCTGAAATATAAACGATCGAGTTTATATCAATTTTCGATTAAC
Organism: Netelia inedita; assembly: GCA_964017225.1. Lineage (NCBI taxonomy): Eukaryota > Metazoa > Arthropoda > Insecta > Hymenoptera > Ichneumonidae > Netelia > Netelia inedita. Next base: position 9,161,546 of record OZ024922.1, read on the forward strand.
TAATGGACACGAAGTAATCGCGCATATCCGAGTCGTCTTCTCCAAAAATTGAATTTTCGAGCCGCTTATATCGAGCCTCGTTATCAACGATTCAACGATTTTTCCATAATTTTTGTAATCAACGTACGTTATATTGAAAAATAAGAAGATTGTGAGAGATAAAGTTGTATATGGACAAACTTTGGTCCGTAACTTATGCAATGGACGATGGACGAACGATGTTTAAAAATTCGTATAAATTTACAACGATATAGAGAAAATATCATAATATACCTATCATGCCCGTCATGACGCAGCCGATATGCCCGGTAAGTTGGAATACATGAGTGACGCTCGAGGCATCGAGCAGCTTATCCTACGTAAGAAAAATAAAAGATATGTCGGTACTCGGGACAGTACGATTATACGTTTTGGTCGAATTTGAGGTTATGATCAAACTTACAGGAACTTTCTTCTGAGTCGCGAAAACTGCGGTATCAACGCCCTTTACCGCGACCGACGTCAGTCCACCTTGATTGATAGCTTTGAAAGCATATTCTGTAAATACAAGGATTATTACATATATCATGAACTCGAAACCGACTTCGACGAAGCGTTCAAAAGTGCAGATCACGCCGTGTCATCGGATAGACGCGATCCCCGAAAGATTATTTTTCTCGTATAAATAATATTGAAAGACAATGAGAAATTATGAATATAGAGGAGAAATCAAATTGACAATAATTCGAAAAACTAACCGACTTGATAGAGCCGGCCTTCGGGCGAAAAGATCGTAATATGCCTGTCAAAACCTGCACTGCTACCTCTCGACATGTTCGCTACAGAACACTAAATAGGCACACTAAAGCCGTGGTTCAACAACTGTGAGAATATCGAAGAATGGTAGCCCGATGATGTTTTAGATCGTTAACAGGGTTAACAGTTGTAGTTACAGGAACGGCCGTGGCGTCGCGCGCAGTACCCGAAAATATTTGCGGCGACGATTCCTTTTGTTTAGCGCTGCTGTACGAACGATGGACGGTCATCCACCGGGGAACGGTGCATATAAATAAAAAGAATTTAAAAATCTGAAAAAGTCCTTGAACCGCATTAAAATTTCAACTCTATATCAAATACATGGGAAGCATTTGGAAATGGCAGTTTATTCCTACATTCATTGTATTATCCGTAATACATAATAAATGTTTATCAATAGTATTTTACAGCAGACGATGAATCACTAAACATTGTTCACTCTTCTCTAACAACTATAAAAGTAAACGAATCGATGATCGATTCTCCCTTATCGTTGAATATTCGTTATGACTTTACACGTTGTCTTTTTTTCTTTTCTTCTTCTTCTTCTTCTCGAATCAACGACAGATATCAATCGAGACACCAGCATAATATTTTTTACAGCATTTCGACGTTGTTGAACAAAAAGAAAAGCTCGTCTAAAGCTTTTGCTGACTTTGATACACATATTTGTTGTTACTTTTTTCCGTCCATCACTTTATTACAACGCCTGGATATTGTACACTTTGTAAAACCAATAGTGCCTTTTAATCGTTTATCGTAGGCGTATGAGGTTATTCGCTTAATTCCAACTTAAATCTTTCTTTCTTTCTTTCTTTCTCTTTACGGTTTTGTATTTTAATTTATATTTTCATTCCTTTAATTATCTTCTCTTGCGTGAAAAAAAAAAAATGTTTCAAAACGTTGCTGCGCTTCGGTGTATTATTCGAGTTATGTTTCGAGAAACTTAGACGACCGTAAATAAGTACAATGCCATCGAATATTCCCATCACCCGATAGCACGATTATGCGAAATGTAGCGTGCTTCAAAGCTCTTTCGAGACTATGTTAAGTACCAAAATTCAATGATATATTAAAGCGTATATTTTAATACGAAGTTGTCTATTATCTGGCGCAAAGCAATATAAGCCTGAATATATTCGCAAAGTCGTCTATGAATATGATAACGTGGAAAGAAAACGTGGTTACGCTAGAATTTTGGGCTCAAGAAAGAAAGGCATGCATTTATGATTAATGCAATATATATTGATATTAATAAAATGTAACATAACGCAATAATAATAATAATAATAATAATAATAATTACACAGTAATTCTAGAATTCCATTGTTTACAGACAAACGGTGGAACGGGAATAGAAAGGGGAATCTCAAAGAAAAGAGAATATTTTTTGTTTCTTAATATAATACACGGACAACTTGTATCTTAAATTTAACGAATGTGTCACAGGATTAAAAGTTCGGAGCGACCTCATTTGTGAAATTTTTCACCCTCCATCGTCTATAGGAGATACTTTTTACCGCAACGTTCGATAAAAAAATGCTGCCGGAGGATTAACGTCATTGCAAAACTGCGAGGAAGATATCGATTGTTACTTCAGCTCGTAATAACTGAATTTTTTTCTCCCCCGATAATTAACGCACACCCGTGTGGATATCGGTCGATCGCCTCGTTTACACACGAAAAAGCGTTATTACGTCGAATACTCTTACATCTCGACGATATTCTCAACGGCGCTCTAGACTATTTCACTGTCTCGGTCGCTCGAACGTTCGAAAAAAAAAAATAAAAAAAAAAAATAACGGCCAACTTTCGATCAATCGAAGATATACGAAGGGTTGAAGAAAAAGATAAAGGAACGATTGTTTTTCGAACGAAAAGATCCAAAGGCGTATCGGTTAAATTGAATGTAGTAAGCCAAAACAAAACGGAAAAGTTGAATACAACGATGAATAATTATTACCGAATGCGCCTGTTCCTTCTGTCTCGTTACATACGGTCATGCGTAAGAACTTTATTGAAGCATTCGAAAGACCATTGCGATTTCGTTTCAACGACATAACGAAACGAATATAATCATCGGTGACAAACGACAATTACGTGCGAACGAGAGAACAATGGAAGAGAGAAAAATCAAATAAAGTCTCGTTAATATCGATGAGGCGCCAAAATGTCTTATTCCGTTATCGAGTCGCGAATGCTTCAAGAAAACTTTTCGCTACACCCAACGCGCGAAAAGTAATTCGTCGTTACACACATATATATATATATATTTTTTTGTAATAATTAAATATGTATGTGTATATATATATATATATGTTTACTCTATATATATATATATCTCGTTTTTTGTTGTTGTTTCCTATTCGTGCGAGTGACTTACTAGGCCCTTTTATAATGAAAGTTCTACGTCACGAGTAAAAGTAAAACCGTTATTATAAAGTTCCAAAGTAAAAGCCAACCCCCAAAGTTTACGTGAATTAGGATAGACGCGTTAATGCTGTAATATGGCCGGGTAAACATGCTTAAACATTAATTCGCAAGAAAAAACGACAAAAAGGAGAAAAAAAAACATTAATCTGTGATTGAAAGGACTCCTCGTGTTTACCACCGATCCTACGTTCTCGTTAGACAATTTTCATTCCAGCGATTCGACGTATGCTTGACCGTATACATATAACATTATTATTATTATCATTCCGTTATTCTCGCGACGAAAATCCCTGGCACATTTAATAGAGCGCACAAGCTTGGGCACTAATAATTCTCACTACTCTGAACTATATAAACGGTCTCACGCGGTTTCCTCATTTTCTTTGTTTCTTTGTTTTGTTGTTGTTGTTATTTTTTTTCTCCATCTTTTTAATTCCCTCCGGATATTCTTTCTCTCCTTTGCATTTTTTCTTCTTCTTTTTTTCTCTCTCGTGAATACAAAAGTACAAAATTTACGTTGTAGTTTAAATATTGGCATGTCACAGAGTCGAAAATATTTGACTGTACAGAGTAAAAGCTTCGACGCTACGTTATGCAAGTAAGGGCTGAATAACGATTGAACGTGACAGTGGAGAGGAGGGCGGCGATGACGGAGAGAAAAGAAAAAAGAGAACGATGTCGTTACGGTAAAAGTAGGAACCAGACAAAAACCGTTTTTCCATAAACATCGTAGATCGAGTAATCATATTTATACACACATATATATACGCCTATAGGCGTATATATATATATATATGGGCTCGCTCGTACCATCACACTTTCCCATCACTTTTCACCATTTATTGCAAAAGCGACAAAAGCTGTAAAACCCTCGATTCTTATGTACCTTCGTCGTCACTTGGTGGAGTGAAAATTGTCCGGCCAATTGTTCGACTTACGTATATATATATATATATATATATTCGAAAGCTCTCAAAATTCGCGACATTCTTTTACTTACTATATTTATATCGACCCTAGCCGCTAGCAGGCCGTGTAACGGCGTCGAAGTGTTTTTTTTCGTTTTTTTTTTCTGTTTTTTGTTTTCTTTTTCGAAGGGCAACGAGCTCGAATCTCGCAAAGAAGCCCGATTACACCCGAGCCATCATCTTGGTCGTTTTCATCGTAAAAATCTCCGATGAACGCATATAAAACGCGCAACATATCGTTCGTAACATACGCGAATAAGTATTATCCGTTCGTGTGATGGTTTCGGAATAGCGTGTCGTTGAACGCCTCTATTGCACTCTACGGAGTCTGAAATTATTTACGATGATTAATGAATCGTGTGAATTCAATACAAACAAAAGATTATTCGTTTAATTGGTAAAATTTGAACTACGAGTACCTAGGAGTGATAAGGCGTGACGTAGGTCGATGGAAAGAGTCCTCGTCTATTGCCAATTTCACCGTGCCACCAGTGTTGATCGGTCCGATCCGTAATGGTGATAACGTCGCCTCGTCTGAACTCTAATTCACCAGGTTCTTGGGGCGTAAAGTCGTACAAAGCCTGCACCAAACACTGCGAAACACAATTAAAATCAGAAATTTCGTTAATGGCAATGAATTACAGGAAAAATACAAATTCATCGCTGTTAGCTCACTTCGCGTACTCTTTTTCCTCATTGTTACATTCGCTTCTTTGCCCAGAAGTAAAATCGACTTTGGCGAATTAATATCTGATATTCGTTTAAAATTTCCGTACAATCGCTCGAACTCGAGCTTTCACGCAACGTTTTGTCGAGTATCTTAAAAATTGTGTTATTACAAAAATTAATACTTCATCGATTGTACTTGACACCGTTTCGAAAACGCGAAGTTTCCCGAGTGTCTCTATTCTCGTGTTTTTAATTAAGACAAAGCGTGCGAGAGGGAAAAATTTTATAGCTAAAGACCAAGTTGTTCGCAGCTCTTTGAACATCTCCAGCAATTAACTACATCCTTGGCAATCACGTAACATCTATATAATCTCTAATCTACGGCGTTATATCATCGCTATCCAGCGGAACCACTGAGCCATGATCCAAGGTCAAATGTTGCTTGGTCAGCCACGAACTTGCGTATGATCGAAAATTAATGATAATGATTCGAGTTTGAATTATCACGTTGGAATTATATCTTTCGAGCGAATAAAATCTGTATTTACTCGCTAAAATATATTCGCGCGTTTTTATCCAACGACGACTTACCTCCTCGGGCACCATGTCGCGCAGCTTTACGTCATGGGAACGAGAAACAGATGCGGTACGATGATATTCCACGAGTTCGTTGAGACTACTGAATTTCACGACCCAGAGGAAAAATTTTCCTTGCGCATCGCGTAATACTTTGAAATGTTGTACACCGTCGGAGCATCTGGAAATATTGTACAAAGACATTATAATCCATCGTTCTTTTTCGATCATGAAAAAATTACTAACTATAAATGTTTGAAAATTTTGTTCTTACTTGACGGATAAGGAGAAATCACCGGGTGAACTTTCGCTGATTCTTATGAGAAAAGCACCTTCGTGCTTGTTCAGCAATAGTCTCTCGGCATCGGCTCTGGTTATCCTGCCGTAATACCAGCTACGAAAATAAACGTAAGCGTCAGCCGGTACGTACAAATTATTCCAATGGATCATTTTCTTGAAACTCTTGTTACGTTTAACAACAATAAAAAAAAAAAGGCGAATTCTTACTCGTGATTTTTCATTTCTATGTAATTGCTAGGGATGAGACCTTCCCTGGACTCCAGTTCAGCTCTGTACCAATTCATGTCATCCTCCATATTAAGGATCTGCGAGAGAGAGAGAGAGAGAGAGGGGGGGGAGAAAAAAGATAATAAATAAAAGAGAAACGTTTGATCGAAGAATAACTTGTCACATTGTTGTTTCATCCGCGGGCAATTTATATCGTCAAAATTTGATTATGTTTCGATGTACGAGGGCGCGGGTACGAGAGGGTGGGCGGCGACAGGGGAGGACGGAGGGAGTCTGGTACGGATGAGACGTGACCGAATTGGATCGTGTACGTAAGGAACTTTCGAAGATGGGATGACGCACGAATGTTCGATCGATTGTTATCGAAATAAAGCGTAACGCTTCTCGTACTTACCTTGAGAATTTGACTCCTACGAAAGCTGAGCTCATCCTCGGCCGTGGCGTTAAAATCGTGCTTCGCTATCGCTTCCATTCTTCTCGAAGATGCGATGGATATATGTGTGATATATATAGGTATACAATTTGTGTATACTATATGTAGATATCTATAATATATATATATATATATATATAGATATAGATATATATATATTTATTTACGTGCGTGTGTATATCTGTGTGTGTATATTGGTCTGGTCTCCAGTTCACTACACCAACCTGCACCCCGTCTGCTCTTTCACTCGTCGCGACAGCGCAATAACCCGTACAAATGATTATTGTGCACCTTCGATATGGTATATATATATATGTGTGTGTGCGTGTGTATATATATGTATATATGTAACAGAAAATCTCGTCACTATAACCAATAAACTCACGGTCACTTAATGAAACTTCAGACTTCAGACTCGTTTAGTGTCGTATTCATACATGAGAGATACGACACACACAGGCGCGCACGCAGGCGACCGTTTAAGCCGATTTATTCCTTCCGATCCGATGTCGCGTATCTCTCACAAATGTACATGTATATGTGTGTATATATAGATATATATATATATACATAAACTTATTATATGACACTTTATCAACCACTTCGCGAAGTACGATCGACTCCTCAGACTCGTATTGCCGCGTGTGAATAAACGCGTCGGTGATATTTTGCGAACGAGATGAAAATTACACTAGAATGTACAATACGCGAGCGGAGCACAGCAATATATTTTGTATATGTCCACGCACCCAAGTCCTCTGAGTTTTCTCTCTCTCTCTATCTCGCGTTTTGTGCCGTGTGTGCCCGTGTATTCGGACGTCCCAGTTAGCTCGGGCTAGCAGCAGCAAGCACTCAGAGAGGCACACCAATGCGCACACACTCTCCGTCGTCTTCTTTCGCCTTTCTCTCTTTCTCCTCTTCCCAAGCCTCGTGCACTGTATAGTTTCTATTAGTTTTTAATAAGCGCCAGTTTGGCAGCTCTCAGTAGCACACATCGATATACATTTTATAAGAAGAGTATGCAATAACACAATGAGGCTTATCGCACGATCGACGATCGTCGTGGCTCGTATTACACGTTCTATAATCGCGGACAGATGCGAAACTGTCAAAGCTTGTGTGATTACTACTCGCGACACTTGGAATGCACACACACATATACGTACACACACACACACACTCACGAACGTTTTATAGCAATCTATCTCTCTCGCCCTCCCGTTGAATTCTCACTGCAAAAACCATCGGTCGTGTCTTATCAGACATTACACTCTCGCTCGAACGTCTGTGCACACGGAGCTCTTTTACTGGTGATTCTCAATACTGTGCCACCTTCACAAATGGTCTCTGCGCAGACTCAACTGCGCCGACGACAGCCATTGCCGCACGCGACTCCTACGTCGTTCGCCTCTACGTTCACGGTGGCTCTGTGCGAACAATGTACTATTTATTGTCATTGTCGTTAAACTCCCCCGCGTACAATAAACACGAATAAGGTCGTTGACTCAAGCGCGTTGTAAACAAGGCTATATTGAAAAAATATGAATTTTATTGGAATGGGAAAATTTATAATATTCGTGAGGAAAGTACGTAGGACCTATTTTCTTTCGTTGCGTAGGTGGAGCATGCGCAGTGATCATCGTGAAACCTCTATTGCTTTTTCACTCACCCTCAGACCGTACCGTCGCCAACCCGCCACAATTCTTTCTCACACCGATATTTAAAATAGCTCATTCTGCAGCAAAAATTCATTCACGCAATCTAATAAGATACATCCGAACACGATAATATTACCGTCGTTTCAGCGAGGACAGCGAGTGCTCGTTATACTACGATATGCATAGCTCACGAGACGATATTGATACAGTCAATACTTTTAGTCTAATTAACATTTTCAATTACGATCCATAATCATTATTTTGTAAATATACTACAACGAACATACGACAGTACTTAAGTCGTGCGTCCTGTTTTCCTTAGCTGTTTACACGAGCAAAATGACAGTAAACAACATTTACATAATTGCATTAATTGAACCATTCATCGGGAAATATCTACGTATATATAATATATATCTAAAGTGATTCGCGAGAATTGTACGGGGCTCCGTATAAAAATAATACTTAACATTTTTCGAGTAACATGACACTGTGCACGGATACGAGCGGTCAAAGTATAATTTGGGTGCAACTGTGTCATTTAGATTAACGTTACCAACCAATATAATATAATGGTTAATTAAATTCACCCATTTACATACGAAACGATTTTACGCGCAATGGATTTGCGCATAAAAGCGATTGCGCAATTCGCAGTAAAACGCGCATTGTTTATCTGGGTTATTGTATTGTGCCGAGAGATAGAAATAGTTGTGTATATATATATACACATATAGGTTATATGCGGGAGGTGTCGGACGGTTTCGGAAAGATGGCGTGCAGCGGTGGTCTCTCTCTCTCTCTCTCTCTCTCTCTCTCTCTCTCTCTCTCTCTCTCTCTCTCTCTCTCTCTCTCGAACGATGGCGTAGGGATACACAACAGCGCGGGAGCGCGCGGAAATTCAATTACCTTTGTGCACGAATTGCAAAGAGCCTTACCAGTCCAATGAAAAGACCTCACTCACAACGAGTTTGGAATGTAAATTACTCGTTGGACGATGTACATAAATCTTTCTTTATTTCTTCAACAGTACGATGCAAGATATAGCGATTGTCTCGAAGCTTCAATTTTGACTGAAACGCGCATGTTACAGGGACATAACATTATCACGAATATCAAGATGGTATGACTCGTACACACTCGTGAATACCCTTGAAATGATATAGCAGATTTTGTGGACGGGCCACTTTACAATGTAACCGACTTACGAAAATTTCGTTTGATAAACCGTACTTACATACCACGATATAGGTACATACACTTATTCTACTAATTCATGAATATGACTGTATCCGCTTCCTGTACACTGATTTACCGAGCCGGGACACGTCCGTTTCCGCCCACGCCCAATAAAAAAAAATCAGGTTTCGCACGCGATTCGATTGGGATGTCGCATTCACATAATTCGTCTCCCTATTGAATCCGAAAGAATAATAATGAAATAATAGTACTCATTAAGTATATACGCGTATATTACAGTTATCACGAAACTACAGGAATTGAAGAAACCGCATGTCGACAGCGTACTGTTTATCTCAAAGAGATTGGGCAGTCCGTTCGAATCGTGCGTTGATAAAAAGAAAAAAAAGAAATAATCTCAGGATAAAACATGGAAAATGGAAAAATACATAGCGATATGGGTACGATATGAACGTTTTTGATTCGTATCGTTAGTGTACTCTGCACACGTGTTTAAATTTAACACACACATATATATATATATGTCTATGTAGCGTGCGAAATAACCTTTGCAGACATTGGAAAGAAACGAATCATCCTGTAGTTGACACTCAATAATGCCTTACACGTTCGCGGATACGAGCAGCTGACTGCCCAATGAATACAGAGTCGGTTGGCAATGCGCTAGGTTAAATTTTGATGTAAGGTAGGATACGGAGAGGACGCAAGTTTGAAGTGTTACACTTACCTCCTTAGCGTACGAACGTTGCTTTCGTGCGAACGGTAGGAAAGTGATAAGACGGCCTATTTTTTAAGATGGGGAAAGCCTCGGAAGTTTTCAAGTCGGCCTAAGCAACCGCGACGCCATTTTTCTAGTTACGACTGTAGTAAGATATAAACCCCCCGCAAATATTTTTAAAACAAAGCTCCAAATACAAAGAGAGTAAGGATCTCCGACCTTCGGTCTTCCGTCGCAGGAAACTCTCTGTGGGCCTTTATATATAGGCGACCCAGTATTCTCGAAGTACCAATGGTTTTATTTTCTATCCGACAACAAGGCTTTAACGCTTCGTCATACGACCGAATATTTCTCTTTACGACTAATAGAAATTTCATGATGCGCGTGTGGGCAGAAGAAATACAGCTCGCAGCCGTACCGAATAGAAGAATTCCCTATTCGTCCACGAATGCTTTTGGCCCGTGTGACTGTCTCGAGAGCGCGGCTGAAGCGTGTTTTAAAAGTTGTGTGTGACTCATGCACGACCGGTGAGAAGACGATGGTGTGCCGAACCGGTGAGACGGCAAGCTGGCTTCGTAGAGGCGGGCGAGAGAGGATGTTGGAAGAGAAGGAACGATGGAGAAAAACCGAGTAAGAAGAAAGAGACGGGAGCAACGATGGTCGAGGGCACGAACGGATCTCGAAGAGCACGGGTATTGTGCTGACACCTATGGGTTCTTATGCCGAGATCGAGTTCTTAATTTTTTCGTTAGTCTCTTCCTTGCATACTTACGTGATGAAACTTGCTAGCTAACACTGGTTCGCTAAAACTTACTAGCATACTAGCTTGCTAACGTGCTCGATCGTTGGTTTATATTATCTCACTGACGCGTTAGCTTGCTTACGTGTTAACTTGTCTTCGAAGCTCGAAGCGTGATGTCGATATTGAACAATTTTTTTTATCTGCGCATTATTTCTAGCTTCCTTGCGATTTTTTTGCCAGATTTCCTCGAATTGTTTGTAAAAAAAAGATTAAAAGAAAACTTATCGTATGGTTTTTTCCTCGTTTGACCAGTAGCATTGAAAAATACATATGTTAATAATTTGTCGGGGGATATGTATAACTTAAGCGTACTATTTTCGAAGATATTAATATTTATGGATATTCGTGTAATCTTCGATAATCTCAGGTTCTATCCGTCCTCGTGAATTTTTGAGGCTTCGATATAAGAGCATAATCGTATAGGATTAGTAACCACTTTACGAACCGGAGTCAGCAGTTACGGAAGAGTCCTCGAATCAAGTGTACTTTCAAATTACTTCGAGTCTAGAAATTAACCCGATAAGAGCTACGTATCGTGTGATTTTCCTACCCTTTGGCACTCTCGTTAATTAATTGTCTCGGTAGATCAATTATTCCAACGATCTATCGAATTTCTCGAATAAAATTACAAGCACATATATATGCTGGAATTTCGATGTTTCCGGAAAAAAAGTATTACGCGCGTTTGAGGATTTCAACGTATAGCTGCCTCGAGCCTCAGTTTCAGATAGGAAAAAAAAGGATACGAAACGTTCCCAATAGAGAGTTTCGCGTCAAGAATATGCCTCTGACGTCAGCCTATGACGCAGGGAGAGACACGAGTGAATGTTTATAGCTCTCTCGACTCGACGTTATCCAACGATTTCTCTGGCTCGATACGAATCGACCTATATATATGCATATCAATATATACGGAGTACGTATAAAACAAGGATGCATATTGCATACCCAGCTGCAGAAGCGCACAATCGTTAGCATGTTATAACAAGAACAGTGGACGGAAAAACCTGCTCAAGTTCTTGCGACTTCACCAAACTCATTACGCCGGTGTAGCAGTATACCAGAGGCATAAGCCTTTTTCTGAGTCATTCAACACAGCGGGTCTTTTATCATCGTTCAAACAGACGATTTATGCATCGTTGGAAATGCGTTCATGTATAGCGAGAACATTTTCGTTTCTTGACACGAGAGTGTATAAATGTATATGTAAAAAAAAATTTATACGTACGATCGAAATCTGTAATAATCGGCGATGGACATAACCCCTTTCAAAGACGTACGATGATTCACTCGATACTCGTGGAAACGTTAAAGAATTTCTTAATCTCCCGTGAGTAAGAGAGAATTCTTTCGAATTTGGACATTGAATTTATCTATAGTCGAATCTACGATATATGTTTCACGATGTGAGAATATTTTATGAGAAAAATGTCCGTCGCGGCAAGTGCTGCCATCATCGGCGAAGCTCGTGACGAGACGACGTGGTCGGTACGGTAGACGCGCGTTACAGAAACTTGACTTACCGAACGAACTAGTGAAAAACTTACGGTGATTGAGATAATCACACAACGAAAATGAAGAAAAACTGCGGGAACAATCGAATTCGTTGATCTAGAGTCGAACACGTTTCTCGGAAGGCGTACAAAAACTTGCGCGATTCTCGTTCGTTTCGAAGATACGTATAATAAGTGTATGAATATTATTGTGCTTTGTAAAATATGGAAATTTACTCGAAGGATGATCGAAGGAATATCAATTTCTCACCAAAGCGATAAATCTTTAATAATTATATTTACACAGGTAATAATACGTACCATTCTCGAAAAATAAAGATAACGCGCAGTCCAACACTGACGTTCGCCATTATTTCTCGTTCGAGCTACGCAGTTTCGCCGCGAGAGGTCGACGTACGTCCGACCACGACAGTATCCGCATGATCATGCACCGATGACGTAAGTCTCTCGTTGCCTATATACGCGAGATAGAGAGGCAAGTGGGTACAAAACCAGCGATAAAGTCCCCTCGAGTTCATTAGGGCCACTACCACGACGTCTCGTCGATTATATATCTCAAGCAGCGTGTTCTCTAAGAAAACCGCGAGAACCACATCCTCGCAAGGTTCGAGGCTTCTCTTCGAAGCCTTTCACGGCTTCTCTCACCGTCTCTCTCTCTCTCTCTCTCTCTCTCTGTCTTTTCTTTGTTCGAAATATATTGGCCAGCGGCACTTACGCCATGCCAGTATTCAGAGTCCAATGTCCCAGCAGAGACTTGTCGAACGAGAAAACACGAATGAGAAATAAGCAAAGATGATGTTTTTTTTCTACAGATTATCGTCTTTGTCGCACAAATTTCTGGAAACTTTTCGACTCTCGCGTTCTCTTGTCTCTTACGGCAACAACTTAGATGGACGAGAGCGGAACCTCGCTAAATTTTCATCGTCGAGACTTAAACCTAGTTACAGAATCTTGTTCGTTTCACACTTTGGCTTGCGAAAGGTCAGCGAGATAAGCTATTAAAATCTCCATGCTTTCAGCTACGACAGAAATGTGCACTAATTCGTAGTCTCATTCTCGTTAATATTCTTTTTTTCTCGCGTGATCGAAGCGAAGTGATATAACGTGCATCAAGTTATACGTGTTGTTCGACGCATGCGCGAAGTAGCCAGCGCGTGTGGCCATTACCAAAGACTTTGTATACGAGAATATCGAAAAATCATGAATTGTGCCAATGTTTAGAGACGCTTCGGCGTATCGACGCTGAATCTTTTGCAGATAAATACTTACATCGTGGTCACGGAATATCCTTTGATCCAAAGCCAATGTCTATGACAGTTGCGATACTTCCATATTTCACCGCTACGAGCGCTGTCCGTCAAACCACTGGCCATCGTGCACCGCGCTGACGTCATACCAATCGGTTCTATAACCACGTGCGTTTCCTCGAGTCTACGCGTCTCGATGATCCTCTCGTTCTGTTCCCTCTCATGAATACAACTTTGTTGCATCCCGATATGAACTTCTCCACTCTCGATCGTACGCGCTGGCGTACTATCCCGACGGTCGCCCGTGCCTCTCTATATATATACAATATACACATATATGTATATATGTTGAACGACTCGATGGTCAGGCAATTAATTTCACGTCCATTCACGTAAGCGGTCGGCGCACGTGGTCGCACACGCACTTATTTGTCCTCCCCCACCCCGTTGCAACGCTCGGCAACCCACTCTCTCTCTATCTCTCTCGGCTTCTCTCGAAATCCGAAAGAGAATAAGAGAAAGAGAGAGAGAGAGAGAAAGAGGGAGTCACTATACAATGAGAAGGAATCGCTACTATTCCCATTCATAAAATTCTTATCTGTTTTGTCGAGCGCGTCGATACGGTACACACGTGCTTATTGTTTCACTCGCAGGCTCCTTAACGTATGTGTGTTTATACGTATCTTCGTATATACATATATATGTATATATGTATACCGTAATACGTCATGTATACACGTTATATTCCATTTATGCGCTCGTAGGTACGAATCTTACGTATACTACGGCCGATGATGTAATGGCACGTAGTATAGATCATTCAATTTTAGCTCGCATCTATCGATAGTTGTTTATACGAAAGAGGGTCGACGTCCACGTGGGTCCTCGCTCGACAGTTGACAGATAGGACACGCGTCGCGTCATGCGTTTGTCGCGCTGTATAGAGGCCACTGGATACCAGTGTGCGAGCTGTAGAACGAAGAAATAAATTTTGCCCAGGGAGCACTGACTCTTATAACGACTGAAGTATAGCACTTTTTATCAATGAGATTGATTTTTTTCAACGAGAAGAAAAAAAAACTTGGTGCTTCAAACGATTATGTCAATAAAATTTCTACTAGTATAGGCGAATATTATTATTTTTAAAAAAATGACCATTTTGCGAAGAAAACGATGTTTATCCAGTCGTCAATTTTCTTCAAGGAACTTTTCGTTAAAAGCGCGCATTGCCGCCTAATCAGGAAATGAAAACGATATAAAACGGAATAAATTTTATTATTAATTATTTTTACCATTGTTTCCCCGAGATAATAATTTTGAATTTCGCGAATACGCTTTATATCCATCCGCATCCAAAATAGCAAACGAGGATTAAATTCGTATGAGCGAAAATTGTTCCACGAGGAAAAAAGAAGAATAAATAAAATTCCATCCAGTATGTGCTCGATGAATGTTTCTGTTTTTTTTTGTTTATTTCTACTTTTGTCCATTTAAATCGGATTTCATTCATCCATCGCACGGAATAAAAGAGCGTGAGAATCGAACGATATAGATGTGTTCGCTTCCATTCGGGAAGCTCGACGAGGATAGCAAAATAAAAGAGGCCAGCCAGAAGATAGAAAAGAGACGAAAGTAGAGAGAGAGAGAGAGAGAGAGAGAGAGAGAGCGCGCGACAGAGAGAGAAAGAGAGAAAGCCGGCACGTGCTTCTCTTCGAACACATTGGCCATGGGGTTTTACGTCTAGAGCGTACACGAATGTATATATATATATATATATATATATATATATATACCTACGTCGATGAATCGCGGAGCGTTGGCCAGCGACGGGACAACGCGGGAGAGGCACTCGTCCACCCGTTTCCTGGCCCCTTCGGCTTTCCCTCTCTTCTCATCCTATACACCTCTCCCGAGCCCTTCCATATACATCTCTATACGTATATAGCACACTCGAGATTACACTATTATACAAGAGTAGTATTCCACTTTCATTCAACCCGTCGAACCGGCGGTTTGTTGCCACTCCTACCACTCCTCCTGCTGTTGCTCCTGTTCTCACTCTCTCTCTCTCTCTTTCTTTCTCTCTCTCTCTCTCGCTCTTCTCTTTCTTTCTCTCGTGGCTAAAAATAACACTCGTTTAATCAAGACACATCTTGCGTATACAGAACGATACGTGAATGACAAATCAGAGAAGTTACAAAAAATCGATACTTTTCCTTTGTTTACCTTTCTTTTATACGACTATGAAATCAACGATGTGCAAAACGAAAAGTTATATCAAGGATGGGTGAAAATTTTAATTAATGGTATCTTTAATTACCTGCTATTAATGAATTCGTTGAGACGGTAGCGAGATGTTGAGAATTTCTGTTTTGTTGTATTGTTGAGATTTTTATCGAACAATTTTACGGCGAATGTATAACGAATTAAAAAAATATATGAATTTTGAAGTTATGCCATGAAATTGTTAAAATCGTATTGTATTTTCGATTATTAACGAGACAGATCGATTTCTATCGCTTTGTACTGCATTATACAGTGCGTCTATACACGTACACACACACACACACACATATATATATACATATATACACATATATAATGTACGGGAGTTTCGCAATCAATCTTGTTTGGATCCGGCTGAGATAAGACTCCGCCCATACCGTCACCTTGGGACTTCGTTACAGCACAAAGCCCGCGAGACCGATGGCAAGAGACGCTAGTTTCTTGGCTCGAGTGGCGCGACTCTGGTGGCAAAAATTGTCCCGTCTCCGAGGTATTTTTGACGTACGCCGTGTGGCGGTGTTGGTAGCCGTGTGAAATGGTGTAGCGTGCGTGCCTCGCACGCACGTACGCCTCTCTTCTTGAGTAGTACGAGTAACCGCCGCTGCGATGGCGCCAAACGTCAACGTATAAAATGTGCAACGAGCGTAGCGCGCTCGTTATCGAAAATGCTCGTCGACAGTGCCATTTTGCGATGGCAAGTTATATTTCGACCCACGAGCTATAAACACGTCCCATATTTTCTTCGTTTTTTGTTAATAGAATTATCTTGACATTCTAGACTTGAAAATCACGCGCCCTTCGGTTATTCCGCTTGAATCACTCGCGGTTAGAGTCTCTAGCGTTGCGAAAACGTTCTCTGCGGTTGGCGGTGTCGACTCTCTCGACACCGCCACGGGAGGGAGCTCGACACGAGAGCCGTATGCTTTCCTCAACCGCTGCGAGAGCAATTTTTGTGCCGAGTCACCTTGTAGATTTTATTATATATGGAATACGTTGGAGAGGTCTGCATACGT
Source organism: Netelia inedita (assembly GCA_964017225.1). Lineage (NCBI taxonomy): Eukaryota > Metazoa > Arthropoda > Insecta > Hymenoptera > Ichneumonidae > Netelia > Netelia inedita. The sequence continues at coordinate 9,178,386 of OZ024922.1, forward strand.
ATCGTATCTGTATGTATATACAGATATATATATTATAACGTCAGGACGTGCAATATTTATACCCGAAGTTCGCACACTGGACTGTCTCGGGGAGTTCGTCAAGGTCACTAAGGCTCTCATTGGCTCTCGCGATACAGCTGTGCCCACATGAACGCACGGCTATTTTACTCCGCCCTCGCGCAATTCTCATACACGCAACGTGTCCTATCTATATATACTTATATGTCTTTGCGCGTATGTGCATGCATCTCAATGCATATATGTATATCCATAAAATGCCCACTTCTTTTCCATACGAGTTGACACTCGATCCCAATCGCTACACTCGAAATACTTCGGCTGAATTGCATATATACATATATAAATTAATTTCGTTACGGTATACGCTGCTGTATATATATATATGTATATTTACAGGATACTCTAAGCAAGTAGTATAGGTAAATGTTGATCCGACTACCATGTGTTCGAAACGAGAGCCTCTCCGCCCTATGCATAAGCACCGCAAACAACAACCACGTGCTCACGCCTCTATCTCCTTGCCCGCACGCTCTCTCTCTCTCGCGTTCGACGCCGGTTACACATTAGTCGGTTTCGAGAGATAGAGGAGTTCTGACAGCGCTCGAACCCATATGCGACGGGTGCGAATTCGCACGCAGTTGCTGCTATCATTTTTCACCTCGAGACTTTGCAGAGTCTGTTTCGGCTGTGAATTTGATAAATGTAAATTTAACGATCGACGGGTAAAAAAGATATGGCGGTAAATTCGAAAATTCGGTATGTCATTAATTATTTGTATCTGTGAAGGATGAGATAAATTTTGGACTTATGGGGGGAAAGAAAAGTGGGGTAAATCTTCGATATCGCTCTACGCTCGAACCTCCGTCATCTACCGCAAATACATAAAGGAACCTGTTGCTGAAAAATCCAGTCTGAAACTGTAACCGTTGGCTATCAATGGACAAAAAGGCATGTTGCTTGATAAAGTTTGAAGACAATTATTCGTCTTTAAACTTTTTTCGGTGCGCCAGAGCGTTCTTTATTCTCAATATTAAAATCATTATTTTCGAAGCGTCTAAACAAATGTCTGCATGGCATTTCCGATACAACATGGTCGCCGTAACTCCACACAAGAATTTTGTGCGCTTGAGGTACAGGATTTTTTTTTTTAATAAAGCAGTGCAATAAAATTCCTCGCAAATACTCTTTGGTTGGCACGAAGTTCGACATGTTTAACACCGTAAGAAACAAAAAAAATTGTTTACACTTTGGCGAAATGACATACACTAAATTACAATTTATAGATGAGCTACTATCTTACACTACACGCACGCAGTTCTGGTAAAGCCGTCTGTTGCAAAACAGCGAGAACTTTGCCGCTGTCGACCGCTATAGTGGCGTGGCTACGAGATCTGGCAACCCCGCTCGCTTCGCTATATAGCACAGGCATACGCACACACACAGACACACACAAAAACATAGATATATATATATGTGTGTGTGTGTGTATGTACAGACGCTGTAAACTTCGCTGTGGCTCTCGAATGCGCGCGGGGTTGAATTTCAAAAGCGCTTGATGTCAAGGGAACAGCGTAGAGAACGTTCTCGCTCAGCCTTCGGTATACGCTCGGCTCGGACTCTCTCAGGGGTCCTCTTTCTATAGGGGTTCCAATACACAGCGCAGCCAGGCACGACGAGGGTTCCAACAGCCAACAGCGACCGAGTAGCTATATATATATATATAGCTATACATATACGTTAGGTTATACCAGCATGGGTTCCATCGACGCGCGCCGTCGCGCCAGCGAACATAACGGTGCGCGGCGCGACGAGACTTCGGTGCTGCCGCCGCTGGTGCTGCCGCCTAGCTGTCGCGTTGCCCGGGCGGTACTACCGCGGGGATTATAGCTGGCTGGTAGGCGGACCTTTCTATCTTTCTCGCACAAATTCGTACAAAAGAGGACAGAGTTGCCATGGGGCACGTATATATTTCCTCTCGTAGCGAGAAGTGGAAAACCGTCGGGACACGAAAACGAGTATGCGAAAATGTATGTGTGTGAGAGAGAGAGGGAGATATCGGATAGAGGCATCGGTGTATTACTATATAGCACGCGGCTTGTTCGTATAGCTTATCGTCCCTGGGAATACACTCGGGGCATAGCCGCGTTCGCTTCGTACCGATTTATCTCTACCCCCTCCAGCCTTCCTTCTTCGGTATAATGGCCATAAATCATTTACCCTCGATGACGGAAAAGTCGATATTTAAATTTTTCATCGATAAACAAGTATAGGATATGGGTGTGCACTTCCAGAGACACTCTCTACGTGTGGATTTCCTCGAAACGGATAGAGACCGGGGATGAGTTGGTTATGTTTACACGACGATTACGCTCTCTACGTATTTAAAGTACTTGATAAAAAAATCTGTACTAGGGAATTTACCTCAGCGAATGCATTATTCATTCTAATCCTATCTATTTTATCCGATAATAATACATATTTATTTCTACGTAATAAAATAATTTCGAGCTTTATGGATACTTTTTTTCCCCTCGATGAATATTTTCCTCGTGCAAGAATTGGTATAATAGCGAGCATGGAAAGTTACCGATGGAGCGAGAGAACGGGCGAGAGAGGGAAGGAACACTCGTTCGCTCTCGGCACTTTCCATCGGTATGCTGGCGCGACTCCACGGCGTGTTGTAGGCCGCTCGCTCTGAGACAAGCGCAACCGACCGAACGGAGAACTGCAAAGAGAGCTCTGCATAGCACACAGAGTGTGCTGGGTAGGCAGCGTATATATATATATGCATACATACACGCACACATATATATATATGCATGCGTCAGGCAAGCTGGCAGGCAGGCATGGCTGTATGCGAGCGGATTTCATGCTTCGTAATATAAGAGTGGGGAACAACGAAGCGGCCATGGAAGCGAGATCTCACGTTCTCGCGCCACCACCGTCGTCATCGTCGTTGGCCCCGGGTCGGTTACCACCACTACCACCAACATCCCACGGACGACTGAATGCTGACGTTCGCTTGCACTCGGCGAACCCTGCACCTACATACATACATACTGTATGGCTGAGTATCATGTATATATAGCACACATACAGACACGGTAAGCACGCTGTGAGAGATGAGGATGCGCGCGCATGTCTATGCATATATATATATACGTGCGTGTGCTTCGCTGGATGTGTGCGGAGAGCTCGTTCGCGTCGCTCGAAAGACCGAGCGCCAACACGGCTACGATATTACTATAGTTCCAGTTAATATGTCTGGTACATGTACGTTTTACGGTATGATATAGCGAAATGATAATCGAAAGGAGTATTATGGCCCGAGCTTTCTATAGTTTTGCTTTCGTGAAGCATTAGTTGTATAATGAGGGACGAAGGCTGCCAGCGAGTGAAACTTCGACGGCAACACCCTCGAGCATTTCTTTATCCGTTTTTTTTGTCTCTTTATATCTCGTTCTACGGTTGACTTTAGTCCGATTAAATACGTTCGTAAAAATGGCAAAACTGGTTACGATATTTTCTCGATTAATTAAAAGCAGAAGTGTATCGAATATTTGAAGAAAATGGACGTTTCGTAAATTTAACTTATGGGAGATCGAACTGTAGTTCTGTGCTCAATGCACGCGCCAGAGTGTACGTGGATGTATACATATAACACACATATATATATATATATATTCATAACGTCGTGCAACGAGTACTCGGGTCTCTCTCTCGCGTTTATACCACGTTCCGTGTTCGCCGAGCGCGCGCACGTGTGTGCTGCGATAGCTCGGCTGTAAATGCTACATATATACGAAAATTCGCGTCACAATTTCGGGCGTGCGCATGCGCGGCCTCGCGCTATCGCACGTTCGACGAGCGAGAGAGCAGTGCGCGAAGGGGCCACGAAGTACGAAAGGAGGATAGAGAGAGAGAGAGAAAGAGGGGACATAACGAACGCTTCGAAGCCTCTACTCGGCGATACACGTACAGGCCTTTATATACCGAGGCTTCGGCCGCAGTATGTACGGGGCGCTGGTGTGTATACGTGCGTGCGACTCCCCTCTCTCTCTCTTCCGCCACGTCGGGGCTTTACCATCGATTTCCAGTCTGTCGAGCCTGCAGGCGAGCGGAGGGATCCAGCCATAGCCATGTCGGCTTTAGGGAGCGTTCGTATCGAGCGATTCTAGCCGCAAGCGCGCAACGGCGCAAGGGGTTGAAAATTGCAGACGAAGATAAAATTACGTCAAATTCGAATTATCGAATTCCATCGTCGTTTTTGCATCATCCATTGTGAGTCTCGCTCGGTAGATTATCGCGTTATCCTCGACATCGAAGCTGTCAGAAGAATACACGTCAACGGCACGAGTTTTCCTCTGTCTTGAATTGTACACAGAGACATACGGCCCGCGAAGCCAAACGAGGAGAAGGTGGAGAGAGCGAGAGAGAGAGAGAGAGCTGCGCGAGCATAAAGGCCACGATAATTGTCGGAGTACTGGTATAGGAGAGGGGCGGTGTAGAACGACGATATCGTCCGAGAGCGACCGAGCTGCCCTCGGTCGGGCGTTCGTCTCACCATCATCGATACACGAGCATAATTGAGAAGTCTCCTCGATAAACTCGTGATACAGGCTCTCTCACTCTCGTCTCATTTCGTTTTTTGGCATATACGTTTCTTTCTCATGTTGATTCTCGTCGTTCGTGGTTGAGGAGATAGGAGAACGGACGGGAGATTGCCAGTACGAATCATTCGATACGGAAAGGGCGCGGATTTTACGATAAATAAAAGATTAATTGATCGAACGCTCGTTGGCAACATTTTATATATCGTCACAGAACGTTGATAACAAGATTTAGATATTTGAGAGAGGAATTTATTTTTTGGGCGGTAAATCTCGGGTTAAACAAATAATCACTCGATAATTGTAACAAAGGAGGAAAAGAGGGTGGTCTTGTAGATTTATAAAAGAGATATTGTCGGATGGTCGAACGAGGGATAAATATGCATATACGGACCGGTACGAGATATCTCCGAGAACAAAGTAGAGTTGTAAACATCGGTCTCACGACGACAGAACACTCTCACACTTGGGCGTTATCGTATTTTTTGGGTGAAGAAGAATGAAAAAAGTTCTCACTCGGTAAATTTGTGCAATTGGCCCGGTAGAAAAAAAAAGAGAGAGTATAGACGGTTTGGCCGAAGAGCGAGAGAGTAGAGAGCGTGTGGTGGCTCTCGCGATCGAGCACCGACGCGGCAAGTAACGCCGAGAGAGTGACACGGTCGAAATTTCCGTATACGTAATATATACAAGGTGTTCTCTTACGTTTGCGCTCATTGCATGCGTGTGTGTGTGTGTGTGTGTGGATCTGGCCGTAGATTCGTATACATGTGCGATCCGCTTTGCTACCTCGCTCTTGGTGCCTCCATTCTCTACGTTGGGCGAATTGTGGATATGTGTGCGTGAAGACGAGACGCGAAGGGACGAGGGAGGGGCGAACGAGGAGATAGACGACGCGACACGGCGGCGATGGTAAATGGTGGGAGGGGATTTGAAGAACAGTCCGTGTAAAACGTGGTTGGCCCGTAGGTGCTGCCCCCTAGCGTCAGGTTCTCGTTGCGTCTACCCCCACTCTTGGTATACGACGGTACGAAGCGAGAGATTCGCGAAGGCTCGATCGCTACCACGGTTTTAATGTACACACACACAGATAGGAAAAGAGCGAGCGAGAGGATATACGGGGGTTCCACTGTACGGTCGAGGCGTACGAGTAAAAATTTTCGCAAAGCCAGGAACGAACTCGACCACGACGTTTCGGCGCGCTCGATCTATATTACGATATATATGACAAAAAGAACGTCGAAGCCTGATATTTATACGGAAAAAATACGTACGGTATCAACTGCGTAAGGATACCAGTAAAATATATAATATTATTACAACAAACAAGAGACACGAGAAAGCGGCTTTGCCGTACGAACAAAAAGGATTCTCTCTACTGTCGGTGATTCGTCGTTTCGCGGCCGCCAATCGAAGGGAACGATCATCGCCGAGGCACGGCCGAACGTAGAAGCCGAGCAAACCAGCCAACCAGCCGCACCAAGCGAGCGAGCGAGCAGCAGTAGCAGCAGCGAGAGAACCAGTCGGGCTCGTGGTATAGAACAGAACGGAACTGTATAGAAAATATACAACAAAAAACGGGTGATATAATTTGAAAAAATTTAATTATAAAAAAAAAAACTCCGTTAAGGAACTTTGCGTTTGTCGAGTGTTAGCTGCGAAATTATATGGTGACCAAATGTTTGTACGCGTGCCTGATATAAATCGTTAAACAAGGTGCCGAAGTTTCGAGCAGCAAACTCTCCTTGGCGTCGAGAGAACACGAGTGTACGATAAATACAATAAAATAAATATACGCGTATACGCATGAAAATATATCGGAGCATCTGGAAACCGGTGTAGAACAAAGCGAGGAGTGAAAAAGACGTTGAAGATTATTTTTTTTCCTTTTTTTTCCAATATTCGGCGCATGAATACGATTTTTTTTTCTGTTTCTCGTGAATCGGCGTATTTTCGCGTCACTCGCGAAATATCCGTGCGATCCGTCTCGTGTCAGCGCCGTCGGCGTAACCAAGTGTGCTCGTAGCGGACGTGGGGTGATATAGAGAATCGAGTAGCGGTTTTCGAGTGGTTATACAGCGCGTGCGGGGGGAAGCGGGAGAGAAAGAGAGAGAAGAGAACAATATAGATGAATATATACGTCCGTACAGAGTGTTCGTGAGGGAAGGCTTATGCGACAGGAGAATAAAAGTGAAGAGGTGAGAGCAAGATAGCGACGCGAGTAAAGAGTGAACAAAAAAAAACGGAAAATCGAGCGAGAGAAACGGAAATAGATCGTAGCTGAAAGCTACGAGTGAGAGAGAGAGAGAGAGAAAGAGCGAAGAGATATAGTAGAGAATATACACACCGAGAGAGCCGAGGACTCTTGCTAACGAAGGCGCACGGAGGCTCGCATCGACACCACCACCACCATCGTGTTATATCGGCGCACTACTACCAACAATCGCAATCGCGCGCACGCACACAGCATTGAAAGATCGGCGCTGTTGGTGCTGCACCCTGTCGGCCGTATATCGAAGCTCAGTTTTATCACAATGGCTTCCGTGAAAGACACGGCGACTTTCTTCGCCGAGGGCACCGCCAATCAATTCGAACACGTACTAAAATTGTATCCCCAAGCATTGAGATTGAAGGCGGATAGAAAAACCAAGAAACCAGAGGAGCTCATCAAGCTCGACAATTGGTAAGTCGACGTTTCTGCATGACCGTTCGTTGTATGTGTGTATCTATGTGTCTCATCGCGTTTGGAAACTCGTCGCATCGCCGGTCTTTGCCATTTGTAACCATCGCGAAATTTCTCGTATACTCCGTAATAAACGTAAATAAATTCATTTTGCGATATCAACGAATTATCGTATAATGGAAAATTGTTCAACGAAAAGTCATGATTCGTTTTTTCAACGTATATTTCGTTGAATTTACGACGTCGTGTCGGCTCCAAAGTATAGACGAAACTGTATACTATATAACACCGGGACAATGAACCCTCGGCCAGTAGCAGCGGACACGTTTGCCAGCACTTGGTATCGCTTGCGACGAAACACGGACAATCTTTCGTTTGGAAAAAAAATTCTTTCGACAAATAATATCGATCGCCCTACCACCGACGATACGACAATATTTTAGAATTTTTTCGTGTCTCTCGTACGTCGAATTTTTTTCAAGTTTCTCCGGCGATTACGCGGAAGGGATACGACAGTCAGGTAGGGCGCGCGCGCGAAATGATAGCTCCCAGACAACAGGACAGACACACACGCGCGCACGATTGTATTTACTTTTCGTGTTTTCGTGATTCCCGCGATCGACGCGACGTGTCCAGCGCGTATATATATATATATGTATATGCACGTAAGGTCCTACGGGTACATCGTACTATCTCCGCTCCAGCGGTCTGTCGACGCCACCTTTTTTTTATGCTGTTGAGTGAAAACATACACAATGGACTCACGTGGCGCACCTGAATTTTCGGTGTCCGTTTTATATCTCCATCCTAACGTTAGCATGCTTTTATCTCGTTTATAGTTTGGTTGATATTTCTTTTATGTTATTAATTTTCTTATTAGTTATAAACATATATATATATATATATATATGCCATTTAGAATTTGTTTATTTTAAATGTAGGAATTTTCTTTCCTCTTTCTCATCACCCTTTCTCACTAGTTAAGGGCCCGTGCAGCGAGCGATGATATCGAACGAAGTTTTAATTGCCGCCTGAGATACTCATCAGCCGCCTGGCGATATAAAAATGTATTGATCGCATACCGCAGGCTCGAAGCTCTCTGACAGTGTACATATATATATATATATAAGCTTATATAGATACATAGCTAATATATAGGTAGGCTACATGTACCTTTTCGAGAAACGAGAGCGTCCCGACGATGTCGACAACGTTCTGACATTTATGAAACTCCGTCGCCGTCGGGTAGCTCTCAGGCTCTGTGGCATGAGCGTCGGGAAGACGACGAAGCGCCTAAGTGCCAGTCGTCGTACGACATCGAAAAACCGTTTCGCGCATTTCTCCCAACAAAAGCAAACAATCGTCGGAAAGCGTCTTTCTCTTTTTCCTTCAGTGCTACGGGATATTCGGAATATTCAAAGAATTCTTTATCCCCACGCGATACATTCGTCGCTATAACATAACGTCCTCTCTCTCTCTCTTTCTTGTGAGCTGCGAGTATGATTTTTCAAGGTCTTACGACAAACACAATGGTTTTCTACATCCGCACACTATCGAATTTTTTTTCTTCTTTATGCATAGAAATTTAACGAATAGTTTGAAATGTTTAATTAATAATAATTGAACGAAAAGAGTGAGATTTATCAATGAATCGTTTCGTTTCATATTTTATATTCTTTCCACGATTTTCCTTTTCTTACAATATTTAACGAGAGAAGAATAAGATAATAATGCAATACGCTTTTGTTAATATCAAGAAGTAAGAAAAATGAAAAGCGTGCGAGCGTACGATTGTGTCAAGGCTGTTTTTCCTCGTAGAGGCGCACGAGTAGTATAGCCGGCGAAGCCGAGCGTTGCGTGCCGCGAGCGAGTCTCAAAATGGACGCGACGGCAGGAAAGCGAGCGCGAGCGAACTAGTCGGAGCGCGGACGCTCCCTGTCTCTCTCGCTCCGTACTCGACGAGGTCCCGAGTGAACTGCTCTACCCGCCGCGTCAGCGTTGCCAGCTACTCTCGGGAGTGAGCGAGAGAGAGAGAGAGAGAGAGAGAAAGAGCCCCTCGTTTCCCGTCGGCAACCCACCGAAATGCCGAGTATGCGATCGCGAAAAATAATTCGAATATCCCGTAGATTTTTTTCTTTTTCTTCCGTTTTTTTTAAACCTCTTTTTTTTCTTTCTTTCCTTCTTAATGCTCTTTACAGCTCTGAGAACGACCGATGCTTCGTAAGGAAAAGTAAAGAGAGAGAGAGAGAGAGAGAGAGAGAGACGGAGAGAGTGGGATAAAGATAAAGCAAAAAATCAACCTTTTACACTGACCTCATTGCGCGTCCATTCTGTTTGATTTTTTTTAGGTATCAGAATGAATTACCGAAGATGATCAAGTCACGTGGCAAAGACGCTCATCTTATTCACGAGGAATTGGTCCAAACGATGAAATGGAAGCAGACAGTGAGTAATAAACGTTACACGCGCAAGCTCCGTTGATCGTGAAATAAAAACAAAACGCTAAAATTCCATCGTTCGATTAAATTTCGAAATAAAAAATCTACCTTTACGAGACAAAATGAAATCGAGCTACAAAACAATTACAATTTGATCGATTCGAACCGATCAATTTATTACAATTAAAAAAAAAAAGAAAAGAAAAAAGAACAATTTAAAAAAAATCCTCATACATTTCCGGTTGAAAATACGTTTTATTTAAAGAAAAAAATTCTTTTTTACTATTTTTTCTTTTCGTTTCTTTTCGTTCGCAGCGCGGCAAATTTTATCCTCAACTCTCGTACCTGGTGAAAGTCAATACTCCACGTGCGGTTATGGCAGAGACGAGAAAGGCATTCAAGAAGCTACCGAATCTGGAACAAGCCATAACGGCTCTGTCGAATCTCAAGGGTGTCGGTACGACGATGGCTTCGGCACTGTTGGCCGCTGCATCCCCGGAAAACGCGCCGTTCATGGCCGACGAGTGCCTAATGGCCATTCCGGAAATCGAGGGTATCGACTACACTACGAAAGAATATCTCAATTTCGTACAGCACATCGAGCGCACCGTCGAGAGGCTCAACAAACAGAGTGAGTTTATCGTATCGATCGACGATCTAGGGTAGACAACCACGACGATATATATCCCCAAAGTCATAGACGCACCAATCATTTCCGACGCTTCGATCAAATAAATAGATCGAACGACCTTTGTCGTACGATAAACGATAAATCATCGAATATTTGTAAATACTTTTCGTCGAAAGAAGCCAGATATCAAATTATACAAGATAATATTACAATTTTTACTCGGATTTTAAAAGAAAAGAAGAAAATTCGAAATTATATAATTTCATTGGTAACGAAATTTCCATACGACAATGGTACGTAATTAAATTATTTTTTAAATTCAATTAAATTAAATTAAATTAAATTAATAGTACATAATTTCGCTGGCATATAAACACGTGTGCTGCGATAACGAAACATAAACAAAGACAGACGCAGTCACGCTTGACTTTGGGTTTTTTTTTTTCAGGAGGAGGAATATCTTTTTAAATTGTTTATTTTTGTTCGTTTCTTCTCTCTTTCTATATATTTAATATACTAAAATATATAATTGTTTACCGGGTAATATTTTGTTGAAGCCGATGATCGATTTTCAGCGTCGAACGGTACAACGGCAGCATCATGGAGTCCGCACAGGGTGGAATTGGCACTGTGGACTCACTACGTGGCGTCGGAATTGAAGCCCGAATTGTTGAACGGTATACCGGGTAGCACGGAGAACGGCAATTCACATCCATCTAGCAACGGTGAGGCGACCGAGCCGTCGGACGACAGTAATCAAGAACCGGCGACGGTGGTCGTAGTTAACGGGAAAGAGCCGGCGACGATAGATCCGGCAGCGATCGACGAGAACAGTACGACGACGTCGTTCACGGAGGATTCCCTCGACAAACCAGCGACACCGATAACCGCGACGGTAGCGAGCGAAGACACAAACGACAGTATCGCGACGAACGATAACGAGGATTGCAACAATACAACCCCTCGTCCGACCGATAGCGAGGATACGGAGGATTCGCAGGACGCTCAGGAACCACCGACCAAAAAGACCAAGAAGTGACCCCATAAATACGCAACGTTAAATCCTGTTAACAGTCTCACGCCCAACGCCAGTCTGGCTCTCGTCGCTGCGAGGCGTTTCTAGCTGCCCGGATAAAGGAATATAAATCACAACAGCAACAGCAACAACAACAACAACAATCCAACCGTAACAGACGTATAAACAATAACAGACGAACAACACACGTGACGAGGAAAGAAAATAAAAATCCAACGACAAACAAACAAAGGAACGAACGAATGAAATAAGATTATCGAATCAATATAAGAGAACGTAAATAAAAAGAAAGGAAACAAAAATGAATATTAAACCGCCTCGGGCTCTCGCGTTTTATAGTCGAACAAACATCCGCGCTCGTTTCGAATTAATACAGAGAGAGAGGAAGAGAGACACACACACACGTAAATCCACATACACGCATACACGGGGGAGAGAGAAAAATTGTCTCGCTCCGACGTCAATACACACGCGTAATTTCTCTTTCTCAGCCCGATTTTTTTTTATTTCCGAATTTGTCCAACGACGGAGAGATATTGGCACGCGCGCGACTAAAAAATCCCCGCGGCGTTAATCGGAAATATCTCAAGACTTGCCGATTGCGCCGCTGACGTCGTCGTGACCTCTTCGATTACTTCGACGACGAAGAAAAAAAAAAGCAAGATCGTGATTCGTCGATTGATTGTATATCGGCGGACTTGGATTATATACTCTACGATTTCCCCGTTGCGTACGACGCGTTGGTCTGTGTCCACGAGTCTGCGAAACATCGATAGATCGATTACTCTCTGTTTCTCTTAATTCTTATCCTCCTTTATTCTCTTCTTCTCAGCGGTATGAACAACAACAACAACAACAACAACACAAATAGATAATAAACAGCAAAACTTCATCACCATTTAACGAGTTTGATTCTCGAAGATATGTAAAATGTATGAAGAACGAAGGGTGAGAGAAAAATGTTATTTTGTTTATTTAAAACAAAATTTTTTTTTTTTTTAAATTTCTTTTCTTCGTCGTCGCAAATTCGACGCAGCAGCTTCGTTTGACTCGTCGCAAATTTTTTTTACAGCGACGAACGAAAGACGAAAAAAAAAGAAAAAAAAAAAAGAAAAGAAAAAATATATAATCCTGAGATAGAGCGAACTGCGAGAACGCGCGCGTGTGTATGTCTGTGTGTGTGTGTGTGTGTGTTTTTCTTCAAAGACGGACGGGATGAGTTGTGAAAGTTCGTGGTGGGGAATATTTATTCGATTAAATTAGTCAGCGAGCGATTGTGCCGGGATCGGAAAGGACGGGAGCGAGATAGGCGTGTGCGAATCCAGGTACGAAGGGAAGCGAGACGAGACGAGAGGAGAGAAAGAGGTAAAAACGAAAAAAGAAAAAAAAAGAAATCGAGAAAAGGAAAAAAAAATAATAATAATAATTATAATAATAAATTGCGGCAAAAGCTGAATATGATAATATTAACGATAAATAATAATTATAATTGTAATACCGAATCATTACCAATAATTTATATACCTACACAGAACCTGCATGTCGGTGACGAGAGTGTGCATGGCATGGAGAGAAAATAAATAAAAAAAACCAAATACCTTGTAAGTATGAAGGAGATAAAAATACAAAACGGAACAAAACGAAAGCGCAAAAAACGAGAGGAAAAAAAGAACAGAGAGAAAAACAATGGAAAAGAGAAGGAAAGATGGAAAACGTGAAACGAGATGGAAGATGTGACGGAGCGCGAAACGATTTAAGAAAATGAACGACTTTAGAAACAAATAAAAGTAACGCTTTTTGAAGTTCATCCCCGACGAGAATAAATGATGTGAAAGCGATTTGAAATGTGCGTGACAGTGGCAGCACAGAGAGAGAGAGAGAGAGAGAGAGAATGATGAAAAAAAACCTATACAACAAAACAACCGACGTCGAGGTGGTTTTATGTACAGGGATTTAACTAGTATTTTTGCATAACGATTATACGAGAAAGAAAGAAAAAAGTAAACGCACGAGGAACGACCACACGAAGATATGAAATCACGTATGCGTACATACACGCCCGTAAATACATACACGACATATTTACACCGAATCGAGGTATCTATATATATATAGCCAAATTACAAACAGGACAAATCGATGAAAGGCGTTTACGAGCCAAGACGAAAAACAAACGAGAAGAAAATGAAGAAAAAAAAGAAGAAGAAGGAAGGAAAGAAAGAAAGAAAGAAAGAAAAAACCCGTGCGAACCTCACGAGCGTTCATTAAACTTGCATAAATACATATATGTATATATAACGAAACAAATTTATATATATATATGTGTGTATATGCGTCTATGTACGTTGATATACATATATATAGATTCGAGTAATTTAGCGACACCTTGGACCGGCTGTTTGGCGCATGACTTCTACGAAGCATTCGTCTACGATTCTATCTGCTGCTGCGCGAGTCGATGGTTATATATATATATATATATAATATAACGATGCAAATGAGAGGGAGAGAGACAGCGAGAGAGAGAGAGAAAGAGTTAATGACGAAATAATTAAACCACTATTGTAATTGTAAACAAAGTTCATCATTGATCATTATTTAGTGCCTATATAATTTATTCCGAGCGAACAATCGATCCCGTCGCGAAGGACGAGAGGTGAGACCGGAAATGAGAACACATCGGAGACTAATATATTCCATCAGGATAGAAATGAAAAGAGAGAAAAAAGGACATGGGGTTAGAAAATTGGCGAGCGCTAATTATATTATCGATCGACCGCGGGGAGGTATCTTTCATTTCGACGAATAGAATTAAAATAAATATTAAAACTTGCACACGGTCGTGCATACATTCCACGGTGACGGAAAGACATACACACATACACACGGTGATAGTACGAGGATTTTACGTAACGAGGCGTCGCAGTACCGACGGAACTATGGGAATTTTCCCGCCATAATATCGCTCGTTTGCCGAATTGTGGTTATGTTTCGTTTTTCGTATTTCCCGCGCGCGCCAACCGTAAACGAGCCTCGAATCTTTGCAACTTTTACCACGTGACGAACGAAGAGAATCGACGAAGACAAAGCAAGGGTGTCTCGTTAACGAAGCGACGGATGAACCGAGATTAACAATAATTCACTGTCCACGCGCGTTCGTGTACGAAAACGCTAGGATTTTCGCAACTACGCGTCGCCGCCGACAGACGACCGTAGCGCCAAGCCGCGGTGTGCTTGAGTGCGTGGATGCGCGCGCACGCGCGCGCGTATGAAAGTAGCGGAGAAAAATGGAAACTTATTTAGGCGCGTTAAACACAACACTCTCCCACGCAAAAAAAATACACACACACACACACACATATACACACGAGTATCCTATAGCGCTGAATATTAATACAAACGATAAAGAAATAAATGAAAATGAAAAAAAAACATTAGATATTTCACTTATGGCCTTATACAAGCGGAAGTTGAGAATAAATAATTAACAAAAGAATACAAAATGAAATAACAAGAACAAAAATAATAAAACCGAATCACGAAACACGTTTAGTTCGACGGACTATTCAATTAGTTGAATTAGTGAGTCCCCGATTATTCACGCAACCGGTTTTATGAAATAGTAGAATCGATTATCCATCGTACGTACATGTATGCATATATATATATATATACATATATACGGACGACAGAATGAGATGGCAAAAGTGCATGTGTGTGTGTGTGCATGTGTGCGTCCGCAAACGAGCGACGAGAGCGAGCGAGAGAGAATGATCGAGCGTGAGCGTTAGAGAAAGAGACAAAGAGTATGAATCGAGATTACGCTGTATTCTGTATAAGCTGTATTCGATATAAAAAACAATCGCGACGATTGCGATTCATTATTATTATTATTATTATTATTACTAATATTGCCAACGCTATCGACGAAACGTGAGAGAAAATAAAACGAGATAAAACAAAGATTAAGAAACGATGAGCCGACGATTAATGACGATGATGAATGATGATTAATGATTATATAACGGGAAGAAAAAAAAACATGAAAGATCGACGACGATATATATACGCTTGTGGTCTCTATTATTACCTGTATAATGAAAAACACGACGAGAAACAAAACGTGTGAGACGACAAATAAATGAAGAAGAAAAAAGGAAAAAAAAACGAAGAACGAGAAAAATGGACGAACAACACAAATACAGCGAGAGAAACGGTAAAAGGGATTGTAGTTATCGGAATGAAATATAAGAAAAATGAAAACAAAAAAGGAGGAAATTTAAGAAAAAATAAAATAAAATAAAAAATAAATAAAAAAACAAAAAGAAAACAAATGTACTGTAGTGGAATGATTATTTAAAAAATAAATGAAATTACACGATGAGAATCTCAGCCATTGTCATTTATCATTCGATCCTGCAAATCTCCGTATGCCTCTCTCCAATTTTATCGACGCACAATTCTCGCGAATCCAAAATCGTCGCGAAACGACGATCTAAAATTATCTCGACTTCGGAGACGTCCTTGCCTACCTTCGTGTTTGCGATGCTGCTTTTACCCGGTTACATGCCAACTGTCGGGCCAAATCTTGTTCTATATAACCTCAAAAGATATTAAATACATTTACATTTACATTTACATATTTATATTTACATATATATATATATATATACGCGTCTCGCAAAATAAAACCTCGGCGGGATACCACGTGACCGCGCAATTCTCGATGATCGATACGTAAAAACGATATTATCGATATTATTGTCGTCGAACGATACAAAAACGAGAAACGTAGTATCGATCCGATACTCTCGAAATCACTCGTTCTCGATACCAAAACATTCGACTTACTAATGTTATTTATAAAAAAAATTAAAAAAAAAAAACAAAATTAAAAATACCAAAGCATCGAACGTATTTTAAATATCCTCGAACTAAATCCCCGCTATACCTTCGTGTATGACGATGAAAACGATTCGTTCGACATCTCGCGTCTTACTGCGGGGATTCCCCGTCGAAGGTACGAACGCGCCGGAGAGAGGAAGGAGGGGGCGGAGACGATGAAACGTTATGCATAAGAAGAAGAGTAGCGGTAGAATGCGGAAGAGCATATAAAATAGTACAACAGGACTGCCGCGAGGGCAAAGCGAGAGAGAGAGAGAGGCAGGGGTGGGGGAAGCAGCACTTATTCGTAATAAAGGCGATACGAGGATGCAAATATACTAACGCGCGATACACACTCGGAACGTATACATATAGAATGGAAAGAGAGAATGACCGAGATAAATAGCGATGGAAGGAAGAGGGGCGGAGGAGCGGGGGGGGGGGGTTCTGCGAAGATTGGCCAGTACAGGCTACGTGTACTATATTCTACAAACACCGAGGACTATATATATAGTATGCATTACGACGACAGGTCGTCGTGTGATACTCTCTCGAGTGTTACGTCATCCACGGAACAACTGGTTGCCACGAGGCTAGAGAGAGAGATAGAAAGAGAGAACGTGAGAAGGGGGCGAGGGGAGAAGTGAAGTTAGGGGGAGAATGAACGCATGGGGTATCCCGGGTTTCGCGGGACGCGAGACGCGTTGTAGAGTCGCGAGATTCTGTGTCCTCTCCTCGTTCCTCGTCGAAACAGAGAGAGAGAGAGAGAGAGAGAGAGAAAGAGAGAGGGAGAGGAAAGCGTACTACGGAAACAGCGAGAGAGAGAGAGAGTGTGTGTATAGTTTGTAGAGGGCGGTGGCGACTGGGAAGGGAACCGGGAGTGCAAGGGTGGGAAACATGCTTTATATATGTATATATATATGGAGAGAGAGAGAGAGAGAGAGAGAGAGAGAGAAAAGGCAAGGTCACGAGTAAGGTTACGTAGAGTATATTGTACGTATTATATATAGCATTTACCCAATACACTAATGCGGTTTTGTGTGTGCGTGTGTTTGGTATAGGCATCTGTAAACACGTAGTGACGTAGCACGTCGTGCGCGAGACTTTGCCCCGTCCCGACGTCGTTTCTATCACTCGCTCTCTACCCCGCTCGCTCGCACTCGTTCTGTCTCTCTCTCTCTCTCTCTCTCTCTCTCTCTCTCTGTCTCTCCCGCTCGCACTGGAACTCTGTCTCTGTCTGTCACGCCTCGATAATCCTTTCTCTTTCTCTCGCGAGAGGGAGGGCGAGCGAGAAACGACCGTTCCCTGAAACCCCGATCGTCCACCCCCGCCCTTTCGTGTTCTCGCCCTTTGCATCTATTTCTCGCTCTCTCTCTCCCTCTCTCTCTCTCTCTCTCTTTCACTCTTGTCGGGTTCTCTGTGACCCAATGACTTTCGTTCGTCTCTCACTCACTTTCCCTTTTTCTCTTTGCTCCATTCCTCGCTCTCTCTCTTTCTCTCTCTCTCTCTCACTTGGTTTTTTTTTATACGCCTCTTTTTCCCGTACTACCTCCATTTCCCGAAGCGCATGGGGGCTTATTTAAACCCCTCGTGCACTTTCACTCTCTGCATCCGTATCTAGGTTCTTTTTTTATATTTCTTTTTTTTTTTTTTTACAGTCTCTCTTTCGCACGTTTTCTTTTTGCGGTGTACGGAAAAATACGCACGTGGCTTTGTCGGAATGAATGGACGATGTGGAGCATGCGCACGGTGTTAGGGTTCAAAAAAATTGCGGTTTAGAATTTTTATTCCTGGTTAATAAAAAACGTACGAGCTTGATGCTATTTTTTTCTATTCGTATTGTTCAAAAGCGTTAAGATTTTATAGCTTTAGGCGCCTTGTGACCCGAAACGACCCCTATAGTCAATTTTCCGATCAAGATCTTTCATCAATTGCCGTACAGGTTATGTGCTTCGCGCGTGTATCGTGCAATTGTGAATTTACGCGATGCGCGATGCCATCTATGTTCGAATGGTGTGAAGACAACGTCGCGTCAACGGCTAATGTGTCGTTACGGTACGTAAATAACCTCATAGCGTCGGCTTGTTTACGCGCGCTTATGCACTTGCGATTAGAACGGAGTAAATAGCGTGTAAACTGATTAACGTTGGTTCAATCCTGTAGATTAAACACGATGCATCGTCTATAAGTCGTTTAAGGGGTTTCAGCACTACTCGGGGGATAACGAATGAGCATTTCTTTAATGTTTTTTTTTAAATGACTATGAGCATTTATTATTATTTTTTTATAAAGTTTTATATCAAATAATTATATAACGATCGAACAATATTATGGAGAAATTTCATAATATGTACTCTGGACAGAGTTTACTGCATTCGCGTGATAGATCTTTTTTTTAAACGGTGTTTCCTTTTTTTTAAAGTTTGTTAGTTTATTAATTTATCTAATGCTCGATCGAAGACTTGAACAACAAATTTTGCGCATGGAGGAGAAAATTGTGACAAATTTTAAAATTCTGTACTTTATTCTTACTATCTTTCGGTACAGGGGTGGCTTTTTGTGATTGTGATTTGTTCGCAAACGTACTGGATATATCGACGCTGCTTACGAAAACTAGCATGTTTCAGATTTCTTACGAAGGGAAACACGTTTGATATCAGCGCGAAAACTAGCATGTTTCGACTTTTGACACGAAAACTAGCACGTTTCGATATTTGCCGCGAAAACTAGCATGTTTCGGCTTTTGCCACGAAAACTAGAATATTTCGGGCATGCCAATTATCGCGGCAGAAACCGAATCATGCTAGTTTTCGCGGTGAGAGCCGAAACATGCTAGTTTTCGCGTCGAATATCGAAACGTGTTGGTTTTCGCGGTGAAATTAGAAACGTGTTAGTTTTCGTAAGAAATTTGAATCGTGCTACTTTTCGTAAGCAGCGTCGATATCACCTTCGGGGTTGTATAGTTCCAAGAAGGTGGAGCGTTCGTTAGAGCCCAATAGAAATTTCGTAGACAAGGGAAAACCCCGTCGTTATTCACTTTACGGACACGTAAATCAGGGGAGGGGGTGGATCGTTGTCCGCTTCGCGCTACCTGCTCAAAAGCGTTCGAGGTGGTTCAGGGTGTTTCGAGGGACTATAAGGTTTATTATTCTATACTTCGAACAATATTCCGTCGGACAACCCCCAAATTTTCAGAGAATATTTTCAAGACGTCATTTTATTTGAAAATGAAAAATAAACGATTTTGCGGAATTTTTCAATGTCCCCAAAGCCTTCAAGGGTGGAAAATTGGCCATTGACCGAGCGCTCGTTTCAACCTTCGTAAACATTAATTTGTTTAGAATTTGCTGAACGTATTTAAGAGTTTAAAACGAACCTTGAGTTCCGTTTAATTTGACCTCACGTTTGTCTTGTTTTAATACGACCAACCTAACGAAATATCAAAACGACGCACGTGTTCGAATTTTAAGCGAACGAACAATTTTATTCGTCCCTTGCGTCGATACTGCCCTCTCGCTATAATTAAACGTAAATGGCCAATGTTCCTTACAGACGATCGATCGATAATTTCGTGCGGTGAATTAATCTTTCCATCCCCCGGAATTTACGATCCTTCTTTCATTCGTTTTATTACCGGATAACGAATAAAGCTTGAACAAAAAGTCAAGATTTCGTCGTAATGTCAAATGTCACGGAATCTGTATTTTTAAACCGGAAACGTAACGGCGTTTTATTGAGATTGACGAAGTAGAAAAAGAGAATAAAAATCAAGAGACAAAGACAGAGAGACAGAAAGAGGGAGAGAGAGAGAGAGAGATAAAGAGAAAACAGGATACACGAGAGAGTTTCTGCGAGAACGAGCGTCGCCCCTAAGGGTCAGGGTCCCCTTTGTGGAGGCCTTCGAAACGCCCCAGGGCCGCGCGAGGCAGTGCCGGAGCGCGTTGCCCCGGCAGCTGGGCTTCGCCGAGCGGCCTTTTTTCTCTTCAAAGTTACCAGAGCTCTCTCTTCGCCCCAACACTCTAACGACCGAGGAGAGAGGCCTCTGCTGGCTACGGTGAGGCTTCGTTTCCTTTCGGATATGCCGGGCGAAATGTTCGCTCGTATAAAAACTATATATATATATGTATAGTTTTTTTTTTCATACTACACAAGGGCTGGGGTTCCCGCTGGGGGATTATTTTCCCTGCAGAAACCGTGAGCTCTTTTGGCATTCTCTTATTCCCTCGTTCGCCCGTAGAGCCTTCTTTCGATCTCTCTTTCATCCTGCTCGATCCCGCTGGTGCTGCTTCGGGCACATTTCTCGCACAGCGAAGCACAACTTTTCTTCTCTCACGAGCTTGCATCTATACTTATACCTTCGTTTATCCAGCGACTCCGCGAACACAAATTACTCGACTGTCACTGCTGACAAATATTTCTTGTTAAAAGAAAATAATATAAACGATAATCTTTCTATATTATAAATATATTTTCTAAATATATAATTATTTATAAATATATAATTGTACTTTCATCTTTTTTTATATTTCTTTATAACGATGATTATTTTTATATTCGATAATATTCTCGTACAGCTTCGACCCGTTTAATTTTACTACAAAATTGCGTCGATCGCTTTGCTGTATATACCTACGTGCTATGGATTATAGATGCCTGACAAATCGGATATATCAAGCGAGGACCTCTTGACTCTGTATCTGACGCGGGAATTATCCCTCGTGTGTTCCGGAATAGCATCGAGGAATATTGCAAGTGCTGAGAGAGAGAGAGAGAGAGAGAGAGAGAGAAGCCTATCTGTCGGTGAATTATATAGAGGGCTCGCGCCAGAAGCAGAGCTATAAGCGACATATAGGCAACGAGGCAGAAGCGCGCGGGGCGAACAGCCAACGCGACGAGCCAAGCCCCGCGAGCACGGCCAAGCCTGTTGGCAAAACCCCGCACGGCTTCACGGAAGGGGCTCTACGGATCGATATGTACTCGGCAGCAGCGGGCGGCCGGAGCAGCAGCGACCGCGTTTGCCGAATCAATGGGCATCATGCATTATCGATATAGGCCCTCGCTGTTACGTCGTCATTGTCGTTCAAACACGATAGCATATTATTATACTTGTATGTATATACATACACAGTCTATATATACGTACTTACAACGTTAATGTTCTGCGCAACCGAGCCATACGCTCTACCACCCTCGATATTCTCTCCCTAGATTACCTTTTTCTTTTAATTTTATTATTCTCGATAAAAAAATAACGGAAGCTTCACCGATGAGAATGTTCCGGACCCTAGAACCGTTAATTGAGCTTTTTCAGACATACGAATCAGCCAATTCTTTATTATAACGTAGGTTCTAGAATAACGTCTTTTTTCCTTCGGTCGAGCATGCACGGTCGTTGCTACGCGAAAGAAAAATATTGCCTTTCGTGAGACGTGTTTAACATCAATTTTTTGACAGTCGGCACCCTTTATTTTCTCCGTGAATGATTAGAGAAAGACATGGAAGAATCGTATCGACAGGGTCGAGGTTTGCTGAGAAGCGACGGTAGACCGCTGCGAGATAGAATGCTCAGGTGCTTTAAATAGCCCGAACGCTGGGCATATACGTATTCGAACATGTTCGTTTACATGTATAAATGCATATATATGTATACAGGGTGAGGCAGAAAGAACTCCTCGATTTGGAAACCGTCTAGCTACGGCTATGGTGGTGGTAGTGCATTGGGGGACATATGTCATTCCACGTGTGTATTCATGCCATGTTTAATGTAAACCATGTCTTGGTTGGGACAGCACTGCGCTTTCGTCGTTGAAGAGTTTATTCGAAATGGCGGTTCGCCGATAATTTCTGAGGGTGCCTTTCGCAATTCACTTCGAACTCGGGCGACATGATCCGGTTGCCGATAAGAAGACAAGGATCAGCATTAAAGAAGCCGATAAGAAGAGAACAAGTATCAGCATTAAAAAGGAAATCTCCTGGCCGACCTCGGACAGGATCAGCAAATGTAGCCACTGTGGTAAGACCGGCAATTCAGCAATCTCCGAGGTGCTCTGCACGTAAACACGCGACTACCTTGCGATTATCAAATCGAAGTGTTCGGAGAATTCTGCATCGGGATGTTCATACGCATCCTAAGATTGTCATTGTACAGGAGTTGGGTGAAAAAGACCGTCAAACCCGTATCGCTTTGTGTCAAGAACTTCGCAACATTCCTTGCATGGACGTTTTGATCTTTAGTGATGAGGCACATTTCCACCTTTCGGGCGAGGTCAATAAACGAAACTGCAGGTACAGGTCTGAACATAACCCTTGGGAGCTTCACGAGCGGTCACTTCATAGCCCTCTAAGGTCACAGTCTGGTGTGCCATTTCTGAATTTGGCGCGTGGGTCCATACTTTATTTATGAAAACGGTGCTACTGTTACCATAAACGCGGTTCGGTATTGTGCGACGCTGGAGAACTTTCTACGGCCTAGAGTGGATGCTCTTGTCGCTGAACATGGACAAGAACATGTGTGGTTTCAACGAGATAAGGCAACAGCTCACACAGCTCGTCGTTCAATGACGATTCTGAGAGAAATGTTTCTTGGGCATGTTGTTTCTTTACTTGGTGACATCGGGTGACTCGCCGGATTTAACCCCATGTGATTTTTTTCTTTGGGGCTACCTTAAGGAAAAAGTGTATCAACATCGTCCCCAAACTCTGGAGACTCTTAGGGATAATCCAGGAAATTGCTGTCATTCCGCTTGAAATGATCCACAGGGTGAGGAAAAATTATCGAAGGATGCTCACTCACTGTATCAACGATGGAGGCAAACACTCGAGTGATGTAATTTTTAAGACCCATTGATTTAGAACAGAATTATGTATGCTTATTAACGAATCAACTTTTTTTTTACATCTTGATTAGTTTAGTTTTTATTAGCTTTCCAAATCGGGCACCTCTTTCTGCCCCATCCTGTGTATATGGACAACGTATATCCGTTAATAATACGTACACGAGCAGTCGATGCTATCCGAGGTGCACCTGCACTCTCTTTTTTTTTCTTCCGTCGTGCTATATTTCACCACGAACTTATCGATCAACGTAATACAGTAAAACATTCTCGCGTTCAACGAACCCATTTCGAGAAGCACGGAGCACAGGCCGAGCGCCATCGCGCTCTGCTAGTTGACGACTCTCACGTACGCAGCGTCTCGGTACCGTAATGATTTTGTAAAAAAGCCATTTTGTGCTACATCCCCATAACAAAATGGCGGACTGATCTTGAGATGCCTCGAAGAAAGTACATATTATATACAAGCATATATATATATATATACTGGAATATGCTAGCAAACAAATCAGCGGAGAGAAACAAGCCAAATAAAATAAGAAAAATAGATTTATCATCGAGTCGAATAATTATACCGACAATAACGACATACATTCCCAAATAAAATTACACAAAACCCCCCTAAATCTTCATAACCTAATGAAAATATCTCTCCCCAATTCATAATAATCGTTTGATCGATCGTCCAAGAGGCAAAAACGATATAGTGCAGGTCAGAAATCTGGGTAAAGGATAGACCGTTAGCCAATGAGAAGGGATAGCCAAAACGATATATGGCGCTAGAAAGAGAGAGAGAGCGAGAGAGAGACAAAGCGAGTGAGAGAGGAGTGACGGAGAATCGTGAGATGCGTGGTGCTCTTGTCGTGTGTGAGTACGTTAAACGCCCCCTCCAACCCCCTCAACACCCGTTGCTCAACCTCCTCGCCCCACCATACCACTGGTGTAAACGTAGTACCGTCGTCGAATCTGTTACACGCACACGTCGATAAAGACCGTCGATCGTTCAACCTGTGTCGCATAAAGCAATACACACACACACACACATACGCAATCATATATATATATATATATATGTACACAACGTTGATAAATACGTGAGTTGATACGTATATACATAAGCATAGTACAGCTACACGTAGCGTACACGAAAGTTAAACACATACTTACCATTGACCGGGATATCGTCTGTCCCAGGATGAATGAACCGTTACGTCACGCACTTGCACTCTCAGTTTTACACCCCTCGACGCCCCCGCACTTCTTCGTCTCCTCTCCGCGAACTGCTACGAGGCACAGGGGCAGCAGCCGCACTCACGTTTTCTCGCTCTCGCTCTCTCTCTCTCTCTCTCTGGCTGCATATATATGTTTATATGTGTATGTATATACACACAGATATATATATATATATATAGGCTTCTCTTTCATTCTCTGTTCTGTGTTCTTCGTCTCTCGGCCAATCCTCACCCCTCTCTCACTCGATCCGACTTGCACCGACTCGCACACTCTTTCTCTCTCTCTCTCTCGATCTCTCTCTCTCCCTCTTGCTGCTTGCCCCTTGACGACTGCCTGCTCGATTCCTCCATTTGGTACGTGCCCGTATTATATCATATAGAATGCATTTCTTGTATATCTATGTATTTATATATGTGTATAGACATATATTTATATACATATACATGCAGAAATGCCCGTGTTTCACCTCGCACGCCTACCATCCATTCTCGTGCGCTTCGATTAAGTCGCGTGTCTTCGAGTGTTGAGAGACCCATCGAGGTTTGGGGTGGGGGAAATATAACATTCCTTCGATGAACGTACGAGAGCTTGTTTCACGCCTCTATATATATATATCTATGTGTGTGTATGTGCGTGTGTGTGTGTGTGTGTGTATAAACATGTGCATGCGTATATCTATATATAGAGATTGCCACGACCGTGCGTATATGGACTACTATGTATTTTTTGTTGTCCCTCAATAATATACGACGTAATCGACGCAGACCGTAGACAGCCGGTAGACGAGACCGAGATAACGCATGCACGTTTCACCGAAGGAAGGTCGATCGACGTCTCGTTCGGACGTATACGCGAATGATGATACGATTTTTTTGTATGTACCGTCTTTTTTTTCTTCTCTTTTTTCTTTTCTTTTTTTTTCTTTTTTGACTCGATCGTCAATCACTCGAGTGACTCGGTACATTTATAGATTTGTTTCGACTTGTTTTAAAGATAGTGTGTATGTACAGGGCGGTTGAATTATTCTTCTGGATGCGATAAAGAAACGCTCGCTCACTTACTTGCAGAGGTTCGTACGTTGTTGGGGGTAGATGTTTTTCCGGACATCTTGTTCATTCATCCCTCGAGTATCGGCTCGCGAGGCTCTCTACCCGTGGTGTCTTTAAAATTTGGATATAATTTCGCCTTTGGACCGTCACTGTTGATTCTACCGTGAAAATCCGGCTTTTTATCCTTCGTTGAGTTTTTCTGGAGCCAAATATCCAGCAAACTCTTGGCCGACACGTTTGTCTGGGATTTTTGCAATTGCTTGGCTAGAGAGACCGGTGGACACGATGGTGGTGACATCGGCGAGTCCGTTGTTGCTCTTATCACACTCGCTCGTGCCGTTCCGTCCTCCTTACCGAGACTGAAAAAAGAACACGACGAAGAGAATAAAATATTCATCTGAATTTTTAATGAAAACAACACATATACGAAGTAACAAAACGATTTGAGATATTTACCCATCCAATTCTCGTAGGGCTTGATCGAGTTCGACCTTCTCCTTGTCGTCTTTATTTCGCACTAATCGAACTTCGAGAAGACAATTCAATACCTCGGCGTGTACGGCCGAATTGTTCGCGTGAGCTTTGAGGAAAGTTTCCAATTCTTCCCAAAGTAAACGATAGTGTTCCTCGCGGCGTACGCCAGATTTTCCACCGCGGCCACCACCCAACGATGGAAGCGCCAGTGTCTCGTGTTTCGATTCCAGATGCAAAAGACTGAAAATCAATTGTTTGCACTTGACCACTTCGTCCTTGGTTAATTCCTCCTTCACCATTAATTCCGGCAACGGATCGATTATCTGTCGTAGATTGAACATGAGCGTGCTGGATATCGTTATCGGCCAGTATCTCGTGTGACGCTCGAGCCTCAAGCGCATTTTTGCCGCTGGACCCTCGGCCTCGTCGGTGCTTGGACGTTTCAACGGTACTAAAACGTTGTTTCGCATTAAAGCACCAAAATCCTGGATATCATAAAAAAAAAAAAAAAAAAAAAAAAAAAAAAAAAAAAAGAAAAAAAATGTTTAACAAATTACAAAAATATGTAAATTTTTCTGGAAAATAAACTAAAACGAATATCTCGTTATTTATAAAATATAACGTTTGTTAAAGTTCTTTTGATACAAAGTACATAAGATTGTTTTTTCTCTAACCGTTATTCGATAATCTGTGACCCGACCACCGCAGCCTTCGCTTATCGACGGTGGATCTTCGAGAACGCTTCTAGCGGTCGACAGTGTGTGAATGAAAATTTCACCTCCGTGCGAGGCCAAAAGATGAGAGATAGCTTTGCCACCGCTCTTACGCGCCATTTCCAGCATTACCGATCTACCGTTGAGAAGGAAATTTATCAAGCACGATGACGGTCTGCTGTTAACGTCGACGGGTGTTATTCTGTGCATGGCTGTGCAATTTTGCATCTCCGAAGCGCTGCAACCACGAGGTGTGCACCATTTTAACGTAACCGTCTCGTACTCGGAGCCTTCCTCGAAGCGTCTGAAAGTCTTTACGAGAGTCGAGTCTTGAGGATTGCCACTTAGAATAGCCGAGTGTGCCGTCGACGAGTGAAATATCTCGACGTCGTAATTCGCCGAGGAACTAGCGTTTTGCTCCTCTTTCATGGGTATTCCTGTTACCGTCGTACTTGCCAGATCGTAATGAGACAAAATTAGATGCGACAGTTTCGAGTGCAGAGTGTTTGCTTTCATAGAGTGCACTTCCATGGTCAGTAAAGGTGATATCTGTAAATAAAAAACAGTACGATAATTCTTTCGTTATATTAATTATAATTACCTTATATTAATCATTAATACATAATAAATAAATCAATTAATCACTAACTAACAACGTAATATGAAAAATTCTTCTCACCTCTTGTGCTCTTCTACTGGTAACCTGAGATTCAATGTTTATAGGAAATATATTTAGGATAACGAGATGACAATGATGTATTGGCATCAAGCTGGAAAAAAAAACAAAAATAATCGTTATCATATTTATCTCTCGTCTGGATGATAAAACGATAGATTTTGAGAACTCACTGGTCGGAGGAAAGGGCAATTTTGTTTTGTTGAGTCAACTGGCTAAGAAAGATATTTTCAAGACTCTTCATGTTGATATTATCCCTTGCACTGGTGATACAAATAACTCTGCCTCTGTTGAGAATTTTGCTCGCGTTTTCCGTCAACGAAGTACGTTTCTCGTGCTGGATTTCCGAACACTCGGTCAATGCTTCTATGGCCACTCTGAGACCGTGTATTACAGAAAAATCAACACCCGGCTGATGCGTTCTCGATGGAACTCCGATAATTGCCATACCGTTCATTATCTGTAAAGATTGTTATTGTCAAAAATGCGTCGTTAGGTACGATACCTTCGGAGGACTTTGCTAGAACTTACGTGAGCCAAATTTTGTTGCAGAGGACTCCATGTGTTCAAAATATGAGCCGCGTGATCACTCACGACGAAACGAACCTGAAATTTATTGCGAACGATGTTATTTTGATTCTTAGGACTACGTAACGATCGATAACGATAAATTATCTAAGCATACCAATTTCCCCGTTGGAAACAAGTCCCACACTATCCGGCAATATTCCATCGAAGATTCCACACTCGTTGTCCATAGCGATTTGCAAATAGGAGCGAGCGGTATGTGATTTTGACCTCGACTTTTAAGACACTCGAATTCCAGTGGACTTTCACTCGAGATACCGAAGTAAGGTGTGTGATCGAGCACAAAAACTGTTTTGTGATTTCCCGGATACATATTCTAACATATTTTAAACATCGTACCGCAAGATATGATCGACACGTCGTGCCCGTTTTTTTGGTTATGTTGTTGTTTTTCGATACATTCGTTTCGATGTGATTACCGTCATTACGATGAAACTTTTGCAATTACATGGTTAAGAAAAATTGTAAACGATGAGAATTCACGAAGATCCAGTTTTTAAAGATGGCATTCGTACTATTGTTTGTTTAAAGTTCGATATATTCAATAATTAAAAACCCTTGTTTAACTTTATTATAACACTGGCGTCAGATTTTAGGATACGAACAGCGCGCTCTATGAATCGGAAGTTTAATTTTATAATACCGACAGAAGGTAAGTATTTGAAGAATTGTTTTGAATCACGATGTTGACGCCATCACGAAATCTCCGAGCCGACTTCCTTTCCACATTGGAAGTCTCCTAAGTGGCATCGTACAACGTAAGAGAACAAGTTTTAGCCATTAATTAAGTGTTTAATCGATGATAAAAAGTATTCAGTGATCCTGCGATAAATCCCCAAAATTCAGTTTCAATACTATAATGTCGTATATAAATAAAAATATATATTTACGATTATTTTGCCACTAAAAGGAAAACGCTTCATACACGTGGCCCGGTTCACGTGAAACTTACGCCCGACTGTTACAACCTCATTTTTAAAACTCGCCTCTTCCTGTATCCTAACGAAATTCTTATTTTTCAGGTTGAATCGTAATTCAACCACAACGTTAAGATGTCGGGAGGATTAGACGCGTTAGCGCTTAAGGAGGAGGATGTTACCAAGATGTTGGCTGCCTGCACTCATCTCGGCAGCGAAAACGTCAATTACCAAATGGAGCAGTACGTCTACAAGTACCGCGTGGACGGTGAATACACTTAACATTTTTTTTATACAAAATAAATTTCAACTATTCATATATATAAACACGTAAATTTCAGTTTAACAACCAATTTTCATAAATTCCATGAATTTTGTATTAAAAGGCGCCGGAGTGAGCGTTATCAATCTCCGCCGTACCTGGGAGAAGCTTCTGTTGGCCGCTCGTGCCATCGTTGCCATCGATCATCCTAGCGAGGTTTTCGTCATCAGTTGTCGTCCTCACGGTCAAAGAGCCGTTTTGAAATTCGCCGCGCATACCGGCGCTACTCCCATTGCCGGCCGTTTCACCCCAGGAGCGTTTACCAATCAGATTCAGGTATACTTTGCCCGAAGTTCGTTAATGTTCTTGACCTATTTGTATCGTGGCTGGACCGAGAACTAGCCGGTATTACCGAGTTTCCTCGAATAACGATAATTTCATTATTTTCGATTTTACGTAGAAATTGCATCTAATGATTAATCCTTAAACTGCATTTCGGTTCAATATGACCCGGCTTTGGACGAATGTTTTGGCATTTAATTTTTACTTTCGGCCAAAAATAACTTTTGGCCCATAAAATATGGATCGTGTACTGCAAAAAATGTCTCTACGAAGAAATTGAAAAAATGCATATTTACCGAGATACGACGATTTGAAAAACGCCAGGGGTCGATATGACACCATACGCGGTTATAGATCGGCGGCCGAAGGGTGCAGTTTAAGGGTTAAAACGGCGATAAATAGCAATCGTCGTGTTCGTATTACCCCGCTTACCGATACAAATGGGTTAAGATTCGATTTAATCAACAACGACGAACAACGTTGCTCCGATAAATGATGATAAATTACATCCTGAATCAATATCTGTTGATCATTATGGCTTAATCTTTTCTGAAATGTGTAAGGTTGTTCAAAGATTTGTCAAAGTTATTTTTTAAAGCACGATGACTAACGTCGATGTTTGTAAATTTTTTTTAGGCCGCTTTTCGCGAACCTCGTCTGTTGATCGTCACCGACCCGGCTTCGGATCATCAGCCCATTACCGAGGCTAGCTACGTGAACATTCCTGTAATTGCATTCTGCAACACAGATTCGCCGCTTCGTTTCGTCGACATTGCAATTCCGTGCAATACCAAGAGTCTTCACAGCATTGGACTCATGTGGTGGCTTCTTGCGCGCGAGGTTCTCCGTCTTCGTGGTACGATCGCTCGTGAAACCAAGTGGGACGTCGTTGTCGATCTCTTCTTCTACAGAGATCCCGAAGAGGTATGTCCTATTATATAATTTTCGTTCAAGCAGTCGGGTAAGAAAATTTAACAAACAAATTATTCTTGCGAGCAAAGAAGTAATTTTTGTGTTTAAGGAGGTTCACGCGTTAGGCATTCGTTAGACGAATTACAAGTTTAATTGTTTAAAATTCGTACGAACCTTCTTGACAATAATACTCAACGGTGGGTAACATTTGTGAAAGTTTAGAGATCGAGTTATTTATTGTGAAAAATCGTATTTTTTCGTTCCTTCCCATAAGACCTCGTGTTACGAGTTGCGATTTTACACAGTGAATATCTCGATTACTAGACGGTGATACCTTCTCAAATTTGTTGCCCATTATAATACGATGCTCAAGAAGATCTTGGAAAAAATTGTATCCGATGATTTTACCGTTATTTTGTATATACAATTATGATTATGCCGCGCGAACCTCGTTAACTGAAAATTAATATTTTTTCCTGACCCAGCTCGACTAGTTATTTCGTATATTTTTTTTTATCATGATGATTCAACTTATGTCCAGAATATAAAAATGTTGGTACATATGGCTTAATCTTTTCTGAAAATGTGTCGATTGGACAAAATCTGAGCGAGAAGCGTTTGAGAGGAGTGACTTACGATTTGTTTTTATTTTGATACAATAGGCCGAAAAAGAGGAACAAGCGGCGAAGGAAATCGCTCCGCCAATCAAGGAATTCACGAGTGCCGCCGAGCCTGCACCGGCTCCTGAACCTAGCTGGGCAACCGAGGTCGAAGCGAACGTAGCTGCTCCACCGGCGGAAAATTGGAGCGAAGAACAACAAGCCGCCCAGGCTTCTGTCGTCATTGCTCCGGTTGCTCCCGTTGCCGCGGCTGCTCCGGTAGCTGCTCCATTTACCGCACCCGGCGATTGGGCATCTCCGGTACAGGAAGATTGGACCGCGACCACGCCAGCACCCGCAGCTCAGAGCTGGGGTGGACCAGCCAATGACAAATGGACGTAATTTCGTTCTCCTTGAGACTATCGCGACAATACTTTGTACGACGATTGTAATAAAGTGAACAAGACAGAATTCATCATTGTTTTTTCTCATTATTATTCATCGCATACTTTCATCATTATTTTTCTCGATCATTGGATAAAAGAATTTGAGTGGAGAAAAAAAATTACAATTATTATAAAATTCTACCATGTACTTTGAATCGGTATACGCATGTGTAGCTCGGATTGCCCCAATTTGAAATAATTTCCAAGATTACTATTTTAATCGGCGTGTATATAAATCCTTCTTCCTGAAAATCCGCGATTTTTCTTTGTTGCATGAATTATTTTACAAATCTTTATGATTAAAGATTTTTAAAAAAAAACTCCACGTACGGTTATTTGAAAAGTTTGCGAGATTGGGCCGTATTGGTGATAAATAAACGTCTCGGAAGTTATCGTCGAGTCATCGGGCATGATAGCCTGGATAAAAATGTGATTACAGATTAGAATTTAGCAATGTACAGTGTTGTGTACGAACTCACGGTGATTCGAAATTCTCTCGGTGCGGAATCGATTTTTCCGGTCAACGAGGCTGTTATCGAGATGTGCTCGAGGGTAACTTGGTCGATAAATGCCGCATGGGCTAATGCAATTTTAACATTGCCTCGATCGCCGCGAAAAGCCCAACACTCGCCAGCTTCTCTCCAAGGCTGAATCACCTTCCGCGGTGTAAAAAAATTCGGTTTGCAAAGAGAAATTCCGAATAAAGTTAATCGATCGTTTTGTGTCTCGTAATAGGATTCTGTGTTTGGAGTTTCCAGCACGATACCGCCCGCCGCCTCGGCAGCAAAATCCGCCAGTTCCTCTTTCATCGAATTTATCAATTAATCGCCAATTTGTCAAATTAATACGGGGGGTATGAAAAATTGGTATTAACAATAAAATATCAATTTTACCTTTGAGACGATCGCGCATATGAAATGTACGCATTTGCGAATTCTGTTGATTTAAATATTGTTAAAAGTGAATTTTATCGATATTAAGGAAAACTGATATTTGTCGTGAGAGGAAAAAAAACCATTCTTCTGAATGCCATTTCGAGACTGAGGGCTTGGTTTCTCAAGTGATTGATTTTTCGCTCGATATCGGGACCATAATCGAGATTGGATTCATCGGTT
Source organism: Netelia inedita (assembly GCA_964017225.1). Classification (NCBI taxonomy): domain Eukaryota; kingdom Metazoa; phylum Arthropoda; class Insecta; order Hymenoptera; family Ichneumonidae; genus Netelia; species Netelia inedita. Next base: position 9,210,845 of record OZ024922.1, read on the forward strand.
ATTCCGATGGGTGCTTTTTCCGATGATTTTATCGTTTCGTGAAGATTTTCAGTGTGGTACGTTGTTAAACGGAGTTTCAAGTGAGGCAACGCGTATATAGCCAGTAAACCTAATACAGGTTAGACGATATTATTTGACTATTCAAAACATTCGAATTTACCGGTCATAACGCGAAATGGCTCAGGGCGGCCAACGAAAGATGTCACACATCAATGATAAAAGTAGTAGAAAATAGTGATTGCGATGTTTTACCGACTACGAGGCTTATTAGAATGACTATTTCGAGTATCGATCGTAATAGTTTCATGAGTTTTCTAGCTAATCGTCCAGCGCTTATCAATATCCAAAGATCAAGATTCATTATGGTAATCAACATATTCCGTAGATCTAAAAAGTCCGTTGTATTAGTATTGTGCTACAATGTAGAAATTATAAAGAAAAGATTGTTACTTACCCAAGTTCTTGTGTACTTCGATGTAGGTGATATCCTTCATTCTTTGGAATATATGTGTTTTGGACTTGGTAAGCAATCCTTTTCTCTTTGGCAAAAGATATATTCACGAGAACAAAGCTTAAAATTGAAGTTAAATTGTGTACTGCGGTTTGAACTTGGGCGCGCTCGAGTTTCTTTGCCCAGGGGCATTGGGCAATAAACATAGAAGAGAGAAAGCCGTCTAGTTATTTCTAGCAAAGATTAGGGGGGAGATCAGCAGCGCTCAAAAAAAGTTGGAACCTCGTAATCCCACGAGGCGACATCTGAGCGGCGAAAGAATTAACCGTGGGTATTTATGTGTTCTCTGCACACAGTTGGCTCTGTCAGCATAGTTGTATATGTTGCTAACAAAACATATATATATAATCTGGAAGCTGTACGCGCCGCTCGGGTGCTTTTGTGTATACATGAGGCTCGTACGATCCGTACACGCGTTCCCGGACCGTCAGATTATATGTACATATATATGTTCTTTTCGCAATATAAATGACTACGCTACCGAAGCCAACTTCGTGTCGAAGGCACGAAAATACTCACAGTTCACTCTTTGGCCGCTGAGATGTCGTCGCACCGGACTAACTCTCGAGGTTTAAACTTTTCTCGAGCGTTGCTGATCTTCCGACCGATCTCCGATTCAACTTTTACGCGAACGTTGCGAGTCTCCCTGCTCATCGCTGGCTTAAAAGTGTAGAGAAAAAGCCGATATCATTTACGGTAAATCACTCAAGATCTAGAAAACAATAAATTTGTATCTTGATATCCGTTCTGTATCGCGAAAAACGAGTTAAATGAGTGTGCGAAGGACAAGAGGAGCCTGACGAAGGTTAAAAATTGAAAACACAAGATTTCTTTTCACTGACACCATAAACCGTTGCGGTCATTTTTGTGAGTATAAATCTTATTGTTGAAACAAGCTTACTCCAATCATAAATAAATATCCCCTTCCGAGATTTTCATCGAAGTTGTGCCTGTGCGAATTATGTTACTGAACGTCATCTCGTGTATCTTTCGTGCCACAGAGCTGCGCGATGTCGGAACAATTTGTAGGTTGCACCGTGTCAGTGAAATGTGTCGATGATTTGGGTACTTATCAGGGTCAGATTCTTGATTTCAACAGACAAACGATGACTCTTGCCAAACCGTTTAGAAATGGTGTTCCCCATCCCTTGGCAGAAGTGATTATCAAGTAATTACAACAATAACGCTAATCGAATAAAAAAAAAAAACGTTTTTTCTTTCTTAATAATGTAATAACTCGGTCGATAATCTCGCAGTGCAAAAGACATTGCCAATTTGGAAATCATCTCTACCGAGGATGCGACGGCGACTGTAAAAGAGACGCAGACGCGTAGCAAAGTACCTGTAAAACGGCCAATAGCAAAAAGAGCGAGTAGATCCGTGTCGGAATCGATTCCGCCGCCTCTGCAAAATGTTGCCAGTCAAGTTCAGCTGCATCCCAAAAAACCCATAGAACCGATAGCTATAAAACCAGAACCAGTGTTAAATGGAAAGATCAGCACGGAAATGAACGTAAAACCAAATCAGAAGAAATTACCGCAAAGGCACAGATGGTCGGAGAGAGACGAACAAGCGTTCGGAACACCTATAGACCAGTCGCTGAATCAAGACTTTGATTTTGAGACTAACTTGGCTTTATTCAACAAAGAGGTTCGTTTTACACGTTAATTTCTCAGATTTCAATGGATTCGATGCAATTTTTAAGTTTCCATGAATACTTTTTGTATCCGTATTGTTTTTAGGCAATTTGGCAGGAAATAAATTCACTGAAACAGGATATGATTCGTCAGTCGGAGAATACAAAGGGGAAATATCGTCACGATGAAAATATTATAGAATCGGAGCCAACTGCGTATCGTCAGATCGTCGTCCCTTGCGAGAACGAACGTGAATATGTGACCGACGACGGTCTTGTGATACCGAGTATAACCCTCGATCTTCATCGGCAGTTGATCGGAGCGGCCGATCGTTTAGGGATTAGTTGGGAGAGAAGGGTACATGATTTTCTTCACTTTTTTCTTTCCTAAATAGCTAAAACAGGGGCAAAAATTTTCATAGAGATCGAGAATCGATAATCAAACAGTTTTACGACTGTATATAAAAAATTAGAGTATTTTTACAATAATATGAGAACGTAAACAAATACTCGTGGATATTTTTATGACCTTGAGAAAAAAAGTACATTTTGTCGATTTTTCAGGTGGAACTGTTGGGTCGAGCGGGAGCGGAGATAATATTGCAACTTCTCGGCGGTGGTCATAGGTTAAGTCCGAAGAATGCTCATCAATGGCCAACGGTCGTAGCTCTCTGCGGACCTCATCGTTCGGGTGCGGCGGGTGTCAATTGCGCTCGTCAGTTGTCTAGTCACGGTGTGAAAACCGTTGTTTACGTTGAAAATTCGGAAAACGTTTTTTTGCTTCAAGAATTATCTCTATACAAATTGACGGGAAACAAAGTTGAGACGAGAGTCGAAAAATTATCGTCAACCGTTGATCTCATACTCGTCGCACTTTCCGAGGAACATTCGTCGAGAGTGACGACAAACGTGGCTAAATGGGTGAACGGCAGTCGCGCACCGGTTCTCGCTATAGAACCACCTTCGGCAGGAACTCCCGGTATATCGAGTAAATTCAGTCTTTTAGGTGCTCTTCCGCTCTCCCATAGTCCCGACAATGGTCGTCTCTATCTCTGTAATCTGGCCTTGCCTAACAAAGTATTTGCCGAGGTTGGTATAACGTATAAATCGCCTTTTGGCCCGAAATTCGTTATTCCCTTGCATCTCAATAATTCTTAGCAAATTTCAATCGCTTATCAAACTCGTTTCGTCGACGGTACGACGATGATACCATGAATGATTGAGCCTCAAGTGCACTTGTGTATCTGCTGTATATTTAAATTGAATGTTGAATTTATATATAACAAAAACAAAAAAATGGAGAGAAAAAAAGAAAATACTCGAAAGTGCGACGATAAATGGGACGACGATGGTAATCCAACTTCCTCCGTGGCGACGCACGATTATATGCACACAGAAAAATACACGCGGTAATCCGATTAGTTTTCCGTGGTAACGGATATCGTGTTTTTAATCAAGTAACTTTACGGTACTCTTAGATTTATCATCGATATCGATTGTAACTATTAGTAAAGTTTAACGATACGAGCGTAGGTCGAAACTGATAACACCCTCCACGTTGCGCGCGATTTTATTCCGCTTCCTACTTAGAGCCGAGAAAACAAACCTACGAGACTCGAAGAACCTTTTCTTGTTTTTTTTTCTTTCTAGTATTTCTTTTTTTACGACTAGTATCCTCGTTCTCGCGCGATGAGACTTACCGAGCCGAGTTACGATCAATTTCTTTATTTCCACAGGAAAGCGCGTTAAATGTTTAACAGACACGAATCGATAAATATAATTGTATAAGTGTCCGATTCCGAAGAAACAAAAACAAACAAATTGAAATCGGAATACCAATGGCGCATGAAGCGCGTTTATGGAGCATCACGAGTGCGAATTGCCAAATTGCATTTTTACTGAACAATGTTTATTGCCGCAACATCGATGAACGTCGATTTATTTGTAACGTGATTATTGAATAATTTATTTATATTAAAACAGATGAAAAAACTTAGGAAAAGCGACGAAACGTCGATGCATTTGTAAATTTTCGTAAATTGCTCGGAAAAATCGATCATATTATTATAGCCGTGACTTATTAATTTTCATCGTTCCCCGAGAAAGATACGATACGATATATTGCATAATCATCATTGATAAAAAAAGAAGAAGAAAAAAAAAGAAATTTCCTCAATATCTTATAAGGGGTTCAATGCTACGTTGACTGATGGTCTATAATAAATGTAGTTAATTACCAGCTACCAATATATTCTTGAATTAATTTCTCACTGTCAAAATCAATCCATTTTGTGTCGTTCACATTATTATCGAGTGTTTGGCGCGTGAACGATCGTCCAGGCTAGTATGACGAAAGCTCGACTCGCGACAAAAAAAAAGCGTCGACCGATTCCGATGTTACGAGAGATAATAATATTTTGTCTTTTCGAGATATCGTGTTTGACACGTATGTCGATCGTGTATATTTAATAAGTTGCGCATCTGGCATATGCCCGATCGACTTCTGCTTTCCTGCTTTTTAAAAAATATTTCACAATACGAATTTACAAAAATTCCATATTATCCGATAAGTGCGCGTCGAGTGTCGTTGTGGCTAAGAAAAAAACGATAAATTGTTTTCGCATTCTGTCGATGCCTCGAGACTATAACCACTTCCGTTCGATTGACTCTCTTTATCCAATATGACCTTGATACGATGTCTTCGTAATACACGACTAGCCAATTTCATATGGAGTTATTCGTTATTATAATTGAGAGTTTGTCGCGCTTTAAACTCGAGGAGTGCACGAGTAAAGACATTGGTGCAGAATTATCTTGACTCGTAATGAATATTTGTCGTTTTTTTTCTCCTATCTCGCTCGTTCTCTCTCTCTCTCTCATTGGCGACGGGTGTGATCGTCGACTATACGTTATCAGACGGGAATTAAAGTCGTCTCTTATCTCGTACGAGGTGAAAATATTTCGAGATTCATCCGCGCAACGTTATACTAGATTCAGTGCGCTCTCGACGAAAATTTCACGAGGTCGGGAATGTCGGATATGAGCTTTACCAATTTTTCCGTCTCACGCTCATCGTCGTCGTTCGGTAGTTGCGCGTACGAGGATACTGAATGAAAATTTGTGGAATTAAAAATAGAGCGCTCTACTGCAAGCTGGATTCGAATTTTGGCACGAATCATGCGAGACGTTTGGCAAATTCCACGACTCGTTGGAACGGATGTGATATTAGCGAATAATAAAAAATTAACGCCAGTCGTTCGGGTTGAAAGATTTTGAATCTATTGGTAACGTCGTTCGGATGGAAATTCGAGAAATCGCGTGGTCAGATTGCATTCGGAAAAAACGTGTCCAGAAACCCGTCGAAACGGGGCGAAAGCTGGGTCGTTTATGAGGAAAATGCCAGGAACTCTGACGTATCCGATGTACGTAGGAGTCGAATATCCTCAACAGAGACAGAGATCTCACACTTGGAGCTCTCAAAGACGCCGATCGTCTCGCGACATCGTTTCATTCGCTCGACCTGGAAGATTATCTCTCGCCGAGCCGCCTCTGGTAACGCATCGATGTTTAATGACAAATTTTCCCACTTTCACTGTTCGCAAATAATACTTTTCGGAAAAAAATCTGTGCGAAACACAATACAAATATTATAGGTACAGTGCCGAGGCTTAGAGTCGAGGGAGTGAAAGAAAATTGGTTTCTCGGCTCACTGGCGTATAACCCGAAGATTCGAGTTATTTCGAATACGTGGTCGAGACTTATGTAAATCGAAAATTACGATTGTGCGTGATCTCTGTGTGACATTCAAAGTGTAAAACATGCATACGTTTGGTTTCTTAATCCTCACTTCGTAGGCTATCGATATACATATATATATAAATATACGCACGTATATATGTATATATATAAAATTATTTGGAAATCCGGTCAGATTTTTCCATTAGAAGATATCTGCTATTTTAACAAAACGTTCGGACAAAAGATTAAGGTGACGGTATTTTTTTTTTGTAGAAATCAACATACGTTCCGATCCGAATGAGATCATTAGGAGAATTACTCTCAAAACAACCTCTTGGCACTTTTTTCTTACGAGTAAAAACTTTCATAACGTTCGGGAATACGCGATTACCAGCATAATAACAAACACGAGTAACGTAGCAGGGGAGATTGTCTCGGTAATATATCGGTTAAATATGAAGAAAAAAAACGTGTTAAACAGAAATGGTTGCATACGAATAACGAAGGGAGACAGAGTCGAGACGGCCATAGCTCGCCGATTGTCAATCGTGTATTTCTCCCACCACGTAGTCCATATGGATATATACATACGGACCCGCACACGGACACATATAGGCACACACACACACCTATAATCGAACGTCGTTACGTTTGTTTTTTCCAACGTCTCGCGAGGACTTTTGCGAGACGCAAAACGTAACGAAATCGTTACCGATTATCGAGTGAACAACGCGAATAAACATTGGGCGTACTTTACCAACGCGAAGTTAGTGTCTCGAACGCGAGTCTGGTAATGGCAATATGTCGAAAACGTTGAATCGCGCGCGAATAAGACTACGCGTTTTTTGAATATATATCTTGAAAAGGAAGCAGGTGGATTCTCCCGTGTGGCCATCTTTAAACACGCGAGTATGTCACATCCGTCCGTCTCGTGCGATCACCAGTGACGGGAGTGGGGTTAAGACAAATAGGTTTTTCTTGATGGCACATAAGAAATTGTGATTGCTGCGCGATTATTACGAAGGGGACGGGTTAGACGTCAGAGGACTAAACGAAATAACGAACGAATAGAACGCGTAACGTTAATGGCAGAGGAACATGTATACGGATACTATCCGACGACCGGTGTCGATGGAGAGTGTGTACGTAACTTTTCGTCTTTTTTTTTGACAGTTTGACAGGTTGGATGATTTCTTCGCACACGGGCACTCCGTGGCCTTCTCGCTCTCTCTCTCTCTCTCTCTCTTTTTTCTCTCCTATCTTTCAACGACCATTATATTTCTCGAATACACCTTCGTGTCATTTTCTTTTTCTTTTTTCTTCTGTTTACTGTACTTATTACTTTTTTTTTATCTCGTATGTATACCTGGCGAGATCCGCGAGTGTTATTCTCTTTCACCCGCCTGTACAGTCACCCAGATACATGTCAAACGTAGATATTGTATTCAAACGTAATACTTACGAATGATAAACGCCCGAGAAATAATACCTCGAGAAAAATAGTCCCTTGAACGTTCGTCACAGTTACTCGGCTGCCTTTTTTTTCGGATATTACGTGTCGGAGTTGTGTCCTTTCATCAGATCGAAGTGTACCAAGAGTTTGTTCCAACGTTCGTCGCTGATTCTCAATTCTGGCACATTAACACCCTCGTGATTTTGTACTCCGTTTTCGTTATTCACATGCTTGTTCAGGTATAATGCGTTTGGTATATATATTTCTTTCAGTTTCATTGTTTTTCGATCGTGGTTTATACTTCGGACAAATATGTTCGAGATATATTTGCTCGGTTTTACCGAGATCCGACCATTGTACATGGAATATTTTGGAAGATTGTAATTTTTGTAAATTCCCTGGAACGTCGTCTCTCGAACGATCGTACTCTAATGCTTACCATACTGGCGCGTCGACCCAATATTAACAAATTTTACTACCAGATTCCTGATATACAACAAGACGCGAGTGTCGCCCGATCAGATTGCATTATTCGTAAAATAATGTTACATACCTGCGACGCTTATCACCTGTTTAGCGGTAATAAACTTCGCAGTTCTAGCTTAGCAGGTAATGCGCCAAAATCTTTTTCAATTCACTCGCTTCTACTGTATGTACATTTGAAACTCGAAACTCAAAGCCAGGTCCTGAAAATAACAAACTTTTCAAGCTAAAATTAATCTCGACGCCTTCGCAAATTTTTATGAAAATATTTCGATAGATTTAGGAAGTTGTTATTTTCAATTCGATCGTCCTAAGACTCAAGAGTAACTTTGTATTTACAGGCGGACGAAACTACCAGCAGGCTGAGGCTTAAGGTAATAGCGGGTCATCAGCTAGCGAAGAAAGACATCTTTGGTGCCAGTGATCCTTACGTCCGTATCGATCTCAACACTATAAATGGCGATGTCACAGTGGACTCGGTACTTACAAAGACGAAGAAAAAAACTCTCAATCCCTCCTGGGAGGAAGAGTTTATTTTCCGAGTAAGTTTATAATCTTAAATGATTAAGAAAAAAAAAAGAATCCAAGAATCCTAACGAACTCGTAATCTCGCATCCACAGGTCAAACCGATAGACCATAAGCTGGTGCTTCAGGTGTTTGACGAGAATAGACTGACGAGAGATGATTTTCTCGGTATGGTCGAGCTAACGCTGATCAATTTGCCCAAAGAGCAAGAAGGCAGAACAATTCCTACCAAGCAATATATATTACGACCGCGTAGGTGAGTCTACGAAGATAAGAGCAACGTTCCATCGATGGAAATTCTCTACCTGTTTCACTAAAAAATCTAACTGTTCGCGTCTTTGTTCTAGTTATAATTGTATTTATAATTATAATGATAAAGTTATCGAAGATTTTTCAATGCGTTACGCAGTACCGGAAGTCAAAGGGCAAAGATAAAGGGTACACTGGAGATATATCACGCGTACATCTCGGACTCGTCGGGCGTTGATTCGGGAGATCCTGACGCGGCTCCGGACTCCGGTGGCTGGGAATTGCTCGATAGGCCAACGCCCACGTCGAACAACAGTCCCGTACAGCAAACCGGTGAAACGACAGGGCAAAACGGGCTGCCGATGCCTTTACCACATGGATGGGAGGAAAGACAGGATGCAAACGGACGAACGTATTACGTAAACCATATAGCGAGATTCACTCAATGGGAACGACCTACGGCAATGTGAGTACTCGGCGGACACGCGTGAAATAAAAAAATTACTTTTCCGTTCCGTGTATGAGGAAGAGAGTGGATATTAGCCCGTGGGGAACATACGGTATAAAAAGCAGAATTCTCTGTAACCATTTGGTAATTTCGAAAAAAAAGTAAATAAATAAATAAATAAAATATAGGAACGTCGTACCGACTGGTGGAGTTACGAACGAGCAGCGCAATCTCGACACCGCAGCAACGGAATTTCAACGAAGATTTCACATTAGTGTCGACGATGCCGAGAGCAGAGGACAACATAGAAGCTCCGTCATCAATCAGGTGAGTAGTTTTGAGAGTTTTAAACAAACGACGTACGGACATATTCGTTAAAATCATGGAAAGTAAGCATGCCATATGTGAATAACGGGATGATCGCTTCGGGCGTGATAAGACCATTAGCGATAAAAGATTTCTCTTCCGGTCTCGAGATATCGCGCGATTGAATATTCGTGTATTCGATGGTTGATCGTAGATTAAATTTTGTCGAAAGTCTTAAGATATTTGAAAACTTGATATATATGCATGCGTTCGTTACGGTCAGTGGGTAAATTTTTATTCGTAATTGCCATCGATGAACGAAATGTAAAAGGGTCTCCCCTAATGAATAACAAAGAAGAAGAAAAAAAAAAAAAAAACAACAATCAACTGTATATAAAATGGCATGCGGAACGTAGACAAAAAGGATATGCATGTATGTGTAAGGATGGTGAAGGGACTCGCGACGACGACGAAAATTCGGAGGCAAGGGATTACGACGATAGCATCGAGGGTGAGGGTGGCAACGCGGACTACGAGAATACCGTCGATCAACGCGGTTACCTGGGCGAATGCGACGATCAGGTATTGTTTATAACGAAGATAACAAAAACAAGAATAGCATGCTCGTGGACGCTTTATTAACGCTTCGTTTTTATATATTTTGCACCTCGATGACGCATACTCGCTAATGAAAATGACGAAGGAGCAACGTATATCGCTCGATAGGCTTTTTTTTTTTTGACCTTTGATGTCGGCACGATAAATGCCCTCTTCTTTGCTCCAACTAATGCAACGAGCTAGATCAATGAGCACTCGATTATTATTCTCGTTTGTCGGTAATAAAAACAATTTACGAAACGTATTTGGGGCAGTCAACGAAATGGTCGTTGCACACCCGTCATTAAATATTCCGTTGATCGAACGAATCTTTAGTCATTTAAACCGATGTTTAATGAATAATTATTTCGTTCGATTAATCACGAATTTCATGATCTGCTTTGAATTTTGGAATTTAGTCGATTTTATTCAAGAGTTTTTCTCAGTGCACTCTTTATAATTCCTGTCGTTGTCGATATTATTAGCTGTATTTCTGCTTAAAAAATGTCTCGTTGTGTGTTCGCAGAGTGACGATAACGTAGACAGTCCAGCCGGTTCTAGGCGATCTTCGGAACAGGTAAATTATGAGATATCGTCGCTCATTAACTTTAAGTATCGAGCATCGACTTTCAAACCATTTTCGATGAGTTGTCGTGCTAATTATACACTGGGTTCCTTATAATTGTCGCAATATTTTCATTCCAAGTTTTCTCGAAACTGCGCAAAATGAATACAATATCCAAACAAGATTAATACAAGTCGTATTTTGAAAAAATTTCTTTTATTTCAAGACTGAAATTCCAAAGCCTACATATCCACTACCGAGCGGCGATGGATTACCACCAGGTTGGAGTATGCAATTGGCACCGAACGGTAGAATGTTTTTTATTGATCATAACGAAAGAGCGACAACATGGGTCGATCCAAGAACTGGTAGGGCGAGTCCTATGCCTAGTCACAATGTGCCTTCGGCCACACCGAGAAGCGACCTGGATCAGCTTGATCCACTGCCCGAGGGATGGGAGGAACGCGTACACACCGACGGAAGAATATTCTTCATAGATCACAGTATGAAAACGACGAATATGATTAAAAATTTCCACTTTTCTCGCACAAAATAACTTTTTCCTTACGCTCAATAATATTTCTTTCTCGTTTTCCTCAGATACGAGAACGACACAGTGGGAAGATCCGCGTATGTCCAATCCACAGATCGCTGGGCCGGTATGTTCTTGGACCACGAACTTTTTATCGATCGATCATAGTTACTAACGTATATTTAAAATCGGTTTTACAAGTTTGTACGTACAATATCGATCTTAACTGTCTTCGTTTGTTTTCCGTTTCTTTACAGGCTGTACCATACTCCAGGGATTATAAACTTAAATACGAATATTTGAAGTCCCAGCTCAGAAAGCCCGTGAGTGATATTTCACATCCGCGCGTTGACGAATAACTAAGATTAACAATTGTACGAAATAATTTTTGTATATTATTACAGAGTAGCGTACCAAACAAGTTTGAGATCAAAGTGGGAAGAAGCAATATTCTCGAGGATTCTTATCGTATTATAAGCTCGGTCAACAGAGTCGAGATACTGAAAACTAAGCTATGGGTCGAATTCGAGGGTGAAGTTGGATTGGATTACGGTGGTTTGGCCAGAGAATGGTTTTTCCTATTGTCCAAAGAAATGTTCAATCCTTACTACGGCCTCTTCGAATATTCGGCGATGTAAGTCAACCGTTGGACAATATTGCAATTTTGTCAATTTTTTCTATCGACAAGTGTGAAATAAAAGATTTTTTGTTTTCCAGGGATAATTACACGCTGCAAATAAATCCGTTCTCCGGTGTGTGCAACGAGGAACATCTCAATTATTTCAAGTTCATAGGACGAATCGCTGGCATGGCTGTTTATCACGGCAAACTTTTGGACGGTGAGAACGATCGAATATTTTTATAGTAATATTCGATAAATCACGAAAATTATGAATTTCGTACGTTTTACCTCGTCGACTCGTATCCATGACGTAGAAATGATTTTTTCAAGGATGACAGTGTATTGTTTATTCGTAAAGATAAAAATACTACTATATAAATCGATATAATCATAATTACGAAATTAAAGTAAAATCCCAACTTACGATATTTTCAGCCTTCTTCATACGACCATTCTACAAGATGATGCTGTCAAAAACAATTGATCTCAAGGACATGGAGAGCGTCGATTCCGAATACTACAATTCTCTACTGTGGATAAAAGAGAACGATCCGAGCGAATTGGAATTAACGTTTTGCGTGGACGAGGAGAGTTTTGGTCACACGTCGCAGCGCGAATTAAAACCTAATGGCGCGAACGTGCCGCTAACGAATGACAACAAGGACGAATACATAAGTCTCGTGATACAATGGAGGTTCGTTTCGCGCGTTCAGGAACAGATGTACGCGTTTCTCGATGGTTTCAGTGCTCTCGTGCCTCTGACACTCGTCAAGATATTCGACGAGCACGAGCTCGAACTTCTCATGTGCGGTATACAGCATATCGACGTTAAGGATTGGAAGAAAAATACACTGTACAAGGGCGATTATCACGCCAATCACATAACCGTACAGTGGTTTTGGCGAGTTGTTTTGTCGTTCAGCAATGAGATGCGAGCTAGACTTTTGCAATTCGTTACCGGCACGTCACGAGTACCTATGAACGGTTTCAAAGAACTTTACGGCAGCAACGGACCACAATTGTTCACTATCGAGAAATGGGGCACACCTGAAAATTATCCACGAGCTCACACATGGTGAGTTAAAGATACAATTTTATTTTTCACTCTGGAATTTAATTCGACACGAGACAAGTCCAAAAATTCAATCCGTTCAACGTCGAAAGAGAGAAAGTCGCGAGTCTAAAGTTTTCGAGATCGTTGAGTATTTTCAAAGGAATATTCTCCCTGAACAAATTCGACGATGTAAATTTCAAATTCGACGAATTTAAAGATTTTTTTCTAACGTTCTTTGTTAATATTATTACGGCATAATTATCGTTTAAGCACAACGTCGGTATTTCAAGATACATTTCCTTACCAATTTATATATTTTTCGTTCGTACTAAAAAAAGTTCTCGTGGAATTTAATTGATGGACGTGACTCGACGAGATTCCCGAATTCTCGTTGTCAAATGTGAATTGTGCATTGTTTGTCTGTATTTTTTCAGTTTCAATCGAATAGATCTACCGCCTTACGAGAGTTATCAGCAGCTCAGGGACAAATTAATAAAGGCTATCGAGGGTTCGCAAGGATTCGCGGGCGTTGACTAGCGCGAGATACTATTTTTACAATATCTGTAATATAATGTGTATATACATGCATATATATCTATATATACGCAACGATATATGGATGTATATACGACGCTCCGTACGTACCGTCTTCAATATTGATTAGTTCTATCACGCTTAGCACGATAAAGTTGAATAGACAAAAAACGAGAAGAAAAAGAAAAAAACAGAAGAAAAACTAAACAAAAATATTTCATCAAATACTTTGACGACAACGATTGTACGATTTGTTAAGACAACGCGTTTTTGGGCAATGAATATTGATTGCCGACTTTTTCCCAACTGATACATGCCGTTTGATTGATCTTGCGCGCTTTTTTTTTTGTTTTTTTTTCGATCAATTGAATTATTCCACTGTATATTGCCTATGGAAATTCGATCACGTGTACAGACAAGACTCGAGAATCGCGTGAAAAAAAAACACACACACACACGCGCGCGCGCACTTTTCGGCGGTGACGATCATGAAAGCATCTGGTTAAACGGACGATTCTGATTTGCGAGTGATGAAAATTGTAAATAACTTTATTATAATGAATTTAAAGAAAAAGAAAAATCTTTAGTCAAGTACGATACGCTAATTAACGATGATATGGCATCAATTAGACGACACGGAAATAGCAAAATGACGGATATGTTTGTAAACTCGTATTCGTAAAACGTGCAACGAGAAAACAGATAAATAATAACGATTTAAGAATTTTTGATTGTAATGTGATTAACGTGACTCGACGTAGCACCACCTCCCCTTCTCGGCCTCGTGGACTTTCGGTCGTCCGTCGTTGTCTCACTTTTTTTCTTCTTCTATTCTCCCACGAGCGTTTCTTCGAAATTAATAATTGACAACGATCTCTAAATTAGCGCGATTTGCAATATTTTGCGGGTGGCACGACGGTGTGTAAATATATACGGGATACGAGCGAATTCTTATCCAATCCTCGAAGTTGCAAAAATATTTTATATGTCAAATTTCTAGACCGGGGAGAATGATTTAAAGTGAAAGGAGGGAGAGATAGGAAAAATTAATCCGCGAGACCTTGACCGGACGAGTATACGATAGTTACTTTAAAATTATTTTCCGCGGCGTTTCTCTTGTTGTCGAAAGAAAATTTAAAAAGCGTATTTACGCTTTTAACACATAAATTATCCGTTGAACGTCTTTTGGTCGAAACGTTAATGAGCAAAAAACGACAACAATAACGAGAACAACATTGACGAAAGAAATTAGTCCCGTCCAGGATAGTTGATGGTGAGCGAATCATTTTTTGGAATTCGTTCGATCGATCGACGCGACGTAATTCGTCGTTTTAAAGCCGGCATTGAAACGACGAAGAATTAAATTCCGTATAGATACGTATTATTGTAAAAAAAAAAAAAAAAAAAAAAAAAAAAAAAAAAAAGAAAAGAAACAAAGTGTAAATTAGATTGACGAGTACTCGGAGTCGATTACGAGATGAAAAGTTGCTTCGCGCTTTCGGCAATTGAGAAAAATGTAGTTAGATCGAAAAAGAAAAAGTGGCCAAGGGTGATTTGGCCGGACGGGGAGGGAAGTCGATGAAGTCACGGATACATTCCATCCGGCTTTTATATTTAGAATTATAAACGGTCGGAAAATAAACAATATCATCGGCCATTGCGTCTTCTTGTATAGATTCGTTCTCTTTTCTTTCGTTTCTCTCTTTCGTTATGAAAATGTTCTTTTGATAAATTTCACGATTTCGCGACTATGCCAACTCGATGAGGGATTCTATCGTTATATTGGAATACGAGGAAAGAAAAGAAAAACGTGCGTTATGCGAATAAACAAATAAATAAAAAATGAAAAAAAAAAATAAAAAAAAGACGAAAAAAAAATCTGTAAGATTGTGTTAAGCAAATCTCCGAGATGCATTTTGAATAAATCGCGCACGATTTGATCGTGTCGGGCGAGATTGTTTTTATCATAGAATTATTGCGATCGAGATGCAGGATGAATTAAGCATCGTTTAATTTCGCTGACACCTTGTGGCCTGCAAAAAAGAATTACTTTCTAGCGTTAGGTTTATTCCTTGCAGTTATAATATCGTATGAGACTTTATATAAATATATACATACACATATATAAAATAACTAGACGATACTATATGATAAACTTATGTGCTTCTTATCTGATATTAAAAACAAACAAAAAGATACGCATTAGATAGGATCAAAGCAATTATTTTTGTCTTATTGAGAGCGCGTTATGAAATTCTAAACGATTGTGTGGTCCCGGTTATTTGACTCGTACGGAGTTTTTTAAAAAAATTTCTCAGATCGAATAATGTTTTGCGGCATATAAGTATATATATATATATCTATATAAACACACGTTCTTTTGAATAAAAAAAAGAAATCTGTTTCCCTCGAGCAGCTGCAGACCAGAATTGCGTTCCATTCACATTGATGTAAATATAATTTTATGATGAGAATAAATAACGTATGCTACGATAATTGAGAAACAAACATGAAAACAACAAAAATATGAAGCAAAAAAAAAACAAAGAAAAATAACAAACAGGACGTTTCGTCCTTTTCCCTCTACATTTATAAGGCTGTAGTCCAAAACAATCTGCAGAAATAGGCAACTGTATCGCAATTATTAACTGTTAAAGAAGGAGAGTATAATAAACATCGAGAAAGATTTTTTTTGAAACATGACGTGGAACAAGAATTGCGTTATATAAATTGGGAGAAGCGAGAAGGAATCGGGTCAAATTATGTTTTCGACGAATGGATTATATAGCGAAATAAAATATATGTAAAAACTGCAACGACGGCATTTCTACTAACTCGGCCAATACCTCAAAGCCTGCACGTCAACGATAACTCGACGTGACAGAAATATCTACGATGACAATTGCGTGACGTGAAATCTAACGATAGAAATTCCAGTCAATTTCAAATCTTGCCGCCACGTGCCGTTCGTCGCGATGGATAGCGCTTGGCGGTACACGAATGCGCCGCTAGGTGGCGAGCAGCGGCGACGATACATCCGCAGAATCAAAAAAGACAGCTGGAAAGTGTGTAACATCCCACACATCGATTCGGGTAGGCCCCCCAGCGTGTCCGAAAATTCGTCGGTAGTCCGTGAAATTTTTGTGTTTCGTCGTCGTCGTCGTCGTCGTCGTCGTCGTGTCGAGTAACGCGAGACGCGCGCGCGGATAAAACGGGGGAGCGTTCTATAGACTCGGTCCGATCGAAACAACGAGAAAAGCGCGTTCGGGAAATAATAGACCGTACGAAAAAGAGAAAAACGGAAAAGTAGAAACGACGAAACGAAAAATAAATAAATAACGGCGATACTCTCGTGTCGCAACGAGATGTTACGTCGTTCATCGGAGGCTCTCCGTTAGTGCTTTTTGTGTGAAAAGTGTACTCTGCGGGGCTTTTGTCCCGTGTAATATGGTGATATAGAGGGAGACCCCGGTTGGTTATGCGGTGGTTCTTGTCACAGCAAGAAACAGCAGCAGCAGTAGCAGCCCCCGTTCAACCCTCGTTTCACGAGTCTCACGGCGGAGGGAAGTCCTGCATGTTTCTGGCATGGAAGCAACTGCATTGCGGTCAGTGTACTCTCAAATTTTTCTTCCGTATCAACCCTCACTTTTATCCATCTACCCTTGCCTCTCTTGCCATACATCCGGAAATTAAGCAAACATATATATACCATCTTTTCTTTTTGTCGTTCGTTCTCGTGTCTCTTCGATCGGCGTTAGATTCGAGAAGGATTTTTCACCGTAACGCAGCGGCTCTCACGTCGAGACTGCACACCGCAAGGTTCATTACCCCGATTCCCAACTACGATATATACATTGCCTCGGCCCACGAAGCTTTTTCGTCCATCATTCCTTTCTTTTTCTTTCTATTTTCTTTTTCTTCCTCCCCACTCGTCTCTTATTTTTCCATTATTCCTCAAACGGGCTAATAATCGTATTTTTAGTTTCTTCTTCTCCAAAATAACGTCACGAGGAGATAAAAAATTCACGACACAAGCGCGCGGCATTTTTTCTTTTTTTTTCTTCATCGTAGTCGAGACGCGGACGACTGTAAAGAGAGTCGGCGAGTCACAAAACGTTCCTATACCGATTATACACGCTCGGAGCAATTTTTACTGTGACTCTTGTTCGCCCGGATGTACCCGCGACCTCAGAGCCTCTTGAAGAATAAAAAAAATGTTCCGTTGCACAGAGACAGTCGCTCATATACATATATATATACACGCATACTTGAATTTATCTCGGACACTCGCGTTGCTCTTCAGCCCCTATTGGACTTGTGCTTGTTCATTCATTTCTCCACGCTCGTTTTGTGTATGTACCGACGAGCATTAAGTGGCGTATCGTCTGACCTCGAATATCGCAGTTAATGTTAATGATAATAAATTACCTCTGTACGCGTCTCGAAGTGAACAAAAAGCCCGCATATTATAATTATTATTTCTTTTTCTCCTTTTTCTCGAGCATGTTGGGTCGAGTGTGGAAGGAAAAATAAACCACACGCATTCCTTAGTAACGTTTCCGATCGATAAGAGCCATCTCTCGCTCTCTCTCACCCTCGTTCTCTCTCTCTCTCTCTCTCTCTCTCTGTCTCTCTCTCTCTGTCTCTCTCTCTCTCTCTCTCTCTCTCTCTCTCTCTCTCTCTCTCTCTCTCTCTCTCTCTCTCTCTTTCTCCCCATGCCTACCTCGATGATTGATACAATTTCCACTCACTTTCCTGATTCGCGATTTCATCAGGGATCGGGGGTGAAATGCAAAGAGCAATCGAAAGACGAGGCAACTTTATACTTATCCATTTTGTGTGGCTCGAACTCGTATATATACGTACCGCAGTGCTATCGTGGCTCGTGCTCAATGCGATCTCAGATTTTTATCCACAAATTCTACCAGAACTCGTACAAGACATTATATATATATATATATATATATATATATATATATATATATATATATATATATATATATAATATTTTTCTAATCATAGTTATTTCATTTCGAGCAAACAATCATTTTTTAAAAATTTCTCACAAATTCTTGGCGAATCTCTCGTTGATATTTTACTCTGCGACGATTCGATCAAAATCGAATTGTTTGATTTTTTTTTCGATATCGTCGATCAAATCCAATATTTTTCCGGTGTACCCGAGATACGCCATTGTTCTCGATGTAACGGAAGCTCGAAAAAAAAATATGCTCGCGCGATTGCACTTCTATTTTTTGAATTCGCGTTCACGTACCGAATTTCAGAGAAACTCGTGCCTTTTTTTTGTTTTTTCTTCTTTCAAATCGTATCTCCGTGTCAATAATTTTTTGACAATTTTTGTAACGAAAAACGATACAATTTTTCGTATTTATTCAATTTTTTTTTTATTTTTATTTTGTCAAACAAGCCGCGCACCATGGGAATTCATGGGCCATTTTTACTTCCTACAGAAAAATCACTCACGGTATCATATAATAGGTATATATGGCCGTCAGTCAAGTCCAGTCATTCGAGCGGCCCAGCTTCTGCTCGGCGTTCGTTCAGCCAATTCATCAATATATGCCGCGTCACACATTCACACGCGCAACGCACGTACATATATATATATATATATATATATATATATATAGTCAAAAAAAAGAGAGAAAAGAGCGATCGTAGCTTACACGTCACGAAGCAAACGTCGACTCTCTTCAAATTCGACGGAGTCGTTTTCAGAACTGCCAAATACGCGACGGTAGACTCAGCCTAACCCACTCGATATCTTTCACAAATTCAATCGGGCATTAAATTTTCATTGAAATATATATATATATATATATAGAGGCAGCCGAATATATACTCGCGGACATATATATCGTATATACGATTATTTATATACAATATACAATATTATCGAAATAATTAAATCGATTGGATAAAGTTTTCAGGTATTTAATTAATAAACGTCGGAATTTTCAAACGATTTAATGAAATTGATTAAATTAAAGAGATTTTCAATTACGAATTGTTTCTTCATTATTGATGATTTCTTTCTGATTTTTTCGGACACAGGAATGAAATAAAGTATCAACGGTTATAGTCGGTAACTCTTGATGTATCGGACGCTTGTGATTTATAATTTGTATTCTGGCGTAAGCGATTGGTTTGAATTTTTTATTTATCTCTCTCTCTCTCTCTTTTTCTCTTTCTTGCATTATTCTATTCTTTTTGTATCCAAGAGTGACGAGTTTGATAATGTCGTCGATAAAAGAAATAAAATACAGATATTCGTATATCGGCTTCGTAATAATCTTTATCCGTACGTCGACGATATAACTCTGTCGAATCTATTTTTCATCACCGTTGTCCAATAATGATAGGAGATAAAAAGAATTTTTTTCACGGGACGATAGCGTCAATTTTTATTTACTAAGGATTATTCCGGTCTTTGGTGGAGCTGAAAGGGTGCAAAATAAAAATGTATAGTAAGAATCGAGTATCGACGTCGACGCGTATTTGCATCGGACGAAACGTTTTCTTCCCTTTCTCGACCATCTACCCTTTCCCATCCCCCGACCCTCTCGATCCTTCTGGGATTTCAATATATCGCGTTCGAGGGACGAGACCGAAGGCGTCGGTGGTTTTGACGCTGCTAAAATCTCTCTCTCTCTCTCTCTTTCTCTCTTTCCCTCTTTCCCTCTTTCCCTCTTTCTTCGTCAGAGGCAATACGGAAGAATGAAGACGCGAAAGAGGGACGCTACGGTAGAAGAGGAATTGCGGATCGGGGATGAAAGTAAGAGGAGGATGAGTCGTGTTTTGAGCCGTCACGTAGAGTTTGCAGTCTCTGCGAGGGAGAGGGCGCGTGCCGATAGGGATTAATGGAAGAACAGTCAGAGGGAGAGAGAGAGAGAGAGAGAGAGAGAGAGAGAGAGAGAGAGCGAACGCGCGGTATTTCTATTGATCGTGATTTTTGAGGGTGCATCATCCCTTTGGTGCAATGCGGTGAATTTAATTCATCGTTATATCGCACGTACGCAACTGCGTTATCTATTTCCGTCCAAACATGCGTAGATACCTACGAACAGAAAAAAGAAACAAAAGTACAAAAAAAAACGCACGCACGCAAATCACATTCGTCGAACGATCGTGTAGAAATTTTTTTCCCGAAAAAATAAATATTTTCCAAACTTTATTTTTATTTTTATTTAATCCGCTCGTCTACAGACGCAAATCGTCGAAACATCTTTCAAGCAGGAATATAAGAATCAAAATCCCGCTCCAAATAAAAATTCCACCCCCATAAAGAATTTGCTTTTTTTTTTAAATTTCTAATTTCATTCAAAAAAGAAATTTGAAAGAATCAAATATTTCGTTCGATTGTAAATTGTTGTATCAATTTTGTAATTTTAGTTCGGTGGATAAATAATTCATGATTATTGTTATTTATTTATTTATTTATTTATTTTTCCGAACGATTTTGTATAATTTTTTGCTCGGAATGAGACCCGAGGCTTTGCTTTTTTTTTAAATTTCTAATTTCATTCAAAAAAGAAATTTGAAAGAATCAAAAATTTCGTTCGATTGTAAATTGTTGTATCAATTTTGTAATTTTAGTTCGGTGGATAAATAATTCATGATTATTGTTATTTATTTATTTATTTATTTTTCCGAACGATTTTGTATAATTTTTTGCTCGGAATGAGACCCGAGGCTTTGCTTTTTTTTTAAATTTCTAATTTCATTCAAAAAAGAAATTTGAAAGAATCAAATATTTCGTTCGATTGTAAATTGTTGTATCAATTTTGTAATTTTAGTTCGGTGGATAAATAATTCATGATTATTGTTATTTATTTATTTATTTATTTTTCCGAACGATTTTGTATAATTTTTCGCTCGGAATAAGACCAGAGGCCCGATGCATGCAAATGTAACAATGTGAAACTAGACTGGTACTCGGCATGCGCCTCGGCGCAGCAGATGTAATATACATAAACACATGAAAACGTTTTGCTAGTAGGCAGTGGTATTAGCGTTCTCGGCTTTGTATTGTTCACGGTGTAGCGAGAAGCGTTGGCGGGAGGGGGTTGGTGTGGCAGTGGCAATCTTCTCACCGTAAAGCCAGAAACACTTCGGGGTAGATGTGCGCTCTACCACACCGCGTTTCTTTCCCCTCTCTGACTCTTACCCTGTTTCTCTCTCTCTCTCTCTCTCTGTCTTTTCACGGGTGCAACAGTAGCGGGACAATTTCCGCCGGAGGTAAGAATTTATATTTCATCGCATCTTCGTCCCCGGCACCTTGCCACTCGCTCTATCTCTCTCTGCTCCACGTTTACTTCCACTTCCGGTTTAGCACGAAGATGAGGGAGGCGAGGGAGGAGATCAGACCGTACGGTTTGTTTATGCAACGAGAGAATGAAAAAGAATCGCGACTCGCCAAGATAAAGCGAGAGAAACAGAAGAAAAAAACCGACGAGTAGAGTGTAAAAAAGATTTATCAAGCTGGGTAAAATTTTGGCGAGGGAAGAGACAAGTTTCGCGGACGTAAATAAATAATGAATAATGAATAATTAGGGATTAATCTTGTTCAAATTATGTGAGCGAGTTGATCCGTCCAAAAAGGAGAAACACTGTCTTTGGTCGCGAATTAATAATCAAACGATCGTTAAATAATAAAATAATATTATAATTGAGAATACAATGATAAATAAGAAATTAAAGACCGTCTACGACGTTTTATAAAATACTTATGTTATTAAAAAGATTAACGTACAGTCTGCGATCGTTCGAAAACGAATGAAATTTTATCGATAATTTATCGAAATAAACTAACCATCCTCGATGATTTTTTTTCCAATGGATACATCCATTTTTCTTACTTCTATTTTATTATATTATTTTAATTTTTTGATTTTTTCGTACAACCGGCCACGCGTCTCGTGCGTAACGGAGAAACGAGAGAAAAAAAAGATTGGAAGGAAGACGAACAAGAAAAAAAAACGGACGCACACATAAACACACAAAGAAATAATATTATAATTGAGAATACAATGATAAATAAATTAAAGACCGTCTACGACGTTTTATAAAATCCTTATGTTATTAAAAAGATTAACGTACAGTCTGCGATCGTTCGAAAACGAATGAAATTTTATCGATAATTTATCGAAATAAACTAACCATCCTCGATGATTTTTTTTCCAATGGATACATCCATTTTTCTTACTTCTATTTTATTGTATTATTTTAATTTTTTGATTTTTTCGTACAAGCGGCCACGCGTCTCGTGTGTAACGGAGAAACGAGAGAAAAAAAGATTGGAAGGAAGACGAACAAGAAAAAAAAAAAAAACGGACGCACACATAAACACACAAAGAAAAGTAGTATAAAGGTCTCTCCCGGTTTATGTAATTGATGCGTCCGCTCTCTTTCGTTCCCCACTTCCTAGCCGCGCGTCCCTCTTGCCGACCGTCTACGTTCGCCTTGCTTCCTTCTTGGCGAGCGGGCGTAAATTAATTGCGCCGAGAATTACACGCTAAAATTGTTGAAGCTCGCGTGAGCGATTTTATTTTTCCTTCAACGATCACAGAGTCTCCTTTCTCTCGTACATACACACTCTTTCTCTCTCTCTCCCTCCCTCGGTCTTTCCTTCTTTCTCTTTCGAACGGGGTAGCCCGCAGTTGCGTCGCAACTTTGAATTATTATTCCGGCAAGTCCACTTCGGCCTCTCCCGCTCTCGCCTTGCATTTGCATTCAAGGTGTCTTCTCGGAGGCGAGGAGGAAAACAAGACAAAGAGCGAGACAGAGAGCGAGAGACCGAGAGAGAGGAAGCGAGAGAGAGAGAGAGAGAGAGAGTGAGATGAAGTGGAAAAAGGAAATACGGAGAAAAAAAAACACGTCGAAACAAAAAATAAAATTCCTCGGTATCATCGATCGAAGGGTGGCGAACACAAAAAGAAGGGAAAAAACGTTTTCGTCTACGTATGAAATATGTAAAATCGTATACGCTCTACGTATATTACAGTATAGCCCACGCGTCTCTCTCTCTCCCTCCCTCCCTCTCTTTCTCTTTCTCTTTCTCTTTCTCTCTCTCTCCCTCGCCCCTCTCTCTTTCTCTCTCTCTCTCTCTGATGTACTCGACTATGTGTACTTGTTACGAGAAAAAATTCTCTCTTTCTCAAGCCCTCTAGCAGTGGCTTCTGCCGGTTAGACCGCAATGCGGATTTCTCCGTACGCACGCACACTCGAAGGAATCCTTTCTCTCTCTTTCTCTCTCTCTCCCTCTCTCTTTCTCTCTCTCGCGCGCGCGCGATCTCCCTCTCTCGCCTATCTTCGTTCTCTCCTCTTTTTTTCTTTATTTTTATACCTTCTTCCCTTTTTTTCATGCTTGTTTCAGAATTTTCCCCTAGTCAAGATTAATTTGTCAGGATTCTCGTTCCCTTGTTCTATCTCGTTCTCTTCCTGTCTCTCTCTCTCTCTCTTTCTCTTTTCCACGGGTTTTCTCTCTTTTCCAGACCCTTTTCTAGTTTTTCTCTTTCTCTCTCTCACTCACTCACGCGCCGATTGCTACGTCTGGTTTAACGGCCAGCAGCGGAAGCCTCGTACGTATAGTACAGTCCAGACGAGAACGTGTCTCCTAGGTCGTCCTGGCACGACTGTTAGAGACGGGTAAGGGTTGGGGGTTGGATGGTGGCAGGGGGAGGGGAGGGATGCGTTGGTGGCACGGTGTATCGGTCATTGCCGCGACGAGAACTATATATACATATGCATGCATATATGGGCGAATATACAAAAGTTGGGCCACTTTTGGCCAAATTTTGTTGATATAGTTTTCAACCACATCTTATATATATTTTGGCTTGAGTACATAGTTTGTACCATCAATATACTATCCTATGACGGGCCAGTCACTTTTTTAAATATTTTGCGAGTTATTTGTATTTTTTTAAATTTCACTGCCAACGGACTGACGAGGATGGCACAGTACTGATTAAGAACACTATTTCGTATGAAATATAAGGTTTACTGTAACTTTGAGTATTTTGAAATACAAATATCTTACAATGTAATAAAGGCGCATATTTAATGAATTAAATCACATTAGTTAGTGTTAATATTACCTCTAAAACTATGTAATACTGTAAATATGAACTACAACAGTGTTCAAAACAGCCTTTTCATTTTATAATGTTCAGTATCACTTTGAAGTAGTTGCCTTAACATTAGACAATTCTGAGAAATTAAAATTAAAGCAAAAACGAAGTTGCCTAAGCAGTAAGGTATTTTCCATCACTAGGTAAAAATTGCGAAATATAATGACCATTTGTTAAAAATAAACAAAAATAAATTAAAATTTCTCAATGGTGGGCAGTGATGAGCAAATTGATCGCAATATTTTGAGCCCAGAAAAGATTCCGGTCGTACTTGGATAACTTAGAAATCGTCAAATTAGTGTTTGTTATGAAATTGTTTAATAACTTTTTTTTTAATAATTGCTACCGCTAGAGCAATTTTATATTCTTGATGAGCAAATTGCGAGCAATTTTTTGAGATATAATTCATTGAAATTGCTTCTAGTTCGGCGCTAACTTGACTCATGTTACAAATTTTGAGAAAAGTTACTCTCAATTCACCATCTTCATTATCAACAGAAGAACAGATCCCTGAATAAGGATATTCTGCTCTTCGTGCTACATATTTAATCAAAATATAGGCACCACAGTTATAATCATTTCGCAAACAAATGATTGCACACTATAACAAGTAATAAACTCGATCAGAAATAAATAAATCATCAGTTCCCTGGTAAGACGGCAGTCCTTTGGTGCAATCTCAGACAGCGGACTGACGACAAAGTACTGACGAATAGGACATTAATTTGAGATTATACTAAAAACTTATGTGTTTATCAGTATTTTTAATTATAAAGATGGTATATTTTTACAAATTACATGTAATCATGCATAAATTTAAAGAAAACATAGGTACTAGAGGAAATAAAGGATTACCAGAGTACTGACAATTTGACTGAATCAGCATGTGCACACGCGGTAACAACGACGCTAGCACTTGCCTCGACATGGCTGCCGTCAATATGGTGCGCTTTGCAGTTAACTTTAGTACCAACATTCAACACTGAACAATGAGTTGATCGTAGTTCGGCAATATTTTGGGGGAATTTCAAATTTCAACTTGGCACAAAGGACTGATGGGTAAAAGTGATGACAAAGTTTGTAAATTTTTTAAAAATAGCTTTTTACAGATTCTATAAATAAACGTGTGAATTATATTAATAAATGTTTTACAGAATATATAATAATAATCAGATTAACAATAAACACGGAATATTTTGTTATACAAGCTCCTGATTAAGCGTTTTTGTGATTATGACACGCCAGGGTACTGATGTTTTGAGCATTCATTGCGTTATTTTACTAATTAGCTTTTGAAGTATGTAATTCAAATTGAATGGATACATGGCGAGGATCTAGGAATTTCATAATATATTGTCGCAGAATAAAGTGCATAAATATTTTCGTATTTATTGGCCGATGACAGCGAGTTGCCCAATTTTTGTATATTCACCCATATACGTTTTCTCGTCTCCTCGATTCCTTCGCTCTATCTACATAGCCACGTGTATAGGCCGTTCTATGCCGGCTCGTTCGATATTTCGCTAGGATTTTTCAAATCTGCTTCCCAATTTTATTGAATCGAAAATACTCCTCTGAAAAACAAACGAGTAATTTTTTTTATTAACAATTTTTCTTTTTATTCTCTTCATTGCAAATATAATTTTTGTTGTTGTCATTTGAAAACATTTTTTTTTTCTTAGTTCGAACGAATCGTGAAAAGTAATGGGAGTTAAGAAGATTTGTAGTGGGAACGAATTTTTTACAAGCAAACTCGATAAATTATATTTTAATTGAATTTTTTGGGCTTTGTGGAAATTAAGGTTTTTACGAAGTTGAAAAAAATTGAATTGCATTTTATAGGAAGGAAAGAAACGAGGGATTTATTTTTCGAGAATTTTTGGAGATGATTTGAGAAAACGGATGTAAAATATCTGCTCGATATTTTGTTCGATCGGTTATGGAATGCCCCGTATATGGGAATACACGAGGGAAATGACTGGTACATATATATATATATAGAGAGAGAGAAAAAGAGAGAGAGAGAGAGAGAAAGAGGGAGAAGTACCTTCTCTCGTCGATTTCTCCTTCGCCGTCGCATGCCAAGAGTCAGCCGGAAAATAGGGATTTGATTGGTACAGAGGGAATTTCAATCGGAAACGAAGCTCCATGCCGGAGTACGAAGACGACGAGAAAACTACGACTGTCTCTCTCTCTTTCTCCCTCTCTCTCTCTCTCTCGCTCTCACGATTCTCATTCTAACTCTTCCACCACTTTACTTCTCGTAAATAACATTTACCGCCTTCGATCGTCTTCTACGTATCAAGAAAATGAATATATACCATTACGAGTTCTTAGAGACGTACATTTTTCAGATAACATCGAAACCAACACACATACTCGCGATCCAATTATTCTCGCTGTATTTTGTTTACGTGAGTCGACGTATACGTATAGAAAGTTTCGATAAATTGTAGAGACGTCGAGAAATTGATAATTAATGAAAGATATTATAATAATATTAAGGAATCTTAATTAATCAAAATCGTTAAAACGATGATCGAATAAATTATAGGAATATTAATGAATAACGTAATAAATTGCATAAATTCGAGAAATATTATCGGTCTTGTAATAAATTAAACGTATTGCAGAAAGAATGAGCAAAATTTTCCAAATAAATTGAACGAACTACAGCGATATTAACAGATTTATAATGAATAAAACAAATTACAGCAATATCGTAAAAGATCGTAATAAATAGAACGAGTTGGAGCGCTATTAAAATAAAATCTTTAATTAACGTGACAAATGAACAAAAATATATATCTTTATTAAAAAATGTGCGTCGAGAATTAAAAGAAGCAATATCTTTTTCGCGTATATCACGTTGCGCGAAGTAACGAGGGAAAAAACTCTGTGCAATAATTAAAATGTAGCACAATGTAAAAAAAAAAGAGAGAAGAAAAGAACTTTAATCGTAACTATTATTTTTCGGGGTTCAAAGAGTATGCAAGGAATTGCCATTTCCCATCGGACCGCTCCCTATTTCGTTTCGGTCTCCGCCGGCCTGTACCAGCTATACGAATGCTTAACGATGGAATAGAACGAGAGATACAAATGCATAACGTTACATCCGGACGTACGAAACGCACACATTCGCAAAGTCAACGAAGATTGACGTGCTCGCGTGCCGTGGCCGACGCATTCGGTTTCCCGCTGTTGAACCTCCGCGGGTTGTTACTACTCTGCCATATACTGCAATTGCAGCCGAGAGAAAAAGAGAGAGGGAGGGGGGGAGAGAGAGAGAGAGAGAGAAAGCGTTGATGTACAATGAATGTGCGCCGGTGCGCCACACGCGTGCCTGATGCGACAGTGGAGAGAGAAAAGTGGAAGAGAAATTGAGTTCGAGAGAGAGAGAGAGAGTGAGAGTGTGGGTGGGGGAGGGAGGGATGGAGGGAGGGAGGGAGAGAGAGAGACTGCGAAGTAGAGGCCGGGAGGTTAGCAGGAAATGAGTTTGGAAAATCAGAGAGAAAGAGAAGAAAAACTTCGATACAATTGAAGAAAAAAGAAGAAAGAGAGAAAAAGAAATATTCATATACAGGGTGAATTCCGTAAGGTTTCTCAAACGGGATTTTGGTGCAGATGGGATCATTACAAACAAAAGTTGCAAATATACATTAGGGATATTTTTAATAGTTTACGAGATATGAATATTTAAAGTTTATCCAATCAGAACGCGCCGAGAAGCGTTGGAGTCGCCCACTCTCCGCCTTAGCCGTATATATAGCACAGTTTAGAGCGTTACATTTGGGATCGCAAAATTCAGAGCGGTCAATTATTATTATTTTATTACGCAGTCATTTTTATTTGGCGCGCTCGGCAAAATTCAGAGCAGTCAATGCCCGACAAATAAAAATGACTGCGTAATAAAATAATAATAATTGACTGCTCTGAATTTTGCAATCCCAAATGTAACGTCCTAAACTGTGCTATATCTACGGCTAGGGCGGAGAGTGGGCGGCTCCAACGCTTCTCGGCGCGCTCTGATTCGATCAACTTTAAATATTCATATCTCGTAAACTATTAAAAATATCCCCAATGTATATTTGCTACTTTTGTTTGTAATGATCCCATCTGCACCAAAATCCCGTTTGAGAAACCTTACAGAATTCACCCTGTATATAGCAAAGCTCAACGTAATTTTTTTCTTATCAGGAAAATTATTCCGTTCCGTTCTATTTATATCGGGTGGATGCACGGAGGACGATAAGAAAAAGTTGAGTAAAAATGTGAAGAGCGTGAGGGAGAGAGAGAAACAGTAAGAGTGTGTGTGAGAGAGAGAGAGAGAGGGTGACTCACGCACCCAGGTGCTTGGCCGACGTTGCGAGTAGTGGCGAATCGAGTGAGGTGTTAAATTTATGTTTGCGACATTTATTTTCTAGTCGTTTTTAAACGTCGTGAAAAAAAAGAGGGAAAAAAACGAGTTGTTTTCAGATTTATTTTTTGCTCATTTTTTCCACCTCGCGTCCAGTCTATTTTCAATGTTTTTTTTTTTCGTCAATGGGTATCTTTTTCACTTTTGTTTTTATTTTATGCTCTTTAAATAATAGCAACACGTGGTCGCGTGTAAGCTATTCAGTGGTGTATGCGGATAAATAAGTCTATCCGACGGAAACGACGGCTCTAATGCCGGACCATACTTGCATTTCGACAAATATTTCTATGGTCGATCGTAACTCCAAGCCCCCCTCCCCCTACTCGCTGTAGATATTCGGGAAACGACGAAAACATGCAAATTTTACATTTTTGTTTGCGTTTTCGTGACGGAATTGTTTTTGTTTTCTTTGCCACATTTTTTATCTCGTTGAATTTTTGCCAAAACAAAAAACAAAAAAAGCTCGAGGGTGATTTGTTATATCAGACCCGGGAACTTCCGTATCGGATGGTGCGAGGAAGGAAAAAAGAAAGGTCACTATTTTGGGAATTCCTCGGGGGGCGAAAAAGCGTCGGACGATTTTTCAAATGGTCATAAACTTTAATCCCGTCTCGTCAGTTTTCATCCCCTATATATACATATATATGTTTTACGTTCGCGAGATGATTTTTAACGTCGACGAAAATTAAGGGAGACAAAGAGATAGATAAAGACAGACAGCGGGAATTGGTCCAAATCGTTGAAAATGAAAAATCGAACGGAACCTCGGAAATAAAAGTGCTATCCTACCGACTTCAATAGTCGCTTCAAAATTACACGAACCATTTTTTTTTCACTTCCGCAAAAAACGCAGATATTTTCATTTTCTCTTTATAAAACTGAGGCACAAATCTCTAGAATTAAAAAGAAAAACCGCGCCATTTCGAAAATTAAACTGCACAACGCTAATGATTCACGGGTCGTTTGAAATATCCAACCCATCGATTATTGCCATTGTCATTATTATCGTATCTCATCAAAAATTTATTTCATCCAAAGTTTCGTCTCTCTCAAGTACCGAGAATACATTTGTACTACTGTGCTACAATCTCTCGACCCTTTGCCATAAGCTATATTGTTATCGACTACTATACCTATACAACTCGTTTACTCTCCGAACTCGTCGAAGGTTTGTAGAGCTTGCAATGCCAAAGGTATACACGCGGCGGTAACCGCAAGCTTTTCCACCCAAATCCAGATATACGTATAGCCACTGCGGTATACATTGTATATATACGTAGTAATGACTATACATATATATGAACTCTCGTGGATATTTATATATAGATAGGCCGAGACGAGTACGTCGATATTCCATACCTTTCGATCGATTGCTAGACCGCTTCTTCTCTCTAGCCCCCCCCCCCCCCCCCCCCCCCTCCCCGCCCCTCTTCCGCATCGCGCCTAGCGATTCTCTCTTCTGTACTGCCGCGCACTAAACAACCCTATACCGCTGTAGCTGACTATAATGTTTCGTTGTGTGCTTTTCTCTCTCTCTCTCTCTCTCTCTCTCTCTCTCTCTGTTTCTCTAGTTCTCTCTTTCTCTTTAGCTTTCGGTCTCTCTCTTTTTTTCTCTCTCGCTCTCCCTCTCTTCTTTGTCTATATAGCGAAGCCTAGGAACCTGCGAATGCGGCGAAAGCGTTGTTTGACCCTGCCCACAGCCAACACAGTCTCTATGTATACATAATATACGTACTCCGGTAGAACAGGAACACAACGAGGCCGAGGAGGTAGGAACTGGCTGCAGAGGGTTGTGTGAAGGGGCGAGGGACGGGTGGCTCGATGTGGGGTGGAACGTGGGGTTCGGAGAGTGCGAGTGGACACGAGGGAGCGGGGGTGGAGAACGCGGTGGGAGTACACGATAATATATGTATGCGTTCGCACACATCCGTGAGCATACGTACGTACACACAAAGTCGTTGTATCGCGCGCGGGTTATACGGAGAGAGAGAAGAGAGAGAGCGAGAGAGAGAGAGAGAAATATATATGTATAGTGTCAGCAGTCGTTGACATTGCGAGAAAGACAGGCAGTGGAGAAAATAGAACGGAACAACCCTTATATACACTCTTTATTCTATAATTATTTTTCCGACTGGGTAGTCTAGTTTTATTTTTCGTACCATTCTTTCTCACTGTCACTCTTACTCTCGTTCGCTCGGCGCGAAATTTTTCGAGAGATCGAACGAAGGCGTGAGATTGTAATCTAGTTCTCTCTTTCTCTCGGTTACGAGGGAGAGCGCGAGAGCACACAGAGTGAGAAAAAATGTAAGAGAGTAAGGGGGCAGAGAGGTCGGATAAAACGTGACGTTTTATCAATTTATAGCGAATGATTTTTTTTTTACCGTTTCCCCGAGATTTGCGTATGAAATTTATTTCGAAAGCGCGAATTTGCGAATGTTGATGACGGGCGACTGTAGATACTGCGGTTAACGGATCCTTGATTTTTATGCTGCGTCGAAATGAAAATACCGATGAAGATTATCGAAACGAATGATGGATTGTACATGATCGATTATCGTTATTATTATTAATCGAGGATCCCATTCCGTTGCGGTGTGCCAATTTTGTAACGAGTATAAAGCCGAAATGAAATATTTTTCATATACGCTTGGAAAGAGAAAACAAAAAAAAAACAAGATTTATGAACCGTTTCGAAACATATTTCGTTCTTTTCCATATATGGTATTTTTAATTTTTTTAATTAAAGAAATAAAACATTCGTCATATCTACTTTTTCATTGTGTTTTATTTGAATTTTTTCAATGTCATCGTTTCTCGAAACGAATATTCTTAATATATATTCTTTTTCGTTCATATTCTAATTAACGTTAATTAATTAATTGAATTTAACTCGGTTAATCAATCAACGAATTATTTCTAGGAATAATAGATTTTATATTCTCTTTAAATATGGCGTTAATAAGTATGGAAATATCGATATCGATTATTGGCCGTACGATTGAAAAATATTCAACGGGGAAACGAGTGCAAAATTGATGTCGGGTTAATGATTTTGTTTCTGTGCGATATCGGTGTATGGCCAAGCGAGGGAGGTCGTGTAACTCCGTAATAACAATGGCTCCCTCGTGCATTGTGCGATAATCGCGATGATAATAAGAATTATTATTATCATTATCAATCGATCGTATCATCGGTTATTGCGCGACCGACAGTATAGCGCATAATTTTCATATTGTGCACTCTTCGTGTTTATCACTATATATTCACAGTTTGAAGCACACGTGTACACATAGACACACCCGTTATATTCCGTACTAACGGTGGAAGTAGAGGAAGACCGACAGAGAGAGAGAGAGAGAGAGAGAGAGAGAGAGAGAGAGAGAGAGAGAGAGTTTCTCGCTGGTGCATGTTTGCCTATGATTGTACATTTAAATACCCCGTGGACCGTCCAAGGTATTTATCGCTTACGGAAGTTGAAGCTCGTTACCGGCACGTTTGCACCGTTCCCGTCGTCGTCGTTTACGAAGGCTTTCCTCTACCGTATTGCTCGTATACACATTGCTCCAACTACAACCCCGTTCGAGCACCGTCCCCACTTTCTCGCTTCTTGTGTACCTATATATATACATACACGAGAAGATATATATATATATAGCCATATCTATGCACAGAAATGCTCGGCCAGATCCTGTGATGGTTCCAAATGCCACTTTTGTGTGTATATATATATACACACGACCTAGAGAGTACGACGAAATAGCCCAGTAGAGAGTTATGCCACTGCTAGCATAGTCATACAAATTTATACTCCGTATACCTCTATATATAAAGTACACGAAGGTATAAATTCGTCTCACTACACACACGCACGTATGCATATATGCATACGTATATGTGCGTATACACATTTGTATGTACAGTCTCGACTTACATTGAATGTCAGGGTGGTCCAAGTCACGTGTATAACATGTAATGTGTGCTCTCTCTCTCTCTCTCTGTCTCTCTCTGTCTCTCTATCTCTCTCTCTCACCCTCACTTACTCCCTCGCCCCATCCTTCTTTCTCTTGCGGGTGTACGCCCTCTCTCTTGCGCTCCCTGTACAGCAATACGATTTACTATATACCCGTAAGTGTATGGTATACCTACACGATGGTATACATGCCCCGTAGTGTCATGCATGGGCGAAAGAGCAAGGGGACGACGCAAGAGCGAGCTCTCCTCTGTCGTGTCCCCACGAGAGCCATGCAGCCAGCTCTTCAATCCACTCTTAAATTTTAGCCTAGAAGCGCATAATTTGCTATACGTGTACGTATATATAGATATTGCTCGAGAGGTTTGAGAAGATGTTTCGCATAGGTGGGCTACGTACGAAAGTTGTAAGATATGGTCTTCGAAACGTCAAATTTATACGCCGTACTATATATATTCTATGGGTCACGTAGCTTATATATATATATAAGTAATATATTTTGTTTTCTTTATATATATGTATGTATGTGAATATGTATCGTGTTTTTGTTTTACCTATCTTGTCTATACGATTTACGAGGCGAAGGAGAGAAGAAAGAGCCCGGGGTGGAAACAAGTGGCTCTGTTTTTGACGTAGGCGTCGAAATCTTTGTTTTCTCTCTCTCTCTCTCTCTCTCTCTCTCTCTCTCTCTGTCCTTCTGTCTCTTATTCTTCACTGGCATTCGCCCGCTGCTGTACATAACATCGTTGCAATTTTTTCGGCAGCATATTTTTTGCAATGGTAATACGATTAAGTGTCGAAAAAAGAAAGAGAGACGACGGTGAGAACGAAAAAGGAGCTTCCAGCAAAATTGTTTCTCGTTCAATCTTCGTCGTTGGTCACGTCGAGGCTGGTATTTATTTAACGAGAATGTTAATTAAATAGCTATTTCGCGATATACGCTATATACGGCGCTTTCGTTCTAACAAGAGGATCAGATTTTTTCTCATTCGGCTAAGTGGCCCTCCGGACTGGATTTACACTATTGATGTACATTCGTCGTTTCTATTTCCAACTGTATGATTATTTTGACTCTTTTTCGTTTTCTGTTTCTCTTTCGACAAATAAATATATATTCATACTAATTAATGATTAATATTAATATTATTATAATTATTCATAAACGAGTACGTATATACGTAATGATATCTTTATGTAAAATTTTTATTTAACAGTCTCACGTTCTCGGTACGCGTTTTACGATAAATATAAAAAATACCGTTTCCCTTGTATACATTACGTATAATATTTTATTACGCCATATTGCGTCGTCCAAGGTAGACCTGGAGGAGAATGGACGATGTATGGTACGAAGGGCTTGGGATGGGGTGGTTTTTCTTTGCCTATTTTCTTTTTCTTTTTTTTTTTCTTTTTTAATTATCCTGTTATTTCAACGTTTGTCGAATGTTGAACAACGCCATGGCGGGTACGAGGGTTTGGAGAACGAGGGAAACGACGGGGCTTTCGAACAGGGGACAACTTATTAAATGCATTATTCATCCACGAGTGCAACGCTCAACGCACGCATCGCATTCGTTCCCTGGGTTGCTGTGTCGCTCTCCCCGCCCCTCCACACACTCTCTCTCTCTCTCTCTCTCTCTCTCGCTCTCTTTCTCTTTCTCTCGGTCGCTCCCTCGACTGTTCTTCGTTTAGCTTACACATTCGGTTCTGTGGTACGAGCTCCTCTCTATCTCTATCTCTGAATGTACGCGAGCGCAGATGACGTGTGTATTGCCCAGCACGCCGTGCGCGACAACTCGAGCGCCACACCCTCGTCCTGTTCTCTCTCTCTCTCTCTCTCTCTCACTCTCTATTTCTATCTCTTTCTCTCCGCGTTTCCCTCATCGATGACTCACGAGGGAATGTATATTCAGGAGTCTCTCTCTCTCACCAGTTTTCCGTTTCCTTCCCGTTCTCGTAAAGCGCCACGTTCCCGACCAACGTTCGAAGGAAAATTCATTCACAATAATTCAACGACAAAATTGCGAACGTTATTCGTTTCGTTTCGTTCTTTAAAAAAAAAATTTTTTTTATTATCTCTATTCGAAAAAATATTTGAGGAAATAACGAAATATCGAGAAAAAAAGAAATAGTATTACTTTTTGTTTTGTTTTTTGTTTTAATGAAAATTCTTTCCCGACGATTCAACGCTGAAATAACGAATATTGTTCGTTTCGTTCGAATATTGATTTTTTGTTAAAATTTGTTTTCGATAGTTCCACGATAGAATTGCGAATATTGTTTCTTTTTTTTTCCTTTTTTAATATTTCAACAAATATTGGAAAATGGAGGAAAAATTAATGGTATTAAATTTTTCTTTTTCGTCTTACGATCGAATAGGACGGGGGCGGTGTTATGCGTCTCGCTCGGACGGGGAGTTATCGTTTGGCGGTCCGCGCGCCCTCGTAACTCCCGAACCGCTGCTTCGGAACTTGATTCGGCTCACCGCCGAAGTTGCGCTGAAATTTTACTGCGAGTTATCGCGGCATGGTTTTACCGACGTTTATTAAAATTTTCAGTCGTATCTTTCGTGATTTATGCGATTGGTGGTGAGGGCAGGGCGAGGGCGGGGGGGGGGGGGGGGGGATTGAAAATCGTGAACCTCAAAGATAATACGAAAATATTCCTGACCC
Organism: Netelia inedita; assembly: GCA_964017225.1. Taxonomy (NCBI): domain Eukaryota; kingdom Metazoa; phylum Arthropoda; class Insecta; order Hymenoptera; family Ichneumonidae; genus Netelia; species Netelia inedita. The sequence continues at coordinate 9,246,311 of OZ024922.1, forward strand.
GAGAAATCATCGGATTCGATTTTCGTTCGCGCGCCAACGTCCCGCGAGTTGGTCGCGTCGATGATTTACGTCGCTTATTCAACGAAAATCATCGAACGACGATTAAATTAAACGTTATTTAAAAGCCATCGTCGACAAATTTTGGTTTAATAACCACTTTTTCGATTGAAACAAAAAACAAAAGGTTTCGACGTTGATTTCGATCGTTAGTAAAAGGAATTAATATCATTATTTAGGCCAAAGATATTTAATAACAATTTAATAAAAAAGAAGCCACCAATTTGAACAAAAAATTGATAGTTTTATCATCGATGAAAAATTACTCCCCGTTGTATTTAATTGTTTGCAAAAAAAATATATAAAGTCACATAATAACCAGTAAAAAAAGAATGAATGGCATTTTGAATCTATATGATAAGACAAAAAAATAATTATTCACAAATAATAATAATAATAATAGTTCGAAGGTCGAAAAAAAGGGAAAAATAAATTAAAAAATCGATGATAAGATTCCCGATCTTCAACACGTTTCTCGGTCGTGTGTATCTCGCCGTACATTGTGATTCCTTCCTCATATTTCATTCGTAAATCCTTATCTGCCACGACGAGTACGACGATGACGACGACGTGGACGACGACGTGGACGACGACGACGATGACGACCTTTATCACGCGTCAGCCGCGTAAAATTCTTTACTCGCGCGTATCTCATTGAATTCTTAAGGCAACTTTTTTTTTCCTCCCTTCTCGCTCGCGTTCTTTCATTTTTTTTATCCCACGGACATGTCCTACGTACATTTCGTTATCTCGCGGGATCGTTCCGACATTCTTCCGCCGTCGTTCTTTACTATACGTATTACCACCCCCCTTCGCGCTTTTCCTACGGTCGTAACGTTTCTTGGGTACTTCTCGTCTTATACGACGGGAGGGCCAATGAAAGCTTAACGTTCGAGCAATGAAAGACCACGTACAAGCGAAAAAAACGTACGAGTCGGTGGATAAAACAGAGCTCGTTGAAAGAGTCAAGTTTTTTCTTCTTTGGTGTCTTTTATTTGCGGTATAACGCTTATCGAGCACGATTGAAAATTAGACAATTCGTACGAGATGGAATAATTTTCGACAAAGTGGGTCAATCGCCGATTTAACGATTCGTTAAAAATAAAATTACGTCTTTTATTCCGTAACGAATTCGCGAATTTTCTTTCGACCTTACCGACCGACGAGTAATTTTTCTTTTGACTTTGTCGTATCGGAAAACGAAAGAAAAGAACAAAAATGAGAAAAAACAAAAAGTAAAGAAAATTATCCAAATTCTCATTTATTTGATGAAGTTTTAATATAAAAACTTTCTCGAGGGACGTCCGTAGGACGCGTGTCGGGCTGTCTTCGCGACGGGACGAGCGACGAAGGAGCGGAAGAAGGAAATTGAATAAAAAGAAAAAAAGAAAAATAACGACAACTAAAAAAAAAATGGACGAAAAAAATATCGCGGATTCCGCACGCAATATAGCGTTGCCCGTAAGGAAAACAATTTATATTTCTTCGGAAAGGGAAAACCTCTTTCATTGCGTGTCTCGTAAATATTATAAGATACGCTCTCGTTCGTTTGTTCTCCCTTTGACTTACGTATTTCTGAATTATCCAATTCTAATTTTCTCCTCCCTCGTCTACTCGCCTTTGTCGATTAAATTAAATTCCGTTCGCACGTTTTACGTATCGGAGACGTTTATTTTTTTTTCTTTGCCTTTTTTTGATTTTTTTTTACGTATCGAGGATTTTTTTTTTGTCTGTGTACTTTTTCGGAAGCGACATCGATCCTGGTGAGGATGTACGCGTGTTCGTATCGAATGAACGCGTCGCATAGAAGAAGAGAGAGAGAGAGATAGAGAGAGAGAGAGAGAGGGGGGGGGGGAGAGAAAGAAAGGATATTGTATTGTCGGAGAAAAAGAGAACGAGAGAGACAAGGACGATAGGGGCTCGCGCAGCTTTTAATCCCTTTATTTTGTCACTTTTGCCGGCGACACGTACATCACCCTAATACTTGGTGAATCTGGCATCTCTCTCCTCTGTCCGTCTCTCTCCTTTGTGTGCGTTCGTCGGTCGCAGCACTGATATGGAAAAATATAAAAATCCCCCTGTCTCGCGTCTCGTAATCCTGCCTCGTACGAATAATCTGGATGAAAAAAAAAGAAAAATGAAATAAAAAAACGTTTTTCTCTCTCCTGGACCGTCGTGTGCCAAGCGAATGCGGGGTCGTCTGACAGATTCTGAGTCAGCGAAAAAAGGGTCTCGAACGTCCGAACGGATTTGCGCGAGATGATGTCTTAGAAGAGAGAGAGCGAGAGAGAGACAGAGAGAGAGAGAGAGAGAGGGGAGAGAGAGAGACAGAGAGAAAGAGAGAGAGAGAAAAATGGAGAAAATGTTCGCGGTACGGCCGTAATAAATTTTATACAGCCCTCCTCGAGTGCAGTTAATTAACGCGTATATGTAAGCGTAATTCTGAATTCATTAAATTTCACGTCTTTCGAAATCCACGCCGCGCTTTTCAACGAACTTTTCGTTATCTCGCCGAGGAAAAAAGGCAACGACGAAAAATTGCTCAAAGGGAGAGGATAATTTTTTGTTTTTGTTTCTTTTTTGTTTGAAATTCTCAAGATTAAAATTACAAATGTAAAATTACATCTGAAATTGATACTTCGTGTCCAGTTCGATGCTCGTCGATTTCAGAATAAATCTGTATGCTTCACTTTGATCGAGGAATTTATCAGGCAAATTTTGTATTTCGACACATGTTTTTTTTTCGAAAAAGTTCCAATTCCATTTTCATTTGTCGACTCTCGAACCCGAATATCGTCTCATTCGATTACTCACGCCCTACGTTATCGATAAAAGTACGTCACCGACTAGAACACGTCCGCCGATACGCCCGAACCCGATGAGTCACAAGCGTCAAGGCGGACCGCGAAAGCGAGTATTCCGCGTCGTCGATGGTTATCTCGCGTTTCGATATTAAAATTTTGCAATTAAAACTTTAATTACGAGTCCGAGACTCGAGTCTCGGAGGAAAAAGAAAAAAAAACAGAAAATCGAATCGATCGAATTTCGCCGTAACATTTGTTGCCTCGAAAAACGTTTTTTCTTCTTTTTTTTATATCGAATAATATTTACGAGTCTTACGCTGGAAGAAAAGAATAACAACAACAACAACAACAACAACAACATCAACAACAGCAAAAACAAACCCATATAAATAAATCAATAAAATTTCGCGTCAATTACTTCTTTTTATGTGCACGACGAAAGTTTGAAAAGATTTTCCAAAGCACAAATACCGCTACTCGGTTATTGACTAGGGCGAATGATCACGAAACGTTTCCTCGATACTAATCTCCTAGTTCGCGATTTCCCATCTTCGACTTCGCGAGGTATATACCACACACAAGTATATATATATGTATATATATATATATATATATATCTGTATACACACATACATATAATATTAGTGCAACGTAGCACTTTTGAGTTCGCTGGTCTGGTACAACCGACCGCATTCTCGACGTTTCCCAACCGAGCTTTCCCCGTTGTTCGGCTATTGATCCCTGGACTCTCTGACTCTCGCTCGTAGTTTCCTGTCTCACCCCCCATTCGTGTGTGTATCCATATATGTATATGTATACATATACTTTATATACAATGTATATGTGTGTGTGTGTGACGTCGGTTCTCTCGCACCTTTCTCTCGACGTTCTGTCATGTTCACCCGCTTCGGGACGTCGACAGAGAAAGAAAACGCGTGGCTGGATATAAGCGCGAAAAATCGAGCGGCAACCGCGACGAACTATATATATATATATATATATTTATAGACGATAGTAATATGTATAGACGACACACGGGGATGAAGTATAGTCTCTCTTTCCGCGAGCGATTCTCGCCTCTCTCTTCTTCAACGCGCACTCTTTTCTCGCGAGAGGGATGGACGACGAAGGGGTTGCAAGGAGCAAGAGAGAGCGGCGAAGGGGTGGGTGGGGGTGAGGAGGAGATTTTTTTTTTTCGTGGCTCAACTTTCCCTCTATACTTTTCTACCTCTTCTTTTTCAACGTTAACTCTCGCCTTTCACTTCTCGTTGCTCTCTCCCCACCTCATCCTCGGAAAAGTCGCTGCAACAGTCAGCTTGGCAAAGAGAGAGAGAGAGAGAGAGAGAACGAGAGACGGAGACGGAGAACTCGCACAACTTTTATCGAACGGGAAAGTAATTTTAATCGTTCTCCCCGTATATATAGCACCATCGGTTATACGCAAACTTTCTTTTTTTTTCTTCTACTTTTTCATTTTGTATGTGTGTGTGTCTCTCTTTTTTCTTGGTTCTTTTTCAATTTTTTCTATCATATTTCTTCGAAAGTTCGCTAACAAAGATCGGACAAAAATGTATCGAGCTTTCATTTATAATAACGCGCGTCATGCGCGTTACGTTTTTTGTTTCGTTGCGTCTCGTTATTGCTTTTGTCGTTGTTGTTGTTGTTTTTTTTCTCCCGTTCCTAGCGGATCTTTCATCGTTAGGAAATTGATATTTTGCGCTTACGAGGCGAATTGTGTCGTATAAAGTGGCGAGATGTATTATTATTCGTGAAAAGTCTCTCGACAGGCATTTCGTTATATATACGATTCGGTATCATGGGACGTTCATCGCTCGATTAATGGCCTGTGTGTGCCTTCTCACTCTTTATCTCTCTCTCTCTCTCTCGTCTCTCTATCTCTCTCTTGCCGCTCTGCGTACGCCATTATATCGTTTTGACTCGCTCTCTCGTTATTGCTGGCTGTGCGGAGCAAACCCATTTTCTCCCGAGCGCGGATCTACCCCTGAGAATTTCAATGCCTCGGGGTTGATACGCCGCGCCGTCGCTACTCTGACACACACGTGTATATATATCTATATATATCTATATCAATATATATATATATATATATATATTGATATAGATATAGATATATATAGATATATATAGATATAAACATCTATATATTATTATACGAATTGTACGTCACAGCGTACTGCATTTGAACGATGAATCTTAATTGGATACTGGTCTTGGTTTCTACTCGTTACTATATACTCAAATTTCTCTCTCGCTCTCTCTCATTCTGTTCCCGTCGCGTCGTGCGTTTCATTGAACGAGTGCCACTCTCAAAAGCGAGCGACAAAGAGGGAGAGAGCGAGAGAGGGAGTAGGAACGATGCTAAGCTCATTATACAAATATGGCGATATTGGAAACCTCGGAATCGCGAAGGAACGCTTTATTTTCTCGTCCTCTTTCAACCTTCTCGTATTATACGTACCTATACGACTTTGTCCCGACGTTAAAACGGACGTTCGAATTAATAGTTCACCGTCCGTGACGAAAATGCGAGTTTCAGATCTCTCTCTCTCTCTCTCTCTCGCATCTCTTTTTTTTATTATTATTATAGATTGACGAATATGCATAAAGTTCGTCAATTTTGTTGCGCTTATTTTTTGTTTTATACCGAGTGAAATATCGGAAATTCGTCGACCACGCGAAAACACTAATGAATTTCTTTCTATTTTTTTTCTTTTCTTTTTTTTTATAAGTTCTATCGAGTTTTGTGTAAAAAAAGCTTTCGAGAAAACAAGTTCGTAAAAGCGTCGTCGTCGTGGTCGTCTCTCGACTCGCGGCTTTGGGTCACCGGGAATAAAACTCCCAAGTAATACGGGTCGATGCGATTTCGTGGATGTTTCGAAGCAGCCGACGGTTCGAATCTTGACAAAAAAAAAGAAAAAAGGGAAAAAAAAATCCAGGCTCTCATTCCGTATTTTCGCAGTCACCGGAAGAGACTCGAGAGTGGAGTAGCGCGAGAGGTCGGTGAGATATCGTCGATTCGCGCGAGTGGTACGAGTCAATGTGCGATCAGCCGCGAATTACGAAAAAAACCTAAAACTCAAATTAAAAAGTAAACAGAGAGGAAATAATTGTCATGAAATATTTGATAGTTAACCGTCTAATGAGCTTATTTTCAAGAGGTTCTGGAAGTTTTTTGTAGGTAACTTTTTGTTAATATCTTAAATTCCAACTTGTTTTGCTCCAATAGAACAATGTGTTGTTTGGATGAGAAATTTATAAGAAAGTCAAATGTCAATCGAAAACGAAACGTTATTTTCTTATTGTACAGGAAATTTGCGATCGACATAGGCCCTTAGAGCTTTAGAAAGGATCGAAATTCACCGGAATGGAGTATGTGGCCAATTTCGATGGTATTGCGAAACCTCCAAAAATGGACTTTTCCCGATGCTCTAATTCCGTTCTCGTTCGCCTTACAGAAAATTTCACGACTATCTTTTTGAAGAGGTCGCCGAGCACTCGAGAATCAGCCAAGAAACATCCGGATAGCTCAATTTTTGTGGCCGTGATGGCTCTACGAAAATCTTGATTTTCAGGACCTATAGGGTGGGACACGTGAAAAAAATGGCCTCGATGGGGTCAATTTTTGTTTGGCTCCAAATCGTCTATAAATCATCATATTCGTGTTACGCTGGAAATTTCCGATTAAAAACTGATCCTACAAAGTATTTTTGGTGAAAAAAAATGTTGACCCCCTCCGGACCCCCCAAAGTCGAGAAAGTAAATTACGAATATCGACTATCGGCACCTGGCCAGGGTCAAAATTTTTTTTCGTCCAAAAAGGCTTCAATTGGAGGTTACGTAATTGGAATTTTCCCGCGCAACACGAATATCACTATTATAATCTCAATATATTGCAATTTACGTAAATATTTAGTTTTTTCACGTTTTCACCCTCGCGAACACGTATAAGTCGTATTTTGTCGCTCAATGCCCAATGTAACCGCGTTTTTACAGTACCTACGTTGTATCGAGAGAGATAAATAATTTGAGACTAAAAAGACAAAGACCCGGCGAGAAGGGGGTTGGGGGGTGGGTGGGGAGAATGTATAAGCAATTTACATTTATTTTATTTTCGTCAATATACTATTGAATTCGATAATTTTTTTTCGCGCTTGTTCAACATTCGTTCCAACCCCGAATATGTGTACGAAACAAATACGCGAACGTCACCAGCCATTTTCTATCGAAAGCAGCGCGCAAAGATACACCCGGGCGGACATAATGTTCGTGGCATAGTAGGCCACGGTAAATATTGAGTGTTGGAGAGTGAGGATAGAACGTATCGTACTATCGTGTACCCTGCCCCTCTGCCCCCCCCCCTCTCACCCGTTTACGCGATAGCTAGTACAATTCTATAGCGATGTTAACACATCTGTACGCATTGATTCGGGATCCTGATACCCGACGAATTCGCGTACGCATTTTTGTCCATGACGCTGAAATATCTGAAAATACGTCAAGTGTCCTCCGATTTTATCGGTTTTTCTTTCATCTCATCAAGTATCGATTGGACAAACAATGTGAGCGCACGTGTGTGCCTTCACATATACACACGTATTTGTACATATTTGTTTCGGTGCCGAGGCGAAAACGTGGCTCAAAAATTTTATTGTGGTCGAGAGAAACGAGCCTCCCTCGAATACCCAAGGGCACATTTGTCGTTGTTTCAACAAAATAATCGAAAAAATGTATGTTTATTGTTATTATTATTATTTTGTTTTAAATCGATATCGAGAGTGTGAAATTCTTCGTTTGGGAATAATCGAGAATAATTTTAAGTACGCGCTGCATAATTGCACGCAGGGTAATAAAAGTATAATAGAAAAAAAGTGTGTCGACGAAATTTCGTAAAATTGTTCGAAGATTTTTCTTTTTGTCTTTATTTTTCGTTATCTTTCTCCCCCGAGGCACGAGGGACAATATCCGATTACCGATGAAACGAACGAAGCCCCGTCGTAAATGTATGAATGTAAAGCTCCTCCCCCGTTCGAAATTTTATCCCTATCAATGCATACTGATTATACATTTAGGCATCTCGCGTGTGATTTCAGGCTGGTGGCTGGGCGATCGTAGTTTCGAAAGCGTTCGCCGTCCGGCGCGATATCACGAGGAGGATAATACAGCTGTGGTATCGTCGTCGTCGTGGGAAGCTCAGTGAAATCGCGTGCGCGACGAAGAACGAGGAAAGAAAGCGTGAGAGAGAGGGAGAGAGAGGGGTGAGAAAGGTGAAAAGAGAAGAAAACCAGAAGAAGACGAGGAAGAAGAAGAAGAAGAAGAAGAAGAAGAAGAAGAGGGAAGAAGAAAGAAAGAAAATTCGGGTTCAATCTCTGCGCTGTGAGGAAATATTCGCGTGACGCTCAACTCGAGCGCGCTCGCGCGCGCGCGCGCGTCGTCTTGGTCGTCGTCAACTTGAGGTTGTATCCCTCCGTCGATCTGTCCTCCCTCGATTTCCTTTGTCGAACAAAAACTATTCCATCTCCTTCTCTCTCTGACTCTCTTACACACATACACAAAGATACACACACGTGGACGCATCAACGTTCTCGATTTTTCTCCCTTTCGGCCACTCGAAATCCTCGGCCTTTTCTTCGACGTCTCCACCGATCGTTCCGTCATACGTTTCATCCCTTTCTTTCTCGCTCCTCTCGCTTTTTATTATCCCCTCGGTCCTCTCCCACGCGACGAGGACACTCGCCATCTACTCACCCTCTCTCTATCACGAAGAGACGGACACACACTTATCCACCCACACGGTGAGAGAAAGAGGGGCGCGCGCACGCACACGGGTGACTGCCAGACGACTCGCCGTCGTCGTGGTCGTCGGTACTTGTCCTCTCTCTCTCTCTCTCTCTCTCTCTCTCTCTCTCTCTGACGCTCGCAGCGACACAGAATCCTACGGTCCGGTGAACGAAGGGTGAGTCCGCGCGAGTGTGTGAGTTCGAGTCCGTATAAAACCGCAGCTGGCCAGCTGCTCTTGCCTCGCTAGCGCCTCGTCGTTGGCGTCAAGCGTCAGTAGCGCGTAACTCGCGAGTCCGGCGTGTGGTCTCTCCGGCGTCGGTTTGTTACGAGCGTCTCGTTCCACGGGGAGATACGAGACGGCGAATAAACACGATCGTATAGTAGTGCGGGCTGGGGGAGGGGGTTGGCATAAGGTCGCGAAAGATGATCTTCGCGACGAGGTGAAATACAAAGCCACTCGGGAGGTTGAAAGTGATAAGAGGGACATCTGACGGTGAGTTTCTGCAAACGCAAAGATTCATCAGCGCCACCGGTGGTCACAGTTTGTACTGTATTGTATATTACGCATTACGTTACATACTCGAACACCACGCAAACACACACATACGTATCACGCACACAGGACAGAAATACGCATATGTACATAAACGCACGGACGTTCGATAATTCAACGTCGAGGAAACTTTAAAGCGTTTAAAAATCAAGGAAATCGAGATTATTAATAACGCGAGATCGCGATGAATACGAATTACGATAAACGTACGAACTTACGCCGTTTCCTATCGCCGCCTATATTAGAGAATAACTGCCGTATCAACGATACAATTATTTGTCGTAACGTTTACGACGTAGTTCTTTCACGCGACATCGTAATTTACGCGATGCATCAGGATGATTTGTCATCGGCACGTTGCGCCGGTACGACGAGACGTACCGAGGAGCTAGTCGATTGAATTTGACGCCGCGGCGTTCGTGGTCCGACGTCCTGCCGGTCCGAGAAGTGCGCGGGGTTCCCCGCGAGCAGACGACGGTGCGCGAGTCGCGCCATCAGCGCTCCTACGCCGGTAACGCGCGTGCGCACGGGCGCGCGCATACACGCACGCGCGTATCATAGATGTTAGGGGCGCGCGAACGCGCGTTCTCCTCAAGTACCGCGAGCATCGACTCGTCTCTCATTCATTAAACCCGAATTTGGATTGTTTACGTATATAGGATAATAAGGCGTTAGAGAAATATTTCTCAAGTCCGAACGTTCGGACGAACACTCGTTTATTCTTACACGCGTGTGTTTCGAGAAGTGGACGTGCGCCAGTGAATATTTCTTTCGTTCTTTACCATTTTTTTTAAATTGTTTTGCGAGCGTGTTTGTGTGCGCGCACGTGTGTGCGAGAGTGATCGTGAGTGACGACGAGTGAGGAGGTAATTTCACGTGGCTGATTACGTGTGGATAACGAATCGATTTTAAAGAAATAAGGGCTGCCAAGCGTCGAGTCGAGATGCAGCAACCGGCGATCGTTCATCTCCACGTGCTGTGCTGGTGCCTCATCGCTACCCTTGGTTTCGGCCTCGCCGCGTGGCAAGAGAACGTCAGGCCGAAGATGTACGTTCAGCTTGGTAAGTAGGATCGTAAATCGATCGAAACTTTTGACAATTACTGTCCTAACGAAGGACGATGGAATTTATGGTCGAACGTACGACCTTTCGTCCAGTTTCTCTCGCGATTACTAATCAATTGGGGATCTTTTATTTTTCTTCATTTTCGTATACATAGATTTCTTTTTACAACGGTTCGTCGAGGAGAAAATTACGAGATCGATCTAATCCAGTTGCTAATTATCGAATTTAATTAACGATCGCTCGTTATCAATTTTAAAAAACGAACGTTTCTTGTTTCGTTCTTTCGTATCTTTTCGTAGCGTTGTTCATTTTATTGAAATAATAGAGCGCAGCGAATAATCTTCGAGAATTGACCGAAAAAAAATAAAAATAAACATTTTCGTTTAAGGTATTACTATCGCTCATATCACCACTAAAATTGGGGGCAAGAGAGGTCAGAGAAAAATTATCCCGAACAACCCAAAAGAGGTGGAAATTGTTTTATCTAAAATGCTATGCAATCCTAATAGTTCTGACTCTCGAATGAAAACATAATAGTGTATAGTAAAATTAAAACAAAAATATTCACAAATTAGTTAAATATTTTTTAAAGTATCGGGCAGTAAAAGTTTTGATACGTTCCTAGCTGCACACATTGATATCGGACGTATACGCATGCTCGTACACTAATGTCCGACACTCAGTGGCATAAACGTGGCAACATCGCTGGTCACTGACGCTATTTTGTCGTGTTGCATACATACACACTGCGTGAGCCTACCGTGTTGAAATTTTCAGAAGGCAGACCGGTGTTGCCACACGTTATAATCGCCAACTTCTCCCCGATGGACTCTTATAATCTGTATTAATAATTTATTTATTTTCTTAAAAACTATACGTCAGAAATATTCCATTCTGGTATCATAAAATTTTTTAAATTCCTGACTATGAGTTCAATTTTTTTCAGAAAAATCCTGAATCCATTTTTCTTGTAATTTATGATAAATGAAACGCAACTTCAATTTATACGGGTTTAAATGCAGAAAATAAAGAATTGGTAATTAAATATCTCAAATTCTAGACGTCAGAAAATGTTTCGTCTTATAGAAAAGTTGTTCGTTTTAATGTCAAGAATATCTACACAAAATTTTAAGAAAATCCTATTTCAACCCAGTTTGCGATAGTAATACCTTAAGGTGGTGCTGTCGATACTGCAATAGTCAAATGTATATACAGTCATTTTCGACTTACGTAGTATTTAGAATAGGCAACGTCGCGATAGAGTGAGAGAGACAGAGATGGTCTGTTTTGGTATGTTTCACTCGAGAGGTGCGCAAAAGCTAGGTTAAGACTGACGGGTGACGGGCGCAGTTAATGACAAATTAATAATGACACCACGCGTAAAAAGATAAAAAATCTACCACTGGAAGGGCAAAAGGGTAACAAAAAAAATGTATCGCAAAAGGTTGCAACACATAAAAGTGGCAAAAAAGTCGAAAATTAAATATATAGTCAAAATTAAATATAACCAGCGATGATTTACTTGACTCTTTTTTGAGCTGGGACGATGCTTCTAATAAAATAATATTTTTGCAGTACTTGCCTACTGCTATGAAAGAATTAAATTTATTAAAAGGCTGTGTATCAACAGGTATGAGAAAAAAATGGTCGCTGCAAATGTGACTTACGAAATGCTTGTAGACGTATATAAACAAGATAAGTACAATGGCTTATCGAGAGTTTTGGGCAAAGATGAGAACGGTCGTGCTAAAGTGACCAAAAATAAAAATATATTACAAAGAATCTTCGATTTTTTCGAAAATCACGAAAAAAAACAAAAAAATTGTTATTTTTGTTATTATATTGAGTTGAAAAAGTATGGCTCTGTTAATAAAAGATTAATTAATAAAGAATCTTTATAAAATATATACTCCCATGTTTCATTCATTTTTTAATTTCGCGCGCATCGTAACCTCTTCGCGACGTTGCCACGCTACACTGAACTACAATATCAAAGTACATTTGGGATATTTATTTGTTAATTACGACGCTCACAGGCTCTCAACCTATAGTTTTAAGGATTCAAAATGTTGCTTATAATATTTTCTCTTATTCTACCCTTTTTTATTGAAATCTGAACGGTACTTTTTGCAAAATACAATAAAAACTGTGATTTCACATAAAACTCAATGTTAAATGTATGAAAGTGTCAATGCCAATATCTTTTTTCTGGTTCTCTGTAGCATCTTAAAAATTTAACTGGATCTTATTCTTATCATAATCTACTACTGTACCAAATTTTATTAAATTCTGAACGGTAATTATATAACCGACAGTACTACCTTAATTTTTTGCGTTTCGACGAATCCCGATGACGAAAAGAAATCATAAAAATCATAAGAATTACTGTCTATGGGAAAACGCAACGCTAAGCAAAGAAATAAGTATCGTACGAGAGTGACTCTCGGTCGAACGAGATTGAAGTGCTTTTGGATATAAAAAAAACGGAAATGTCGAAAGGAAAAAAAATGAAACGGAACGAGCTAAAAGATAATGGAGGAATCCAAGAGTGTCGACAGATAGGAAAATAAAAGAGATGGTGGCAAAAAGTGATGGTTCGTGTTATTATTACGAAGGAAAGAGAAAGAAAAAAGAAAGAAAAAATAGAAGATAAAAAAAAAGCGGTGTTCGTCGAGCACGGGTGTCAAGGATCTCGCAAGGTCGTTCGTATCGCGCACCGTGAAAAAAAAGGATGTCGAAAGAGGGAGGACGCGTGTAGTGAAAAAGACAAAGAAACGAAAAACAATAAAAAGTATTGTACAGGCGCGAGGGAGGCTATTAAAAGACAACTACCGTAACGAGTAAGAGCGAGAGGTGGAACTCGGTCCGACGACATCGTCCTACGGTACTACTCGTCGTTCGTGTCATGACCTTACGAGCACTAAACGGGTCACGCTTTAACCTGCACGTGACACCTTGCGATATATATCTACGGGGTGGTTATACCCTCACTACGGAACTGCGTGTACGTTTATGTGCCCTATCGTTGATTCTTCGTCGCACACTTAATTCTATTTTCAACAGTGTACACTCTCGAATGTACGTATACACGTGTAAGACCTTGATAGCAAAGTATTGTGTGTGTGTGTGTGTGCGTGCGTGTGTGTGTGTGCGTGTATGCGCGACTGTGTGTAGGTAGGTAGAGCTTATCGTTAACTCGCCGGACTTCCTGCTGACTAGGCGCGTTGCACTTATCTTCAAAAGTCAGGAGGTTACGTATATGCACATGGGTAACGCTTATATATATATATATAGCGAGTAGCTTCAGGACACTGGAATTACAAACCCTGAGGTATTAAAAAAAAATGTCGCGAAGATAAGAACTCGTTTGATGAAACTGATTGGCTATTTTTGGAAAAATAAACGTTAATTGAATTAATTAATGTTAATTGACAATTCGATAACCCTCGATGATGATTTCATCGATGGATTGGGATAATCAAGCGTTGTACGGTGGATTGTTGTTTCGTTGTCACGATCGTGGAGAGAGTTGGCGAGTTATCCTACGATTTATTAAATGTCAATGCTGGGAGGTAAACAAATCATGAGATTTCGATTCTGTTATTTTTTTGTTCGTTCGTTTATCGAGTACGACTGTAGGTGTGTAAGTTTGTAGCGGAGGAAAAAAAATAAGCTTTTCCACTCATTTCGCCCATACGACGTTTCGTATGTTTGAGGCTTTTATTTCGGGCAGGGTGTAGAGGGCACTACTAGCGTCTTTTTCAGTCGAATCGACTAACAGATAACGGTTAGCGAATCAGAATTAGAATTGTCGTTTATAATACGAATAAAACGTTATCTAGTGTCCAGTCTTGGGCAATTTCTCGGATGAAAGTTGGTAAAACGTGTCATATTTTTGTAGTTTTTCCATCGTTTGACCGACGAATTTCAATAGACCGTGAATTAGAGTGTGATATTCGTGTTGTACGAAAAAATTTATCCTCTCGAACTACCCCAAGTCCCGAAAGTTCATCACGACTTTGGACCGTTGAAGTTTTATTAAGAGGATTGTAATTTTTTTTCTCCGAAAAAACTTCATCGAAGTTTGAGTAATCGGAATTTTTTCGTACAACACGAGTTTTCCGGTTGAAAATTGAAAAAAAAAAAATTAATTAATCTTTCCAGTCTTTCCATCTTTCGATCAGCAAATCGATGTAAACTCGAAACGAACATGGTATATTCGTGTTCTACGATAAATTCGTGACGAAAATAATAAAATCATTTGTGAACAAAAATTGGATCGATTACTAATCGATTGTTTGATCAATCGTTAACGTCGTCTCGTTCCCGCTTACAATCCAAAACCGCGAGTTTTAATCAGTGCCCCGAAATTAATTGGACGACTAATTTCTATATTGTACAATTTTCGGAATCGAGAGAGCAAAGTTCATCCGGAAAAATCGTGATGTACGGTAGCCGAGTAAAGCGACGCGAACGACGTAAACTAACCGCGAAATTGTCGAAAAGTAATTTACACAGCGGTCCGTTTGCGTACTTTTCACAACTATTCGTAGCTCTTTCGCTGTTTTACCTATGTACATCCACTACGTAGGTACATATATATATATATAAATGGGAGAATGGCCCTTTCTCTTACAACTCGCAAATTGCTCGTACCAAAATGGATTTAGACCCGAAAGAAAAGGAGGCATGAATAATTCAGGCTGGACTCGCTCTCGGTCCAATCACTTTCGTTTCGTCTCTGCGTTGGCTCGTTCGCGTTCGTGAAACGAGGGGTGCATGCCTTTGCTCGTTCACTGCCGAGAGAGCTCAGCTACGAGAGCCAAGTAGCAGCAGCGTCGACGACACCGACGGAAAATGGACGGAAGTCGATCGAGGGTTGGTACACTCGTGCCGTGGATGGAATTTTATCTTCCGACGTTAAACCGTCGTGAGAGTGAGAGCGAAAGAGAGGCTGTCGGTTGCAACTGTCGCGATGATGTAAAACATAGAGGGGTGAGGGGGTTGGGGGTTGGCTTCGATTCTCGCATGACTCTCTAATCGTTCGTGCGTAAAAGTTCCGAGTTATCGATTCGGGAAATAGAAATTTAACGAAAGAAAAAATAATGTCTCTCCTTATCGAATATCGAGCGTTCGTTTACGCGAATCGGACAATTCCGTAGGGACGTACGAAGATCGACGTTGGTTACAGTCGAGGTTTAAAAATATTCGTTAATCCTGCTGGATTATCGAAAATTTGAGAGAAATACGATGCGTTAAAATTTTATTTTCGTCACCTCGAGATAAAAAAAAAATCTCGCTCTTGCTGGGTAGAAAATTAATGAAATTCTCGGTGACAATCGTCGAAGGGAATTCTTCTATCATAACATTTTTCTAGAATTGAAGCGAGACCAGGTAAAATTAATTAATGAAAAATACTCAAAACAAAAATGCGAGAGAAAGTAAGAAAAAAAAGGATAATAATTTCAACCTTCGCGAAGCAAAAAGAGAGATAGGACAGAGAATACTAGAGTGGTATTCATCTCTCTCTCTCTCTCTCTCTTTTTCTCCCATTCGCTCGCTCTTATCTCTTTCGATTTTCCTTCCGGCTCGCTGCTCACCTTTCTCTCTTTATTTTTCATGTTTTTTTTTTACTCTCTTTTCCAGTGTCGCTTGTCTCTCATTTCGCTCGATTCTCTCCTTTCCCGTCTTCGGTGGAAAAGCGAAGGCGAGGTGGAATGATAAGAGCGAGGGAGAGAGAAAGAGAGTGGGGAGAAACTCCCGAGTTTCTCCCTCCATTTTCTATGCCACCCCCGCGTCTACTTTTCTCGCCATCCCCCCTTCCCTTCTCTTTCACAACTTTATCGTGGCAGCGGTAAAACTTCTCATCCGTGCGATATCTAAGTATATATATATACGTATATATATCCCTATATACATCTATATATCTATATACTCGTCGCTATCTAAAAATATGTATATGCATATAACTTTACTCGGATAGAAAATATGGGTATAGCTCGCGCACGAAGCCAAGACCTACACGTTGCTCTATGTATAGAATGACAATCCCTCCATGTTCCAGTTTGACTTTGCGTAGGACTTTGGGTGGCACGAGAGATCCTTGGAAAACGTTTATTACGGCCATTAACCCAACCCATCTCCTCTTCATCCATCTCCCTCTGGGTAGCCCATCCATATCTCACAATACGAATTTGAAGCATCGAGAGAGCGCTTACAATCCATCTCCATCTTTGTTCTTCGATCGGTTTTCCATTCCTACGTCGTATCGTCCCTCTTTATAACTCGATGGCAAAGCTCGAGTTTCGTGGCCAAGCCCCTCCCCCACATCGCGTTCAATTACAAACCGATACTTACGAATGTTATAGTTCTTCGCCCATGTATAAATTCGATCGGTATTACTAATTCCCCTATAATCGAAACGTAATATCGGACGTAGGTACGTGAAATTTAACGACGAGTATATCACAACGATCGATCGTACGTAGCTCGTAAATATATCATATAAATATCGTATCAAAACCAGTCCACCCTTGTACGGTACAACGTGCATACTCGACAAAGGGGTGGGTTCGGGTGGTGGAGAGGAATACTCTCTTTCGCGAGAGTTCTCGAAACTGTGCCAAATGGATCGTGCATGTAACGCATTAAGATAATAATGATAATTCGTGTACGCGATGGTAACTAACCATTAGTATCGGTGATACTATAGCCAAGTGAGAGAGGCTTCGTGTGAAGAAAATAAGTTATCGAATGTTTGAAGAACTCGAAACTATGGCTTTACGTTTCGTTATACCTATATCTATGTGTACATATATATATATATATATATATATATATGTATATATATACCTACTTTATCAGTACATGGGCGCTCGTATAGATATACGATAGGTACCTAGAGATGTGGGAATAGTATATTTTAGAGTTGTTGGATATCCCGGTGCAATTTCTCATTTCTGCCAACGTCAGCCTCTTCATCGACTCTCTCGCCCTCTCTTTTTCTCTCCCACTGCGCTGCTAGTCCACCATTTATTTCAAACGGGAGTCCTCTGCTCTTTCGAGTAACGAGAGAGGGAGGGAGTGAGTGAGAGAGAGATTGCTACACCGAAGCTCTATAGCGATCTGGCCAACTATTTTTGCACGTTGGGAATTCTGTCTGTGTATTTGTATGTGTATGTATGTGTGTGTGTGTGCGTGTATGTTCGCGATATTTTTTTCTCGTCTATTTTCCCACGCGGCATGCGCGAGTATATCCTCGAATAGAAAAAGGACGCACCGCGATGGAATGATACGCGGACGAGGGAGGGGAATGACGCTGGATAACGGGAGAATGGTCGAGCGAGGGAGAGAGAGAGAGAGAGAGAGAGAGAGAGAGAGAGAGAGAGAGAGAGAGAGAGAGAGAGAGAGTAAGGGTGTAGCGGGATGAAGAGAGGGGTAGGTTATCCGAGCTTGCAACCTAGCATTGTCCCATTGTCCAGACTAAAAGGGTTTTTTCTCCCGCATTCGTTCTTCTTACGATGTTTAAAGAAGAAGAAGAGAGAGAGAGAGAGACAGACAGAGAGAGAGAGAGAGAAGGAGAGAAAAAAACACCGAAGCTGGTGCAGCTACGCTATATCCATACTGTGGGGTATTGTTGGACGAAGGAAGTTGAAGAGAAGTGGGATAGAGAGAAGTTGAAATAAATTTAAAAAAAACTGAAATGAAACTCTTCTACTTTTCCTTCTTCTTCTCCCGATAGCTATCCTTTTGAGCGTTCTTTTATTCTCCGAGAGTGTCAATGATACGATATCATCTTGAGAGAGACAGAGTGAACGTGACAAAGAGGAGAGAAAGAAAGGTAGTAGTGAGTGTGTGTGTGTATGAGAAAGAGAGAGACAGAGACTAAAATAAGAAAGTCATAAATGGAAAATCGCGTTCTGCCGACGTTTCTGGTGGTTGTGTCACCCTTGCCACACAGGGACCAAACCGGTTAACACCCCAAGCTTGCTTTATCGTATCGTATCAGACGTGATTCTCCATCTCGATATCCCAAAGTCACGAGAGTGAATGAAGAGAGAAAGAGACAGAGAGGTAGATGCAGAGGGAGAGAGGATATCGTTTCGTCTGCTACATTTTGGGGCCAAGAAGTCGAACAATGCAAATGCGGGAGCAACGCACCAGGATTCTCGTCTCGCACACGGTCCTTTCGCATCGCTTAAGGAGTAACCGCCAAGAGAGCGAGAGAGAGACAGACAGACAGACAGAGGCAGAAAGAGAGAACGAGAGAAGGAGGCAGAGGAAGGGACGAACAGAGAGAAGTCCGACGAAATACCAGACGCAAATTCCCCATGTGTGAACAAGTGAAATGTGAGGGAACTACACACCGACACAGAGAGGCGCGTGGCACAAACGCACCCAGAGAGAGAGAGAGAGAGACGCAGAGACAGACATACACTATATATATCGTACAGTGTAATCTAGATAGCGCAGTACGCGTATCGAGAATCTCCGGTAAAAGGTAAGGCCAGGCTGAGCCGGAAAAGCGTGTGCCTGCATCATCCCTTATAGCGGCTCGTCGAGCAATGGCGGAAGAGAGAGATAGAGAGAGCAAGAGAAAGGGAGACGGAGAGAAACAGAACAAGAGAGAGAGAGAGAGAGAGAGGTTTACGGACCACGTGACGGGGATGGTCGCCATGTTTGGAATAGGTAGATGGGCAAGAAGGGGTGGGCGGAGGGTGGTGGGGTTACGAGGGACGAGTTGGAGCGGGGTAGGTGCACAAGAGAGAGAGAGAGAGGGAGAGAGAGACATAGACGAATACAGTTATAGGCATATATCGTACGTTGGTAATCCCTCCAAGAAGTGGAGAACAGAGGACGGAGAACTGCGGTTATCCCAGAGCTCAGTGCGGGCAAGTGAGAATGAGATGAAACGAGAGATAGGCAGGGTGGAGAGGATCGACTGTATATATGACGCTGAGGTTGGTTGGACGATGGTGGGAGTGAGAGGGCGCAAGAGGGGTTGGGGGTTGGGGCGAGCGGTTGGATGGATGAGCGGTGGTGGGGATATATTCCCAACGACGAAACTCCGAGAGTTCGCGAGGATAGCCGAACGTCGCGCCATGTGGTCTCGTCCTCACCACCCACCCGACCCCACGAGCCACCACTAGAGCAGAAATCTGTATACATGTGTATATATATGTATATATGTATATAGTGAGAGAACGACGTTCTGCCGTCGTGCTTCCCTACGAATAGCGATCAATACCCCGTGCGCTGCTGAGAGCCAAGAGGGCACAAAGTTATGCACGAGGCGCGCGTCGGTGATGGTGGCGATGATAATGGTGGTGGTGGTGGTGACCGGAGACGACGCTGGCATTTTGGAGGTCACCCATCTCTGTCTCTCTCTGTCTGTCTGTCTCTCTCTCTCTCTCTAACGCTCTCTTGGTCTCGGTTCACTGTAACGACGCATAATATCTACGCTATCCTGATTATGATGGGGTACTCGTGAGATTAGGGGTGGTTTCAAAGGTGTACCGGCTTGATAATCAAATGTGGCTTTACCGATGACGATAAATTGTTTGGAAAGGGTGGAAGAGGAGACGGGAAGGGGCCGAGTGATTGCGATAAGGGGCCTGCGGTTTTGGCGAATCTCATGTTTTATGCGCGGATTATCGGTTGAGCTGGGGTAGAGAGGGAGGGGTATGAAAATTGATCATGAATTTCGAGAAAATGTTAACACACCGACGTGAATGACGTATGTATATAAGTTTGAATGGATCGAGTTTAAGCGAACTCGTCTTACTTGGATATGATGAAATTGAGAGAACGACAGTCGTTCGTTTGGCCAATGAGAGTTTTTACGATTTGATCTCTATCTCTCTCTTTCTCTCTCTCTCCTTCTTTCTCTTCGTTACCCTTTGATGTATAATATTCCCTCTCGTGAATACGTCGAAAGAACAGTGGGAGATTAGTGAAATTTCAGCCGGTAGCGGTTTTATAATGAAACCCGCGTGAGCGGTTCGCTCCCTTCGCCTCGGCACCGTAGCGGTTTTATAATTAAATGCGCGCGACTGATGACGATGAATCGTTCGAAGAACGTGGGACGGAAGCGAAGAAACTCTGTGATGAAAGACGTGGGATTTGACACGGTTCATATTGCTACGTTCGTGTTAATCGAGGAAAACTAGATAGACAGTGAGTTTGAGTCAAGTATTAAAGAATACGTTCCGATTATAATTCAGAATTAATCAAGATTGGGTCGACAATTTTTGGGTTTATCGGGATCGTAAATAAATTTAATTTCTTATCGTTGGAAAATTGTTATTAACGACCAAATTTCAGCCAACCGAGAACGAATAGAAGATTTTAATTATGAGATTTAAAAAAGCCTCGTCGACAACATTTTTATCCATAAATAGTCGAGTGATAAAAACAAAACAAAAAAATTCCATTTACTGATAACGATCATAAATTCGTTCGGTAAATGAAAAAAAAATGATGATGACGTAAAACTGTTCGATCGCGCGATTGAAATTATTGGATAAATTAATGGATCGTTGGATTGGCAGGTCGAAAATAAATATATAAATTCTCGTGGCACGTGGAATGATCGATAAATTTTTCACTCGCCAGGATAATTAATCGTCTCGATAAATTTATCAATCGTTCGAGCCTTATTAAACGTCATACGCGCCATCACGTAAAACGGTGTTTCCTGAAAATCTCGAAGGATATGATCGAACGCGACAAGACATCGGTAATTTATCAGCCCTTGTTCGCGCGTCGTTTCACCCGCGATCTATCATCTCCGCATTTTCTAGCATCATTTTTCTCGACTCGTCGCACACACGTGCGATTCCCAACGTATTTTAATTATTACCTCGCGCGCATACATTTCCTTTGACAATTTTACAGATTTTTCCGGTAAAAGGGTAGTTACACAGGAAGTCATCGTTACCACATGCCCGGTTTCACCTCCGGCTTTATTCGCTACTGTGGAGATTTTTTTTCCTCTCTATTTCTCTCTCTCCCTTTCTCTCTCTCTTGGGATTTTATAGAGAGTCACTCACGCACATGTAACGTTGTAAAAAAGAAAAAACTCTATCGTTGAAAATGCGTACGTAGTAATTGCGTTGGGAACGTGGATTGGACGTTTTTTCCGAAAACGTTTTTTATTCTTTTATTATTTGCTCAAACATTTTTGTTCGTAAAAATTTACCATTGTTACCAAAAGTTCCAATTTTTCGAAAAAAATTATTATTTTTTGCCACAAATTGTCATTTTACCGCAAAAAAAAGTAGAAGCTACTTTTATCAAAATAATTACCCTCTTTCCAAAAATCTATTTCGTGTAAATTGTTAAGTGATAAACCGTTTCTATCAAGCGGTGATCTTTGCACGAGTAACGTTTCAATGTAAAGGTGCGAAGATTTTCGTGATCGACAGAAAAAAGAAAAAAAATCTACTCTTTTTTTAAACCACCCTAAAATTCATATCTCTCTTTCTCTCTTTCTCCCTCGCTGCGTCTGAGGATCGAATCGTGTCGGCCGATGTTGGCTTCGGTGGCGTAAAACAACGAGGATAAAAAAAAGGGACATTGATGTAAGCGGTGTGGCAAGAGAACGGCTGGAGGGAGGGGGATGTGCGCTGCAAAGAGAAAATACGAGAGCGATGCTGACGACGCGATCTAAGCGCTGTCTGCCGCGCGACGTATGCACGAAGCGCCCGCCACGATGGTTGACGGGTATATGGCAGCCCCGTTTCCGCGAAACGGATCATCAGGGGCTTTATGTCGTGAGCTCTCCATCAAGGGAACATACACGTACGCGGTATAGAACGAATGAGAAATGTGTGAAGGATAAGGGAGAGAGACAGAGATAGAGAGAAAGAGAGGGGGGCAGAGAGAGAGAGAGAGTGGAGACACTCACAGTGAGGGCCCTGGTACGACATGTGCGCTCATTGTATGCGCGCGATACGATGGTGCTTCTCGATGCCACAGGGGTGTATAGAAGCGAAAAAAAGGAGAATAAGAGCAAAAAAAAGTAAAAAAAAGAACGTCAATCTTTTATCATTCGCTCTTTTGCGTCAATTTTTAATCCCTTTTCTTTGGGACATTCTCCGCCTCGTAAAATCATCGTATATGTGCAGATACGTCCAGAGAGACAGAGGGAAAGAGAGTGAGAGAGCGAGGGAGGCAAGGGGTGAAGATACATGAAGGATGTAATGGTTGAGAGGCTGCGTTGCCACGAAGCGATTTTTATCCTCTGTGTACTTAGTTTTTCTTCTCTCTCTTTTTTTTTATCCTCTCTGGACGACCATCGAGGTATCCTTGTACATATATATATATATCTCCATACACGGGCATGTATATATGTACGTGGTGATCCGTTAGTAGCCACGTTGACGGTATTACGGGGTCGACCGCCCGAGCCGGCCAATGTCGTCCCGAAGGAATCGACGAACCCAAAGAGCGAGGAAAAAAAACATTTTTTTTTAACGAGGAAGGATACAGAGGAAGAAGAGTGATCGCGCAACGAGAGACTCCGGGTTGGACGATACTGCAGCCGCTTTCTTTTTTATCCCTCTCCTATCCATCCATCCCTCTTTCCTCTCTTCTTCCCTTACTCTCCCTCTCTCTCTCTCTCTCACTCTCTCTCTGTCGCTATCTCTATCTCTCACTCTTTCTCTCGATATCTCTCTCTCTCTCTCTGTCTCCCTCTAATAATCGTAACCTGCAGCAGGAAAGCCTCGTCGATCCTTCGGTATATACAGTGACGCAGGATTTGCATAGGTATAGTCTCGACTACACGTCGTTGGCGAGAGGGTAGAGGTGGTAGAAGTCGATGGGGAAGATAGGTCGAGTATCTGTCCCGAAGTTTTATATTACGTGTTTCGGTACAGCTCGGCACTCGCATGGAAAGAGCCGCATGCGGCAGTATTATGCTACAGTGGGCACCGAAGTGTCGTATATATTTTGAAAAATCGGGGTTACGACCCGATAGAGATATAAACGTGGTTGAATTTGGAACGAGATTGTCGCGAATAATTATTCGTCACGATATTGGAATTTTGATTCAAATAAATCGACGAAGTTCCATCAGGAATCGAATTATTTGATCGAATATATGAAAATGAAAAAAAAATCTAATTTCTCTTATCGCAAAAACAAGAAAATTTTGATTCACGAAAAACATTTTTTGTATTTTTTAAATAATTTCGAGTTTTTTATCATTGGAATATTTTTCAAGCTCGTATACACTAGATACACGAATATTCTACCGTATACTTTTCTCATTGCTGTTAGCTCACGTACGCGAGCGCGCTTACGTGGACGAGCAAGAGAAGAAATAAACATCGAGAAGGATCTTCCCTCTCAGGGCTGATGAAAGCAAAAGAAAGTAAGGGAAAGTCTCAACGGGTGCGTATATGGGAATGGGGGTGGGGAGGGTATTCCCCTGAATCGATATAACGTTGTATGGGCAGATCGAGTGAGCGACCGTTTTTCTTTTTTTCTCTCTTTTTTTGCCCCTCTCTCTCTCTCGCTTTTTTTTCGTTTTCGGTCTGCTACCCCCGCGATCCTACGTATACAACACTATACCCCCCTCGTTCTTTCGCTTGCTAGCATTTTCGTTCCGTGGGATTTATGGCACGTGTGCGATTTCCCTCATCGGTTTCACGGTTCCTAAGAGCCCCCACAGACTCGTCCAGAATGCCCTCTTGAATCTCGATACATGTTGATATATATGTGTATATCTATATATATATATATAGAGAGAGAGAGAGTTGTGTACACAACGATCAAAAAGGGCCCCCGTGAGATCACTATAGGAGTGCATTTCGGGGTCGAAATCGACGGAAGTCTGACAATAGCGCACCTTTCCACAATTCCACGACTCGACATTACGAAAAATCGAACGACATGTACTGGAATATAATTTGTTTTTTTATTATTGACTAATTTTTTTTTACCATAATCATTACTTTCTCGTTATAAAATAATTTTCAATAATTTCGTCGAGGCAAGAAAGGACTTTTCATTTTTTGGAATAAGATGGAATCGATAAAAAATAACAATTAATTTTTCAAATCGAGTGGTCAAATTTGCATTAATTAAAAAATAATTGGACGCTCTATTAGGTAGAAAATGGTTTTCGTGGTAGTTCAGTCGAAACGGGCCACATTTCCGCTCCGAGACGAGATTAGATGCGAATGACAGGGGAATCTTCCGGTAGGGCAACTCGACTTGAACGTTAATACGCTACGGGTGCACGGTTAAACGTATATATCACATATATATATACATATATGATATATGTATGTACGGATGTAGGGCGAATTCTCGTACCGAGACACGTATCGATTTTGAAAAAGAGAGGGGATAGAACTCTTGGCTCACGGGGTGGCTATTTTCTCCGCCCTTGCAATTGGCTCACGCTCATCTCTTTTTCTTCGCGACGTGTCTTTGCAATGAATTTACCCACATTTCCCACGGCTCTTTCTCCATCCTCCACCTTTCATTTCATCTCTTCTTATATTCCAGGAGAACGAGTTCTCGAGGAAAAGCCAAAGGACATATTGCCATTTGTTTAGTATCAGACTTTATTGGCAATCGAGACTATGCTCCGAGAATACCGTAGATAGGAACGTAAATTCCGCTTATCGCTCGTGGGACTCCCCCACCCTTCCTTTTTTTTACTCCGACGTTAGCGACACGTGCTCGATCCTTTTTACATAAAAAAACGAAAAAATCAGGTATATTTTCCCATCGCCGGTTGCCAGTTTCTAAGGAGAATTTCCGTACAAGCAGCGACAGGATTGACTACACGTTTCTCGAGAAATAAATAAACGAAAGAGCCGTGCATAATACACGAACACGTGCAATAAAATGCGGAAAGCACATTGTACACATGCTGTACGAGCGTGTGCTCGATACTTCGGGCATCGAGGTTCCTCCCACGTAAGAAAAATTCACGTCACGCGCATCTTGAAATATCTGGATACGAGATATTTATGTCGAGATCCTGGTGCCGGATTTGGTATTGGG
Organism: Netelia inedita; assembly: GCA_964017225.1. Classification (NCBI taxonomy): domain Eukaryota; kingdom Metazoa; phylum Arthropoda; class Insecta; order Hymenoptera; family Ichneumonidae; genus Netelia; species Netelia inedita. Next base: position 9,271,612 of record OZ024922.1, read on the forward strand.
GGAGAAGGCCGAGTGGTGGCGGCACTGATCACAATATGGCGCCCTCGCAGAACGCAAATGTTACCTTGACGAACATACGATAGACATACCGAATCGTAAACTTGCGTACTTGCCGAGAGGTGCGAAATCTCGCGTCGACATGTCTCTCGGGTATCACGACCAGCGCCCTTTGGCTGTCGTCGTAAATATTATATACCTACGATATTCATTCAATTCGCTGTGGTACAACGAGTCCGGTATCGACCGAGGCAGCCGTAGATACATACGACTAACCGAGAAAAAATATGAGGTCTAACTAAAGAAAAATAAAGAACATAACCTAGAAAGTAAGTGAACCACTGCTAACCTAAAAACACACGTGTCAAACGGTTACTGGTAGGTAATAAAAAGTACTTATCGATTCGTGTTTCCATTAGGTTCCCACAAAAGAATCACGCTTGTTTTCTTTACCGACGTGTCCATGACGCTTTGATACGTCGAACAACTGTCCATACGACCGATCCACCCACGCTCACCTGAGTTGAGGGCGCCACTATAGAACAACATGGCGGCTAGGCGCGAATAACAATAGTGGTTGTTTCCATCGTGACATCTGGTATAACAAAAGTTAACTACGCATTCTTCGTGCCCATAACCGATAATTTTCAAAAATCTTTATCCTAGCCATGATATTCAATGTAAACATAAAACGTGCCGTTATAGTTGAAAATTTTCAACCGACGCGGTTCAGCCGGACATTTTTCCTTCCTATCGATCGGTAATACAGATATACTATATCCCCGCGCTGTTAAACTTGTCACGGCTAGTAACGTTTACAGCTTTCCCTGGAATATCGGAGCCCATCAGATTCCAATAAATCCGTATCGAATACGATACGAATAAAAAATTCTATCAGCCAGCCAATGTTGCCGTTTGGACTATCGCTTTCTCAGGCTATAACGGCAAATGAAATTGACCCACAGCCATGCGTATCTATCTCCGATATATATATAGATATATCTACCCGTACATACGTACATACATATATATATTATTCTCGACAACAGTTCTCGTATATGACCGCGGGTCATCAACTATCGGGATTCTCGCTGGTCTCTCGCGTCCTGCGGCACGCTAAGCAATTAGGACATTAACTCTGCTGTCTGCTGGTGCAACATAGCAGAGTGCGGGGGTGGCATACAGCACGATTCGGCCAATGGTACACGCGAATCGGAAATACTAGCGTGTTTCGAGGTATCGCAATTAACCGCACACATACACGCAGTGAGCGTGCGTAATGGGACACACGTGTCTCACACGGCATCGTCGAGAGTCACACACCCACATACAGCACCGCAGTTTCAGCTTCTGTGGCTAATGTTACTACTCTCTCTCTCTGTCTCTCTCCCTCTGTCTCTCTCTCTCTTCATGTTCGCAACGTGTTTGCATTTTCTAACAAAACATATCGGTGCTACACTTGGAAAATACGTGCCCATTCTCTCGGGGCTTCTTTGTGTCGGGTATTAAATGCACGTGTGCTCTCGAGGGCCAGCCGACTATGTAGAAATAAATCGATCTGAATAAATCGCAAAACAAAAAAAAACGAGAAGAAAATATTATTACGACGACATTGCGGTAAACTACCACGAGAAAAATGAATTGGATGCAAAGATCAATATCGTTTCATTTACGAGGAGAGAGCCCTTTTCTCTTCGCCGAGCAATTCTCGGTGGTTTACCATCGAGTCAGCGTTTTAGAAAAATGTTCTTGTGTTCATTTTTTTTTCTTCTTTCTTTTTTTACCTTCTCTCAACTCGAGAGCTTCATTGACATTCAACGAGGTGACGAGTAGGGCTCGCTCCACCACCACGGGCAAATCTCTGTGAAAATGTCGCGTGGGAATGACACGCTCGTCGTTTTTAGGGGATCATTCGTAATGTTACGATCATTCCACGTCGTTGCCAGATATTTCTTGTTTCTTTCGTCTCTCTATATCGTGACCGTAGTGAACGAGGGATGAATTTTGGAGAAAGAGCACCGACGCGCCGGGTCACAGACTCGGGTATACGTAATAAATGCTCGGAGTGGGGAAAATGCTGGTGCACCAGCAGCTATGAGGGAGTTAGATGGACTGCGCCAGGGACAGGAAGAGAACGACGAGATGGGAGAGCGCGAGGAGGGTGGTTTGCCCGTGGGGTGGCTTTGAGGTCGGAGTAAGCACAAGAGGGAGAGAGAGAATGGAGGAACGAGGATGCGAGGGTGGTGAGATCGGCGCGGAGGGGACCGGGTGGCTCTCATTAGGAGCTCTAACGACCCGAGTGCAAGTCCCTCATTCCCCAACGTGCTGATTCACTCTCTGTCTCTCCTTCTCTCTCTCCGTCTCTCATACCCATCAATCCCTCGTTTCCTTTAGCTCTCGACTCACCCTTACCTCCTCCTCCTCCTTCCTCTCTTCCCCCTCCACCCTACTCTCTCTCTCTTTCTCTCCCTCGTTCTCTTCGATCCGTCTCGTAGTATTCATTCTCACGACGAAATCAGGAGAATCCTCGGTGTCTTGAATGTTGACGTTCGATAAAACGGCATTGGGATTTTGCTTAATACCGCGTCATTAACCTCCCTTTGGTCAATTTCAAGACGTTGAAAGTACTTGTACCACTTCCATCTTACCTCGCGCCTTATCTAACCATAAAATATTACGATACGAAGAATTGTTCTTTTTTTTTGTTTTTTATGTGATTTTTGTCGCGATTGTTCGTACACGACGATAGTCATAACGTGTCCAAGATAAAAGTTATAATGATAAGCGATGTTATCGATATCAACGCGAACCGATAACGCGACTGGATTATTCACTAACGGAATTTCCCAATTAAATGCGCGAATATATTTATATTTTGGCACGGTAAGAGAATTATGTTCGTATGTAAGAATATAAAAAGATTTTTAACTCTTTACTTAGAAATACGAATTCTCTGATATCTTTATATTTATCTATGAATTATGTGTCTCCAATTATGTCTATATATATATATATGCGGCTCTAACGCTTCTATTAGGCGCGCTCTGATTAGACCAACTTTAAACATTTATATCTCATAAACTATTGAAAATATCCCTAATGTATATTTGTAACTTTTGTTTGTAATAGTCCCATCTACTTTAGAATAAATTGTACTATACTTTATGAAATTCACCCTATATATATATATATGTGTATATATTACAAACGTCAAATATAGGAAAATATCTGGTTGAGCGATCGCGCATAATTTAAACGTCATGTTAGAGGGAAAATTGAATTTTACTGGATATCCGTTGCCTCTCTCAGTGAACGAACTCGACGACAGAGATGCAATTATAAAATTAAAGATGGCTATATGTACGAGCACGAGTGCGGCTGACCTGCAGCCTGGAGGGAGACGGTGAGTAACGAATGCATAGAGGGAGAGAGAGAGAAAGAGTGAGAGGGAGAGAGAGAGCGTTGACGTAGTCGCCCGATATGATTAATAGCCTGGAACTGAAATGGTCGAATCGCCCCAGCAAGCGATGTGAAACACGCAAACGAGCTACGGTCGTCTCTCGTACTGCCAAGGTACCCGTCATTTCCAGCCTGTTCCACGTTACATATACATATATATATATATATATACACAAATTTATATGTATATATATATATATTGACGAGTAAAAAAAAGTAGAAAAAGAATCAAGCACCGCGCTCTTGTTACACGAATTTTAGTGGACTCCCTGACGATTTCCGGGAATACGATTTCGCAATTTGCTCTCGACAACACCCCCGTGCGCACTTTGTTGTACACTTTTTTCTTCGTTTTCGTTTCTTTTTTGTCTTGTTTTGTTTATTGCCCAATTTCATTTTCCGGACGTCGGCCAGCTATCGTTCGCTGCTGCACGAATCGATTTTGTATCACTCGTGCATTATTTTCCGACGCTTCGATGATTTGTCCGTCGATATACGAGACGTTTCGATAAATAGAAGAAAGAAAAAAGTACTATCGTGATCAAAATCACGGGGATTTTCTTCATTTTTATGGAAGAACGCGAAATATTACGTTAAATATACGTTAAATCGTGATTGGCTCGTAACGTATAAAAGGGATGCTCAAAGCTTTTAAATAGTTTCACGGTTGTCTCTACATTCTCAAAGAGCACGAGCTATCCCTATTATCTTCACTTTCTCACCGTCACTCGAAGCGACCTCGCGTAAACTTCTTCACGTCGTTCCTTCACACGAGAATCTATATAAAGCCTAACATAAATATATCTATATATTCTCTATAACTAAGGGTTATCTCTGCCATTCTCCATATCCTCGAAATACCGTTTTACCCAGAGCTCTAACTTACGTATAGAAGAGAGACAGAGACAGACTCTGGAAGGGATGGAGGACTCACCCCGGTAATGTGCAGTTGGTTGTAAATTGAGGAGTTTGCATTCGCCCAGAGAGTGAGAGAGAGAGAGAGAGAGATCTAGAATTCACTGTATGTATATCAGCACGTTGTACGAAGCGAGTAAACAGCCCGGGCGCGCGCCACGTATATGTACCCACATATAGAAATGTTCTATGTCATACTGCAATGTGGACAATGTGGGGAGGCAAAGCGGTCTTCACGGGGGATATCGTACGGTGTAGTAATTTCTATAAACCGGTACTATATCCCTCCTCGTACTAGTCTATGTTAAAATCCTCTATAGCTCGTATATGTTCTATACGCGTAGCTTCGTACGCGATATTCGTCTACACATTTGTTGGCCCCTATGTATAGAACGGATTTTCATAAATGTGTCTACGTGTACATATTGCATTATAGGTGCGAAAACGAGCGAGATATGTAAGTAAACCTGAATGCTCTCCGTGCTCGTGATACTTTGTGTCGTACTAACGAACACATATACACACACATATAGACACACACGTACGATTTTACTCTCGATACCGTATCACACACAAGCATCAACAGTCCCTCTCTCTCTCGCACGCTGGATATATCCTCTTGTTTCATTATACGACGTAGTCAGCCCTCCTCCTCCTCCTCCCCTGGTGTATCGTTAATACATCCCCCGAGCTACTTGTTTCGCCGTCGTTACGGCCAGAGAGAGAGAGAGAGAGAGAGAGAGAGCAAGAGACAGGCAGGAGTAGCAGGGGGGAGGAGAAGGAGGAGGAGGAGGAGGAGGAGAAGAAGAGAGAGAGTCCTCGTCGTGACAGCGCGCGCGAGGGTTAAGGATGAAACACTCGTATCCTGAATTCTCGAGTAACTCCGAGAGAAGATCGGCCGACGTGTTCTCGTGTATGCAACCCCTGGACCTGGCGAGCGGCCTAACCCTCTGGTAGCTCGGTGCCTCGTTTCTCGTGTGCGAGACGTAAAATTTGTCGTTTGGGATCTTGCCGAGGCAAAATGTGTTTGCGCTCGTGTGTGTTGCGGGCTATGTGCTGTATCTCATTCCGTCTAATGCCAACCTATGTATATATGTATATATATATATATATATATATATATATATGTATTGTTATGTGCCACGACGAACACGCCCTCTTGATGGAGATGGTGTACACGTTTACTATCGAAGCTCGTTAGGACACTTTTCCTACATATATATATGTATATGTGTAGTGGGTAGTCTCGTATATATATTTTGTGCTCTTTTACTCGCTGTTGGTCGACCCCAGAGCCCACAGGACACTCTCTCTGATTTCGGAGTTTATAGAGCGGACTATTGCCTGTAATTGTGTATGTATATATATATAGAAAGAGAGAGATAGAGGGGCAAGAGTAATGGTACTGATGTTGGCAGTCTCACGAACATAACAATCGTCAGGCTTAACGAGAAAGGACGTCTACTCGTTTTGCAATGATTTTATTTTTTTGTTCACCATCGAGACCGTCCTTCGAAGTTTATACCATACCGCATTTGATTTCAAGCATTTGCTCGGTACGAATTTCATTTCAGTTTTTTTCTCTTTTCTCTTTTTTCTTCTTCTTCAAGGCATATTTTAAATTCGTTCGTGAATTCCGGTGAGTAGATTAATAAAAAACAGAAAGAAAATGAAAATAAAAGAAGGGTTACCCATGAGAAAAAATGAAAAAGGGAATGTAAAAATAAAAATGTAACGGTGATGAATGATGACATAAAATATGATATAAATTTCATTCAACGCGCGGAGTGAAATGCGTCGTTGGTCCTGCTGCTGCTGCTGCTCCTGCCGCTGTTACTGCTGCTGCTCTCGCGGTGTCATGGCTCCCGCGAGTGGAGTGAGATTTTGCCTCGAGTATACGTACGCATTGTTATATATGTAGGGAACGTTCGGGGGTTTGTGCCGCGCATGCTGGTAACGTCGACCGCCACGACCGCGGGACGGTAAATTGTACTAATCCCGGTCTCGGCTCCACTCTCGTCGCTTTCTCTCGCTTAACCAAGAGGTAGCAGGCTGAAAGAGAGAGAGAGAGAGAGAGAGAGAGAGAGAGAGAGAGAGAGAGAGAAAATACCGAGCCATACCACCGAGTTTCCACAATGCCGCGAAAAAACGCTTATACGGGGTATTTCCGGCAAATTTCAGTCCGAGAAGTAAATTTATGTGAAATTTTTTGAATTACGTAGCGGTACGCGTGAAAAAAACATCCCCTGTAGTGGCAAGAGTCATGAACACTCTCGATTTTCAATGATTTTTGTTTATTTCGTTGTACTGGCAATGATAAAAATAATACAAATTCATTCAACGATAAAGGTCGTTTTCGATTAATTCAAATGTTCTTTTTTAACCAAAATCAAATGTTGTAAAAATAAATAAGTTAGAATTTTTTTTCGCGGTCGATGAAAAATAAACAAAAAAGCTTGGAAACTTGCCATCGTTGTTTTGTCCATCGACGATGTAAGTTTGTTAAATGTTGCGTACGATATTTTGATCTTTTAGGGTTGAACTTTTTGTTTCAATATTTCTATAGATATTATACGGGTAATAATGGGCCCAAGTGGGGTGGCGAGCTCGAGGTGTTTTATTCGCTACTTCGGTGATTACGAATTCAACCCCTCTCGTCATGGATACGAACGGCATGCGTCATAAAACCAAAAACGGAAAAAAGAGACAAGTTTTTAGGGCAAAAAATTCATTACCCCATTTTATAACGCGTATAGAGGGATAGTCTGCGTCATTGATGCTCCGCGTGTTCACAAACGGACTTTTGGAGCGAGAAAATTGTCCAACGATGCCTGTGGACGCTTGCGCTCACGTATGAATAAACGCGTGAACGTGCAACACGATGCGTGAGTTTACTATTTATGATTAAATATATATATGTATGTGTATGGTTGTTACAATCGACGACTCTTTTCTCGATTTCTCTCGTTAGTGGCTCGAGAAAAAAAAATTGCCAACCGCATCGATAAAAAAAAAGACTGCGAACAGAACGATACGAGATTTACTCCGCGATTATCGAAACTCGTCGTCGAGATCGCGTGAAAAGCTCCCCATACTTCACGATCGTAATTTTATCGCGACTCTCCGATTAAATTTCTTTCTCCCATGCGCGACGTAAATTACAATAATACGGGTCGATGAAATTATTTTAATTCACATGGTGATGACGTGTAAATTGTAGGCACGTGATTTGTGAATTTTCTATATTTCAATCGTGTCGAACGAAATAAAATAATTGAGTTTGACGAACGAACGTAAACAAAATAATCTCGAATTTTCTATTTCCCGTTGGCAACCTGACGTCTCGTCGATTTTACTGGCTCGTGCGAAATCTACCTGCGACACGTTTTACTCGTGCAACGACCACAGTAAACATGGGATTAAAAATGCTACGCGCAAGATTTAATAAATTTATCGCTGAGGCGAATTAACGTCTCATTTTGCAGTAGCGATTTGTACGAAACGTATCAATAATCTTGCCTCGATGTAACGCCGTTCGGGCGAACGGCGAGAGGTTTAAAAAGTCGTAGAAAAATAAAAAAATAAAATTGCGAAATTGATGTTCGTCGTCGAGAAAAAAAGTGCGCCACGTGTAATAGGTACTTGTTATTTTTTTTTCTCGTCGAGTCCAAGCGCGAACAGAGCGGCCCCCCCCTGCTCCCCCCCCCCCTCAGTCGTTACACCCGAGACGTAAAATATAAAGTTGAATAAGCGGCGCGTACATCGCATTAGCGAAGGGATTCGTTAGCATTTTAACGATGACGAACATCTTCGTGATTTTACGAGAACGTTTTATTTTTTATTTTCTCCACCGTCTCCCTGAAATTTTCCAGACTCGAATCGCCTAACGTCGAAAAACGGATCGTTACCGCGTTTGCGGTTTTTCTCTTTTTTTTTTAAACTTTTTTTAATCGCAAAAAAAAAATATACAATTTCGCGTCATCGAATAAATTTTTAAAACGTATTTTCACACTTTCTTTCGTTCTTTTGTTTTCATTAGGTTTTTTCAATCTCGTGATAAATTCGAGCCACGTCGCGTTAATAATTAATCGATACGACCCTTAATATTTTGATAAAACAAAATAAATCAAACGCAAAATACAAAATACAAATGTTTATTTACGTTTGTCGCGAAATTAACGAAATCGTAAATAATTGTATGGCACTGTGCGAGAGTATAATTTTATCATTCCATTTGTACGCGTCATTATTAAAAGCGTATTATATTTTCATTAACGCGCGAATGTGTTTTTCCCCAATTTTTGTTAGTATTGTCTTTTTTTTCATCAACGATAAAATGCATATTCATTGATTAAACGATACGTCGTGGAAAAAAACACACGCGCATACACCCCCAAACACACACACACACACACACACACACACACACACACACACACACACACACACACACACACACACACACACACACACACACACACACACACACACACACACACACACACACACACACACACACACACACACACACACACACACACACACACACACACACACACACATACGCACATTCATTTACATTCATCGACCACCGTGCATTCCTCGCATTCCACGTAACGCGCAACGTATTTATTTACATATTCGAGATGATTTTATAATACGATGCGCGAGAGAGATTATACCGCCTATATTTTTCACGCGAAAGGGAGGATTTCGGTTCGTTTGGAAAACGTGCATACGATTTATCGAAATTTCGCTCACGAATTTCGTCGCATTAGGAGTGATATACATATATATATATATAGACGTTTCGTCCGTTGGCTGTAACCTAGCCGGTTTATAGATGAATTTATACATGTACAATGTAGACGTAAGGGTTTACGACGACTGCATTACCGCGTTCGGGGGATTGGCCTCTGACGGGGATGACGGGGTTGGTGGAGGGATTTGAGAGAGGAGGTGGGTAGTCGCGGGGCTATGTAGCGGGTAGGGAGGAGGGTGTATTTCGCGAAAGGGCTCGAGCGATGTAACACGTGGACAATCAATATTGCAACGGTTTTTTGGATGTTTGCCAAGCAACGAGGGAGAACGGAGATAGAGACGAGAGAGAGAGCCAACGAACGCTCGGGCTGGGTCGCGTTGGGTGGGTAGAGGGAAGATGGCGCGAGGGGGAGGGCCTGGTGGTGGTGGAGGAGGGTTGAAGGCGGGCCAACCGTCTCTCTCGCGCTTCTTTAATCTTCGTAAAAGCTTCATTTATATTTATACCTATATCTCGTCTATACAAACTCTCGTTCATCTATCCGGCTATTTTTCACGGTCTTTTTTTTCGTTCTTTCTTTTTCTCTCTTTCTATATTTTGGCTCGTTTTTTTTGTTTTTTTTTTCGCTAAAAATCCATTTTTCACCGTTTTTCCGATCATTCTCTCTTCGTTCCACGATCGAGTTTTGCATTATATCGCTTTCGATAATGAGGTTCGAAGAGCATTTTGTGATTTTAATCCGTTCGCGCCAACGAATTATAGGCTGGAAATGGAAAAATGGAAAAATGGAAAAAAAGAGAGACATAGAGAGAAAAAAAACACGAGTATGAGAGAAAAAAACAACCCTTTACTTCCGACAACCTATCACGAAGCCAATATTATCGATTCGTTGATACAGTTATAGCAACGCGCGTCTGCACGGTTCGTAATTAACGCTTCTGCTAACCGAGTCCAGTTTCCTCCTCTCTGCCCTTCTCTCGCAGTCTCTTTCTCTCTCGATCTTTCTCTCTCCCTCTTTCTCTCTCTCTCTCTCTCTCTCTCTCTCTGTTCAACATCTCTCAATTATCGGATTTTTATTATTAACTTATTATTAACGCACAACAGCACCGACAATCCTGCCAAAATCCCCGAAGGAATTTATTTTGAGCAGGATCGCGTGAATAAAAGGGGCAAATAGAATAAGTTTAATTGCGCCGGTGAAATGCCAGGGGGGTGCTTAATTATTAATTATTATTTTCATACTTTACGATCGAGTTTATCTTTAGCTTTTTTGTATACGACGAGGAAACAAAATTTTATAATCGATAAGAGAATAATAAGCGTTCCTCATTCTGTGTCTAAAACCCCTGATCAAAAAACTTTTATTATTTAATTAAATTGCCTGCGAATAAAATGTTATTATTATTATTTTTTTTTATTTTTTTTGACGATCGGTCTTTACTACAATCTAATTTTGTGTGAGTGATCTCGAAATACGTTTGAAAAAATCCATTCTCAAATTAATCTTCGAGCTTATCGCAATTTTTCTCGATGATAAAACTTCGTTCACGTGAAAATCAAGTAAACGCTCAAAAAAATTATTTTCTATCGATAGGTAAACAAAAATGTACATATACCTACCTTCGAGGGTGTCAAATTTCTGTTGTTTCTTTTTTCGTCGCAATCAAGCGTCGCGCAATTTTGAAATTGCTCGTGAACGCGTATAATGCAGCAATAATTGCGTATACGGAACGGGTTAATTCCATCGCCAATGGAAAATGTGAATATTCCCAATTGCGTTAAAGCGTTTAAAGCGTGATCTCGTGATATCAAATCGCGAAAGTGTATATATAGCTTATATAATATCGTACACAAAAGTTTACACCTCGTCGCCTCCTGCTTGTTTCCCGGTTGTAACCTGAAAGGGCTCGTTCGCTCATTCACCCTTACTCTCTCTCTCTCTCTCCTTCTCTCTCTTTCTTTCTTCTCTCTCGCTCTCGCTCTCGCTCTCTCTCTCTCTCTCTCTCTCTCTCTCTCTCGCACTTCCACTCTTTCACTCACTCACTCACTCACTCACTCCTACTCCTCGCTTTCTTTTTTTCTCTCGGGGGTGTTTGAGCGTAAAACACAAATTATCCGCGTCGACCGGTTGATCGAATGCTCAAAGCTTGTTTCGCTAGGCTCGCGCCGGCTGCGAGGGCGACAGTGTATCGAAAGAGCTTCTGTTTTCCTCTCGAGCCATTTAATCTCGCGTCCCGAGACTCGGTTGCAATCGATCGATCCTGCGAGAGGGCCGGGGGGCTGATACCAGGCGAGGTCGAGTTGGGGGACGGGTAGAGAGAGAGGGGGCGGTGGAGGAGGGGCTCTTTCTACAGCCCTTTGGGATATCATGGGGGTAAGCCTTTCGAGTGACTAAAAAAATACGGGACAAAAAGGAATTCGAAAAGCAATATATCGATTACGGAGAACACCGGATGGTGGAAGGGCGAGGGAGAGGGAGTGAGAGAGTGTGAGGGTGAGGGAAAGGGGAGGGAGGGATAGAGAGAATAGAGCTCGAGCGATCCACTCGTTCATTTATTTTTCGTTCGCGCCACGCAATCGGTTCCAATTATTGAATCCCAACAAACTCTCCCTTCTCTCTCTCTCTCTCTTCCTCTCTCCCACGCCCCCTCTCTCTCTCTTCGTCTCCCTCTCTCGTTATTATACCGATTTTCGGTGGACTTCAAATAATTGTTAATTTTTTTTTCAATTAACGAAGACCCGCACATCCACCAGCCTGCGGATATATACGAGAAAATATCATTTTCAATATAACCGTCTCCCTTTCCTCTTTCTCTCCCCCCCCCCCCTCTCCCTCTCTCTCTCGCTCTCTCTCTCTATCGTTTCGTCTCGCATTCTCGATATCGCAAGGGACGTGGAGAAATTTTCGTCGTAATATTGTATCGGTATTTCGCGATACTCCACGCGCGCAATTTCTATCTTCAAAGCTCTTTCTCATGCGGATATATATATATCTGTGTATAAAGCCATTCAAATTTTCACGAAACGACAGAGCATAAAATCTACGATCGTAACGTTTACAACGAACTTCCCTCGTAATATAAGTCTTTCAGCTTGACTGATCGCTTTTCTCTCTCTCTCTCTCTCTCTCTCTCTCTCTCTCTTTCTATATATGTATATCTCGCCTCTATATAATATGTTCGAAATGAGATGACACGCACGTTTGGGACTCTCCGAACATCCGCCTGGCCTTCTCTCTTCGCCTTTCGCTCTCTTCGTCTTCGTCTCACCTGAATATTCTCGTCTCTCGGGACAGAGGATAAATAGGAAGAGCGAGAGAGAGAGAGAGTGAGAAAGGTCATTAATAATTTTACTGCATTCGCGCGCCTCTCTCGGCAACGAGGAGTGCAGCCTCGAACGTCTTCAGCCGCTTGCTTCGAGATTCTTCCTTCCGGTGGTCCCAATTCTCTATGGTCTCTCTCACACTCTTGCAAAGTCGTTCACTATTCTGATACCTACGCAGTTATTCCTACACGTACTCTTGGATGTATTTATCTATTAAAATATATATCGCTTCCATTCCCATCAATTCATATCTTGATGGACCGCCTCGAAAAACGATCTCTCTTTCGCTCTCTCTCTCTCTCTCTCTCTCTCTCTCTTCATTCGTTTTTGCCATTCTCACATTTTTATCGAAGGTAATAAAAGAGGGATTATCGTGAACATTTCAAAAAATTTCGATACCTTCGATACGCTTTTGCGAGTACGAGTGATGATTTATTTGAACAAAAAAATTGTTTATGGACATAGGAAAAATATTTCTATTGTTTCGACATTTTTACGTATCGCGGAATTCGCGTTGTTCTACCGTTGTTCGTTCATTAGTTTTCCGATTTAAAAAAAAACAGTTTTTTTATTGTACGCGCTGTGTTTGACCCTTCGACCACAAATAAATTATTCAATTCAATATTGCACGAGTCGAGGAGTTGGTTTGATTTTTGTTCGTTAAAAGTTATTGGAGTTTTCAGTTTGTAAAAATTAATTTCCATAGAGGTTCGCGAATGGTAATTTAATTAATTAATATAAATTCCAAATCCTTTTTCTAGATGAATGTTTGTTTTTGCGAAAGAGCAACCCAGATATGCGTGGAACGAAACATGGGGGATGAAGCACTATGTTGGCTGTCTGTAGATTGGACGTGGCGATCTATTTTCCTATATACTCTCGCCTTTCATATTTCTGACTGTTTCTTTCGTACTGTAAAAATATAAAAATTCAATATCTTTTTTTTTTCGATGAATCCGTTCCAACAAGAGACTAAAAGTGCCGTGACTGAGGAACCCTACGAAATAAGCGTTGCGACTAATTTATCTCGGTTCGGATGATTCGTTGGTTCGCGCAATTGCGATATACACGATTCCCAGATGAATAGCAGAGTAGTAAAATACATAACGCGAACTCTCGCAATGAATCGTTAAATCGATTTATTATTCAGCGCCCCCAAAACTCTCTCGCCTACGCGCCTCGAGCCTGCTTCTCGGTGTACGTTTAATATCCGCGCGGCCTACTCTTTCTCTATCTCTCTCTTGGGTCATTCAAATTTCCCGCTTTTATTCCATTTTATGGCCAACTTTCGTTCCAAGAAAATTCCTTTCCCCTCGTTAAATTTGGCTCACATCCTGAAATAATTATAATGCACAAATTTGTCCCTTTATCGACCGATTTTCTCGTACCTTTCGTAAATTCAACGGTATCAAAATAATTTTTTTCGGTCCGTTAATATCGTCAAAATAATTGAATCTTTCGGCGATTGGAACGAACCCGATGAAATTGGAATTTTTTGTACGAGTAACGCGAGATTTGCGAGTGTGTAGTTTTTTTTTAAAATAATAAACCTCTTTCTTTTCATCGTATTGAATAAAAGTGAATTAAACGAAATTACAAAAAAATTGTTATTCTTCGCTAGTGGCTCGTGTTACATTCGATTAATGCAACGTTATGTGAAAATCGATGAACGACGGAGATGGAAAATAGAGCGCGTACGAGCTAATTCATCCTATTTGGCTTTACTGGCGTTTCAACCCTCGTCGCGCGAGTCGATATACCTCGGATTTCCATGCTTTAATCCAATCTGATGTCTCTCTATAGAAACACCGAGATGTGCGTGTGAGCGAAATCGCTTTAATATAGCTCATTAGAAAGTTTCCTTATGCCTTGATGCGCCAAGGAGGGAAGGGTGGTAAGATAATGCCGCACAGTATTCTCTACCCCCTCTTTTCTTCTCTCTCTCTCTCTCGCTCGTTCTCTTCAACCTTCTATATGTAAGCTCGACGATCTCTCCTGTGGGCTGGTATATTAGATAGAAGCGGACACGGTGGCGAGGGTCCGGGCGCGTAGAGCAATTAACCAGCTCGATCATTATGCTGCTTCTGGGCTTTCAAACCTACAAATGCACATATATATATATATATATATATATATATATATATATATATATATATATATATATATATATATATATATATATATATATCGAGTTGGTGAATTAATTAGTGACGACTAATTGCGGGTATACGGGCGTGAATAAAGCGACGCGAAAGTGCGGTTAGTCGGTGGAGCTAGATGCGTGTCCTTATATATAATTGTCACCGTCACAAATATATCCGTCATCATATAATTTCGATCGTAAAACAATTCATGAACGTCAAATCGCACGGATTAGATACTCGCTCCGATTTTCGCGCCTCGATTACGTCGATCACAACGAATATTAATTTCACGGAAAACTTTCCACCTCGTACGAATCTCTTGTCGACCGTTTCGACAACGCATCAGTGCATATTGTACCTCGAAGTGTAATATCGATTACAATTAACGAAAATTAGAGTAATATGTGAAGAATTTTATTTTTTAAAAATTTGGAAAATATTACATCCCCGGAGAGTTCAATATTATTTTCTATAAATAATAAATTAATAGGTTTATCGTAATGACAATTACGATATTGATTGTTTATATTTTTTTCTTTTATTTTATTTTTTTAATTTTTAGGATAATTTCTCGACAAAATTGTTGTCGATAATTTAATAACTCGCGAATTCAGCCGTACGTTTCGCCCTTTGGTCGAGACTCCCAGCTAAGTCGATACCATACGATTGTACAGACCGGTACAAAACGTCTTCTCCCTCTCTTACTCCTCTCTCCCTCTCTCCTTTCACCCTCCAACGAAAATAAAAGTATAAATAAGTATGACAGTGAACTTTATTACCTCACACCACTTTCCTGTCCATTTCGTTCACTCGTTTGCGTGCTGCTCATCCCCCCCCCCTCCCCCTCCCCGACTCTCCACCAACCCTCGATTTTGCCATTCCGTCGATCACCTCGTTCCCTCATTCTCTCTCTCTCTCTCTCTCTCTCTCTCTCTCTCTCTCTCTCTCTCTATTTATATATATATATATATATATAGAACTGTCGCAAATACCATAGTACGCGTAATATACAACACAATGTTTGGTCGTGTATTGGTATTTGCGTGTTCTCTGCCAGCGTACACACAGAGTCGTGGGATCGCGCTGTCACGCGACGCCCCGACAACGACGACACGCAAACCCATTTCAATGGTAATAAGCCCGGTCTCGTGAGCAACCCTACGGTTCTCCCCTTCACCCCCTTTCCACCCGCTCTCTCTCTCTCTCTCTCTCCTTCACCTCGCTCCTTCCACATCCACGACCAATCATTGAATATGCCAAATTTGTATATGCACCAGAGACCCATAGTTCGCTCACCGTGTGATGCATTGCTATGCGGCACTCCTTCTCACCCTCGTTCTACCGTTGTTGTACCCACAGCGTGGGTAGTCGCATATTGGTAGTACAGATCGGCACGTTGACGCGTGGACTACCACGCCACTGCGACGACGTGTCAATCAATTAGCAGGAGCCGAAGCAACCTCGTGCCGAAGGAGTGAGGCTGAACGGCTCGTGAGTGGGGTGGGGGGAGGGTGAACTGAGTTTACCATCATCGTGTATATGTGTATGTATGACGATCGACGCATCCAGGGATAGAGGCGAGAGGCGAGTGAATAGGAGTGGACGCAGGAATCGTGAGGCCGCCGCGCGAGGCTCTCTCACGCGCCCTCGACACGTTGCGAACGTGCTCGTATCTCTCTCTCTCTCACACACTCTCTATCTCTCGTCGTTGATTCGGTTGAGACGGGCAAAGGGCGAAGGACTCTTCTCACCCTTGCATATACGAACCTAACGGACAATACTCGTTTCGCATTCCAAATAGTCACTCTATCTCTCTCTCTCTCTCTCTCTCGCTCTCTCTGTGATGTCGGATTCTACTCCGTGCTTCGTCATCTTACTCACTCCCTCTTCCTCCTCCTCCCTTATACTCCTGTTTCGATGTTCCTATGTACTTAAGGTCCCTATACACGTTGTACATAGAACGTGACACGCTACTGGCTTTCGGTCAATCGATACAGTTGAAACGCTCACGACTCGTTCGCACAGTTTTCGATGATAATTATATTGCTCGTTTACTTACCGAGTAGTCGTTAACGAATCTCATATTTCACGCGTGATTCGAATGATAATTATCTTCGATCTTTAATCTTAAAGTAATAATTTTAAAAAATTGATTTTTCTTTTTATTACACCAAAGTTATCGATCGTTGCAAAATTTTGCGTCGAGTGAATTAAGTTTTGTTAATTATCAAGTGATCCAATTCGTATCAACACAAATTCACTAATGAAATTGGAAGAAAGAATTTTTTTTTCAAATGTTGTCACGTCGAATAAAAAATTGTTATAACATTATAAATGAAAGTTTGACTTTTAAAAAATTCTCATTTTTCGTGTGTTCGAACAATTTCTCGATAACGACTGTTTTATATACAGCTATAAAATAAAAAGAGAATATTAAGATGTCTCGTTCACGAACGAACGATGCGTGTCGCGTGTGCGTCAACGCATCATTTATCGTCGTGTATTTCGCTCCCTCGAAAATGCGAGAGAGTTAAACGGGACACGTACACAGATAAATTGAGAGACGGAGCGACAGCGAGAGGAAGAGAGAGAGAGAGGGGTAGCGTAGTTGAACTCTCGAGCGGGACCTCGGTGGGTGGTGGAAGGGGATGTACGTCGCATTTCGAGCACGGCTAATGATATTAATTGTCGAACGAGCGCGAGATACAGAGAGCCAGAGAGTACGAGAGAGGCGAAGGGAGTAGGAAGATGAAGAGGGCAAGGAGGGAGGGGGCGAGAGAGTGAGAGAGAGATAGAGAGAATAGCTCGTATAACTTTGCGGCACCGGGGTGTTAGATATACACGTATAAATGTGTCATCGAGCACACAATCGACAAATGGAGTGCATTGTACTCTCCCTCTTCCTACCCCTACGACTCCCTTTACCACGCTCCCTTCTCTCCTCTGTCTCCTTTAACGCACTGCCGTTGCGCTCTCTCTCTCTTTCTCTCTCTCTCTCGTTCTCTCGTATTCACGATTTACACGGGCTTCTTCTCTCGCGCACAGCGAAACGCTCGACGCGCGTTCTCGCAAGTGCTGATGGTTGTGTTGCCCGGTCGCGACGCTAATTAAGCGGCCCCGGCGCGAGCTTTCAGCGACGGGAACGGGAATGGGTGGTATAGTAGAGTCTAGAGTAGGAGACAAGAGAAAAGGACGAAAGAGAGATGTAGAAAGAGGGAGGGAGAAACACAACGATTCGTTGTCGCGGCGTAACACAAACGACGTCGAGCGGTGTTTTCCCCTCGAGGCTCCCTCACCCTTTTCCCTTCTGCACCAACACGAACACGGCACTCGTTTTGTAACGGGCCGAGGCGTTTCTCTCTCTCTCTCTCTCTCTCCCTCCCTCCCTCCCTCTGTTCTCTTCGCTTTCTTCGAGAGAAATTGGCATAGGGACGCTCCAACGAGAGGATGTCGATGCGAGTTTATTCGGACCGCGTGTGTGTGGAGGGTGTGTCGTGTCGAGAGGTCTCGCTTTATAATCATTTCTGAATTCTCGTTGTGAGATGCGGTCTCGGTCGGACAACTGCAGCCGATGCAATTTATCGTATCTCGTTATTAACAGAGACTCAGACGTCTCGGTTCTTCGGCGACGACGAGAATAGTTGTCGAGTCGTAAATACGAGAGAACGATTAGGACGTTTTGCAGTAATCGAGGGAAGGAATGCAGTCGCGATTGACTATTATTCTATCACGCGTATTGTACAATGAATGTAGATATACTGTACATGTTGTGTACTGTACAACCACGTTTACAATGTGTATAGATTCATTTTTAGATGACCTTTTATCGTCATTTCGAACTCCGAATTATTCGCATTCTCGTGAATAATTTTTACACATTTATTCAAATGTACATTATTAGAGTTTAATCGCTCCTTTGTCAGATGTAATTAATTCATTACCTACCCCCCAAATGTTCTTTTGTCGTATTTTAATATTTTCTCGGTTGGACATATTTTTGGATCGATAGTTTATTCACAGGGATCGTATTTCGGTCGAACACCGAGTGCGATTGAAAATATCGTGGTATACATATATGAGTATTAAATGACGAATTATTCGAATGAAATGGAGCTTCCAATGGGTTTCGATCGATCAGTTTTTTTGTTCGCTCGTGTTACTTGGGTTAATTAGCCTTCGATTACTTATACTCTATATAAATAGCAATTGGGTCAATTAGGTCAATCAGCTATTTATATATATATACGGGTAATATTATATAATGAGGTAATGGTCATTGTATAATATTCTTTAATATATTTAAGTATGGTATATAGCAAATATATATATATATATACAAATGATTGCACCTTGTTTCAAAAACAAGCTCTATTTCCAAGCGAAGTAGAGGGTATCATGTTTTATCGTCGAAGCACGAAATCCAAGAAAATTTACGTCTTCGTGTTCCATGGAACCTCGACGAGAAAACCACGACAAAATTACTTTTCGTTGTTCACTCGACTCGGTACGTACATTTCTCTCTATCTCACTATTTATCTCTCTCGTGCGGCGAGGAATTTACGCGAGATATACGTACGTAAAGCGTATAGACATTTATATATACGTACATTCTACAGCCACGTAGACGCGCATTTTTATTATATCGTCCACTTGTCTGAAAGTTATAGGAAAAGTTTATGGGTATCCGAAGGTGTGAGGTAAAAACGAAGAAGAAGAAGAAGAAGTAGAGGAAGAGGAAGAGGAAGAAGAAACGCGACTACGCACGTACTCTCGGACTGGGTCGTTGAGATTTCTGATTTACGTCAAACCTCTGGCTATATAAATATATTTTTTTTTCATCACTTTCTTCTCTCGGTCTTTTTTCCTCGATGCGATTGTCCCCCACGACAGCGTGCCAAAATCATGCGTAGTTTCTGGTAACACGTATGTACAACCCCGCAAAGGCCTGAATTTATCGGGAATTGAGAAAGAAAAAAAGAATGGAGAGAGAGAGAGAGAAAAAAAACAGAAATAAACTCACCACTACAGTGTTTTCTCTATAGTCCCTTCCCTCCATTTTTTAATTAGCGCATTGTAGAAAGAATGGAAAAAAAGAAAAATCTCGAGAACGAAACGCTCGGGGGTTCCGCTTTGGCCCACTTCCTTTCGTCATTCCCGGTTGACTACCGGCGCGCAGTCTAAGTCGGGGAGCGAAAAAGGGGGCTTGCCTCGCCAACATTTTGTTTTCACTCACTCGTTTTCCGCTTGGTTGAGAAAAAAAGTAGGTTGCCCCTTCTCTCACCTCCTATAGCCTCGTGCGTTTCAGCTTGTTTTTTTCTTCTTCTTCTCCCTCTTGGCAAACCCCCTCGTATCGGTCAAAATTATAATTAACGTCGAAAGAACTCTACGGGAGATTTTCTACCTTTCCGTGTCTTTTTTCTTTTAGACGCCCCTTTTCTCCCCACAGAACGCGTTATAATACTTTCTTTTTTCTTCTTATTTTTCTTTAATAGATCTATCATATATACATACACATATCCCCACACACAGACGCACACCCATACACACACATATATAACTATAAACGCAAAATGAAGAAAGCACATTTTCTCGTCGTCATTCTTCCCTTATTCGCTTTAAATTGAAGTACCCCGGCTCTTTTCGTGCTGACGGTTATTACTTTTCACTTATAAAACGTTCTCCGTGCGGGCATGAAACGGGAGAAAGAGGGGTTCGGAGGGAAGGGGTGGGGGTGAACGTCGAGAGGGATGAAAAAAGGGGAAACGAGCGTGAGAGGACATTATTATGCATTAATATATATAATCCTATATATATATATATTAGAGGTGTGTGTGCGTGTATGTACACAATGTGGTAGTTTGTAACCCTCTGTTAGGTTGATTCGTTCCCCTCTCAGCGCGCCCGCGCGCGTGCCGACCAAAGTTATATGAATCACGTTGCATGCAAAACGCGCGTGCCGTGTGTGCAAGCATATATATACAAAAACAGAGAAAGAACGAGAGAGAAAGAGAGATGGAGGAGGGAGTGAGGGACAGAGAGACTCTTAGCGACCCCCTGCTTTCCGAGAGCCGTACCTCTCGCAAAGTACTGCTGCACATCGCCGCCATCAGGATAGCGGTGGGTCGGGTGGGTGGTTGGTGGATGGTTGGCTGCTGTGTGCAGTTGAATTCGCGCCGAACGCGGAGAGCGGCAGCAGCAGCAGCAGAAGTAGACGTGGTCGGTCTCTCTCTCTCTGTCTTTCTCTTTCTCTGTGTAAGATCTCGTACCAACTCGACCACAACGACAACGACGACGACGACGACGACGACGACGACGACGGGGATGGAATATCGTGTGCCAGTACTTTGCTCTCCCTTTCTCTTTCTCTTTCTAGCCAAGGCACGCCGCGGTCGCAAGGAGAGAAAAGCGCCGAATGACGGTTAGGAGGTTGCCGGGGAGGTGTAAGGGATGAGGGTGCGGGGGTGACGGTGGTTCAGCGAGTTGGGTGGTTAGAGTCGAGGGCAGAGTAAGGAGGGAGTTTGTGCACTCGGGTCGATAGACTTTGCTTTTGATATCCCTTGCTTCCTCGCGCGCGCTTTCCCTTGCAGAGTGCGCGCCTTACACGATTTCCTCTGAGGGCCCCTTTCAGGATTCTGGCATTCGCTATCGGAGAGAGAAACATAGGGAAGGAGGGAGGGACGGAGAGACCGAGTGAGAGAAAGACAGAGAGAGACGGAGAGGGAAAGGAGAATAGTTTCCTCCTACCCCTGAAAGAGCCCTCCAGAAACTCACATTGCTGCCTAATTCCTGGTACAGTTGGAAGCGAAAGGATCGTTCGAGCGTGCTGTGTACGCCATATCGTCGCGACGGTTTATCGTCGAGGGCATTGTTTATGTGAAAATTAGGGCAATGCGCATAACGCGAGAGAGAGAGAGAAAGGGACAGGAAGAGAAGTGGAGGAAGAGATATCGAGAGAGAAAGAGTGAGAGAGGGAGAGAAGAGGGGGAGAAAATTATGTATTTATTTTGTATAGAAATAAACGTTTGTTCGTTTAATTAGGTAATCGATCGACAGAAACTTGATACCGACGGGAAACTCTATACAGTAATGACCTCAGAAATAATCAAGTTTCACTATAAGAATGTCTCTTTTTCTATCGTGGATTACATTAATAATTAATTAATCATCAAGAATAATGTCAATTAATCATTTATTTATTTTCTATCATCATCATCATCATCATCATCATCATCATCATCATCATCATCATCATCATCATCATCAATATTATTATTATTATTATTATTATTTTCTATTATTATCGTTATAGCTATTGTTGCAGTTTGCACAGACTTTAGGGTAAATATACATCGTGACGCGACAAAAGCCGAAGGTCGAGAAAGTCGAAGTTGCGACTGCCGAGAGCCGGAACGAGAGAAAGATGGGGGGGAGGGTTCGAGAAGCTTATTCGAGAGTTAAAAAGGCTCATTGTAAGCTTCTTGAAAGTAGAAAGGGGCGGGGTGGTTTGAGCAAAAGGAAAGATCGTCAATGCCAAGGAGGTTAATAGCGTCGATGATCGTAGTAAAAGTTTGCGAGAAAATGGCGCATTTATATATATGTATATTATATATTATGCAAGTATATATGAGAGGCATTTATACATCGCGCTTCGTGCTCTCTTGATTATTATAGCCTCGGATCGTTTGTCATATCACTTCGGTGTTCGAGGCCAACCCCACGGGACGCGAACTCTCCTGTACTCGCCCTTCTCTACTTTACACTAGGTATATATATATATATATCGATACAGAAGAGCTATCTATCTAAAGGGGTTGGGGTGGTGGATAGTAAAAAGGGTGAGTGGATGTGTCTCTGTGTGTGAAAGAGAGAGAAAGAGAGAAAGAGAGAGAGAGAGAGAGAGAGAGAGAGAGAGAGAGAGAGAGAGAGAGAGAGAGAGAGGAACGAAGCGACGTGAAAAATGGTGGTGCTACGCGTAACGATATAACGCACCCCGTGTGACCGCCCCCCCCACCCCACAATCTCTCACTCCTCATATCGTCCTCGACTGTCCTCGACATTGCGATCTCTCTTGTGTCTCGTATAAAACACCGGAACAATATTCGATAATGGCCCGACGGGTCGTGTGAAGCGTCCGTTAAATCGGATATAATGTCACCGACATGCGATATTGTATCGCGCGGGATAGATATAGCTCGGAATACAGCTTGTATTGCTTGCTAGATAAAATTCGCCAGGGAGTGAGTGAGGAGGGAGAAGTGTAGAGCGAGGGTTCGAGGGAGGAGGTGGTAAAAAATCGAAGAGTAGAAAGAGAAAGATAGAGAGAGAGAGAGAGAGAGAGACGGATTAAAAAGTTGCGGTGGAATATCGAGAGGCTTCGATTATTCCGCGGTTCGATTATAACTTCTTTTCGGCTTCTTTTTTTTTGTTCACTTTCTCTCGAGCAAATATACAGAAGCTTCGCAAACTCCATGTATAATATTTTCACCAAGTTATGATTTTTGCAAATCCAACCCCTCCCCCCCATTCCCCATGTACATATTACTTGGTTTAATTACTTTACCGTCGATGGTGGCGTCGTTGCGCGAACCTTGATATTTATATATTTATGATATACGTAAATATATATATATATATATATATATTTATGTATGCGTGTGTCCGTGTGGGCGTGCGTGTAATAACTATGATAATTAATTCTCAGGCCACGTGTGACACGTGGAAAATGACGTCGCGAAACTTTTCCAGAGTTTTGTCCCAATGAACGTTGGCAATTTCATCAACGATTATATTTCAGCCTCAATTTGTAATTCGATCGGTGCGAGGGGTAGTGGAGGAGAAGGTGGAGGAGGAAAAGGAGGAAGAGGAGGAAGAGGTGCAGGTGGTGGGAGGGTGGGAATGCGAGGGATGCCAATGCCGAGTAACTATTTCCCTTTCGGAAAAGGGAGAGTGGCGCGGTGCACCAACCACCTCAAGGATGAAGGGTGTTCGTGTCCGTGGTGTTGGTAAATGGCAGCAGGATCGGAGCAATCCAGAAGCCGAACTCGGAGAGCGCTGTACTAATTCGAATTCTCTCTCTCTCTCTCTCTCTCTCTCATTTGCGTCAACTTCCTACCCCTCCGTCGAACCCTCTTCAACCCCCATGTTTCATTCACCCCCTCTCTCTCGTACCTCTTCCGTTCACTCTCCGTCTCTATCTCTCGTTGATATCCATGTGTTGTCGACGGACCTCTGATAAGATTTTCGCCGCGTGTGCAACGAAACGAGTGAAAAAAATGGTGGGGTAGATTGAAAGAAAAAAGAAAAAACACGAAAGAAAAAAAAAGAAACAAGCACGCCGTGATTCGATTACGCGAGGGTCTCGCGCGCGCGCGTGTGTGTGTGTGTGTGTGTCTTCGTACGATCGAGAGGGCAACTTGTGTATGTGTGTTGTATAGTCGCATAGACGCGGTTTACCGAAATGACTTTGGGCTATATTACCGGCCACCCCACCGCCCACTTCTCCCTTAACCCCTCTCACTCTCTCTCTCTTTCTATCTCTCTTCTTTTCTCGAAACTTTTCTTGCTCTGGGCAACTGCCGCATCTCTAGCCGGCGCATTCACTCGATGAGGAAACCGAGGGTGGACGGGACGGGGGTTGGCGCGGGGTGGAACACGGGAACGGCCGCAATGTTGGCAAAGAGAGAAGGGGGGTGGGGGGTGGTAGAGCGAGAGAGCGCGAGAGCGGAAGGAAGAAAGAGAGCGGGGGAGAGTGAGAGAGAGTGAGAGAGAGAACGGTAGAAGCACGCTGCAGCGTGTTATTGATCGACCCCTCCGGCTGCTCCCTCTTCCTTTCTCTTTCTCGCTCTCTCACACTCTCTCGCTCAGTTCCTCTCTTTCTCTCTCTCTCTCTTGCTCGCTCGCTCGCTCGTGCTTCGTACCGCGCCGACACCGAACCATCGTCGTCGGCGTCGTCGTCGTCGTCGCCGTCGTCCTCCTACACGTACATATATACATATACATTATATATATACACATATACATATACATATATATATATGCCGCACGTAATGCTATATAAGTATATATAATATGGTAGGAGGGGTTGAAAGGTAGCGGGGTTGGAAGGGAGAAAGTAGAGACGGCACGGCACTCAGGGATGGCCCTTAGGGCAATGCAACCCCGGCTTCCGCACAGCATCGAGCTTCTTTCGCTCTTTCCGTCCCTCTGTACTGTGTGAAGATATATATACATATGTATATATATATATATATATATACATATAACTATATATGTATGTATATACGTACGTATATATATTAGATGATTCCCGTCGTACTCGCCCTCACCCTGATGCTGTGACCTTACGCCGCGTGTTCCGTGTGCTCTCGGAGCGACCAAATTGTTCCAATCCAATTTGAGAATCGAAGACGATAATTCCGTGTCGAGAATCACCGAGAGATCGCGAGGGAAGCGACGGAAATACGTATTGGCTATATATATACATATACCTATTACATATGATCATATCGATGTAATGCATATGTGTTTGAGAGAGGATATGGTACGACTGCACTGCTCTTCCGAAATTGTGCATACTGTTCCTCTCTCTCTCTCTCTCTCTCTCGCTCTTCACGGACACCGTTTGGAAAATCACATTTTGGTTTGGGTATCTTGCCCATGC
The DNA here is from genome assembly GCA_964017225.1 of Netelia inedita. Classification (NCBI taxonomy): domain Eukaryota; kingdom Metazoa; phylum Arthropoda; class Insecta; order Hymenoptera; family Ichneumonidae; genus Netelia; species Netelia inedita. The sequence continues at coordinate 9,296,870 of OZ024922.1, forward strand.
TTCGCCATTTCCATTATCTCGGCATACTCCTGTATTGTCGAACTATATGTAACGCTGTCTAGCTAGTCCATGAGTGTCATGAATTCACGAGGGACGAAGAGAGAGAGAAAGAGCGAGAGAATATCATACAGGCTCAAAGATTTTCCAGCTCGTGTGTGAGTCTCTGCCGTTGATCTCGTCTATACGGTTATTATTATATACAACGATGCAAAGGGGAGATGCGCCGCTATATTCAAGCGTCGGCTTAATGCTCCGTGTGCTTTATTCAACGATCTATACGCCTCTTATCTCGGATATTTGACGACAAAATGGCAGTCGAACCTCGCGCATTCATTGTCCGTGTATATCTTCGTGTATGTGTCCGATAGTCCCAGACACATAGTCATGCATATATACGTGTCATTATGTATGAACGTAAAGGAGCAACGAGAACATTTTTCTAAAGCACTGCCGACTGTTGGCAGACATTATATATATATATATATCAAAGTAAAGAGGAGGAAGAGAATGGAACGTTGAGCGATTCATTCGTACACGATTGTACACCATCATCGTTCGTCCTTCCTCCCGTTGTCCACCGCATAGAGCGTCGAGCACAATTGTTCGTCATTTTATCGATTTGAACGGAGGGGTCAAAGAGAAGACGGGGATAACGAGAGAAATAGAGATAGAGAATGAATTCTCTCTCTCTCTCTCTCTCTCTCTCTCTCTCTCTCTCTCTCCTGTTCTCTCTCTCCCACTTTGGCTCGCATTAGCCATGCATCTCTCGTGAATAGTTCACCTAGCTCGGCCTCATTTACTCGTCGAGAGTAGCCCTACAATGATAAGCCACAGGCGCACGTATTTATATAAATATCGAGCTTTACAATCCGTGAGCGTGCTTAATTCTGCTCGACGTGCAAATTAAAATCCATTTCGATCCTAGAATCACGTTCAAACGATTGTACATTCTGGGTATTGAACAATTTGATAAACACCTTTGTTTTAATCTCTCGTCTTCTCGTGTACGAAATCTATATTGTTTCAGGGCTAATGGATGCATGAACGACGTTCTTCCATTATACACACACACACGCACGCACACACATATATAACATATAGTTGACCTATATATTTGGCGTCAGGAAAACAACACGATCCAGCTTTACTTGTTTTGCAGAAAGATATATATATATATATATATATATATGTAGCAGGTGTACGTACGCCACGTAACTTTACGACTCTCTCCCTATTCACGGCTCAAGTCTACACGAACGTTTCGCGGGGACCACCGATGACGCTCTTTCTCTCTCTCTCTCTCTCTCTCTCTCTCTCTCTGTCGCTAGCAAACACACAGACCGTAATACTCTTCGACAGTTTCTCCATCTCTTTCTCCTTCCTTCTCATGCGCAAATATACCTCTCCGACTCCTTTCGTGCGGTGTTTCTGTTTCTCGCGTTTCGCTCTGTTTCTCTCTCTCTCTCTCTCTCTCTCTCTCTCTCTCCCGCTTTACGTTATACGAGGGCATCGTGAATGCCGAGAAGGCTTTCCGTAGCGCGGTTTTCCGATGGGAATCCCCGCGCAACGCGAATCGACATTTTACCGTTGCATGTCGTCCTCGACGGGCGTCGTCGTGACTCTCTTACACGACCTACACACGAGTGCGCACACATGGCGGTTGAAAGAATGAGAGAGTGTGAGAGAGAGAGAGAGAGAGAGAGAGAACGGGGCAATGTTTCTCCGAGACTCCAGAGACACACCACGTATCCGGATTATTTACATTGACTCGACGCTTTTCACCACTGTCTCCTCGTTCTCTGTCCTCTATATCGCGCATTCTCTCTCCTTTTGTCTACCATTCGCGCGAAACGCGTTGTTATTCTTCGTAGCTATATGTATATATATATTTTTTTTTTGTAATTTAGTCGTCGCGCGTCTGTCGTGCCGATGTTTGATAAAAATGTGTCGAAGAGTGGAAAACAGTGTCAACGTAGAATTGATTTAATTTATTGACAACTAAGATTTAATGAATTATTATTATTATTATTATTATTATTGTTTATTTTTTCTTTCCTTTCGTTAACGAACCGCCTTGCGTCATTCCGAAAATGGAGCGTGAAAGGCGATTTGCATCAGGACGGAAAAAAGTGATTTTTTCTCTTTTTCCGATTGAAATAACTTTTCTCGTTGACTTTTTACCCTGGAACCGCCAACCATCTGGATATTTTAATCCCCTTTCATTCAAAATGAACGTGGTGGCTCGTTACGTCAGCGCGCGTAATTAATCGAGATAAAAGCGCACAGAAACAAGATGAAAAGTTTACGAACGGATTACTCGGGGGGGATTTTTATGAATGGCCCATTTCGTCGATCCTCGATAAATGTACTTCGATTAATTCGCATTTTGTGCGATTATACGAAGCTCGCTTGAAAGCTGATTTTTCTTGTCTACGAAGATAGAAGATACCTTGCACAATATAACGATCGATATTCGAAACAAAACCTCACATTATTATCTCTAATGTTTTCTTTTTTTTTATATCAAACTATTTTGAAAAATTTATTTCGATAAATCATCTTGAAAATTAATCTCGAGATTGGAGTATCGAATTTGGAAAAAAAAAGAAAACGATAATTTCATCGTTGTACGACAAAACGTTGTTTAAAAAGGTCGAGACGAAGAAAAACGCACGGTATAGCCCGTACGAAATGCAAACTCAACACGTGCGCGTATATACGTATAAGTTTGCTTAGCAAAGTCGACGTAGGATGCACGTGCAGTAATCTTCCGCTTACGCGAGAAACTTTCGCGACAAAGTTATATGTAGTTTCCTCGTTTCAAGCTCGCGACTTTCGTCTATCTCGCTGTTTCGCTTCCATCCATTTGCATCGAGTACATACGAATATATTATACATGTACCTTCGTCGAGTCGTGTAAAGTTACCAACGGTGTCCTACAAACTATATATCATCAATGCGTATCATACCCCCTCCCTATGCCCCATCCCCTCTCACCTGATTGTTCGTCAGTCGACGTGAAATTGAAATGCCTCGTTTCTTCTTCCGAATGACGTTCGAAACAATCCTATATCTCGAGATTCTCCCGATCCGTAAAATCAGCATAAAACCAGAGATAACATCTTTTTTTTGTCATTTTCGCGTTAAAATCAAATTATAATACCGTTTTTTTTACAAATATACAATATGATGATAACATTTGATAACATTGATCCGATTTTGTCGAATATGCGTCGAAGATTGTAATTGTTTCGTCGCGGTACGTTGAAATAGTCTTCGAACGGATTTTTTGTGATTTTTGATCGTAGAATCGCTTTGGATGATTTTGAGTTGAAAACGGAGCTTCGTGATTGTCAAGCTCGAATGGGGGTGCACTGTCCGGAGAAACGTTTCCCATATCGTACGTCAGAGCGTACAAGCATGGTTTAGTGCTTTCTGTCGTCGTATAATTATATATACATATATATAGATATATACCCGGAGACTATAGTTTTAGCAGAGTGTCCATGTTACGTCTCTCTGTGAAGGCGCGGTATCTAATCAGCGTCCGGCGTCGTGGCGTGTGCCAAAATTTATCACTGTCCTTCCGTCATAATGCGGATTATTTAGGGTCCCCATGGAGAGTGAGTGAGTGAGTGAGAGAGAGAGAGAGAGAGAGAGAGAGAGAGAATTAGAGAATGGGACGAGCAATATATACAGACGGCATCCCTGGGAGAGAGACTCGACAGGAACAGTTCACACGCGAATATATATCTCGCAGTGTGTAGAGAATCACCACGACTCCAGCAGCAAACCAAGTATGGACACGACACCCTCTCCCTGAAATGGTGAGACAAACAACAGCAGGACGGTTCACTCGACCAGTGACCTCTACGATTTTATCTCTCTCTCTCTTTATCTCTCGCACTGCCGTGCGCAACATCAGCTCTCGTTCTGCGATATATGGGCGATAATAAAATGCAGGCGGAATCGATATGCGCCCGAAAAAGTACAATGCAATTTATTGACTCGATCGATCACGGTCCCATATAAAGGAAACAAAAAAAACGAGAAAAAGGAAGGAAATTGGACGAGAGGGATATTGTTTATCCAGCCCGCAGAGGTGGTTCGATGCCGAACGATCATTATTCTCGTGATCAATGATCACAGATATGCTGGTGCCTGCCTACTTCTATTTTTTTTATTTGCTTATGGTGATTCAAAGGGTTCTGGGCAGTTTACTTTTTCGTTGAGATCGCTCGAATAATTAGTTACCGTTAAGCGGGGTTATGTTGACGTTACGGATAACTTTAATAGTTTTTGGGGCTACTTTAACAGAGCGCCAAAATAAGGTTTAAATGCTGCGGTGCTCGCAGTGGTGAACACGTCAAAATATTAATTTCTGTAAATTGCAATATTTCGAGATTATAATAGTGATATTCATGTTGCGCGGGAAATTTCCGATTCCACAACCTCCAATTGAAGCCTTTTTGGACGAAAATAAATTTTTATCCTGGCCAGGTGCCGATAGTCGATATTCGTCATTTACTTTCTCGACTTTGGGGGGTCCGGAGGGGGTCAACATTTTTTTTTCATCAAAAATACTTTGTAGGTCCAGTTTTTAATCGGAAATTTCCCGCGTAACACGAATATGATGGTTTAAAGGCGTTTTGGAGAAAAAAAAATTTGACCCCATCGATGGCATTTTTTTCACGGCTTTTCCCTATAGATCCTGAAAATGGCGATTTTCGAAGAGCCGCCACGGCCGCAAAAATTGAGCTATCCGGATGTTTCTTGGCTGGTTCTCGACTGCTCGGCGACTTCTTCAAAAAGTTACTTATGAAATTTTCTGTAAGACATATTTCTGTAACTCATATTTCATTCTGGTCAATTTTAATCCTTTTTCAAGCCCTGAGAGTCTATGTCGATCGTAAATTTCCCGTACAACAAGAAAATCATGGTTTCGTTTTCGATATTTTAGACTTTATCGACCTTAAGTGGGTAAATCGTTATTTCTGATTTTTTGCTTTTTTCTCCTAGACTTTTTGAGATATCGAGCAAAATAACGTTAAAATCTTCATCAGCGGGAAATTTCTGATTCCGTAGTCACTCAACAAAGTCTTTTTGGACGAAAAAAAATGTTGAACCTCGTCAGGTGCTAATGGTCGATATTCGTGATTTACTTTCCTGACTTTTGGTAGTCCGGGGGCTGGGGTCAACTTTTTTTTTATCCAAAAACACTTCATAAAGGGTTTACGGAATCGGAAATTTACCGTACGACCCCCATACACCATTTTTCTTCCTAGTTTTTGATAATTCTCCAATCGAGCGATCAAAAAACGTTACACGTTTTTTCAGCTTTCGACCTGTAAATTGTTAAAAATCAAAATCGGCAATGTTACTTTCAAAGTATCCGGTATTCGTTTCTCTAACCACATTCCACCTGTCCACTTTCCCATTCCCTCGGGCACCATTGTTTCACAAGGGGAAAAAAGGATAAAAAGTACGAGAGGCCTCCAAGGGTTCATGAACCTCGGAACCAGCAGTTCCGGTAATTTTCCATTCGTATTAGCTAGGTATATATCTATATTCATAGATGCGCTCGGGAATGCTCGAAAGGTGAAGGAGGAGGAGAAGGAGGGAGCGGTGAAGGTGGAATGGTGTGATTCAGGCTTCTAGCTACACGTTGTACAATACCATCGAACCTAGTCTCTCCGGTTGTTGCAAATCTCGACGTACCATGGATCCGTAGTACGGGCTTGCCCTACCGTGCCCCGCGAACACCTCAATTCCGAGGGCTGCACGTTCTCCGGAGATATCTCGTTGCGCGCTAGCCCCTGAGAAGCTTCTGGTATCCCGCTGCAAGAAACACGTCCCTGTGGTCTCATACCATGATTGATATGGAATCCAGACTGAGACCGTTCGCTCGAGACCTATGGCTCTACGTATATTCCCCAACTCTATTCGATATACATTTGTATATTACACAGTTATACCAGTACGTATCGCACAGTTGCATACATCTGTAATACCGAGTTTGCGGCATTTCTGCGCGCGCGCGCGCGCGCTCTATGTATATCCTGTCAAAGGAAAATACTCAACGGAATGAATATTAGCCGCGCAGTCGTTGGCCGAGAGATCAGAGACTGGAAATATACCAGGGAAAATGCAATGTAAATATTACAAAGCTCGTAATACTGGAAATAACGAGGATAATACAAAGAAGATAAAATTTTCGCTCGAAATAAAAATAAAAAAACTTCATCGAGAGTCAACTTGGAGCACGAAGTGTGATAAAAGAGAGATCTTTCAAAGGGAAAAATTTCATTTGTAATAAAAATTAATGTTGGAAATTCAATCGATTGAAAATTTGTTTGAAAACAAAATTTCATTGAAAACATAACGCAACGATTTATCGTGAAACGTGCGAGGTCCTTTTTCGCGTCCCTTCGCTCGATTTGTTCTTGCGTCCATTACCGATGGCGAGTCTCCGGCGCTTGAGATTCAAGATGGCGGCGGTTGGCCCGAACAAGTAGTTACGGCCGGAAACTCTCTCGCCTTCGTCAATCCCTCGGAGCGTTAAAGGAGGCAATAATTGTACGGTTTGGCCCTGTGTTTAATCACACACGCTGATGAGCAAATATGCCCAGAGCGTACTCGCGTCCTATCGGACGAATATAAAGGGAGGGTTTCGAAGCTATGATTCTAGGAGACCGCAACGCTTGAGAAAGCCGAGGGAGAGAGCAAGAGACCGAGCGAGTGGTGGCGGTTGAGTTCCGTAGTGGAACACCACGCGAAGAGAATGGAAGCTCAAAGGAGCGAGCCGGAAGCTTCATGGCACATCTCTCGCTCACGGTTTGCTCGCAATATTCCTCGGGACGTGGCTCCACACAATATGCTACGAGAGAGAGTGAGTGAGTGAGAGGGCGAGGGCGGCAGAGAGGGAAAGAGAGAGGGAGAGCTGAAAAGCCGTCTCTTGATCCTGGTCGTACGTATAGACTGCTGCTAGGTCACACGCTGTGCTTTCATTGTTCTCTGTGCTCAACCGTGCACCTCATTGACACCTCTCTCTTTCTCCCTCTCTCTCTGTCTCTCTTTTTTTTCTTTGCCTCTCTCTCCCGCTCCCGTCACGTTACAGTTTCAGTGTGTTTCTCGCTGTTTCCGTTTAATTGGATCTTGTTCGCGATGTAACGCACGTATCGCTCGGCACATGCGCAGTCCAACAAACCCGTCGTACCTTTTGCCAAATCCCGATGCCCTTTTTTCATCTTCTTCTCGTTTTTCCTTCAACCATCGCCAAACGGCCCATCTTTTTTCTTTAACCCCCTCCCACGAGCCTCCGAAAAATTCCTGTCACGACACGCGCGGAAGATCGCTCTTCCCCGCAACCCCACCCCCTCTCGCCCATCATGTTTCGATTTAATAAAAGAGTCACCGTTTTTTTTCTACCCTTCCGCGCTCATCCTTCGAGACCGCCCCATTGTTCGGAAAAGAAAAGCCGAAACGCTTTGGCGTCGCACGGTACGATGATGAAAAATGATGAAATCCCTTCGTCATTTTGGTTTCTAACGTCGTCGCGAGGAAATGAGAAGATGAGGGAAAAAACAGCAGACAAAAATCAAGCTAGCGTGTGTATCGTGTAAAAGGGCTTTTTATCACTCACCATCGCTGTTGTCGTGAAAAAGGAAGGGAAAAAAACAATGCCAACCCGCGCCACTCGTAACGCGATCGATCCTTACGGTCGTGTTCCACCTTGTTGGCCGATATATAAACTCGTCAACGCCGCTGCTCTCGCGTCCGAGATGCGTCCATCCATACACCCACGTATATATACATATACATACATTATATATATATATACACATATATTTATTTATTTATTTATGTATATACATATCGCATAAACGCCACAACGAGGAAGAGGCTTCTCGTTTGATGCATCCAAACGCGGTTATAGGTATATATATATATATATAAAATACATATAGTTTCGATATATATGTACACACACATATATATAGCGGTGTATAGAATGCGTCGAGCGAACGAGTGTGCATCAACCGAGCCGGCAAACGAGGTAAAAGCTTCGAGAAATTGAGAGGTCCTCTCTCTATCTCGTTGCTTCGCACAGTCTGTTTGCGCGCGCGCGCGCGCACACACACACACACACACGCGCGCGCAAGTACACGCTCACACGCGAGTCTGCTCTCTGCATCCCCTGGGCTTTTCACCTATATATACCATACACGCTCTGCTCTCCATTGCCGGCTACTGGCGTCCGGCCATTTCGCTCGTACATTTTTTTCATCCCTCCTCCTTCACGTTCCTTCGTACATTTTTTTTTCATTCCCCGTTAACTCGCCAATGTTCCGCTGCGTCGAGAGGGTGAATATATATGTATGTAGGTGTGTGTATGTGTCGGCGTATTGGGTATGCGTATAGATATATGTGTGTATGATGTGTCGAGCCCGATAAATATTGGCAGCGTGATGCTTCACTCGCTGGCCGTTGCCGAAGGGACGCGGGACAATGCGGCTATCGCGCGAATGGTACGTCGGTAGGAAATTGTGTCTATACGTACGTTGAGTTACGTGCCCGGAGACGTTAAATCCCGTCGAGAGAGAGAGCGAGAGGGTTGGAGGGGTTGAGAGGGGGGGGGGGGGGGAGGACTGTCTCAGGTGGAAAATCGTGTCAAGGATCGCATAGTGACCTCGTTCGTTTTCAAGGTGTATCGGCGATAGGTACGGGTAATAATCGGGTCCAACCAACGCTTTTTGTTATCACCCTCGACTTGTTTATTTTAGCCACGATGAAGCTGGCGCAACTTTTTCCCGATATTACCTACTTTAATCAACGTTTCGTCTAACCCGAAACAATGTTTTTTTTGTTCGTTTGTCTATTTTAATGTCGTGGTGTAACGAATTCGAAGAATGTCAATACTCGAAGCTCGGTACAATAAAATAAAAAGAGTTTTGAAAATTGTTTTTATTACTGTCGTGATCGTCGATCATACCCCCGTTATCGGTACATAATCGACGGAAAAATGTAATCATTCTCGACACACTCGAGTTGATTAATAATGCATGTCGGGTGTACGATGTGTATTTCTCGTTTGTTGCGTGAGCTCGTCAAACAAGATGTGGTATGCAGATATATAGACAGTATAGTTACAGCCCGAGTACACCAAGCTCGGGTCTATATAGAAAATATATATATATATATATGTCGATGAAATACCTGTGCGCAGTATAATGAAAGTCCATAAGCTCGCGCGTGTCACACGTGCACCACTTGTTGATGCGATCTTTCTCCCTCCCCCCTCTCCCTCTCCACTCTCACTCTTCACCCCTCTCCCGATTTCACCCTATCTCATTCTCGCACCTGCCGCAACTAAATAGTCGAGGATCGTCGACATCGCGCGTTACCCTCATCGGAATATTTTGGCTAATGTTCGCGGGGGGTGTATTTAATTAAGAAGCGTCGGGAGAATAATTGAAACGAATCTTTTTGGTTCGTGCGTCGACGAATCGTATACGATCGCGATACTTCGATAGGGGCGAATATAGGTCAACAATTTGGAAAATTTGTTTATCCGAGCGAAGTTCAAACGTATACATTCGTATCGCTATAGATGATAATTGATGAAATAGTTTTTTTCCCGAAATTATCGATAATGGTTTTCATTTGGAAGATGATAAATAACAAATTCAGGGGATTACGCTCTTTTCGTAAAATATTTTTCATCCCTGGGCTCTAAATCGTGGAAAATATCTCCTTTTTTTTCTTTTGCTTTCGTCGAATTTCCGTCACGGGAATAACCCTTGCCAATTTCCTTCCAACACTGGGGCAAATGTTATGCGCGATAAAAAATGTACCTCTTGGTAACTCGCGCGTCTCATCCCCCCAGAGTCGATCTTCGTTATCGGGAGCGACCTCTGGTGACGTTCTATTTTTGCGTCTGGAGCGAGAGACAGCCTCTTATCCCTCGGGATATAAACGTGTGTACATAGATATGTCTGAGTTTACCCAACTATATATATATGTATGTATACGTATAATCTAGCAGAACTCTCTACCCCCGGGTAGATTTTGGTAATTCGCAAGAAAATCCGCCAGGTGGCCTTTCACCGTAATATTCTCGCGATCGTGAGCGTTGTTTGAACGTTACATTATCAACCAATTTGTAGTAAGAAGAAGATAAACGTGAAAAGAAAACGGCTAAATCCTACAAGGACTACCCTGCTACCTTTCCAAGTTCTTCGCGTCCCTTTCATCCCTACTACAAATCACTCAAACGAGGGAAACTTCGCACTATGCGTTGAACTTTTCTTTTTTTTTATATTTATTTCAGCAAACGCTGGTTTCTTTTTCCAACAGCTATACGTCTCTCGCCAGACACATACCCTCCTATCTCATTTGATTAGTGAGTTCTCTCGCGAGCCAGCACAGCTGCCAGATAATTAAATGGAAAAAAATGGTCTCACCCTTCCCCGTTCTAATTCCGACGGAGTGATTTTCTTTTCCAGACGATATCCACAGCTGGTCCGGCGAACGAATTCTATTCTTCCGTCCGAGAGAAAAGAGGATTCCCAAAATCCTGATTTCGATATTTGAATAAATTCTCTTGATTCAAATTTCCAAATGTTTCGTTACATGTATATATAGAAAGAATTCTATTATCCATGAATAGCAGCAACCCCCTTTCCCCTTTCTCGCTTGCCCTCTTCTCAATCCATGGCTGACTCCGCGAGAGTGTTTAAGCAGTGGGATCAGGCTTTCCAAAAGCTCCCTTATCGAGAGGAAAGACTCGACCCTAGGGTCCTACCTTTCTATAGATGGGTGAAAAGGCAAAAGAGCTGTTTCTCTCCTTATACCGAGAGAACACGAGCACAAAGTCTTTCGTCGATGGGCGCGCCTGGGACAAGCTTTTGCTTACGCGCTATGTGGCTATGTATATGTATTTGTGTGTGCGTGTGTGTGTGTGTGTCTGTCTGTCTGTCTGTGCGTGTATGCAGCGCTTGCACACGTACCATTTTACAAACTGTGAACGAAGAGATGGATGAATGTGTACATACTCGAGTCAAGGGTCACTAAGAATGGTAAACATTCTTCCATCACTGTGGAGAAAAGACAGCCGGAAAACTCTTTTTTAAATATATATATATATATATTTCTTTTTTTTTCTTTTCGAGGTTCGGGGTTGCAAAAGGAGAGAAGTGTCACTTGACGGATAAAGCCTTTCCCTCACTCCCTCCTCTTTTTTTCTAAAGTTCGTCACGAGGGTTAAAAAGATTATTCAAAAGATATCGACCAAGCGCAAAAAAATTCATTATCCATCCAATAAATAATTGCAAGTAACGAGCAATTATTCCCTACGAGGTGTTTCGAAACGACGAAAAGATAAATAATAAATCGAGAAAAGAGATCGAATAAAGTCGGAGTAAAATTTAACGTTTGAGGGATGTTCGACCAAAGGTCAAATTTGGACATGGCTTGTCGAGGGACTAGCCAACGAAAGTGCCAGAAGTGCATCAAAGGCGGGAACGGACAGAGACTAGAGGCAACGAACTTTTCCACACGCATCATCTATTGTATAATGGAAATCTCGTCGAAACTCACCCTTATCCTCTAACCCGCCCCTACCCCAACCCCAACCATTCTCAACCCCAAAGTCTCTCATCAATTATTCGCATTAGCACTGTTGGAGCTTTGCGGATCCGCACGCACACACACTCACCCACCCACCCACTCACTCACTCACTCCCTCACTTGCTTGCTTACTCACACTCCCACCCCCACACACAAACACATATACACAGACTGATAGGTAGAGACGCAGACGCACATACACGTGAAAGCAGTGACTGACAGTGTGTCGCAGACACTCAATATGTTCTCGCCGTTACTGTATGTACCGACGTACCACGACGTGGACGACGTACACTCACACGTACCTACGATATACGTTACACCGCTCCGCTGGGGACTTTGCCATCGCGAGTATCGATCCACCGGCACGAGGGACTAATGCGTAACTCTCGCTCGTGCACACAGAAGCTCGCACGCGCGCGCGGATAGGGGTGGTACTGGTCGAGAAGGGCCAGGGGGTTGGGAAGGATTGTTAAAGGGGTTGGGGGGTTGGTACCATGAAATTTGCGTTACAATTGCGAACCACTCTCTGTCACGAGCCAACGTTCGAGTATTCCGAAATTCACTGTACAAAGAGAGTATCCCCGAGCCATTAATGCGCACAATCGAGTGGATTGCAATCAAAACGGCACGAAAAATGTTGTGTATTTTTTTCTCTTCTTTTTCTGTGTCAATTTCTTTTCACTAGGTGACAAAATACCAATTGCCGTTTTATGACGATGGTATATGATTTATTTATGTATTTTTTTTATTTGTATATATTATTTTTCTTCTTCGAGTCAATGTCTTCTCGAGATTGAAACGAGGGATAAAGTATCGAGGGTTATTTGGGTCGCGTATTTTTTTTTAAAGCAGGTGTCCAGGAGAGGGGTTGGAAGAAAAGTCGAGGAAATTGACCAACGGATTGAAATTTTTGTTCCCGTTTCGTTAAGAAAATGAGAGACAAATAAAGATCTCGACCGTTCACAAATTTATACCAAAAAAACCAAATGATTTATTGGTCGATCGTATTATTAATAAATGGACAATAACGAAGATGCAAGGGTGTAAACGGGATCGAAACGAAAAGGAAACGTTCCGAAAGTCTATTTTCATCAACAACGTCCTCACACCCTCCGCTTCAACTTCTAGTTCAAAAACACTTTCTTCTCGCCGTTTTGTCGAAATTGCTCTTTTCGCCATCGTTAACATAAATACGCTTCTCGTGCGTTTCAAACTCGGCTAATAATTTACCTTTTTTATTCCTCCCTAAAACTGTGGCGTCATGTACATTTTATATAAACACATAAATACATTCTCAAACCTCCAAATAAAGCAAGTAAATATCTATCTATATATGCGTGTAGATGTGCCTGTTGATAGTACGATATGCAGTTCGACCGACCATTTTCCCAGCATCCACTAAATAAATTGCAAATGCTTTTCCTTCTCTCTTTCCATTACACCGAATCCCATATAATCCCTTCGCTCTCTCTCTCTCTCTCTTCCTTTTTCCCCCTCTCTTCCTCTTCACCGTTCTTGCTTTCGCGAACTCCCCGCGCCTCGATTTACAGAGTCAAGTGCACGAGAATGTATAGCTGCAACTGTACTTACACGCACACGTGTTTGTATCTACACTATATATATCTATATATCTATATATCTATATGTATATATGAATATGTATATGTAAGTATATATAGTGGACATTGTATACAGTGTGCAAGTGGGTATACGCGGCTACGGTTGCCACTGGTGCGATACGATGCTCCGGAATCCTGGATGGCTCAATTTCGAGACTCTCTATTCTCTATCCACCGTACTGCCACACCAGCATCGTCCTACACCACCGTCGAGCTAACACGAGGGGAGTGCTATACTATGTAACCCTCCAACTGACGGAGACTCGCGAGAAATCCTCTCTATACGACTACGGTACTCTCTGGTTGCACCGGAACGGGAGATAGCGAAGGTTCCAAGGGTATGAGAGGGTCGAGGGATGTTGCGAGTCTGTGTCTTCGTGTGTGTCTGTGTGTTGCATGAAATTGACTAGATGCGAAGAGGATGCGAGAACGAATCTTGTGTGTGTGTTTGTGTGTAAGCGTGGTGCGGTCTTCGGAGCATCGAATAAGTACGGTGTACTCGGTGCACGATTTTCGCACTGTCGGAAGATGGGAAAGAATGTGGGATGCGCGCGCATACGTGGCCGCGTATGTGAAGGCATTATGGGTAGGGGGTTAGGCAGGGTTGGGAGAGTTCGCGCGGGGGAGATTTAGAGTGTCCGGCTACCACGTCCGTTCCACGGTCGTATACTTTATGGGATTCTTTTTGTCATTCGGTTTTCGTCTCTCGTTATAGTTCGCGGCTGGTGGAACAAGAGATGCGTCGAGGCTTGATGCGATTGTCATTGACCAATGTAAAATGGAACGGAGTCGTTTTTCCCTGAGGCCGAGGTCTTGGACCTGGGATAATAGATCATTCGGTGGCTCTCCAAACGAGTTTGTTGCACGACTCGGCTCGTCTTCTGATAGATGGCGTTGTTATTGCAGCTCCGTTCGAGTCTACGGGAAATACTTCCGGTACGAGCTACATGGCGTTATTCCAAGTAAACAGTGTTGAAAACATGCTTCAAGCTAAGTTTTAAAACATTCCTCGAGCCACAATTGACAATGGTCAAAACGTATTTCGAGTAGCGAGTACAAAGATAGAAATATACTTCAAGTTTGAAGTTCAAAGTTCGAAAAGTATTTCGAGTGCTAATTACGAAGTTAAAAATAAATACTTCGTGTAACAAAAGTTCAACGGTCGAAATACACTTTAACAATGAGTACGGAGTAGGAAGTTGGAAATATAATTTAATTACCGAGTACGAAGATCAAAATGTACTTCAAGGATCGAGTACAAAGTTCGAATAATATTGCAGGACCAAATCCAAAAAGTACTTCCGGTATTGAGTTGAAAAGTTCAAAAAAATACTTCAATTATCAAGTATAAGGTATTCTAAGTACAAATTATATTTCAAGTACCTACCTAGTTTAGAAATTCCTCAAAATACCAAGTACCACAGGTAGTAGGTACTTACCAATTGTCAAAGTATGCGAAACAAAGAAAAAGAAAAAAAAATATGTCAAGTACCACCAAGTACTACGGGTAAGTGTAATCTCGAGTAGAAAATTCAAAAGTAATTAAAGCCTCGACCATACGGGTGGTTGAAATCACAAGTGACATAAACATGATAATAAACTCTATCATGTTTTAACCATTATTAAATAATAATTAAAGCGACGGAGTGCCGACTTTTAATCGAATCGCGTATAATAATAGCGACAACGCGTATACTTCGATCAAATTTAAAGCCTCACTTTTGCCGCGAATTAATTACTTCGTACCGAACTGCGATACACGTTATATTCGTTGTCGCTTTTCTTTTTGATGTGGGCAAAAAGCTCGATTCGCCACAGTTTTCCAACGTCAGTTACGTGCTCGATTATATTTACGGTAAATTTCACGATATCTCCGGGGCACGTAAAAAGTGTATAAGGGGCGGGGAAGGGAAATATATATATTTTTGAAGCGGTTAAATCCGAGAAGTTACAGCCTGTCCAACTCTCGAATGGCTTTGTGAAAAGGATGGTATATGGATATGTCGAGCTGGAAATACGAATATAAGGCCTCTCTTTGTCCTGGAAAGACAACATATGTGCCCTGGCAAATCATATATATATGCATATAGGAGCATTCCACCCACACATCCGTCGCCTATATATATATACGTAAAACTTTTCCGTCTATTCTAAATTTAACTCCAAATAAACTCTGTCGTTGAGCTGGTTCCTATCTCGGTTGAAACGTTTCCAGAGAGAGCCGATACCTCGGCCAGCTGTGGCGTGGCTCTGGAACGAAAAAGGCCAAAAGAAATCAAATCGTATCTTACACGACGAAACCTCGTTCGAACGAGTCGCGCTCGTGTGTTACGTACGATCGATTTTTATTTCTTTTTTTCGTCTTTCCAATAAATTATTTTAATCTCTCGCGCATCGCTAATAATACTCGATAAATTTATCGTCCAAATTTTCGTCACGTACGCGTACGAGTTACGACGAATGATGAATCATAAGAAATTTATCGGTTATTACGAATGAGACGAAAAAAAAGAATGAATACAAAAATACACACTGTCACTCGAATAAACCTATTGATAAAACCGTGTTTCTTTCGGATAATAAAGAATCTCGATGATGCACGACGGAGCAGACTTCTGCGTACATTTCCACCGGCACATTTTTTTTCTCTAGAGGAAGAGATTGGGGACGGGGTGTGGGAGTTAAGGAGATAAAGCCCTTGTAAATAAACCTACGAGCGTGTACAGTTGTGTTTATAATATAGTACGACGACGAGGGAGATGCGAATTTTCTAATGAACTCGCCCTATTTCAAAATTGCATCAAATTTCGTACAGACTATCGCTCTTACTCCCTCTTTATCTTTCTCTCCCTCCCTCCCTCTCTGTCTCTCTGTCTCCCTCTCTCACTCTGGCTTTACTCTTTCGAACTATCAGACACGTTTCCAATACACGTCAGCTTAATTATTCTCATGGGTCGATATACACGCACATGTATACACATGTATATATATATATATATATAGGACAAAAGCACGGAGAATCGCACGGTCGACGAGTTGCATGAATAAACGTGAGCTAGAAAATCTTGACACATACAGTGTAATACGCTTTTGTGATGCGTCGTGGTATGCGGGGGCCAGGATCGTTGAAAGATAGACAATGCTGAAAAGCGGAGAGCTATTGTGGGTCGAGTTTCAATATTTTATAATTTATATATGTATACATATTAAATATGATGAAACTTGAAAATTCAGCTCGAACTTCTGTCTCATTTTATGTGCATCATATATATATATTTTATAAGAATTTTCAAGTATATATATATATATATATATATATATATGATAGTTGGTTGAAAAGAAAAGAAGAAAGAATACTTCTTAACAATGACTATATTTCTCAGAATTTCGAATTTTAATACTTCGCAAGGCAAGATGAGTATAAATCATCGCGGGGCTCTGGTGATGAATAAAAAAAATGCTCAATTTCATGCTAATTAATTTTTGTACGCCCTAGTGCGTGCGCAATATAATCTCATCCCTCTCTCTGTCTCTCTCTCTCTCTCTCTCTCTACCATTCACTTGACGTGTACCTGCATTATTAATAACGCGAAGTGCATAAGCCACCCACGAAACGTTGCGCCGGAGCGTGCATTCAATCCAAGTTCTCAGGCCTCAAACTATAAGATATAATATACATGTATATATGGGGTAAAACGTACTGCAATCCATACTCTGTGTTCCAGGCTGGTTTATAAGTATACGATGGCGAAACACGCTCGATATATATAACTTCGGTGCATCGATCTCACCCCTTCGCTTCGCGTCGACCTCCTCCCCCACCTCCTCGTCTCTTCTTACCCCTCCTTTAGTTTCAACCCCGCGAGAGCAAAGCCGTCGAGCGAAACTTCCCGGCAAACTGAGATTGCTTCGAGACTCTCGAGGTTTAGTTCGCCCGAGAAGCGTGGGTTGTTGTTGGGAGGAGGGCAGGGTGGTTGAAGGTAGGTCGAAGTAGAGGTTAGGGGGAAAGGGGCTTTTTTGGGGTTGAAGCTCGCGTCGTGACGACGATGCGGCTGCGAAGAGCGCGTTACGTGTCACTTGGCCGTGTCGCCTGCTTTTAATCTTCCTTACCGCCTCAACTTCTCGACGCCGGATCTCCGGGTCTCTCCCTCACCCCATCCAAATACGTGCGCGCGCTACCTTACACGTCATATTCCTACGTGGCTCTGTGACTTATCGCACGCGTGCATATGTACTCAAATTATATATGTGTAGACGTTAACACGTCGAAACTTTTCGCGTCGCCCACGTGTCGTCGAGACATTTGGCCGACAATTTTCTCCTGCATCGTGTATATCCTCAAGAAGAGAGAGAGAGGGTGCACGATATAGCAGAAGAGTTTCCCAGGGACGAGATATTTTGAGAGATTCGAAAAATGGCGGTATTTGATTCGCAAGAATCAAACGGTAGAGGATCGTGGGTCGGGGATAGCGGTGAATCGTATCGGGCTTGGATCGGATTCAAACATATTCGAGGAACGTTAATTTCCCGGTGTATCGCGTTGTTGCAATACTTTACAAAGATTGCTTTTTTTCTGTGTATCGAAACGTTGAAAAACCTAGTTCGACCATAGGGGTCGTTCATAACCTCCCAGAGCTCGTGCAATGATATAATCAATTTTACCTAATCTTTTTTTCTCTCCGGTTATTCGGTTACTTCGTTATTTTCTGCTCGAGACACTCGTTTATTCTATTAATTAAATGTGCGCTAACAGTATTTTCGCGTGTACGTGTACGTTCGAATATTCAACATTGCGAGCTATTTGTGTTTATCTAAACTTCAAAAATAATATTACGCGTGCGAAATATAGAAGGTAGAATATTTCTCGCGGATTAAAATGTATTTTTCGTCGAGAGTCGAGCGAAAAATTTGTGTACCACAGAATTTCGTCGAGGTTGAATTTTCGTTAACATCTAAAGAAATACATATTATGCTTTTTTGAATTAGTTGCACCGAAAAAAAAACAACAACAAAAATAGTTTCATTTTTGAACAAAATGAAATATGGTGGAAAATAAATGAAATCTTCGTTGTAATTTCGTACGTGCAATAATTCCATGGTCTTATCGCGATACGCGCCGCCTCGATCTGCAAATGAGACACGCGTTTGTCCGTTTTACCACACATGCAATTAGTTTTGTACACAGACACACATATGCGTTTATATATATAAATGCCTATGCAAATGATAATGGCGTGTGTATTTCGTAATCCATATAGCAACCGTCCATCAGCATTTTGCCACGGAAAGCCGATACCCTCCCCTCGAATTTCCACACTACAACATCGGGTAGGTAAATATATATACCCGTCTAAATATTCTCATCGCCGGTATAGACATCCCTCTTTGTCCGTCAACATGCGTACTCGGATACATATGCGCGCACATACACGCACACACAACACTCCGGGTCTCGGTATAAGACCGGGTGGAACAACCGCAAGTGGCCGACAGATGTTGGCTATTGGATATGCTCTCACGCCGCCCGGAGGCTGATGAGCGGAGTTCGAATGAACTACAAACAATTTTATATACCCCCGTAAATCTATCAAAAAACTTTGAAAAAAAAAGGAAAGAAATTTAAAGAATTTTTTTGTTTAATACATTCCTAGAGCTCGCGTGAGACGAAGAATTATGAGCGTGAGTCGATTAAGAGATTGTACCAATTTGAACGTTTTCTCTTCGATAAGCGCACACCGAGATACGTCTGCTGTGTCTAGGTGTCTATGTTCCTCGATCGCTCATGTTCTCCACGCTGTACGTGCTTCTCACCCTCGGTAGACATGTGATAGTCGTACCGATTCTCTCTCGCGTGCATATCGTGTGAATTCAATTCGTTTCGAAACTGACATAATCACTCGGTGAAATCTGCCACTGTTGAGGCTACGTGAATATATATATATATATTCACAAAGCTCAGAATCGGTCTCGCTCTCGCACACATACGTATATAGAGGGTGAGAGAGAGAGAGAGAGAGAGAGATGAATCTACTCGAGAAATTGTTGGCTGATTGGAACTGTCCAATTTAATCGGATGTGCTAATTTTAGAGGGCCCATTGCCTGATCGTGAAACGGGCTATATGTCAGCCGGGAAACTTCTATAGACTTTCTCGCTTCTCTTCCCTTTCGCACGTACACGTCATCTATATATCTATAGATGATCGTAGACGGGAGTCCGTGCAAATGGACGATTTTCGGTGGTGTGAAAAATGTACGTGGGATGGATGAGAGTAAGAATTTATAAACGAACGGTATCTCGGGAGATTTTGCATTTTTAGAAAAAATGGGAAATTGGACCATCCGTTCGATGGAGATTGAATTTTATTTTTCATGATATTATCGATTGTAATCTTACGTATTGAGATTTTATGGGAAAAAAAACAAACAGGTTAATTTCTCTCGAAGAGATGTAAAATCTTGAATAGAAAATTGTTACGTTCGTTTTAAGAAAATCGAGCTTACGATAACGTTTCAAATTTCATTGAACGAATATATTTAAAGAAGTATCGTCGTTGATTGCTCGCCAGATGGGAATTTCAAATAAAGCTGGCCTCGAGCCGATTGCGCATTGACGTAGAACCATCGACTAAAAAAAGAAAATGTGGTCGTTTCGTGAATTTTTTGCTTTTCGAGCCTTTATCTCCATCGGTAACTACGCGAATCGCAACGATGACCCAGTGGCTCGTTTCAAAGCGCTGAATTACAATTTAATTCTAAGGCAGTCGAGTTCAAATTCAGCCTGGAAAGTCAGAATCGAATGTAATTTCATTTGAAAAAGAAAGAATTAAAAAACAACCAATTAGAACGAAAAAGCGAGTTAAGGGTGCTTTTTTCACACCCCTATTGTATAAAACGAGCGATTGGGTCTGAAATTCGGAGGGTAATTACGGTTCGGTGCCCTCGGATAACATCGAGTTCGTTCCAATTCGCTGAAGAAATTCTGACGAACGCGAGTGGTCCATTTATGCAATTATATATATGTATATAACAAATATACATATATATATATTCGTCGAGAACGAACCAGCGAGCCAACACGACCAATATGCCGAGAGTTATAATGTCCGTTTAATTTCCGGGAACAGTCGTGGCCAAGAGATGAAACGTTTTGCCTAGATCTCTCTCTCTCTCTCGAACCTCTTTCCTTACCCTCCCTGCTCAAGGGGTTAATTCATTTTTCTGGCAACCGAGAGGGTGCTTCCTCTACCGGCGTATCAAGATGGAAAAGTACCATTGGCACAATTTGGTCCTCGTGAACGTGTATACATTAATGTATGTACGCAGATGCAGTCGTGACCTCAATTACCAACCCCTATAACGATCGATAGACCGAGCTCCCAAAGGGTCGTTAAAAAAATGAAAGAATTCTTTAGTTTTTTGACTCTAACTTCGTTACCGTTTGTTTTTCTTGCTCCAGGATTGTACAATCGATCGAAAAAAATAACGTTTTTTTTGTTTTCGTTCGTGTGTTTACAGGGGCGGAGGACGTGTTCAGATTCACAGGAAACGAGACGCACACGGATTACTTCCGGCTGGTTTTGAGAGACGGCAATTATCTGCTCGTCGGTGGAAGGTAAATATTGCTTCTGTTTATGTTTGCTTCCTTGAATTATTGTCCCCTAAATAAAACATCCCCTCTTTCGTAGGAAATCCGCCTATTTAATATTTAGGCATCGACTCGTTTGTATTCGTCGCTTTTACTCCAGCGAGATTATTCCTTCCAATTTCATTCGGATAGGGAAATTTGATAGTGGGTAATTTTAATAATTGATCGAATCGAAATTTTCGATTGATTTTGTTTGATATTGGTAAAATCGATGAAAATCAATCTGGAGTGGACATATATATATGTAATTTTTAGTATCTCCGATTTCGTGCTCCTCTCGCACGTTTTCAAGATACACTCGAGCCTAATGGTCTCGTTAAAAAAGTTGTATCACACCATTTCGTAACAATAATCTTAACTGGCAAGGCTTCTCGTTCGAAAGTTTCGAGTACGTCGATGTTGTTATTAATAATTATCTTTTCGATTCCCAAGTTTCTGTAAGATAGCCAAGAAACTCGATCGCTTGCATCGACGAGCATCTTTCAAATTTAAGAAAAACCACGATATTTATTATTCATCAATTTTATCGAAATTTAATTATCAATTTCTAATTACATTTACGAAAAACGGAAGCTATATATTTATTTTTTGAATAGTTGAGAAGTATTTATAATACAACAATTGTCCAATAATTCTTTGATTCTTATGCGATAATTTTGATTTCCGTTACCGCGAGGAGATCAATATTAAAAAAACAGTTCTTCGACAATTTTAGATTATCGATCCGATATTTACAAAAAAAATCGATATTTAACGATTTTTTCGATAAATTTTGCGTCTCGCAGAAATCTCGTGCACAATCTCAGCCTGACGGATCTGACGGAACAGCAGAGATTGACGTGGTACTCCGCCGACAAAGACGTAAAGATGTGCGTTGTAAAGGGAAAAGACGAGGACAGTTGTCAGAATTACGTGAGAGTCCTCGTCAAAACGGGACCGTCGAATCTTCTCGTATGCGGTACGAACGCTTTCAAACCGATGTGTCGCGATTACGCGATAATGTCGGGAAAGTACACGATGGCCAGTGAAAAAAATGGTCAGGCACTGTGTCCGTACGATCCGCAGCACAACAGTACATTCGTTTACGTCGACGGTGAACTCTACACTGGCACTGTCGCTGATTTTTCGAGCATGGATCCTCTCATCTACCGAGACAGAGAACCATTGAAAACCGAACAGTACGAGTCGACGCTTCTCAATGGTGAGACAATTTTCCATCATTTTTTTTTCAAAAAGGAACTTTCGATCAAAATCACCGGTGCAAAGTTTCACGATTTTTTAAATTTAATTTTTTTCCTTTTATTATATATCTTAGAGAGTCGTTACGATTTGACTTTGTTGAAATAGTTCGTATTAAATTGAAGCCGATAATTTCGAACTGATTGAACGTGTTTGCATTCGAAATGAGAAAAAAAACGCATAAATATATCAATATAAGCGTAATTACGTATATGCGTATGTTTGGTAACACCGCACAATTTTTAATAGAGTTGATGAAGCAACATTCATTGAACAATGGGCCGGTCAACATTATTCGATATTGCCATGAAGTCGAACAAAGAGCTTGGGGAATGTATTGAATGTAGGATCGACTAATATGGATAATTTAACGAGGGACGAAAATAGGAGCTGGTTCATTAGCCGTTTCGAATAAGTCCATAATAGTATTAATAACAGTTCATATCAATGCCTATCGATAAAGCCCATTGTTCCCGGATTTCATTTCTAAAGCATTAATTCGAACGTACGAGAGTACGTTCGATTAATTCTCGGGATTTATGAGTATCATTGAATTAACAAGAATTGATATTCTTATCAATCTTGCGGCGAATTAAAAAAAAATGAAAATGTAATTAACGAATAATAATCTTTTTTTTTTCATTCTTGTTTCTTTCTTTAGGACCGAACTTCATCAGTTCGCTGACCCATGGAGATTTCGTGTATTTCTTCTACCGCGAAACGGCGGTTGAATATATTAATTGTGGAAAAGTGAGTTTTCCTTCGTTCTTGACGACGGAGTTACGGACAAATGAGGTTGTGGACATTGGAACGGAAAAGTCTTTTAAGACCATTTGAATCAACGAGTTGCTAGAAAATTTGTTTGGAACAGAGGATAATTTTCAGATCAGTGAAAATGGCGTAAATTTGTTTAGTTATCGTTGAAATATTTTGTACCTATTTTTATCGCCAAAATTTTGATTTTGCTCATTTTATTCTTCATTTGTAAGACAAATCTCCTCTTGATTCAGCTTTTACGTATTCTAGTAATTTCCTTTTTCAATTATTTTAAAGAGACGTTTCGGCGAAGTAATGATTTTTTTCAGACTGCATAAAAATTTCCAAATTCTTCCAACATCTTCGAGAATAATTACTGATTTTCAATTTGATAGAACTTCAGGATGTCGTCGAGTCCACGTGCAAATTTATTCGTCTAAAAGAATCGATTTCACTGATTGAGAAAAAGATCTATGAAGATTTTTTTTTCAAATTCCCAACTCATTTGTCCAACGTGGAGCAACGGTGTTGAGTCGATTCGATCATTGTCCGCGGTCCCTATAATTGTTTATTCAATTCGTTTTATTTCTCAGGCTGTATATTCTCGAGTGGCGAGAGTCTGTAAATACGATCGCGGTGGTCCCCATAGATTTCACAAGATGTGGACTTCATTCTTGAAATCACGTTTGAATTGTTCCGTTACCGGGGACTTTCCGTTTTACTTCAACGAGATACGTGAGTATTCGTCCCTTTTCTCCTCTCGCTTTCTCGACGAGATTCGTCTCGTCGTTCGGAAGATCTTCCTATTTTCTCTCGATTTTCTTTGTTTGTTTCATTCGTTTTAATCGATCGCAAAACAATCGTTGATAATTGCAGAATCGACGACGGAATTGATATCCGGCCAATATGGAAACGTGTCGGCACAATTGATTTATGGCACCTTCACGACACCGGTGAACAGTATCAGTGGCTCGGCAGTCTGCGCCTTTTCGTTGAAAGACATCGCCGCCACTTTCGAGGGTAACTTCAAGGAGCAAAGTGCTCGAAATTCAAACTGGCTGCCAGTACAGAGTAACAAAGTACCGGATCCGCGTCCTGGACAATGCGTCAATGATTCCCGAACCCTACCGGATTTAACGTTGAATTTCATCAAGACTCACTCGCTCATGGACCAGTCGGTTCCAAGCTTCTTCGGTCAACCGATCGTTATTCGAACGAGTTTTCAGTGAGTACATTCTCTATCGATTAATTACGCTTATGGAATTGCAATTTCTTTTTTTTTTACTATCCAAGAAGCTTGAATCGTTGACTTTGTGGGAAGTTTGTGTAAAATATTTACACTTTTAGACTAGTCAGTTTTCAAAGAGAGAATATCACGATATGATTCTCTTGAATGATGAGGAAGCTTTTCCTTCAATATGCAAGTACCAATGTCTCGGGTGATATACGAGTGACGGTCGAAATCGATGTTATTTTTGAAACGACAAGGAATACTAAATTTATCAAATTCATGCGTTTCCGCTATTCGTGTTGATACTCTGACATTATGAATAAATAGAAATTACCATTGAGTAATATATAATATACTCTGTAATTAGCCAAACCGACAATAGATATTCATAACCTCATTGAAATTTCACTCATTCCCAGATTATTCACGCTCCTATTCAATTTCGTGCTTATCTCGAGTTATTTATGAATTTTCCTTGAAACGAACGTAAAGTCTTCCGAGATTTCTTTAACCTTTTAGCTACGAGGGTAGTCGATATATCGATCAGCAGTCAGATCGAGAACTCTACCTGAGATATCCAGTGATTTTATGTATAACTTTTGGATTTTATAAGAGGTCGATTTGTACTGAAATTTTCCCGCAGTTAAAAGGTTAATCGGATCAATTTATAATTTCTGCAAACAGTTACAGATTCACACAGATCGCGGTAGATCCTCAAGTGAAAACGCCCGGTGGTAAGACGTACGACGTTTTGTTCATCGGTACCGACAACGGAAAAATCATCAAGGCGGTGAACGCGGAATCTGCCGACTCTGCAAACCGTGTAAGTCCAGTCGTCATCGAGGAGATACAAGCGTTTCCTGCTACGGTACCCGTGCGTGGTATCAAAGTCGTGCGAGCGACTCAGGCGAGCGACGGTCTCGAGGATGGTCGTCTCGTCGTCATAGCCGACAGTCAGGTGCAAGCGTTGAGGTTACATCGTTGCTACAGCGACAGAATATTATCCTGCGGAGAATGCGTCGCTCTTCAGGATCCTTACTGCGCCTGGGACAAGGTCGAGGCCAAGTGTCGCGCCCTGGTCGGTCCTGCTGCTACAGACGCCACGAGATTTTTGCAGAGCGTCGCGACCGGCGCCCATGCCTCGTGCCCACCCAGCAAAACCATCAATAAGGACGCCGGTAGCGTCGGTGCCATATCGTCGAATCACAATAAATTTCCGCAAGATCCCATGACCTCGAGCAAGGAAAGCACCGGGGGAGAAATTATCAACATAATGCAGGACGAAGAAAAAAATCATTCAGGTTACTTAATCATCGATGATATTGTTCGATTAAGGTTTTCCAATCAAAAGCTAGATATCTAGAGAACTAGAAAGTTCCCAAAAAAAAAGAAAAATTCACATTTTCATTAATCATAATTCAAAACGCTGGATAGATTTCTAGACTCTTGTCGTACGAGGAAATTTTATTCCGGTTAAATTAAATCGTTGGTTTGAAATAGCACGCATATTTTGCAAAAATAATAAGACAAAACTGAAAAATACAAGAAATATCGAATGTGCGGAATAAACAAAAAAATTGGAAAATTTCTCACAGGTCCGGAAGTCAAGGCTGCCAATCAAACGTCTCAATATTCCGTGGAGACGTTGGTTATGGCTGTTGTCGCCGGGGCATTAGCCGCGATGCTAGTAGGTTTCATAGCCGGTTACCTGTGTGGTCGCAAATGTCGAAAAGACGAGGACGACAATTTGCCCTATCCCGACACGGAGTACGAGTACTTTGAGCAGAGACAGAATGTCAATAGGTTCGTAAACATTTGTAAAAAATATATATATATATATAAATACCTAGAATAATATTTATTCTACAGACAGAAATACCTCGCAAGTTTCTCACCGTCGCATTCAAAATTATTTATAAATCGAATCACTTCACGGTCGTCCCGTTTGACAGGGGAACGTTGATGCAATTTAACCGTGTGCCAGGGGAGATTAATTAAATTTTCCCTGGTCCACGGAGTCCTTGAGGTAATTGTCAAAGAACTCTGCAAAGTTTTCGTATTAAAAAAAAAAAAAAAAAAAAAAAAAAAAAGTGCGCTCCTGCTCTTTTGTAATTACGCGGCAAACAATATTTCGAACAATAGGTGTAAGCCTCTTGTCTCGACGGTTCATTTAAGAGGAAAACAAAAGCAGTGCAAATTGGAACATGGCGCATTGCTTTTTTCCCCATAATTTATTATCATTCGTGAAGGCTTCAGCGCGAGAAGGTTAATAATAGAGAAAACTACTGGCTCGTACAACCAGCTTTGATTTTCCAGAAAAAGGCAAAATACGAATTAAAAATAAAATATAAACCGTGCCGAGTTTCGTTGAGTACAGATTTTTAATTGCCGAGTTGTATAATTGTGTCGTTGCAGCAGGCTAGCGCCAGAGCCAAAGCTACTGCCACAGGAAGAAGTTACGTACGCGGAGCCAGTGCTGGTGCCGCAACCCCCGAAATTACACTCGCCGAAGGGCACGATGAGAAAACCACCGCCTACACCAGCGGAGACCCTCTTTCAATTCCCGGATGGTTACGGCTATCGCGGTCCTCGAGACAATTTCGGCACCCTGAGATCACATCAGGGGGACGCTTACAGGCGTAACGACGGTTTCGCGACAACGCGAAGCGTCAAGAAGGTCTATCTCTGAGAAACGAGCGAGGAGGGAGGAGGCCGTCACAGGAGTCTCGGACGGCCAGCGAGAAATCGTCACAACGCGACAACGGGTAGAAGTCGCAACGTGACAGCGGGAGGACAATCGAGCCGCGAATTAACGGGACCGAGACAGCTCGAGTCCCCGTCGCCGCCCTCCAGCGTCTCGTCCAGTTCCCCATCACCTCCCTCCTCGTCGCCATCGCCCACCCTCGTTCCAATCGCCATGAGTGGCTCGCCCCCGCCGCCAACGCCACCGTGCAGTTTCATATACCGTTCATAGTTTCCCGTTCTATCGCGATCACGAGATTCGTACGAGTTATACGACCTTAGCGTATCGCGTTACTTTGCGAATTTCACGAAGAAAATTTCGTCGAATCGCCTTTTTACGACTTGTTTTATCGTACAACCCGGCAGATAAGGATTTCGAGCTTTCGTCGCGGCTGTATGGTCCTCATCCTCGAGAAAAGAAGACAAACGGACGACAAAAAAACGTAAGAGACAAAGAAAAACGGAAGACATGATTATTCGAATGGAAAAACTGTCGATCGAGCGTTTGTATAAATATTCGTCAGCTCGATACTCGTTTTTTTTCTCTTCTCGTCGAAAACTAAAATTTGCAATACAACGGGAGAGAATTGTATCGAACGATCGCCACCGTTTTTAAATCGTCCATCACGACCGATAGGATTTCGTTCTTCGTTCCTTTTTCCGTCTCTTTCTTATTGCCCAACTATCTTCATTTATTTATTCATACTTTTCGTATACTTTCGTTATATTTTTCAACGAAACGTAGTTCGGACTTGCATTGCACCCATTTGGGCCGAGGAATATTGAAGAATAGAAGAAGAAGAAGAAGAAGAAGAAAAGAAAGAAAAAAAAACAAAAACAAAAAAAAGAAAATGAAAAAATAACGAGTCAATTATATCGATGAATATAAAATTATTGCGAGGATGGTATACAGTTCTCGAATCGTTGATGCTTAACAGCGGCGCGTGTTCGACGCCGTTGGTCGCCTTGATAAAAAAATGAAAAAAATATAAAGAAACAAAAACAAAAAAAAAGCAAAAAAAAGGAAGAAAGAAATCGGACTGCGAAATAAATGAATCTAATTACGATAGGAGCGTACCGGGCCTCGGGGGTATACACGAAAGTGAATAGACGCTGAAAGCTCGATTACTCGAGGGAGATTTAGCCAGGGGAGCGAGACAGCGATAGACGAAGAATAGATGGACGGCCGGTTAAATCGCGAAAATCGCGGCGTTTATTTATAACACACGATCGAACTTTGTTTTCACGAATTGCAACGATTATTTGAACAATCTATTATCCTTTCTGTTCATTCTTTTTTCATTCTACATCATATTTCTTTATTGGAATTGATTTACGAAAAGTAAAAAAAACATATTAAATTGTACCGTTAATACGATCTCGTGTTCGTTGGGCTGGGCGCTTTTCCGAACACTCGCAAATATACGTAATTAAAAGACCGCTAATGAGAGAGAAACGGAGATAAGAAATACGAGAGAATGAGGAAAGGAGGGATAGAGGGCGCGATATTGAAACGATGAACGACGAAGTTTTACGAACGAGGCTTCGCGTATGTAAATATAATACATAGATACGACAGACACGTACACACACACACACACACAAGAAAAACATAACTATACAACAGTTAAGAGTTATTATAGGGGGATAGGACGAAACAGAGTGAGGGGAGCAGAGAGAAAGAGAGGAGACAGAAAATTGAGGGAGAAAGAGAGAGAGAGAGAGAGAGGAAGTCAAGTCCATCTATCTTGGGCCCGAACGATGTTTGTAGAAAATCTATCTTAAAGTGCTTCTTATTTCAGTGTGTTTAGAAGTAACGCGTATGTGATATATTCTATATGACAAGATGTTTTCTAGACAATTGGGTGATGAGATGAATCTCATGGATCGGGGGAGAATTTTAAAACTTAATTAAGTAAATTGGACTCTTGGATTATCTCGCGAGGCGTTCGAACGGAGAACAAACGCATTGGAACGAATGAAATAAAAAGAAAAAAAAAAGAAAAAAACGAAACAACACGCCGATGACAGTAGTCTCTCAAGCTCCGTTGTTCGCCGATCATCGGCCATTGATCGTTTTGATGGCGTTCTTTTTTTATTTATTAATTTTTCTCTTTTTTTTTGTTTTATTCGAGAAATCGAGAACGACGCCATGCTTTTTTTTTAGTTCTCCCTTCCTTTTTGTTCTCTTCGTTACACCGGGTCAGTGAATTTTTTTCTCGTTAAAATGCCAATTTCTCGTACAGGAGGGACTTGAAATGGAATTAAAGAAAACAAAAAAAGGAACGCCCAAAAATCTGTCACGCACACAGGAAAGAAAAACAAAACTAGAGACAAACGCGCCGTTACGAAGTATTATTATAAATTTTATTATTTTTCGTTTGTTTATTGTCGATCAATTGATTCGATCGATTAATTTCGTTGGAACGAATCGAACGCGAAAGGCCCGCCGTGACGTCGTCATCCCCGCATCCGTGAAACGCAAAGACTGAAAACAAACAAACAAACAAGCAAACAAAAAAAAACAAAGAAAACAATGATCCAACGTACGGGAGGGCATTCGTTCGTTCTAAATCAATTTATTTTTTCTCGATTCAACTTTTATTTCCGCTCGACGATTTCTTTTTGTCTTCGATATTTTGTATTTTCATTTCCATCGCATTTCTTCTTCTCTTCCATTCCGTTTCTCTTTTTTCACCACTTTCTTTTAATTTTCTTCCACGAACCGCTAGTACAAATTTTTCGTATCGGTAAACGTATATACATTTTATATTACGTTACGTTCGTGCTTTAATCGTGTAAACGAAGCTCAGACGACAAATATTTGTTCGACGATCCGACACGGAAATGTAAGAGGGATGGTATAGAGAGAAAGAAAATAGTAAAAAAAAGAAAAGAAAAAAAAACAAACACACACACAAACGGCCGTGCGTAAAAAGAAAATTGCAAAGGGGTCGTGCGTATTATCCTCTCTCTCGTAGCCGCCAGTTTTGTGCCCCCCACTTCGCGGTTCCCGCGACCGAGAGAGCGGAAAGAATAATAACAAAGATAAAACTAAACAGACAGGAAAAAAAGAAAGGAAAAAAGATGGACAGCAGAAATGAATTTATCACGTTGAGTCAACTCGTCGCTATTTGTATGCGAGAATTATTACCATTATTATTATTATTATTCTCATCATTATTATTATTATTAATATTAATATTATTATACTTACTAAACGATATTATACCGAACGGTTATAGAAATACCGACCCGTAATATTTAAAACAAAACGCAAATAAGGAAGAACAAAACGAACCCTCGAATTGTTTTCACGATTTCTCGATAGAAAATAAAAAGATGCCCGTTGAATATCGCCAATTGCCTAATCGCGATTTTAGTGAGGCGATGCTAACGAGAGTTGCAAACGCGTTGCCAGTTTTAAGAAGAAAAAACTTCAAAGAAAAAACAAACAAAAAGTAGGGGGGAAAAAATAGAAAGATGGAAAGAAAAGAGAAAAATATGATATTTGGAATTTGATAATTTGTAGCGGAAAGGGAAGAGAATCGATACTTATAACAGACCGCGTGGCGTTATCCGCGCGGCACGAAGCTGCCATAATATCCTTGATTCAATATACATTTGTATATATATATGTATATATACATATATGTACATTTTCCTCTTGCCCCAAATCCCTAGTCTCTCGCGTCTTTGCTTTTTCGGGGATTAAATCTTTTTCGTAAGCTTGTTTACATGAAAAAAAGAGAAAGAAATAACGATGATATTACCAAGATTGATAAAGACGCCGCGAGTACTCGGCGAATTATCGGCTCGATCGAGACTGATAGTGAGTTTCTATTAGTTTTTTTTAAACGTATTTCTTTTTGTAAACGAAGAAAAAAAAATGACGAAAGACTCAGGCATGATACCAAAGATATTTAATTGTATAAACTTAGACAGCCGTTGATCATTGTGATGATTATCGTTATAGAGACTCGCACAAAAGAGAGATAGATAGTTAGAGAGAGAGAGAGAGAGAGAGTGAGAGTGAAGAAATGAACGATGATAAGAAAAGCGTGAAAAATAAAAAGAAAAGAATTATAAAATAAAATAAACGGAAAAGCGTTTATTATTTATCGATAAAATAAGTGATCGAGGGTGTCATCCCTATGCACAAACGAAACGGCTAGTGGACAAAAACACACACACACACAGAAAGACAAAAATACGGACGGAGACATTATACTTTTTTTCGTTTTATTTTCTTACTTTTTTGTTTTCTTGCACGATGCATGTAGAACGAAAGATCGTCGTTTCGACGTACGCGTATTTTTTTGTTCACTTCGATTTTAAGCGATGCGGTTTAGGTACGGACTCGTTTGGACAGGAAAAAAAACGTTACGCGAACAAAGAAAAGAAAAACGTGAAAAAAGGCAAGAAAGGGATTGTAGGATGCCTCGCGTCGATATTGAAATGAGATTATGCATGAAACGATCCTGCTACGCGCACCCTATCCCCCCCCCCCCCCCCCCCGATGTCTATACATATTATTAAGACGAGCTTTGGATACGAATACTACTACAAAATATTCGAAGCGCCTGCATCGGCGATGGAATATTACGGCGTTATGCGTTTCAAGTTGTCTCTGAGCCAGTTAGTAACAGATTCCATCCAAGAATTGAATTAAATGAAAAAGACGAGAAATAAGAAAATGGAAGAAGAAGACAAGACAAAAAGAAAACAAAGAAGTAAATAACCAGAATAACGATTAATTATTATTGCGAGTCAGGTACGAGTAAGACCCCGTTCGTTCAGTGAAAAGTCGCTGCGAGGCGAGACTAATTTATTAAAGAATGAGGAACGAGCCCCGAGAAAATAGAGTATTTTCAACAAACGGTTTCATGCATCGTCCCATTGCAATGATTTCGAGTTTTTTGTCCGGATCGTTCGAGGGAGATTTTCGAGTCGTTCGTTGCGTTTATTCATTTGAGATGGAAACAAAAAGAATGAAAAAAGATATAAAAATCAGCAAAAGATGAAAGCATGAAGAAAATTATGACGATGATGATGATGATGATGATACGGAGAGAAGGAGCTCCACTTTTTTCCTTAAAGGAGCTTTTAGACAGAGAGATTGATTGATTGATTGATTGATTGATTGATTGAGAAAAGTACTACGTATGGGGCACGAGAAAAGACGACGAGGACGATATAGTAAATAAGTAGAAGATTAGAACAGTATATAGAACGCTTGAAACGTATATTAAACGATATTGTAACTTTTTTATAAATATATTTTTCCGTCGGAGTCTAGCGTAGGTAAAGAGAAGAAAGAAAGCGAGAGAGAGAGAAAGAGAGAGAGAGAGAGAAAGCGAACGCGCGAGAGAGAACGAGAGAAAAAAAGAACAAAGATAAGAAGAAGAAAAAAAAACAGTTACGATGATTATAATTTAATATCTGATCTGGCGTATTATCAAGATCTAGATCCCACTTTTAGGCGTCATAGTTTTTAACGAGTTAGGCCAAGTTGTACGAAACCTGTATTAAGAGTCACTTGAAAAACGGGGCGTTGAGAGCCAAGGATGAAGATGAAGAAGAAGAAGAAGATGAGGAAAAAATTATAAATAAAAAATACAAATATTTAAAATAAAAATTTAGTACCTAAAGAAAAATCAAGTCTGGAGGTTAATTTGAAAGAAAATGAAAATTATTAGCGTTGAAAGCGATTAGCCGCGACGGGAAAAAGTTTTCTTGCGATTCGACGAAGTGACGAAAAAAAAAAAAATATTGTAAATGACGTCACGAACGATGAAACGAAAATAAAAAACGGGCGAAATTATGTTTAATTCTCGTCTCGTACGACGCGCCTCTCTATCGTTCTCTTTTCGTTTCGATTCGCCGTCGAAAAAAAACACACACACACACTCACATAAAGATAAGCAAAAATGTCGCGCGAGGGTAAAAACCGCAATGAAAAACTTTTTCACGTTGTTGCGATTAATCGCGAGAAGGAGGTTGAGCGAAGAGAATAAAAAAAATAAGAATAACGACAATTACGAGAATCGCCGACGTAAAAGGGGTGAAACGAATGTTGGTCGAATCTTTGTTTCGTGGGTGATCTCGCCGAGTCCCTCTACGATGTAAAAACGAGGAAGAGAAAGAACAAAAACATTAAGACTAAAGAGAAGAAGAAAGGAGGAAGAAATAATGGGAATGGGGGACGGAGAACTAGTTATTAATAATCGATAATCGATAATGAAATTGAAGCGAGGCAGGAAAAAAAACGATTTTTAAAAGTACTATATAGCATTTATCAACGATAGAGGACGAAGGAGAGAAGAAAAGAAAAGCGCGATGGAGATGAAGAAGAAATAATAATAATAATAATAATAATATTAATAATAATAATAACGAGAATGTAACATGTATTTTGCTTCTTCCTAATACAGTGCCGTTTACGCTATTTTTTACTATAACTATTAGACAACCGGCTGAGCAGGACCCAGCAGCATATGCTATAATGTTGGGAAATTCAGCCATGTATTACTAATAATTATAGCCCGAATGCAACGTTTGATGAGAAACAAATGAAATGAGGGGGAAAAAAGTAAAACGAGAACGAATCACGATTACAAGAGCCAAACCGGTCCGTATACATTATAAAAGAAAATTAACGACAGGAAAAATGATAAATTGAAAAACTACACGTCACTTGGCGGCTGGAGGAGCGAACGCACGATTTCTCATCGATATTTAACATTACGATCTTAGTTGCTTGCAGGAGAAGAATAAAGAAATCAGATGGAAAATCTAAGAATAACCGGCTTTCTCGAATTTCCCTTGTAAAAAAAAACGAAAAAAAGCAAAAAAAAGAACACGAAATATTAGCGATTAAGGTTACAACGCTCCAAAGCCGAAGATTAAAAAAAACATAAATATAAACGGTTGTAATGCCAAAGACTGCGTGTACTCGTGAGCATTCACGAACGTTTGCCTACAGAACCTTTTCATTGTTGAAACTCTATCATTGCGAATGAAAACGAAGGAGAACGTAAAAAAACACGAAAAAAAACAAAACAAATAAACAAACAAAAAATTGTACGAAACGAGAAAATGGCATAGCACGTAAATTTCGATGAGAAAGCCCGGTATGAGTCGAGAAACCCGCGTTTTTATTCCCAGCCTTGACTCGAGCCGCACAAAGAGAGAACAAAAACGTAGCAGAGAGCAGTTTCGTGAAAACAAAACAACAAAAAAAACATTCGTAATTTAGAACACGAAATTTTCCATTGTTATTCGCAATTATATAAATATATACGTATATGTATAACGTATATAAATATATAATTAGCGTATAATTCTGCGTCCAACGGTGACAATTAATTCATTCATACGCGTATATATGCATACTCGAATAAATTTATATAAACAAATATTATATATATTTATACACGTATGCATATATATATATATCCCACATGGAAACACACGATTACAAATTCGACGAGCGTGCTGAGCGAGAAAAATAAATAATAATTATTAAAAAAAAGTAAAACGAAAAAAAAACAACAAGAAACTAGCGATACGTGAAAGAATTAATGAGAATAATCGATTAATGGAGGTACATTATTACCGACGATTATATTATATAATGACATAAAAATTATATTATACAATACTATTTATAACACGGAGATAAGAGAGGGTGGTGAAGAGAAGGAAAGAATGAAGAAAGAAAGACAAAAAAAACAAAAAAGAAAAAAAATACGAGACGGGCCGAAAATTCGTAGTTGGCAGTAGGCTGAGGTAGAGGACAATGGCACGTCTATTACTAATAAAGATTTAACGATGAGGAATGAAAACGATGCGTGAATAAAAAAAAAAGCGTAATGATAAAAGAACGGTAAAATACGATATATATATCGTAAATGCGAAAAAGGTACAGTAGTGGATTTACTATGGCTGACGTAGAGTGAATGCTGACGTAGAAAGCATGTGCTGGGGGCAGGGGCGTTAAAAACAAACAGTTGTAGAATTTTGGGCGAATGAGAGAGAAGAACGTTTGAAAAATTGTACGCGAGGAAAAAATGTGAAAGAGTGAGATGAGTGAGTGTGTGAGGCTAGTGAAAATGAGATAGAGAGAACAAAATCTTGTTTTGGTTTCTAGCAACGCTCATTGAATATGTGAGATATCTTTCGATCACACACAAACACAGAACAATACAGGCATTGTTTAAATATCGTACGTCGCACATTCATGCGCAATGAGAGAATAGAAATTTGAACGAAAAACCGAAGAAAAAAATAAAATAAATACGGTAAATGAACGCATCTGCTGGGATGATATTTTTCACGTCTCCATCCGGTGTCACCGTTCGTCACCCGAAATACAAACGATTATAAATGCCATTTATTCACACAACACAATATATACACACATACACATGGGACATTCCATTTTTTATACATCCGAGTATAATTGTAAGAGACGAGCGAAGCGTAACGTTCATTTTCTTCGCGATATTCAAATTTTGTACTCGTGCCATATTTTTAAATCTTTTTCTTCTCTGTTCGTTATTTCTTCTTTTGTACACTCCTAAAATGTGTTCGCGGATAGCACAGTCCTCGAGAGCTCGTTGCTGTTATTTACTATTTCTCGAGCTATATTGCCTGTAATGAAAACGCAATCCGATCGAACCAATATCGATCGTCATCGATAATGTTAATTTCGCGTGAATTTTTGTTTCTTCCGTTTTGGAAAAATCGCGTCTTGGAAAGGAAAATGAAAAACAAAATAAAAATAAAAGATAAATACATCATACCCAACTTGTACGTGCGTAAAACGCACAAAACAGTAAAACACACGCGCGTGCGCGCTCTAAATAAGCAACAACAACAACAACAAGAACAACAAAACAGAAACTCGCATTATCCACTATGGATATAAATAACGTTCGTCGAAGAAAGCGTAAGATAAAAATAACGGCGAAGAGCATTTACATTGTACGTACGTAGTCGACGATGCGTAAAAAATATTTAAAAAAAAATATTTAAAAAAACGAACAAAAAAATACGACACACGCGCTTGTAATGGTACTTATATTTCATACTAACGTTTGGGAACGAGCATTTTTTCTAGAAGAATGGTCTACAAAAAGAAAACAAGAAGAAGAAAAAAAACAACAAGAAATAACAAAAAAGGAAAAAATATAATAATGATAAATAATGAATAAATAAATAAAAATGCGAGGCGCGCGTGAACGCAGAGAATGTAGAGAGCGAGAGCGAAAGAGAGAGAAAGAGAGAGAGAGAGAATCGAGAGAAAGATGATGGTAGCAGGCGGAATGATTGATAATGTCGGAAACTCATTTAGCCGGCGGACTGCTGTTCATAGTGCCCTGTTATAGTGGGCTCCGTGGGCAGAGAGACAGTGACGCATTGAAACGTGAATTGTTGTCTGAAAATATGAAAAACGCGAAATAAAAAGAGCAGAAGTAAGAGAAAAATCGATGAACTCGAATCATCATCCGTCAATCATGAAACACAAAAATCAAGAAACTCGAATCGATCATCGATTGTCGACATCGAATTTTGTTTGTTGCGATTTCTCGTCAAGATGGAACGTTTCGTGATAAGTGACAAATCGTTCGTAGACGAACGATCCGAAATAAAAGGCAAATAGGGATAAAGAACGAAAGAAATAAGAAGAAAACAAAGGAAAATGAAACCTGTCGCAATTCTAGTTGTCTGGTTCTCTGACCTCTGCCCACGTTGCCCTGATCTATTTTTCAGAATACGCTATTGTGATTATTACTATATGATAACATTTAAAAAAAGATGACGACGATGATGATAAAGAAAAAAAAAAGAAAAAAAAAACAATGAAAAGAAGAAAAAAAGGTAAAGAAAAACGACAAAAAAAACTTGTCTTATAGCAATTGTTTGTTCATTATTCCGAGACTTATCATTTGACAAAATGTTAATAACCTGTATTATCGATAATTAACGCATTATACCGTCATTATATTTAGTAACGATTAGAGAGTGAGGCTACTACCACATTAATGAATTAAGTACAATATATACTATTAATTCATTAGACTTTATATATATACATATTTAAAGAAGAAAAACGTGGAAAGAGGGAAAAAAAGCGAAACGAAGAGATAACGAGGGAGAAAAAAGCACACAAAGAAAACTCATTACGAAACATTACTCTCGACAAGACTATGTTTATCGTTTGGCATTATATATATATATATATATACTATATATATATATACACACATATATATATATGTATATATAGATTGAATCATTGTACGACTGCCTCGGATTCAATATTTTCAGGCCACTACTTATTATCCGCCATTTCGGTTTTTATACCCGTTTTACATTTCTCGATGATTGCGTTATTTTATAAAAATCATCATAGGTCTAGATTGTATCATGAAATATTGAGTAAAAATAAATTTGATTAGGTAATAAAATCGAAACGCTTCGTTTACGTCTTATTACAACCTGCGAATTTTCAGGCTTGACCGACATTTTTTTGTCCGCATACGCAGCAAAGAGAGAGCAAGTGATTGAAGATTTATCGGAGATGACCTACGGATGTTTTTGTACTATCGGCAGATTTTGCAAAGGTACATTTAACTCATTGGGATAGCTGGATTGTATATTTGGAATTTTCAGGAAAATATAGATGTATCCATAGACGTTGATTTACATATTTGTGCTGTTCATCGACAAGTAGCGTCTAACATCGTCGTCACCGAAGAAACAAAATGGCGTCGAAACGGTTGTAGAGAGATTAAAAAATTGACAAATTACTGTAGTGATAATGTTGGGACTTGATCTCAAGATCGAAGACGCATTTCCTTCTCTGACAATATTGAAGCTTCGTCTTATAGCTCTTCACTCTCGTCGAGGTTAAGCGAGGCGAGGTTCAACAAGGTTATGCAAGACGAAGTGACACGAGGTAACGGGAGGCAATGTTCGACTACACTCTTGACTTTGTTCAGTTTTTCCCTGTGTCATTGGCATATTAATTATATATAGATATTACATAAAATGTTAATCTTTTCTTGACCCGTACGCGTTTATTTTTGTAAATAAAATTATTCTACTAATTCAGTACCGTCAAAGAGGGCTACTTTGACAGGTTTTGGAAGTTATTTGTATGTAACTGTTGTTTAGCACCCTAAATCCCATTTTTTTGTTCCAATACACCAATGTGTTCTTTAACTATGAAATGTATAAGAAAGTCAAGCCCTCCCAACCCCTCGACTATTTTTTATATATTTTTTAAAAAGTGTCACAGTAACCCCGCTACGGCTTCTCTGACAAGGCATTAAAACGCAATTTATATCGAAGATTCAAAGCGTAATGGTTACGTTCGGCATCATTTTGATAACAAAGTTAATATTTCATGCATTCTACATAAAATTAAATGAAAAACAACAATTTTTTACTATCAAATTATCATCTTTATTAATGAAACATTTTATATAAAAATACAAAGTACCTAGGGTACTATTATAGGCACTTAATCGGTCTTAATATTTTTATTCAGATCAGCCTGATATTATAAGTCTTATAAGTTTTATATTGTCAGTCTTACCTTATATATTATCACTGAGATCAAACTCGAGTTTAACAACATTAGAATAAACTTTATAATAAACTGGACCAACGAATTGGAAAAATAGAAAAATGTTAAAACAGAATTATTGTGTATTTTCGCACACCACGCATTCATAGGCAGGATTGGTCGAGCCTTCGTTGCATATGCCGCAGACCTATTTTTCGCAAATCACGCAGCATATCCAGTCAGCACTATGGCAGTAGAAACGGAAATCACATTTACAGATTTGACAAAGATTGTAGTCTTTCTTCTTGTCCTTTTTTATTCTCTTGCGGATATTTAGAGGAACATCGTCATCGAAAGAAGTCTGGTTTTTCGCAGGCGGTGCATCAGAAGTTCGCAGAATGTCGCGCGGACTCGCTGCGCATGCATTTAACGCTATGTCAAAGTAGCCCCAAAATCTGTCAAAGTTACCCGCAATGTCAAAGTAGCCCTCTTTGACGGTTATATTCGCGGGCGTGCGCACTACAACTCACCAATGTTTTATCGCAATCGGATGAATGGTATGGGAACGTATGCAGGACAAATAAACAAACATTCTTTCATTTTTATCTATAAGAATAAGTATTTATTCCCAAGTGTTGATTAGCCAAGTACAAAATGTCATCTACCAAGTAATTTATGGAATAGCAATATTAACACGTTCTCTGCCAGATAGGTCAGAGCTTCGTCTATAAAATTTCGTTGCGTATCAACTGTTTCTTCAGATAAGCCTAAGTTAGACGTAGAAGGTTGAAATCGCATTATATTCTGCTGATTTATGGATAAAACTTCCATGATTGAAAATATGAAGTACACTTGGATTTGGAACGCTGAATATCGAAGGCTGTACCTGTCTTACATTCGGATATCTGACAAACCTTCCATCGTCCCAAGGACGAAGTGTAATCTGGCCTGGAATGTTTCTTGATGTTGAAGCGTGAGCCCCTATTTCAGTCTGCGAACGTTGGATGAATTTTCTTTGGTTCAACAATATTTACAGGCGATTCGTGCGATGTAATAATATTAATTTCTGGTGTTGATTTGCTGTACGGATTAAAAGTTTGTGCAGGTTCTGATACGACGGTAAAGAAGTTGTAGGTTCACTCTGTGTTTGACACGTAGCCTCACAGTGAGTACGTCTGGAAGTTACATCAGGCATTGCTGATGACGTGGGAGACGGCGAAGGATGTGCAGGTAAATTAGTATCGTT
Organism: Netelia inedita; assembly: GCA_964017225.1. Classification (NCBI taxonomy): domain Eukaryota; kingdom Metazoa; phylum Arthropoda; class Insecta; order Hymenoptera; family Ichneumonidae; genus Netelia; species Netelia inedita. The sequence continues at coordinate 9,336,558 of OZ024922.1, forward strand.
GTTGAGACGATTCCAACGCCTTATAAACATTCCGTCGATCTCGTACATGAAAAGTTCACGTTCGCCTTCTGGCAATTTTTTTAATTTTTTCGCAAGTATCTTCGCGTAATAATCGCACTCATCGTCTTCCTCCGGTTTGTTTGCAACGCGATTTAAAGTGCTACCGGGTTCTTTCGCGTACTGTCTAGATTTTATTAACTGTGGAGGACGAGCTCGTCGCCGTAATGTGGGGCGTAATGGTAGACTATCCCCTTGAGTTTGGTTCATACGTGATCCTGATATCGACGCTTTATTTTTACCCTTGTCTCGTATTTCTTCCTCAACTGAACTATTTTCCTGCAATGAAACTGTTTATTTGCTTTTATTTGAAATTAATATTTTTTGCTTTAGTTACAGTTCTTATGGACGACTTTTTATTGAAATGTGTGTGTCAACAAAATTAATTGGGGATTGTTAATTGTATCGTATTTAGGTATAATTGGAAACTCGAAGAAATATTTGCAATAAACTTCGGATTGTTTACATTCTCTGACTTGAATATACTTGATATTTGAATTATAATGATACTTGCAATGGGATTTGTAATAATGTCTACTTTAAAATATGAATTACAGGTTTTTAATAATACTTTTGTTGTATGAAATAATAAAAGTAATTTGAATGAAATAAAATGGTTCTATTGTAACATACCTGCTCTCTGCCAATTGTCGTCTTAGAGTCATTAATGCCTCCCAAAAAACTTTCAAGCTGGTCGTATAAAAACCAAATTGGCTTGTAAATATCATTCTCGTCGGCTCCTGACTTTAAGGATGCTTTCTTTTTTCTTAGATGTCCCCGAAACGTCGCTAATATTGAATTTTTTTTGCTTTTCAAATCTTCTATTGAAATTTTCAAAGTATCACTTATTCTCTTCCATGCATCATTGACCTTGCTCTTATCTTTGTGATGATGGTTTTTCGGGTCCCATATTGTTGGTTCCGCTCGATATAACGCGACAAACTTTGATAAATTGTCGTGGCTCCACACGTTTGTCATTATTTCGGCGTAAAATTAAACAAAGACGGTCTACACAAATTGTTTATATACTGAGCTCGATACTCTCGTCGAGGTTAGGCGAGGCGAGGTACAACGAGGTTATGCAAGGCGAAGTGACACGAAGTGAAGACTCGGTAAAAGGCGAGGTGACGCGAGGGCCCCGTCTACATTCTCGCGCTCGCGCTACCTCGCCTAACCTCGACGACAGTGAATAGCTAGTATAATATCATTCTTATCGACATTGTAATAATACGGAGATAAAATATAACAAACTAATACAAACACAAATCATACCGTAATAATAGTTTCACCTTCAATTTCCACTGTTATTCTATTATCTTTCATTTTCGATATTAATAAATTCGTGCAACACCAAGAAGCAAGTGTTGCGCGAAGTTGCCGCGATGCGGCGCTGCGACAGTACATATCGTTTTGTGCCTATTTACCATCTGAAATTTTCCTTATCGACAATATTGGAGAAGGAAAAGAGGAAAAGAGTGATTATAAAAAAAACTTTAGAAAATTTACAGACAAAACAGCGTCACATTTTTCATTTGCATTTATTCATAGAGCATACCACATTTCGTGAATTTAAAAGTATATTACGCGCATTAAAAAAGTACAAATATTTACAAAATACTGTTGAAAAGAAAAAAACACATGGATAAATTTTCTGACGTGCCTGGTGGTAGATTAACATTATCGATCGAGTCCATCTTCGTGTCCATTCTTCGACCGCTTGTTTCTCTTATTTTTTGTATTTTATTTTTATTTTTTTCGTCGTACATGACTAGCTATGCGGACAGCATATTGTTATTATTGGGATTTCCGAGTCTTCGTTGTCGTTATCGTAAATCTAATGCATGATTCTCCATATGAAACAAAATAATGCCGAATGATAATGAAATTATTTCGATCGTCGAAGCTTTCGTCTCTTCGATTCGACCGCTGCGGCAGGAATGTTGCAATGGGTAAATTTTTCCGTTACAGTTCGGGGGCCTTTTTTTTATTCCTTTACTTTTTACTTTGTATATTAATACGAGATATCATTGGCAGTATACATATATATATGTATATATGTATAATTTTTTTTTCGTCGCATATAGACGCGCGTTGGCAATGCAAAATTCATTCGTACTCGCATGTGTTCGTCGTTAGATACTCGGTCGGTAATTGATAAATATATATATGTATAACGTCGTGAAATACGCTACTAATTATATTTACGAATATGTTTGTTTGTTTTGTTTGTTTGTTCGTTTGTTTTCGTGCATAGCGGTATATAAAATTTTCTAAAATTGCGAACTCGTCGTGCGATTGTGGGATATTTTTCATTGTCCTCTCCCATCGATTCTTCTTCTTATTATTATTATGTACGAAAGCGCATTTAGTCGTGATCGATGTGCACAAGCTGTTTTTTTTCGAATATTCATTTTCAAGCAATACATATGTATTCGTTTGTATATATATATATATATAAATGTGAGGCCTCTTCACGTGGACAATCATTATTTTCACAAAATTCTTGGACTTTACTCGTTATTCGCCATTTTGTCGTTGTACTCGAACAAAATTCCTAATAAAATTGGAACTATGGGCCTTCGAGTTATACGAGTTGAAAAAATTATATTCGAACGACGATTCGTTACATTTATAAGTTGACAAATAATCCACCTTTTTTCTGTCTCCTTGGGACATGAACCAATTACGAATTGATAGAAAAATTTACAAAAAATTGGCAAAGTACAAGAAAAATTCGAGAATCTTAAGAAAAAAAGGACGACCTTGTGGCGAACGCCTCATATATACACCAGTAGCTTCGAACGAGGCTTTGCGATTGTTTCAACATTAATCGGATTAAAAAAAATAATAATAAAATTGTAACGTTGTTTCGTTTCCAACACCGTTATCGTGTCGAATAGTCAATGTTATTTTTTTCACGCGCGATTTCTCGTTTATCGCGACGTTTATCCTTGCGTACGATATTTTGTTTGTCCCTATCGGTAAATCCGGCTTCTACCTTGGACACGTGTAATTACAGACGCGAACAAAAAAAACAAAGTTTAGAAAAACATTATCGAGGCGTACGTTATAATTGCATTGGAAAAGCACTGGAAGCTCGAGGAAATATTTCGTAGAAATTGTTTCGTTCCTTTTGGAAGTCTCACGATCGCACACAATCTCCACAAGCTCGAATTTTCTTCTCTATCGTTACGATCATTATTCTCGTTCGATATTCATCTCGATAAAAAATTTGGCTCATTTTTTATAACACTCTCGGTATGTACAGGCCACGTTTCTCTTTCTTCGCCGCATTAATCATCACTTTAGGTCTTTCCACGCTTTAAAATACGAGTTACATCGAGTATATTTTCGGCGTGCGAATAATTTTATTGCTCGCAGATTCGCGATCGCAAATTATCGCGACGATCGATAATTGTTTTTCTTTGAAATTGCGCGTTTGTGATTCAGTCGAGTTTCTTAGATGGGATTTTTTGTTTGTTTGTAGACAAACTTAAGCTATATATAATTCGTTCACAGGCGAGACGAAAGATCGGGGTTTTCAAGCCGGATTTCGTATATATGTATATATATTTATATACAGTAGAACTTCCGATAATTTAATTTTTCGAAAGTTAAAACTTTTCGTACACAACTTTGTCATTTGTACTCTGGCAAGTGAATTAAAGTAGAGTCGGCGATCTCAGTATTACGAACTTATCGGAAGTTTCACTGTATTTCGGTATAAACGCGATTGCCTGTTTCTCGCAATGCAGCATATCATTATTTGTTTCGTTCGTTTCTTTATCTAACGTACAATCTACGGAGAATACATATTCATTCGATGTGGCTTGATAAGTTTTTCTTAACGGCTAATATCGATAATCGGTTAATTATATTGCGTTATACTCGATGCTTATCGAACGTCTAATCTTTCATTCATCGCACGGTGCTCCTAACAACGAAGACGCGCTCACGCACGCAAGCACATTCGCGTTTATTTCAGTACGTGGCCCTGATTATTTTTCAATTTTTATGCCTCTTTTTCTCCTCGTCCGAGAAACGTCAGACGAATTATTCGTTATCGGAGCGGACGATCTATAGGAAATAAATAATTATTATATATTATTAATCTTATGTTGCTAATGGACGCGACGGAATAATCATCGTGAGACCGACGGAAATTGGACGTTCTTTGAACCCGTTTCACACACTCCCTTCCGTTTTGACGATAATGCACGCGACAGGATCAAGGGGTGGGGGAGGGGGAGCGGGGGCGCTTATAAAATGAAATTATCCACAAACGGAAAAATGTTCGTTCAGATATCACGCGAATATGAAACGAGAAAAAAAACTAACGATCCATCGTTTGTATTTAACGTTTCGTTGATTTGGGCAGCGCTTGTCGCGCTCTAGCGGCCACACTCGGCACTACCGAGGTCATCAGCAGTTTCTGTCAAAGATTTTATGACAATGGGTTCACGTTTTAGAACAAAAATTCAGCGTTTCTCATGAGTATGAAAAAAATACGTGAAATATTTTCAATAAAAGCGATAATTGTACAATTGTGTCGACACAAGATAGCTGATGGCTCGGTGGTGACCTCTAGCTACCGCTAGTCGCTTTAAAAATGCTCCGTACTTGTCTCTCGCCGGCTATTTCAGTTAGTGACGCCGCAACGAAGGCGCGCTCTGGTGGTGGCGTCATTAAGTAAACAAAAAAGTATCCGTCGAGGGAAAACGATTGTAGACCACAAAGTAACGAATATTCGCGGTCGTTGGAAAGCTTGGCAGCATCACGAATAGTAGACTTGCGTTCTTTTCTTGTTTTTTTTTATAGAGTCTCACTCAATTTATATCCTCATCGTGGATGTCGAAACAAAAACACACATGCTCCTCTTTACATACAACTGTCGACCACGATCTCACCGATCTTGGTGACGATATCGTCGAACGTCGGACGTTCACGAGGATCCTTCGACCAACAGGCAACTTGCAGTTCCTGCAGTGCCGGTGGCGCCGCTTTGTGTGCCTTCCAAGCCAACGTGTGCGACTTTAGTTGGGCGAGTACGGAATCGTCGTTGAGCTTGTTGAAAGGTAATTCACCCTGATGGAATATTTCCCAAACGAGACACGAGAATGAATAAACGTCGCTCTTCGTAGAATATTCGTCCTCGTAAACAGCCTCGTAGGGCATCCATCTCAGTGGCAATACTTGATTACGATGTTTCGTGTATTCCTGATGATACGGCTCTTTGGTCATGCATGGCAACGATATTTTCAGCGTTAAATTACTCGCTATCAGACAATTTCGCGCGGCTATGTCCTTGTGAACGAGACGATTGTCCGCGACATGTTTGAGTCCTCTGGCGGCCTGATTCGATAACGAGAGTATCTGAGCCACCGACAATTGAGGAGCTCGTTTCTTCGTCTCGTGGGACGGACTCGTACCGTTACTGGCGCTTGTGCCGTTCGATTCTTTCCTCGACGCTATCAAAAATTGTTTCAAATCGCCCCAATCGGTGTACTCGATTATCATGTAATCCGGTTCCTCCTCGCGACAGAGACCGATTAGCTTGACGACGTTCTCGTGGTTCAGTTTGTGTAGAAGATCGAGATGTCTCTTGAATTCTTGCAAAATCGTCTCGTCCTTCGTATTTGTCAGGCTCTTGACCATCACTATGTGCTCCTTCTCACCGTCGACCTGATACTTCGTTGAAAATACGTCACCGAATTCGCCACGACCTAGTGGTTTCAATTCGCGTAGATTCGCGCGTGAAACGGCTAATTTGTCGTAACTCGATTTAGACTTTTTCGAATGATTGCTACTCTGACTCTGTCCCGTTTCCGCACCATCGCTCTTATGCGAGTCACGATTCTCCTTCGACTTTGAGGAACCCGCGACTATGTCAGTCGATCCTTTCAGATTCGTTCCCTTCAATTCCGTCTGCTCTTCTTGCACTTCGCCGTTCTCCAATTTCTCTGTATAGAGGAGGAAAACAAACTCATCGTTAGTCTTTTTCTAGAGTAGTTCGTATGCAAATTAGTTAACTCCGCTACCTTCAGCTTGTTCTTGCAAATACTGTTGCTTCCTGCGTCTACGACGATAACGACAATACAGCATGAGACCGACGACGAGAACCATGTAGGCAGCAGCTACGCTCAGAGTTATCGTCACGGTTTTGGTCATCATCGAACCATCGTAACCATCAACGTCAATATCAGTTCGATATCCATCACCGGCTTTTGAAAAAAGACAAATGAGAAATTATCCAAACATAATCTCGTAGACTTCTTCCAAAGGCTTGCATTGATAAAAAAACAAGAAAAGTACCTCTAACGTTCATCTGGACTTCAACTCTCTTGAGTCCACCGCTGTTACCGGCTGTGCAACCGTATTTTCCCTCGTCGCTGAGATAAGCCTCCTTGATATAGAGACTTCCGTTCGAAAGTACCTGAAGTCGAGGATCGTCGAGATTGTTCAATCGTGAATCTTTGTCCCACTGGATTTGAGGCGTAGGATCACCCTCGGCGGCGCAATGCAACATTACAGGATAGCCCTCGATAGCCTCGGTTGGATCTTGAGGCAGTTGAGTAAATTTCGGTGCGACTGCAAAATGGTTTTTGTTTATTTTACGAATTCGTTCGAAATATAGACATAGCATTGGAAGTATATGTCGTAGAATATCGTCCAGTTCACAGAGCGACGATACGCCGGAAGATTAGATGCGATGATTTTTAATTTTTAGTTCATTACTCACTGACGACTTCGATATCGATCGTGTGATTGATGGATCCCTGAGCGTTAGAAGCGACGCACGTGTAACGTCCCTTGTCCTCTTCCAAGACACCGTTAAAGTGCAAAGTTCCATTGACATCTTGAACGTGTTTCGGAAACTCTTCACCCTCGCGTTCCTTGATCCATCTGACTAGTGGATTGGTCGTGCCTTGTGCCTTGCACGAGACTTTTACGGTCGAGCCGAGTTCCAGTTTTTTGTCAACCGGTGGTGGTGAAAATTTGAGTTTTTCACGAACGACCAGGGGCGCTGCATCTGTGATCAACGGTGGGAAACCCTTGGTTGTTATCTCACAGGCGTAATTACCTTTGTCCGATAGGTAGACGGATTTGAAGTGAACAGTCACGTTGCCATGGCGATCGGAAATTCTGTGCCTCGTCGGTCCACCGGTTTCTTTCAATGCCTCGCCGTCTTTGAGCCAATGTACTCGAGTTACAGGTGGCTCCATTCCAGCGTACGAGCATGTCATTGTCGCAGAATCACCCTCCATTACTTCCAGGGCCTCGGGTGAACTTATCAAACTCGGAGGAGCTGAAAATACAGTATTAAAAGTTTACTCACGTGACACCAGTTATTATCAAATATCATCATAATTATGACACTTTTTTAACCGGCGACAAGTGAATATTTATAGTTTTCCAATTTATGACCGATAAATTGCGACAAACTAAAAATACGAGTGTGATATTGGACGAGAAACTATTGGAACGGATTCCATAACCGGTCCTAATAAAGTCGTTTTGGAGGAAAAAAAAATTGGAACCCCCAGACCTACCCAAAGTTTTGCAATTAATTTACGAATATAGACTATCGTCACTTGACGAGGGTCGATTTTTTTTGTCCAAGAGATTTTCTAGGACTTTTCCCAATTTCATTCTATTCACAAAACTTTGTGAAAATAATTCCATCCTCTAGCTCGAGCTTTCCTTGCTCACTTCGTAAAGCAATGGTCGCAAATAAATCGATTTTACAAACTGGCTTCTGGTAATGCAGCCTACTTACTCGAAACGACGACCTGAACGTTCATCTCCGTCTCTCCAGCTAAATTCTCAGCAACGCACGTGTAATTACCGCCGTCCTCGTTGAGCCTCGCTTTAGCGACGATAAGCGTATTATCCTGAACCCTGACAGGACCAGAATCACTGATAATGTGACCGTGCGGATCTTTCCAGTAGACTCGAGGCGTAGGAAGCCCCGATGGTTCAAGGCAGCTGACTTGCAGTTCTTGATCCTCGCCAACAACGGCTAATTGATCGGGCAGTCGAGGTTCGAACGACGCGATGGATAAATTTTGAAGATCTGTCAGGAACATAGAAAAAAGTACAATTAGCAACAAAAAAAAGATCAAAAAACAAGAATTAAATCCTTGTTTCTCGTTCAACTTATTTTTATTCAGTCAGACATATTTGATGAAAATCAAACAACTTACATGCAATTTGTAACTCGGCCGTGTAAATTTGTACGGTCTCATCCCTTATACCGTGACATGCGTAAATCCCTTGATCGCGATGTTCGGCGGCTCGTATGACGAGAGTACCGTTATCGTGAATGATCTTCTCGTCGTCCGACTCGAGTGGTCCGATTGACTTAAAGTACCAATTTACCAAATCCGCATTCTCGTAAACGCACTTGAGGACCGCTGGTTCGCCACGTTTAACGATTAAATTTTGCGGCACGACTTTTATCGTCGCCGTCGCGTTGCCTGTTATCGTCAATGGCAAACTGTCTTTGATCGGCGACGAGCCAGCCTCGTTTCTTGCCAAACACGTGTAAACACCGTTGTCCTCCGGATCGGCCATGTGAATGTGCAATCTCTTGTTCTTCTTGATCTCGACACGATCGCTTCTCGCTAAACTCTCGGTATTTCTAAATCGATCCAGAGAACACAGTGAGTCAATAAATAAATCGATCGATTATCGATCGACGATCAATATTAACGACTCATTGTCAACGACCATCGAGAAATAATACATTGTTTCTTCTAACGATTAAAAATAACGTGCAGAGTGTGAATCGTTGTCTAAAATTTGAATTGCAGAAAAAAATAAAAATAATTTTGATTATTTGTAAAATAAAAAAAATATGATGTCATTTTTGTCAATTAAATTTGAATAAAGCTCGAATATAGAGATAGAAATACTGACTTGAACCACTCGTATCTAAGCTCGCCGGATCCATCGACGTGGCATCGCAGCTCGACTTCGCCGCCGATTTTAATCAGCGACGAGAATTTCGGCGAAACGAGAACGACGCTCGACTCGCTGATCCCTGAGACACAAAAAACGGACAAAAATTCGACGATGTTATACAGAACGGGCTGTGAACTATTTAAAAAAAAAGAAAACAAAAGGAACCGACTCTCTTGGGTCTTTGATGCGAGGGTAGCTGACAGATTTAATCGAATCTCGGGCGAGCGAGATTCGCAGAGACAATTGAGGACGAAAAAGAGAATTTGGAAAAAAAAATCGAAGAACAAAAGAAAAAAAGAAAACAAGCAGAAATCGCTCGAGTCAACGAGCGATTTGGAGGATGTTTTCGACGGGCTCTGCGCTCCGTTTCCGCAGTCAGATGCACAAGGCGCTGTCTCCCGCGATTTTTCTTTTTTCTTCCTTTTTTTTGTAATGCACGCGGGACGATCTTAGGCGCTCGTTTTGCGAATCTTCTCTCGGTCTCTTCGGTCGCTCTCTCTTTCTCTGTATGGAACGGAGTCTCGGCGCTGGGGAAGGGAAGAACCCGACGACGACGAGACGAGAGGAACCGGCGGGGCTGAATTTTTTTGCTCGCCTTTCTCTCTCTCTCTCTCTCTCTCTCTCTTTCTCTTTCTCTTTTCCGTCGAGACCACGAGCGAACCGGGAGACTTTGTGTATTGGACTACGTACACGCAGGCGCTTGGTGAAACATAAACGAGAGAGTCGTTTCCAAGAGCTCGTGCATGCAGAAAGCGAGGAAGATAGATAGAAAAAAGGGGAGAGAGAGAGAGAGAGAGAGAAAGAGCGAAAGAAAGGGTTGGAGGTAGAGATGACTCGAAAAGACGAGAAATACACAAGATGCTCTGTTGGCATTTCGTGGCTTTCGAAGATGATGTCTTTCGTCCTCTGGTACAGCTTTGTTGAAGTTGATAAACAATGGATTTTCATTACCTTTGATGTACGTGTAAATCATGACCTTGGGTCATGAATTATCGCGTCAACTCGACCGTATCGTGAAACACGAACGTCTGTTTTCTGAACAATGACCTTAGTGCGACCTTAGTATGACCCCTGTGCCCTTAGTATGAAATATTTTCGAGTTGTCGAAACATTATGCACCAATTTTCGTATTTCTTCCAATATCGAAGGTCACCTTGAATGACAACGAAGCATCGCAAAGTTTTCTCTACGAAAAATTCAAGGTGACCTTGCTCACAGAGGGATGTTTGATGTATTTTCGTCCATCGAGTATGAGAATACCGTTCGACCTTGAACAATGCTAAACACGACTTGTCGTTTCGAGCTACAGCGGGGATGAGTCTTATCAATTAACCCAGAACTTTCTAACGATAAGTAGCAACTACGAGCTAAAAGTAGCTACGCACCAAACACCAGTGCTATATATTTATATATACAGAGTCACGTATGATAAATGAAAAACGTGCGGATGTCGGAGACCGGGAGGAAGAGGAGGAGGTGGAGAAAAAAGAGAAGTGCCGCGGTAGGCGTGAATGCGAGTTTATCACAGCGTAAAAGTGAATTGAAGTACAAAGATGGCGACATTATCAATGCCAGACAATGAGACAATAAAAGAGTGGAAAAAGCCCTCTCCCCTCTATCCCTTCTGTGTGTTTTCGTCTGATGGTCGCTCGCGAGTGCTTAATATATATATTGTATAATAGAACTCTGGCGTGTGGGCCCAGCAAAGTCGCGAGAGCTTTTACTTTTCTTCTTTTATTGTTTTTCATTTATCTTTTTCGAGAACTCGCTCGTTGCGTTGCCTCGTTGCGTCGTTTTGTAATGGATCCTGCGTGTTCTTCCTTCTCTCTTGGTTCTTCGTCTTTTTTTTTCTACGCGTACACGCGGTTTCAACCGAGACGGCAAACTACAGAAGAAAGAAACGAAAGAAGGAAAGAAGAAAAAAAAGAGCTCGGCTCTTCATTCTCACTCGATCTTTCTTCCTCGTACCCCGAAGGTCTCGTAATCTCTCACCCTCTCTCTCTCTCTCTCTCTCTCTCTCTCTCTCTCTCTCTCTCTCCGTGGGTCTGTCATTATGTGGCAGGAGGCACACAAACCTTTTGCCGTCGTTTTATAAGTACTGTTACAACTGCTACTGGATGTTACGGGACTCTGATGGTGGTACGAAAAGCTACGAGATTTTTCGCGGCCACTCGAGCAGCTTTTCTCTTTCCCGGCCCACTACTCGGAAAGCCGTGTTTAAACGCACAAACGAAGCGCAAGATCAAAGCGCCAGTGAGAAAGAGCGAGAGCGGGAGAGAGAGAGAGAGAGAGAGAGAAAGAGAGACCACTAGAGCGCCCTCTGTGCGTTCTGGCTCGAGAAAGAGAGCGTGTGACGACCCAAACACGTCATCAGGGGTGGTTGGGGGTGAGAGAGAGAGCGAGAGAGAGAGAGAGAGCGAGAGAGAGACCGAGCGGCGTTTATTATCATCATCCCTGTGCTGTAAGCATCTTCAGCACCTCAGCCCTCCCTGTTTCCTTACCCTTGGATGTGTACCGCCGGATTAATTTCCGTGTTAACACCCAACATAGGACATTCGCGCGTCTTTTCACGTGTCACATAAACCCTGTGTCACTCTTACCTCCTGCCCCCCCCCTCCTCCCTCGCTCTCTCACTTTGCACCCGAAGCACGTGTAAAACGTGTTCTCCAACTTGAAAACTTAAAACTCGAAGGTGTTCCTCTCGTGGCACTCGTTTTTTTTCAATTCTCCGTGACGTTGCTGTTTTTTACACGTTTTGCACCACTAGCACTTTAGAAAAATTCGATATTCAGCGACTCTGCTTATTTTCATTGATCTATTTTCGAATGACGAATTTTTATGTTCTTTATTTTTTGAATTCAACCATGACTTTAATTTTTTAGACGTCTTTCTTCGTTCATCGATATTTTTCACAGAAGAATATTATTTTCAAAATTTAATTTGATCGACTCTATTTACCATCTGTTTTTTCCATTCTCTTTCCCCAAAAACGTCAATACTTGCTGTTCGAGTCGCGATCGATCCGGAAGTGAGTCGTCCCAGACGCCTATAATCCAGGAGTCCCGTCTCGACGTCCTAAATTATAAATAGTTCGAATCTCTCTCTCTCTCTCTCTCTCTCTCTCTATGATACAATCTGTCTACCCCTTTTTCTCATTCTCTCTCTCTCTCTCTCTCTCTCTTGCACGGACTTGATCCTTTCGTCACTGCCCTGCAGGTTTATAGTTGTTATGAGTCCCCTTGAAATCACCTGAATAATCCAAGATTCGCGTTTATGACAATCTTGCTGTATCTCTCGGACTCTGACTACATTCATGCATACACAGGCCCACGCACATACATACATATCTATATCTATACACGCTTATCATGTATCTTTGTACGATTCGTCGTCGAGTTTATATTGCAAGACGTCGGTATAAAGGGGCGAGTTTTCCCCATGAAAAGGAAACCATTTCTTGTGTACGATTCGGCATAAACACATGTACACACACAAACATACCCACACACCCATATATATATATATATATATTGCACACAGACGGGCGAGCAAACCATAAAAGGGGGGAGAGGGAGCTCGTCGTTTCGCGCACGACTGTTTATTCCAGATGAGAACAAACAAGCAAACCTACCTCTCGACGCTATATACGTTACTTTATATTTATATATCTATATCGAGTACGAATGTACTTCATACAGAGGCGCGTGTTCCTCTTTTTGTACGAAAATACAACACGGCTGTGCGAGGCGCTTAAATCGTTTGAACGTGGCGCAGATACCCACCGAAACGCCACCGGTATCTCTCCTCTTTCTCTCGTTGCATTTCAAATCCGGGGTATCTCTCTATCGCTCGAATCCGGATGTGCGCACTCAGCCGTACGATCGGTAGTACACCGAGCGATATTCGCTACTAATCTGCGCCATCGTATATGTATATATTTAGTATGGGCCCTGCGGCACCGAGCATGTATTTTCCATTACCATTTTTACGTTCCATTAAATCCGTTTTTCTCCCACGACCGGAAGCGAGCGGTGCAATTCTTTTTTTATCCACGTTGGGTCTAACAATATTTCAATCGATAACTCGATACATACGAGGCACGTTTTATTGGACAGGTAATGGGTTTCATCTTTGTCGAATGATGCGATAAATTTTTTATTTTTTTTTGTTTTCGAACTAAACGAACGTATCCTCGTGGCCAGTTTGGATTAAGGATAACGAGGATAGGGATGATAAAGTCATTACTTCGCTCGTCGTTAAATGAGCGACATAAAATAAGAATAGAGACAATGTTATTCGACGTTGCTCGGGTTGAGAATAATTCTCAAAGTTCGTACTCAGGATTTTTCTTTTTTATTAACCATTGTTCCGAGAGTCTTTTACGTATATTGGCTAGACGTTTGTCTTGAGCGAGCGAATGGAACGTAAAGCCACGATGAAATGAAACGCGATGAGGAAAAAAGAAAAAAAGAAAAAAAACGAGAAAATATTCTCTTTTTTACTCATACGATATTGGTGTACTCGAGTGGAGAGTGCGCTTCGCGCACTTTGCGCTATTATAAAAAACGAGACAAAAAAAGAGAAAACTAGAGAAGAACGAGAGAGAGTAAAATAACGAAGAGAACAGCCGGAATACGTGTACCATAACCTATCTGGATAAGGGCCAGAGAGCACGAAAAATCCAAGAGTAAAGCATACAAATATAGATATATTTACATTACGTATAAAAAATACATACATACATTTATATATATTTATACATGGTATGTATATCTACATATATATATATATATATATATATATTCATTATATATAATGGTTGAAGGAGCAGAAGCGCCCGCAGTTTCGTGACGTCGAGCAGTCTGCTCTGCCGCGAAAATCTCTATCTCTCTCGCTCTCCCTCTCGCGCGGATTCTCCGCGTTGGAGCTCTTGCTGCTGCTCTTTGGCGCGCGAGCGCGAACCCGAACGTGCTTCGCTCGTATGGCTTTAGAGGTAGTGGGAAGAGAGAGAGAGAGAGAGAGCGAGAGAGAAGGAAAGAGCAGTACCAACAGAGGGGAGGATGGTAGATATGGCTCGAGAAGGGAACGAGGAGGGTTAGCTGAGAGCTGGAGGGGTTGAAGGGGAGCTGGCGGACTGGCAAACGTTGGGGTAGTTGCAGAGGCCAAGGGGAAGCCGGTACGCGAGGGAGTGAGCGACTCGTTCCAGAGGAATATATATAAATATATATATATATATATTACACAGTGGCTGATCGTAGGGGTAGTATGGGTCGTTGCCATGGCGACGATGCCAGTACTACCGAGTTTCCCTACTCTTCCCTTGTGTTTGTAATGGTACGCGATCCTGGTATTGTGCCGTTGGTGGGCATAACGGTATAGGGCTCTTCCTAGGTTCTCTCTCGGTCGATGCAAACGCACCATAAAGTTTTATGGTTCTCCGCAGGCGGCAGACACACGCATACACACACCACTACCTGTGCTAGAATCGTACCACTCCCCCCCAGCCCCCACTCTATCTCTCTCGCTCTCCCATGGCCGGCTCGTTCCATACTGGATCTTCTTGGCGTTGCTTCTCCACCATTCGCAGACCTTTCTCTCTTCTAATGCATTGTACATGCACGTACACACATACACACATAGACAGTGCGTGATGTAATTTAGAATGGACGAATAAAATCGGAATTTTCGTTCAACGATTTTTGGACCACATGATGAAGAAATAAGACAAATATGTTTTTTCTTATTTCGATCGAAAAGTTTTTTTTCTTTTTTTTTTGAGATATACTTCCGGTGTTGAACGAGCCCTATCGGAGAACCGGATGAGACGCCCCCCAAATTCTCTATCTCTCGTCGAACGTCTTTTATTTTATCTTCTAAACAATTTCGATACAATTTTCGATTTTATAGGAACATAATGTTGTTCTTTTTTTTGGTGTCTTATTTAAAAAAAAAATTTTTTTATAACTCGCAGGTACGTAATACGCGTATACGTTTCTTCGCTCGTGCGGAAATCCTCGAGATGCTCGTGTACGAGAAAGGATGCGGAAGGAGAGAAGTGGAGAAATGAGGGAAGAAAAAACGGAGATGAGTTTTTTTCACCGCGTGGAATTTACTGTATACATACGATATAATATGCATGAATGTTCCATAGTGTGCTTGTTTATGTTAACGGAATGGAGTCAAGAAGCCGAAAATCACGACGACCGTCGAGAATTCGAGGGCGCGTTTTCAGCAATGCATGCAGAAAATATATACATATATATGTATATGTATGTATATAAACAAATGTATAATAGGAGATGAGAAGGGGGGTGATACATAGTATGCTTGACTCGGCACGGGATAACGAGCAGTCGTTATTTCAGCTTCTCTTGCAATTATTATTATCAGCGTTATTATTATTATTATTATTATTATTATTCCTGTGCGGGGTTTTTCCGTCCCCCATCAGGCGCGTCCCCAGGTGGCGGATAGGGGAATGCTCGGCAGATATGTCGGGTAGGTGGGAAATAAAATACCACCCGCGGACCAAAACGGAAACACTCTCCGCCTATGCCGGTGCCAAGCCCGGGACTCTACTTCGGTGGAGGAGGAGTGGCTAAGGGAAGGACCCTGAAAAAAACCTAACATGGAGAGTACGAATAGGAGCCAACTTACGGTGCAGGGAGTCGGATCCCCAGTACCGGTGTCTGTTGTGGGTGCGTGCGCAGGCCCCCAGACACCGTCAGCAAGCGACTGCAAAGCTGTAGAGGTGGCACACTTGGCCCCTACAGCGGCTAATGCGACAAGTGCACCAACACCTAATGGTGGCGGTACAGATAAGCCGCGTAAGCGGCTTATAAGCTCTGATGATGTGAGCTTACTTTGGAAGCTCATAGTCGAGAGTGAAAAGAAGGCGGAGGCGAGGCTCGCAGAAATGCGCAGCCTCGTCAAACTTATGACGGACGCGCTGAAAAAACAGCCGAACGTCAATAAGACAATAAAGGAGGGCCTCCCTAAGCTCATAGAGCATATGGAGGAACTCGAGGAGTGCCGTCAGCCGTTACGGCAGGCACACAACCTGCTCGAGCGGTCGCGGGCTGACGTCGTACGTAATTCGCCGTCGGCCCCACCCTGCTCGAGGCAAGCCACACCGCAGGTTGACCCGCCACCAAATAAGGGCGGAAAAAAACGGCCAGCCACGAGCCCTCCGGAGCCTCCTGTTAAGGGGGCCCCTAAGAAGAAGAAGAGCGGCAAAAGCCCTAAGTGGGAAAAAGTCGAAAAAAAGAGTGAGAGGAAAAAGGAAAAGAAAAAGAAGAAGAAGAAAGAAGCGACGGCCCTTCCTCCTCCTCCTTCCTGCCAAAAGGCGACCAAGCCAAAAAAGAAGGCTGGTCCCTCAATGCCCGATGCCATTGTGCTGAAGCCGGCATCGGGCAAATCGTTTGCGGATGTGCTGAGCACAATCCGCAAGGGAGTTGACCCCGAAACACACGGGGTCAACATAAAGGCGGTACGTCGAACGAGAGCGGGAGGGGTTTTGCTCGAGCTTGGGAAATCAACACCCGAAGCAAAAGCAGCCTTTACCGCTGCTCTTCAGACGGCCGCCGGAGAGAGCAGCAGCGTCGGGGAGCTGACCCCCAAAACCACTTTGGAGATCAGGGACCTGGACTGCTGCTCCACGAAGGAGGAGGTAGAGGAGGCCCTCGTGAAGACCCTGCAGAGCGCGTCAACGGCTCTGCAGGTACGGCTGACCCGGCCGAACACCCGGGAACAGGTCACTGCTCTCGTGACTATCAACGAGGCAGGGGCCAAGATACTCTTAAAGTCTTCCCGGGTAAAGATCGGCTGGGTAAATTGCCGAATAAGAAGGAGGGTGGACGTGCCTAGGTGCTTCAAGTGCCTGGGTTACGGCCACCAAGGTAGCAAGTGCACCGGTAAAGACCGAAGCAAGGCCTGTTACCGGTGCGGCGCAGGGGGGCACAGGGGGTCGGAATGCGAGGCCAGTCCCTTGTGTTTTCTCTGCGCAGAGGCTGGCGGCAAGCCTGATGCTTGTCGCCACGCAGCAGGCTCGGGCCAGTGCGGGGTATTCCGCAAAGCCCTAGCACTAGCCAAGCGCGGACGATGAAGAAGGTCCTCCAGGGAAATATGCATAGGAGCAGGGTGGCCAATGATCTGCTGGCCCAGATCTGTCTCGAAAACGCTGCAGATGTCGTTCTCATCAGCGAGCAGTATCGAGACGGAGATGGGCCAGGGTGGTATGCGGACACCCTCGGCACGGCGGCAATACACATTCCAGATTTGAGAAATTTTCAAGTGTCTGCCCATGGAGCGGGTAGCGGTTTCGTGTGGGTGAGGAGCGGCGGGGTTACATATTTCAGCTGCTACCTCACCCCCAACGAACGTATCGCGGACTTCCAGGCCAAGCTGGACGACTTGGAGGACGCTGCCCGCGACATGGAGGGCGAGCTGGTAGTGGCCGGAGATTTTAACGCTAAAGCTCTGGAGTGGGGCGAACCCTGGCCAGATTCCCGGGGTGGACGAGTTCTGGACCTAGCGTCCAGGCTCGGGCTGGTTGTTCTGAACACCGGCTCGACGTCCACTTTCCGGAGGCCAGGGTACAGGGAGACCATCATCGACGTCTCCCTGGCGACGGAGGACTTGGCGTCCAGGGTGGAGGACTGGATGGTGATCGAGGACTTTACAGCCAGCGATCACCAATACATCACGTTTCGCGTGCGTGATGTAGCTCCAGTTCGGGCCAGAACATCTAAGGGCCCCGCCAAGTGGATAATCGAGAAGATGGACCCCCAAAAGCTGTCTCCGGCCCTAGTACGCGGCCAGCGAGCCTTGGATGGATTGCCGGTCTCTGCAGGCGTTGAGCAAGTGGTGGACGTGGTGATGACTCACCTCCACCAGGCCTGCAGAGACGCCGTGCCGAAAGCCCGTACACGGGGAACCAGACGCCCCGTGTATTGGTGGACGGAAGAAATCGCGGAGATGAGGCGCGAATGTCTTCGACTACGAAGAGTTTCCCTTCGCGCCCGGCGCCGCGATCCCGACGCAGCCCCGAGCACTGCCGCCTACAAGGCGGCTAGAAAAGTGCTCCGCCGGACCATACAGAAGAGCAAGCACCGATGCTGGAAGAAGCTTGGGGAGGATCTTAACGAGGATCCTTGGGGACTAGGGTACAGACTGGTCCTCCGCAAATTGGGGGCGTTCGCTCAATGCGCCCCCAAAGATGCGGAGATCATCGGCCGCATAGTCGAAGCCCTTTTCCCCGATCACCCCAAGCTGCCGCGCCGACCTCGAACACCCGAGGACGCACCGCTCCCACTCTTTACAGAGGAGGAGCTAAGGTGCGCGGTGCGGTCCTTCAAAAACAAGAAGGCACCAGGCCCTGATGGTCTACCAGCAGAGGTGCTGAGAGCCGCGGTTGAAGGACACCCAACGCCCTTCCTCACCATGTACAACGCGTGCCTGCAAGCGGGGGCATACCCTCTCCGCTGGAAGCAGGCACGGCTTGTGCTAATAGCAAAAGGTAGGGGAGGACCGGTAGACAGCCCGTCATCTTACAGACCCCTGTGCATGCTTGACACAGCCGGCAAGCTCCTGGAGAAGCTTCTGCGGCCTCGCCTCCATGCGGCAATACAAGCCGCTGGAGACCTTTCCGAGAGACAATTTGGATTTCGGAAAGGGAGGTCGACGATCCACGCTATCCAGGAGATTGTCGCAGCTGCCAGGGGCACGGAGCGGGGGAACCATTACTCCCGCCCTGTCTGTCTACTGGTAACGTTGGATGTGAAGAACGCCTTCAACTCGGTACGGTGGAGCGACGCCTTGGGCGCGCTGGAGCGGGATTTCAGGGTCCCCAAGTATCTGTTTTGGATTTTGGAGGATTACCTGAAGGACCGCTCCCTAGTGTATGACACCGTAAATGGTCCGGTGAGCCAGGAGATAACGGCTGGGGCAGCCCAGGGCTCCGTGCTGGGACCCGACATATGGAATACCACATATGACGGGATCCTACGCATGGAGATGCCTGAGGGCTCATTCCTGGTTGGGTATGCGGATGACATTGCCGCCATTATTACCGCGCGCAGCGTGGAGGCGGCACAGATGCTGCTCAACCAGGTGATGCGTCGGGTCCGCTCTTGGATGGGCGACCACGGCTTGGAGTTGGCGCTGGCCAAAACCGAGATCGTGCTGCTAACGAAAAAGCATATCCCACTGTTTCGGGATATGCAGGTAGGAGAGGCGACGGTCCAGACTAAGGCTTCCGTTAAGTACCTGGGGGTGAGACTCGATTGCAAGCTCACCTTCGGGGAAGAAATAATATCGAGAGCTGACAAGGCGGCTGCGGTGACGACGGCGCTGAGCAGGGTCATGGCTAATATTGGCGGCCCCCGACCCTGCAAGCGTCGTCTACTGCTACGCACCGCCGAGTCCATAATGCTCTACGGAGCCGAAGTCTGGGCCGATGCGCTCCGGTACGAGAAGTACCGGAAGCGCATGACTGGAGTGCAGCGGAGGGGGGCCCTCCGCATCGCCTGCTCCTACCGCACGGTCTCGGAGCCAGCAGCGTTAGTGGTCGCTGGGGTCATCCCTATTGACCTCCTAGCCCAAGAGCGGAAGTACGTCCACCAGGGCTTTCCCGAAATGGAGGACCGGGAAAGGAGAAAAGAACTTGCCAGAGCTCAGAGCCTGCAGCTCTGGCAAGAACGGTGGGAAGGGGACTCACGGGCCAGGTGGACAGCGAGACTTATCCCTCGTCTGGACACCTGGATAAACCGTCAGCATGGTGAGGTGAATTATTACCTCACTCAAATGCTGACGGGGCACGGGTATTTCAGGGCCTACCTGCACAAAATGGGTAAGGCCCGGGACCCGTGCTGTTTGTCCTGCGGGTCCCCGAAAGATGACGCCCTACACACCTTCTTCGAGTGCGAAGAATGGCAGGTGTGGAGGGCAGGAGTGGAAAGGAGGTCTGGGAGCATAACTCCGGATAACATCATCGGAGTTATGCTCCTGAACGAAAGAGTTTGGGCGGAGGTGTCTGCTAATATAGAAGCAGCCCTCCGCCTAAAAAAGAGAGCTTTGGAGAGGGAGGAGCCCTGAGGGGCTAGGGCAATAGGCGCCACCCCGAAG
Organism: Netelia inedita; assembly: GCA_964017225.1. Taxonomy (NCBI): domain Eukaryota; kingdom Metazoa; phylum Arthropoda; class Insecta; order Hymenoptera; family Ichneumonidae; genus Netelia; species Netelia inedita. The sequence goes on from OZ024922.1 coordinate 9,356,703, forward strand.
TAATGCGATAAGCGGTTCCGGGGTGGTGTCCAGGAGTCACGGAGGGGGATTGTTTTAGCCGGTAGTCTCTTGCAGGACTTGTTAAGTCCTTGCAAGAGGAGTCCGGCACAAGGGGGGAGAGGGAAATGTAATGCTCTCTCCTCCTGAAGTGCGTAAATGCATTTTCAACCCCCTCCGAAAAAAAAAAAAAAAAAAAAAAAAAAAAATTATTATTATTATTATCATTATTATCATTATTATTATTATTATTACTATTATTGTTATTCTTATTATTATTATTATTATTACACCGCATAACATTTATTAAAGGCTGCGGACGGTTGAAAATACATTCGCTTCTCGAGATTCTTGTTAAAAAAACGTTACCACGCACTTTTTTTTCGCTGTAATTTAATTTACTTTTATTTTTCGTTTGTTCTTTTTCGGGCAAAACATTAGTGTAACGAACGTTTTTGTTTAACATGTCACGAGTGTAAAAAGAATAGGGGTAGGAACAAAATTTCTGGAAAAATGTGAGGTTTGTATTTTTGAACGTCCCATATATTTCCGTATCGATTTTGGATAATCTAGGGACTTAATGGTACCGTCCAATCGACAAATATTTAATATATTTCGTAGTGAAGCGAAATAGAGACAGAGAGAGAGAGAGAGAGAGAGAAGGCGAGACAGTGCAATAAAAGTGTCCGGTTATCTCTTCTCCCGGTGTCGTCTCTCGCTATCGTTGCTATTTATATATAACGTCTATATATATATATGGGATACGTTTAAATACGTAGGCGTATATACATAGACAAGAGATCCTGTCTGTCCCCATGGCTGGAGATAGCGGGATGTCGATCCCGAGGAATATTATTGCGAGCACATGGAATCAGTACCCACTTTTCAGCCCCGGCGCATCTCTCTCGACTCTTTCTCGTCATTCGACTCTCGTTCGCATTATTTCGTGAACGAATCGTCGAAACGAATAGCTTTTTCTTCAACCTCGTGCTTATCCACGAGGGAAAAAGGCCTCTTTCGATTAGCTCGCGACACAGTACGTATTCGTTATTCGACGATAGAAAATAATTATCACCCGACAGCGAGAGAACGCGCGGATGGCCTCTGGAGACTTCTTTTTTTTCACCCTCTCTCTCTCTCTCTCTCTCTTTCTAGTTTCTCCTCTTTCTTTCGTTTTTTCGTTATTCTCGTTGTGCGGAGCAAGCCAGGTTGATGGCTCCTTGAGGATTCTCTTGCCACTCGGGGCACGTATACGCTATACATCGTCACCCCTCGCTCGCACGTGCGTTTATATGTATATATATATATGTGAGTGTGTGTGCAAGTGTATGTATATTAGGGGTTGCGTAGCTCGGGCGCCATGACCCCCCGTTAACCCTGGTCTGGCTCGTCCATTATCACAGACCCGGTATATTATTTATCGCATTCGCCCGACACACCCGGTATATCCCTCGTCTCGAATACGACCGCGAATATATCCTTCAACAAAATTCTACCATCCCCGCTTATTAAAAACGTAGCTACGTTCTGTATAATCAAAACATCACGTCGAAAGTAGAAAGAAAGAAAGAGGACGAAAGATTATCGAGTAAATTTCGAACGAAATAAAAAAAAATATAAAAAATCTTTACTTTTTGTAATTTTTCGTTTTTATCGATTTATTAATTATACCGAGGTTTTTTTTGACACTTGAAAGTTTGAAAAGATTATACCGTGCTTGAGATAAAGCCAGATATATTCGAGACGTATGAATACGCTTTTGTATATATTGGGAGATTTTCTTTTCACCGGAGGTTTGATGATCACTCGCACTCTCTCTTTCTCTATTGAAAAGAGACAAAACCTGACCCTTCCACCTTTTTCGTTGATGCACTCTCACAGCCAATTATGCGTAAGCTATATGTACTCGAATCTGTGTATATACATATATATATACACACACACACACACATGTCTATATATATATATATAATACACACAATGGGCCGCGTGTCTCGTGCTTGAGATGGGTACTGGAGAGCCTCGTGCATCTTCCAGTCCCTACGAGTGTCAGCCTATACAGAGATATATATATATACATATATATATAAGTTGGCCTCTTCACGAAGCGCAGCAGAAACCGAGAGAAACAGGAAGATACGACGTGTGCCCGTGGGTGTTATTCGCAATTACACATTTTTCGAAAACGACACGTTTCACGCGGTACGTATCGTTCTTCAACTTTTCATCCTCTTCGCTGTAATTTTACATGTCTCGAGCTCGAAAACGAGACAATTATATTTAGTCGCCAGATCAGAAATATTTTTAATATCAACGTGACGTGAAAGATAAGAACAGAATAATAATAAAAATAAATAAACCATCTGTTTAAACGAAGGAAGATTTAACGACATTTTTCTGTGGGCTTGGGGTTAAAAAAAAAACACACAGAAAATTTGGAAAACGTAAAACTGATGGTGTTTTGCGGTCAAATGTGGATATGCGTATGTGGTAAAAAAGCGCCCGTCTCTTCGCAGTCATCGCACTCTCTGTTCGGTTAGCAGGAGAATGCCATCAGAAAGACAGAGACAGACGGAGAGAAAGAGAGAGAGAGAGAGAGAGAGAGAGAGAGAGAGACTTTTGCTCTGGGTTGCGCGAGAGTTTCTCATCCCTGTAATTCCGAGATTAAAGGGCTATCCGGTCGATGCCGTCTCTCCAGCACAAGCGAGCGTTCTCTCCCTTCCTCCCGCTCTCTTACTCACTCACTCTCTCTCTCTCTCTCTCTCTCTCTCTATCTTTCGTCCTTTTCCGCGAGAGAGAACTCTGTGTTTTACCATACACACCCGTACGGTGCTCGCGCGTTGCCAGGCAAACCGCGAATAAGACGATGTACAACGGTGTAAAGAGAGAGAACGAGTCGGAAAGCGAGAGGGAGAGAAAGAGAGAGATAGGCAGACAGGGAGAGAGAGAGAGAGAGAGAGAGAGAGAGAGAGAGAAGCCAGGACGGTAAAACGAAGGTAGAGAGAGGAGATGAAAATGGTTCGGGTAAAGTTCGCGATAGACTAAACGATCCTCCACATGAATATCGATTGTCGAGAGAAAACGATGAGAAGAGAGAATGGCGGCAGAGAGCATCCGCTATTAACGAGGCTGGTGCGACTGCATAAGGGCTCCCTGCAATTCTTGTCTCTCTTTCTCCCTCCCTCTCGCTGTCCCTCTCTCTCTCTCTCTCTCTCTCTCTCTTTCTCCCTCTCCATTCGCGGTTCAACTATCTGCGAATAACGTCGTTGTTCTCTTCCACCATTGTCATCCAAATTGTCCGTACTAAAAAAAAAGTGACGTTTTCTTCAAGGTTTTTTTTTCTTTCGCCACGTGCGCGTGTGCGAGAGGGAGTGAGAGGGAGAGAAAGAGAGAGGGAGAGAGAGCGACGATGACGGGAAGTTCGATATATCTGTCAAATTAATTCTGCGCTTGATGAAGCGACACAGAAACGAGAAAAAGACAGGTATAGAGAAGAGAGAGAGAGAGAGAGAGAGAGAGAGAGAGAGAGAGAGAGAGAGAGAGAGAGAGAGAGAGACGACCATTAACGAAACCATGTGTGATGGGAATAATAGGAGAGAAGACCGTAGACAGTCGAGCCACCAATATATTCCCCCTTGTCGTCCGTGAGAAGAAATAAAAACAATGAGAACTTAAATAAATAAATAAGTAAATAAAAAACGTTTCATTTTTCCACCGTTTGCCCTCGAATCATTGTCACACGGCTGCAGGAAAATAGATATAGAGATGAGCCCGTCGACGACGACGACGACGACGACGACGACGTTCGTCGAGGAGAAATTTTCAGCACGGTCCTCGAATGCTCGCGGACCGACTCTTCCATGAATGCATAAAAAAAAGAAGGTAAAAAAAAACTAAAAAGAAAGGGAATGTAGAAAAACGCTCCCCGGGCTCTAAATTAATTACGGCTCTTACTAATTAACTTTTTTCTCACTTTTTACTAATTAGTTGGGCGACGAACCCGCGAAGGGACGCGGAAGGTCTGTTAGCGAGAGATCTCATGACATGCTTCAATATACACACACACCCACGCACACACACAGAGATAGATACACACACGCACACGCAGATACACACACACACACACACACACACATATACACTCATATATATATATATATATATATATACTATAGAGTAAACTACCATATGTATAGGCAAATATTACAGGTGTGATCCGAGAAAACTCACCGGGGTTCGCTTGTTAGCTTCGCATAAAGGGATAACGCTCTTTGCGCGCCCACGCGTAATAAAAAAGTGTTATAACATTTTCTTCGTTCCCCCTCTCTCTCTCTCTCTCCCGCTAATAACAACTTTCCCTCTAAGAATCGTACGAGACCATGTGGTACAGGAAGAAAGAAGAAAATCACGTAACCGACTCGGGGATGAGGGAAAGTTGTTATTTAGTTCGTCGACCTATCAAAAGCGAATTTCGTCCTGAGTCGAATAAAAAAAAACGTTTTTTTCCAGCAAAATTGACTATCGACCCATCGATATTACAATTGACATCGAGATACGTCTATAAATTAATTTCGCGACGGTTCTATCATCGTCTCAATTCACGGGTAACTTGGCTTTTTTCATCCACGAACAAATATAGCAGTCTTTAAAAAAATCGGTAAACGAAAAGAAAAAACAGAAATTATAAGAAAGGAACATATTCCAGCTCTCCCTTGGCAACGCGCGCATCTTACCAATATATTTGTATTTTTATATTATTTTCCTTTTGCGATAATAAATTTTTAGTCCCGAAGAAAAATGGGAATCGAAGAACTTGCGAGCGATTCTTAAATCCTCTACAACGAGATTTCCCTGTCAGTATATTCATACATATATAAATGACGGGGTAGATCGGGTCGTGGAGGGGAGGGGGGAGAATTTTAGTAGCCATATAATATCTCGCTTGCTCCTTTTCTCGAGTATTTTGAGGTCGTATGCCACGGGACTGTTCCTCGAGAGTTCTTCGCTTCATAGATACGCTACGTATATACGTGCCTATAGTAGGTACACAGTTAATATACATATACATATGTATATATGTATATATAGAACAGTGGCAAACAGGGTGCGCGTTGGTTTAAAACGCGCGCCCCGCACACGCGCAATTTTCGTGCTTCACAATGGTGGTGTATACCCGGGGAGTTTGCAACGGTGTGTGCGTGTTTAAAAATGCAGCGGCTTTTCAGGCGCCATACAGCTTCACTTCTCTCTCCCATAGAATGGCAGAGAAGAAAGACAGAGAGAGAGAGAGAGAGAGAGAGAGAGAGAGAGAGAGAGAGAGTGAGAGAGTGGCAGAGAGGCTGCTGGAGACTCAACGATTAGCTCTTATATAACCTCCCGCTGCTCTCCGGGGTATCGTCGAGCGTGCGTACCATAGAAATACCATACCTCACTTTTTTTTTCTCTCTCTTCTTCCCTTCGCTCGTTTTTTTTCCTGCTCTCGTTGCCCACAGCACGAGAGAGAGGCGTGAGACAATGAAAATGCAAGCGGAACCTTCTGAATTGAATTCAACCTCTTCGCGTACTTTTCTGTCATATACGCAACGACGACGTCGTCGTCGTCGTCGTCGTCGTCGTCGTCGTCGTCCTCGTCGTGGAGGGAAAATGGGGAAAAACGAGAAGGCAAGAAAGAAAGCAGGAGGAGAGAGAGGAGAGCGAGAGAGAGAGAGAGAAAGAGAAAGAGAGCGTAGTAGAAGGGCTGGATGAGAGGGCTGAGTGGGGTGAGAGGAGTAAAGGAAGTGACTTCATGCAGATAGAAAAGAACGCGACGAAGCGAGTTCGAGAGACGCGCAATTTATCCCATGACTCGCGAACGTGAATTATTACGAGGATTCGCGGGACAAAAAATTTAAACGTCGCAAGAAGAACGATCGTATATTTTTTCTTTTTTTTTAATACTCGACAACGAGTGTAAAAAAGTAGAATAATCGTAATCGTTCGATTTTCAGCAAGGTTTAACGTGAAATTTGTGATTTCTGCTGATTCGTGGTAAAGGTTTGTATCTGCCCTTGCTAGGGCAGACACATACCTATGTATATATATCGAAACGAGCGGGGGGCGGGGGGGGGGGAGGTATTGCAAAATCGATAGAGCCGACGGGGCGAATTTAATCACGAATATACGGGAAATTCGTCGGATGCGTAATTCGTATCATGAATTATAAAATTTAGCAAGAGAATTTTCCCTTTTCTTCTTTTTTCGCTGTCTTCCTTGCTCTTCGTCGGAGTCAAGGATTTCTTTTTTTTTCTCTCTCTTCGTTCGTGTATACCCATTGTACTCGCGGGAAGGAGCGTAAATTCGTTAGACACGTACGTTATTAAAGTCCGGATTTCGTGATCCCATAGTGTGTAATATCCTGCGAGAAGTTATATATATATCTTCGTATATATATGAGCGAATATAATGTAGAACCCGTGTATATGAAATGTACCCGGGCAGCCCTTTCTCGAGCTTCCAGGCTGAACAACTTCCTTTCCATTGTCACACGGCGAGAGAGAGAGAGAGAGAGAGAGAAAACGAGAACTCTTCGCGTTCTAGACACACTGCTTCAATTCAAATATATATATGTGTGTGTGTGACTGTGTGTGTTTATAGGCACGTAATACACACACAAACATATATATATATGAATGTATATACAGACAGAATACGCTATATGACGTATAGTGTACCAGGGACCCAGGCGAGATCGGGCGCGACAGGGAGATGTTATTTTCATTTTTTTAAAAATATTATTTTTACAAAGGGCTCCTTTCTCTTGCTCTCTCTCTCTCCCTCTCTCTCTTGGTCTTTCACTCTCTTCTCTCTTACTTGCAGTGTATTATTACCACGAGTTTTTTGCGCAGGGGTTGCTGTAAAGACAAGTCAAAAGAGAGCGATGGAAAAAAATCTGAAAGGACGCGGCATACCGATATATATATAATTTTTATATATATATTTATGTACGTGAGTGCATGTAAGCGTATAAACCATTGGATATTTCAATATATATATATATAAATACGGAAAGATTATTGAAATACTATATTGAACGTAATCTTGTAGAAATATTCCATTCGGTCGCAACCATCCCCTATTTTGCGCCCCGAGAGAAATCATCGGGTTTTCGCATATAAATTTGCCCACATTCCTCGGAGATTATACGCAAAATATCTAGCGACCTCCGTGCATCTCCATCCGTAGTGATTAAATCCCGAGACTTCGACGTAACGATGCATCTTTTCGCGCGTCATATCTCACATTTTTAACGCGCGATTAAAAAATAAAAAAATAAAGGAAAACGTTAAAAAAATTTAACGTTCGAACGATAAATTTTTCCGTTGGATACAAAAAGTATCAGAACCGCGAAACAAATCGAAAAACAAAGTTAAACCGACACATTTGTTCAAACCCTTCTCGTTTTCTCTCACTTGACAAAGACGGAGATCGTTGGTAAGAAAGACGAATTAAAAGGATAAAAAAATAAAGGAATTAATTTTTTTTTTTGGTTTTCTTTTCCTCGATACTTTTTTGTTTTTATCGAGAAAGGGATTTTTCATTCAATAACGAGATGAATAAAATTCGCGGCGTTCGGTATCCTCCTCCGTCTCTTTGAGTCGTTCGTTGAAAATTATATATTTGTATAGTCGCCCGTGAAGGTTTTATAACGCGAACTGTCGCGAACTTCGATAAATCGCACGTGAGAGAGGAGAACACATTTTTCCCTCGGGAAAGCTCCCGTAGAGGGCGGGAGTTATATAAACGCGCTGTATAATTACTAATTGGCAAGCGTTTTATCTATAAAAAGGTAAATTCGATAGAGAGCGAAGAAGGACGGGGAGTGGCGGGGAGGGGGGTGATGATGAAAGAAGAACGAAGGGATTGATCCGAGGGGTGAGTTACAGAACTCAGGCACATATATTTGAATTATATCCACGAGTGTACAGAGTGAGGTATTTAAAGCGTCACGTGTCTACCAACACCGTCGGGGTTGACGGTAAAAATTTTCGAACGAAAAATTGCGAGCCAATCGTGCGTTACAAACAACAAATTTATTAATTAAATCGGCTTCGTATATCGTGATTTGTAAAATGCGTAATAAATAACGAAAGTCGAATAAAAACGTGTATTAAATTTGAAATTAATAAAAATTGTATTTAAAATCGTGAAATCGTGAATAAAAGTGACGCGCGTCGCTCGATTTAATCGTGGCTGCGGCAAAATATTTCCTTTATCGTTGTAAAAAAAAAAAAGAAAAAAAATGCGCGAGTTCGTGCGAATTCCAATTAAGAAAGGATCGGGCGTGATATGTTAAAAAAACAGAACAACAGCAAAAACAACAAAAAACACGTACGTGCGTATACGAAGCACGTTGAGGTAGGAGGAGAGCTCGTACACGAATCCATAAAACGTATGTGGGAATAAAATATAAATATGTACATTTATAATAGAAATGCGCTAAATGTACTCACAGGCCGCGGTGCACTCGGCTGTGACGAGTGTAATAATAATTATGAAACGATACATCATAACGAGGCGACGAGCCGGGTAGGTAAAGGGATGAAGAGGCGGGAGGAGGGGGGAGAGAGCACTAACGACGCCCCGGCTCGCGTCCTACTCTCTCTCCCTCCCTCTCTCTCTCTCTTTCTCTCGCGCGCGCACTCTGACGAGTATTAAATAATATCCTCGTGTGCATATTATATACATATATATATATATATAAATATACTTCAGTTTTCCTCTTGAATTTTCCTTCGTTATGCATTTTGAATATAATGTTAGAGCGCGAGATTCTCGTAATTCGGTGAATGATGTTGTATCGCCGCGTTGATACACATGACCGCGTTTTCTGACGATGAAATAAAAAATCATAAAATAGAAAAATAAATATAATAAACAGAAATAATTTTACGAGGAAACGGCCGTGTCATATGGAGAAAGAGAATATGCATGTATATTCCTCATTCAAGCATACGAGAGAGCGAGAGAAAGAGAGAGGAAGAGCGAGAGAGACAGTCGCGAACGATATTTTACGAGCGCCCTCTTCATCGGGCCACGAGACGCGGCCCTTGACTTTTTCAAATCATTAAAATATATGAAGTGTCCCTTGCTCCTCCAGCACGCTCCTCGCGCGAGAACCGCAGTGTGTATTACCGTCGGTTCGAAATTCACCGTCTCTTTTCTCTCTTGCTTTCTCTCATTGCCCCCTAGCATCGCAGGAAAAACGCGTAGTTGGAATTGGACAACGCCATCGAGCGGGGAATATTTGCGAGACGAGAGGCGCGATAACTGGTACGGTGATTGGAGATACGCGCGACTCAGACGCTTTTTCATATAAGCGAGACAATTATTTGGGGGTAGCTTTTTTCAACCCTTAGCCAAATTATTTAGGAGTACCTTTTTACAAGCTTTAGAAAATTCGTTTCTGGGTAGTTTTTTTCAAACTTTAGCAAAGTTATTTAGAGATCGTTCTTTTTCAACCCTTGGAAATAATATTCAGGGGTAGCTTTTTTGAACCCTCGACCCTTGTCAGTCGTTAAATTTCGATACTGTAAAATAATTTTTATCGCCCAGATTTTGGTTCACTTAAGAATACGGGGAGAATGAACATAAAATGAAAATCGATAATCGGTCAATTATGATCGAATTATTTCATGAATACGTGATTTTTACTCACATTGAACGTCTATCTTGGCCGGTGAACTCTCGATCGTGTAACCGGTAATCTCGTGATGAGCGACGCAAACGAAATTGCCACTGTCGAAAATTCTGTTGACCCTCGTGATGTACAAGTCACCACCGACCTGATGTCTTCGCGGACTTGGCGCCAGCGGCTGGCCCTCGATCTTCCATGAGTACTTGACACCCGTGTTCGGTTGAGTCTCGCATCTCAGTCTCACCGGTGAACCCTCCACTACCGTGTGATCGGCCGGACTCACCGAAAAATACAAGTCTCCCTCTTGCTGACCGATTATCGATGTCACTATAAACAATTCAATCAAAATATAACGTCAATTAACGTTGACATTAAAAAAACAATAGTTCACGCGATTATTATATAAAATTCAAAAATTCCTCAAATTTTCGTTTAAAAAACGAACGTTACAAAATTTTACGAAAATCCTAATACATCTATTTATCATCCATTCTTTATCCCGATCTCGTGAATTCCGCATGAAAGAAGAAAACTCGAGGATAATGAAATTTTTCGATCATACGTGACATTCGCATTGATCTAATTGTTATTATCGTAATAACGTTTTGTGGTGGCGCAGCTTTTTCGTTTCGTCACATCGCTGCGGGACTCGCGGGAATATCGCGAAAGCTTTGCGAATTTCATTTCATCCACCCTCGTCGATACGGGGTTTTCAATCCACCTTATTCGCCTCGGGTACTCGTTTATTTCTCTCTTTTTCAATACTCAATGTTTTCTTCCGTTTCTTTTTTCTTTTTCTTTTTTTCACCGCGGTCTCCGAGCGTAAATGGTATGTATTTCCCAAGAGTGATACACCGCATAATTTTTACCGATAAGGCTCAACTGCCGACACGCTCGAATATTATTACGCGTATCTTTCGTATATTTTTTCATGTATCTTCGTATATATGAAAATAAAGTTGCTCGTCTAGAAGCGTGGGGTAGGGCGGGGAGGGGGGTGGAAAATGAGAGGCGGGAAACCAGAGGGTTGACTAAATGCGATAGACGCGTTCCCCGAAGGACTTTGCATCTCTTTTCTCGTCTCACGTCGCTATACCTCGATGTTTCTCGAGGGCTATTTGTTTCGGAACCACTTCGCTCCGCTCTTCGTGACGCGACACCGAAGGCTTTTCACCCCCATCCGTCTTATTCGATTAAGTCGCTCGAGCGAAGAAAAACTATTTTCGCGTTAATATATCGTTGGTGAGATAGATTTTTACGCTCGAAGAATTTCTTAATATATTATCGCGCAAGTGGGTCAATCGTATGAAGATTAGTATTATCGATTTTTCGTCTTACGTGTTTCGAACACGTCGACGATCTCTCGTCTCTCGGTCTTATAACGTGAGCGATGAAAACTTTATCGATGAATATATTTCACGTTTCCGTAAACTTCGTACTATTTTTCATTTCTGCGCGTGTATTGCTCGATCGCGCGCAAGAATAATGAGAACGGGCGTGGGAACGAATTTTTTATTTTTTTTCATGAATAATTGATATTTCGTGATCGAAAAAAATGAAGAAAAATTATCGGTCGATGAGAATTATATTATGTCTATTTTTTCTTTGTTTTTTTTTTTGAGAGATTTCAAATTAAAGCGTAAGAATAAGGTTTGAGATGGGAGATGATGTCTTTAACGATGAGATCTTTGTGGAATTTCTCGAGCAATGCGATTCGTGTTCACGTGATTGTGGAACGGCGTGTTTTTGTACCTTTCGAGAAGATAGAAAAGCCAAAAAAAAGTTAAATTCGTTGTCCACTGCCGAGAGAAAGATTCGAAACTATGAGATGGTCCGGACCATGGGCCGAGAGCCATAAATCCATCAAGGGCGGCCCCTCGTATACTCTTTTATTTATCTTGGTCGTGGTCGTGGTCGTCGTCGTCGTTTCTCTGCCTTAGTAGTGAAGTGGAGAGAGTGCTCCGCTCTCTACCTTAATTCTTGCTACGCGAGGGTTACCGCAGGTATCGCGTCTCGTTTCGCCGCCCTATACGTTTGAACTCGTCCGAGTGAGTCGAAAAGCCCGTTGCCAACTCGCGGTCGTACCTCTCTTTGGACCCCTCGAACCTCGCCAACCAATCATACGTAGGTATATATGTACACAGCGGTATGGATATATACATACACACAAATACACATACACACACATAAATATATATATATGTATATATCGAAGATGTAGTTCGAGATTCCTGAAACTATCTCGAGCCCATAATATCATTCCATTGGCGAAGGTGCGACCGTTAGGATAAAATCAAATTATATATTTGAAACTGTTCACCTTCATTCCAAATAACGCCAATTTTGTCATTTTTTAAATAATTTTCATTCATCTTTTTCTACCAAGTCGAAGACAGAAAATTACAAGACTATAGCGTCTTCCGGTTTAGCTTGCCACGACGTATACGCGGCTGATGTCTTTCGGACAAACGTGTCGTAGTAACCGTAGCAAAAGAAAAAAATGCAAAAGAAAAAAATAACACTAAATTTAGTAGACGTAGTTCCTCGACTCGAAAGCAAGAAAAAGCTTCCAAGGTAAGAGTTCGAGTTGTTTCATCTTTTTTTCTTTACGATTCTTTGGCTCGTGGTTTCGATAGATTTCTCAAGTGGCCATTGATCTCTCTATATTACTGTATAAATCGCGTGAAAAATTCTGAGAGGTCTCGCACAATTGAACGGGATGGTGAAGGGTGGACGGGGGGTGGCTTCCGACACAGAGAAGAGTGGGGGATGGTGGTGGTCGGTACAAGAGTTCAAAGCGCCGCTCGCTCAGCACTACAAACATTTTCCTCCTTACCCTTTTCTCTACGCTTATTCGCGTCACTCTTTTTCCTTCTTTCATAATTTTCTTTTTCTTTCTTTTTCTTCGCCATTTTTTCTCTTTTTCACCTATACATCTACATACATATATATATATATATTTATTACTCGATACGATTATTCACCGTGAAGTCGGAAAAAATGATTAACGGCCCAGCCCGCGGTATGGGTTTATAAAGGGTTTGCCACGGGAATATCTCGTCGAGCCAATTACCGTCTATTCGCGGGGTGGCCGCGAGAGAGCGCGACGGGCCATGGACCGTTGGCTGGAGAGAGGGCATGGGGCAAGTAGGGTGGGGAGGGTGAATGGGGGGGGGGGTGCAAAGCTCAAAAGAACCGGAGCTCTCTCGGCTCTTCAGCGTTGGCCGACTCTCATCCGCGTTTCTGGTCGCGCAATATTCGCGGCTCGATGTATTTTTTTTCTCTCTCTCTCTCTGTCTGTCTGTTTCTCTCTCTCTCTCTCTCTTTTTCCCTGTATCCCAATCGCATCTCTATGTTAACACGAGTTATGCCCTGGTCGTTATTATTATAGGAAAAAAAGGGAAAGACAAAGCCCTCGCGCAAATTCAGCAAACGTTAAATACATATATACGTACGCGACAGGCCAATGGTACAGACACAGTTGAAACCGACGAGAACAAACGAGAACTCAACGCCACTCGGCGATTTTTCCACGGATTCAGCACCGCTTCGACATTTATGCCATTGTTATTTCCACCTTTTTGTTCTCTTTCTTTATTGTTTTTCTTTTTTAACCTTCGCAGCCTCCTCTCGTTACAATCTCGCGATTAAATAATCGACGACGATATCACGTTAAGATTCGCGCAATTTCGACTCCTTAACGTTGTTTCGAATTAAAATATTGGCGAATAATTGACGAAAATTTTCGCGGTACGTTATTTCGTATAATTTTTTGTTTGATTTTAATAATTTTTCGTTTAACTATAATAATTTGTTGTTTTTAATTAACAACTTGTAATTACATTCGTTGTTTTGTACCTACAACGGGAACGTTGCTTTTGCGTTAACGAAAGAAATAAAAGAAAAACGTTCGATACGTTTTCTTATTTTCAGGCGAGATTAATAATTCGCGCTAAAAGTGAGAATGAATGGTACAAAACATTGTAATTTTCGCATCGTTCAATTAAGAGTCGTATATACCTACGTACATCGGACGTTTGTAACGTAGACTACGTGGCATAAAACTCTTAGTGTGTAACAATCCGAGCGCAAAATTTGTCGAGTTTGCAGACTTCTCATTAAATTCTCATCAACCTCTTCCTATCTCCCGTCGGTCTCGCACGTTCGTGTTCCAACCTCTCTCTCTCTCACTCTCTCAAGATAGGTATATGTATATACATATCTTTCGTCCATCGACTACATATTATATACATATCTATATAAAGGAGATGGTGCGGTATGCAGTTTGTAGCAAATCGAGTTATGTATTCCGTCGTCGTGAAACGAGATCACTTTTCCATTAATGCCACGCGAGAGCTTCGCCGGTAGCCGGAACGATGCCATCGTGTGGGTTGAAAGAAATTCGAGAGAGCGAGAGTGAGAAAGAGAGAGAGAGAGAGACAGAGAGAGAGAGAGAGAGAGAGAGAGAGAGAGAGAGAGAGAGAGAGAGAGAGACAGAGAGAGAGACAGACAGAGACAGAGGGAGAGAGCGATCACCGAAAAGCGTGTAAACGTAATAAAACTGACGAGCGCGGAGAGACAAGGATAGAGATAGACCAGAAACGTCGGCGATGCAGGCGCAGCTGCGGGAAGAAAATGTTTAGATGAAAAACGTTCCCGAAGGGAGAAATGTAAGAGAGAGAAGGAAAGAATAAAATCATTGCTTACGCGCGTACCAAGCCTCGAGCTTCTGAGAGCGATTCCATCCCCTCCCCCCCACCCCTTCCCCGGTCGTTTTGCTCTTTTCAGCACTAGGTCGTAAAAGTAACTCTGTTTATATCTTCGGGTCCGGTACAGATTTGACAACATATCGGGAGAGAGAGAGACCGCCGTGCGGCGTTCCTCTCTTTACCGATCTTTTTTCCTCCCCCTTTTTTTTTGTTTAACTAGCCTCCTCCGTAAGCTGGTACGGATATATTTACGAAGAAGAAACGGCTCGAACGTAAGACTTGAGGAGTGGTATAGTGGAAAAAATGGGTGACGCCGTCAGTTGGAGATCTTTCGCGCCACCCCGAAGACGACGAGTGATGTGAGCGCGGTTGATTTTTGTATATATACGTATATATGGTAGCGTATACACGAAAAGAAGAGAAAAAAAGGAGGATGGTAAATTTGTATATACCGAGAGTAGAAAGAAGAGTGCCGACGCGTTCTTTGAAAGATTGCCGATAGGCGCGATCGTAAAAAAAAAAGAAAAATATATATACGTAAGGAAGGGTGCGAGGAAGGGTAAAAAAAATATGGCTATGAAAAGGGCGAGGGAGTCGAGATTCGAGAGAAAAATATACCGGCATTGTGGTAACGAGAGGAAATGAGAAAACAGAAATAGAAAGATAAGAGTAAGAGAGAGAGAGAGAGAGAGAGAGAGAGAAGAAAAGTGAAAAAGTCGAGAAGGAAATTGTACTGATTTTTTCATTCGTGGCAAAATCCTTCGGGTTGCGCGAAAGTCGAAGAGCCTTCCATCGTACGAGCGAGAAACATCGCCAGGATCGTCGCGCTCTCTCCCCCATGTCTCTTATTCCGTTTCTCGCGCCGTCAGACGCGCTAGTCCGACACGGCGCGAATTTCACGGTCTTGGACATTTTCACGGGGCTCTGAATCCTTATACCCCTACCCTCGCCCACCCCCTCTTCCTCCGCCACCCCTTCTTTTTGCATGGTATACGTAGAACAGAGCCGTTGGGATGTTCGTTGTATACACTGTACGTTCTCTTTCTTCTTCCTCTTCGTCCTTTTGTTTTTCGTTTTCGTTTTCTTCCTCGCGCGTCTTCTTCGCTCGTCGGCCTTCTCGTTTCCCAGCCAACCCCTCGTATTTTCTCGTTTCGCAACCTCGCTTCCTCGGCACGAAGATGGAGTCTTAATGAAGGAGGAAACTTTGTGTGTGTGTGTGTGTGTGTATGTGTGTATGTGGAAGAGAGAAAATAAGAGAGAGTGGGAGAGAGAGAGAAAAAGAGAGAGAAGTATAATCTCTTCTCTTCGACTCTTCCTCTCGTGCTTCTTCGCGTGTACCAGGCTCGCTGGGAGCCACGGACTCGCGTGACAGAGCGTAAACCCTCTCTCTCTCTCTTTCTCTCTCTTTCTCGCCGTGGAAAGAGAAAAGAGTCGGCAAGGTCCGCAACAAAATGTTGCAACGTCATGCACGCGCTATAGACACGTCAACGGTCGAACGTGACCTCGAAATTATCTTCTGACCTTGATCAATATTAATTGCAATCATCGATCAAATTAATTATCACGCCGAAAAAAATCGATCGTAACATCTTTTTATCTCGAATTTTCGTTTCCCTACGCCTTAATGTGGGCATTACTATTTTTTTCTATCACGAGACAAATAATACTTCGAGCGTTTTATATCGATCGAGATCAAATTGATTTTATCACATTATTTTATTTTTCAAAATTCTTTTTTCGTCCTTTCGCGAGACTGAAACGTTTTGGTTTTTATTATGCACCGAGCGCGGAATATTCGAGCTACATTTAAATTAAAATTCTAAACGTCAGAAGCGGTGGGGGTGGGGGTTGAACGAAAAAGGCTCTCTTTGTTGATAATATTGAAATATTTTTTCGCGCAATCACCATTACTCCCATCTACTATTTAACACACATCGCCAACGCGTACGTATTTCAGGGAGGGTTTATAGCCCTTTTCGGGGCCCTGTGAACGTGAGAGACGGCTTATACGTCGGTCTCCTCCGTTCATCCGTAACCCGAGACGTGTAATTAGGACCATCTATACCTACTCGCTCCCTGCCTGCCTGACTGGCTGCCCGCCTTCCTTCTCTTACCTACACTACCCTACCTATCTACCTACCTACCTATCTGCCCAACTGACATCGCATTACCTGCTGATCGAAGCGAGACAGAATCTCTATCCTGGGTTTTGTTGGAAATTCCGATATTCTGCGGCGAGACGAAACGATCCTCTCTCGTGCCGCCAACCGCATGTAATAATGTCTTACTAATATCTATAACGTATAACAGATTCACGTTTCACAGTCGAAACCATCCCTTCGATACCTAGATACACGTATACGAAAGGCGGCCATATATTTTACGAGAAATTATACGAGGCGTTCCGTGTCTCTTTGTTCCTTCGAAAATTGCAAAACGTGGAGAAATAATTTTGAAAAATTGGATAATAGAAGTGTGAAATTTTAGAAATTCGCAATAAAGCCAAAAATTATTGTCAAATATTTCCTTCGAATGGCGAAACATGTTTTACAAAATATTCGGTTTAATTGGAAATTATTATTTTTTGTATAATATAAAAAAAATGTTTATTTGTAATTTTGGAAAATGGTAACTAAAATGATCGATTCTCAAATGCAGCGAGAAGTAAAATGTGTCGAACTGAGGTATAATTTAATTTTTTCGGCGACATGGAACGCCCCATATAGTGACGTATTATATATGTGTAAAAATTCTGTGTTATGTGTATATCGCTATATACGTATATATGTATACCGACATATACCATTGCTAATACTCGTCAAACCGGTCGACCAGTCGACACGTGCTGCAAATTTTGCGCTGCACGGTGTCCAGAGCACACTCCTCTCGTCTCTCTGCGCGTACGAACGATCTCTTTTCATCCACCGCACGAAACGAAAAAGGACAACCCTCCCTGTATCGCATTTCGTACCCGGGTATCGCTCGTGAGTACATTCGCGTTCTCGGGCAGACCCCGGGCTTCCCACACTCGGGACAAGATCGGGGGAAGACGATACCTACGATTAGCAACACCCGCCGAGAGATCGTCGAACGCGAACATCGTAATCAACTAATTGCGATTAATTGATACGAGAAGAAACAAATTTTGATCTCGATCGAAGCTTAAATTATGGCTCGAATTTTAGAAAATATTGTTCCGAAATTACACAAGGATACTCGAATAAAAATCTTATAAAATAAATATTGAATTATCGACTTTCATAAATTGCAATTAACGAATGAGAAAAAATGATCGAATAAGAGTTCAAAGTTCGTTCGAATTTGATTCCGAACGGGTTCGAATAATTCGAAGGAAAAAAAAATTCAAAAAAAAAGTTCATTCGAACAAGCATCGAACACTCGTTAGCACGAAGGCGGTTAACGCCGTTAACTATAATTGCGATTAATCGATCCGAAAAAAATAATTTTTAATTGGAATTTCTCGCGCAATTAAACTTTTGTGGTTCGGGTTTTGCGCGGGTTGCCCGAAAATATATAATATCTATATATATATATAGTAATATTCGTTTATGTAAAACTATATGCACGAGCTATATATATATATATATAGTTCGTTGAGAATCAAGTCATGAGTAATTATCGTAACGAACCAACGGCGAACAGCAGAAGCGAACCGAAAGATTGAAATAAAAGCTGTCTAAATTCCGTCTAAATTCCGTTCGAGCATTAACCCCATAGGTCGTTCCGAGAAACGATATGGAAACAAAAAGGTCGATGAGAGAGAAAGAGAGAGAGAAAGAGAGGAAAAAAGTGCGACACGTACATAAAGGACGAGCGATCGCGGGGAGTAGATTACGAGTCCCGAAAATTAATCAGGGTGCCACGAGCGCGGCTCAATCCTACGAAGGGGGGTCAGTGTATTCTAGTGTTTCGCGCAGCGGTTGTGATTCATCCCCTTGCTAGGCCGAGACAGTGCTCGATCGCTCTTTCTCGCTCTAGCATTATGCTTATATATATATGTATATATATATATATATATATATATATATATATATACCATATATATATATATATATGTATAACTTTAGCTATAGTATAATACGGTAGTACGAGAATGGTATATAGTACAGTAGAAACCCACGGGTGAGAGCGTTATAGTCGAGCGAGCACGGAGTTCAAGACCTCGGTTAGAGTACCGAGGAGAGAGAGAGAGACAGACAGACAGATACCGGGAGAAAAGACGAAGTGTGCGGTTGGAGAGAAAATGAAGAAAAAAAAGGAAACAACGACGCGAAGGGAATTTTACACACACACGTCGCGCGCGCATGAAAGGATTGATGCGAGAGGGTACCGGAGAGACGAAATAAAAATGAAGATACGGATAAGTGGATGAAGAGAAAGAGCGAGAGAGAGAGAGAGAGAGAGAGAGAGAGAGAGAGAGGATGGGCAGACGGAGCAATTTAAAATGTTAATTAAATTCATCAAACTCGTCGAATTCTTACCGAGGCAGAGTAGAGACAGGCTCCGCGCCAGGAAGCACATCCTTCGCGATTGCTCTTCTCCCCCCCCTAATGGGAGCGAGAGAAAAACGGATAACGCAGAGATAACGATGAAGAGTCTTGCTTCTTTCTTTTTTTCTTTTTTCCCCCTGCTTTTGTCCTTCCTCGTTCGTAATTTCAAACGAATTCGATCGTGTTATAAAGAAATAACGAAAGAATAAAAAAAAAGCGCTTATTTATCGACGATGCACAATTTTCGAATCGCGCGAAGACTCTCCCCTTTGTGTCCGTCGCCAAAGAGCGGGGGGTACTTCACTCGAACGTCATTCTCGCGTTGTTACTCCGATCCGACGACGACGCCGGGCGCGTCGCGAGACGAGGGAACGAGATCGAAGGGAACGGAGTTAGGAACCGAGGGAAAGAACGAAGGAAAGAAAAAAAAGAGTAAAATTAACGTATCGTCGAGGGTGATGGTTTTTTTCGAAAATAAAATAAAAATCGTATCGACAAGAAGTAAAAAAAGAAAGGAAAATGTGTCGAGCTTGGAAAATTGTGAGTCAAACGCGTGCTAACCAGCGAACGAACGTTGTGAAGCGAAGCGACGCGCGGCACTGGCTGGACGATACCGCGATGTCGAGACCCAAGCCGGCCGCGGACCCGGACAAGAGCGGAGCAAAAAAAAATTCTCCCCGAAGGTACGACCGAATGCCTGCGCGCGCAGTCCTTCTCACTGTTACCTTATGCTCCTTGAGCGATTCCTGACTTACCAACGGATGAGATTTTCTTCTCGATTCCCTTCGTACGAGGGTTAATGTTTACTTACGAATGTGACGACAGTCGTCGAGTTCCGACGATTCAAAAATTTATGGGAAAATGGAACGCGGGAAATTTGAATAAATGTTCTTCTTACACACCTTTTTTACAATTCATATTTTATATATATATATATACATATAACCATGTATATATATATATAGATATATTTATCATTATTTCGTACACTTTATGACAGATTTTTCACGGTCTCGTTGTATCGATTTTGTTGTTGTTGTTGTTGTTGTTGTTTCCATTCACGTCATGATTACCAATGTTATAAGAGATTCGTAATAACAATCTAAACAGTCATATAATTACAACCTTAAGGTCTATAATATGTATATATACGTATATATTTATGCATATATATATATATTCAATTTCTTTATTTCTTTCTTTCTTTAATTATTTATATTTAGTCATCTTTTTTTATATAACTTCTTTACCCGTCTAAAAATGTTTTTTTTTTCATTCCACCATCGCATTTAATAATGCGCACGGCGAACTGTCGCAGTCGTCGCCTGGTTCGACGAAAAACAAATCAAATCGTCCTCCCTCCATATATCCACATCTAATTTACAATGTATCGTGTACTTGCGCACAGCCTAATAAGCATGTGTACGATCGAACTGTCGCATCCTCGTAACACGCGTATTCCCGCGTACGAGAATTTGAAAACGAAAGCGACGAACGGAATAAGATAGAAACAGAGATAAAGCAGAAGAATGACATATCGAAGAGAAAGAAAAACGCGTTTGCCATTTTTGTTTATATCGTTTTGTTGTTGTTTGTTTACTTTCACGAGAGTCCCTTTCTTATTTATATTATTTACACACTAATTCAAGCTTTTTTCCGTGAGCTCGGTCGAAGAATCGGTCGATTCGCATAACCGATGGCAATCATCGAAATTTTCGTGATTCGAGAGCGCTGGAGATTCGTATCGGATTTTACATTCGATTGTTTTCTCTTACTTCTTTTTTATCACGTAATCGCGACCGCATTTATGAAACTTACAAAAATGTTCGCTCATCTCACGAGCCCGTGAATAGTTCTCCTTTTTATCGTTCGTCCTCTAAATTCATTCCGAAGACTGTATTTTCCTCGAATCCCGTTCATTATATTCGATATGTTTTGTCAATGAATTATTTTCCTCCACTGTGATTCTTTGGCCGCTTATTATTATAAATGCGTAGCTTTGGTACCGGTTAGCCGCGCGATGGACACGCGATACACGCATCGACGGAGATGAGACGGCGTGCCAGATATTGTTGATGATATGTTTTTCGTTTCATCACTCCCGCGGCGCTCTAAGTTCCTTCCGCCATTTTGTCGATCCCGGTTATCGGGTGATATGTCAATCTCTCGCCTCACATCGCTCTCTCGATCGATGATATGTTACACCAGCACGTCAATATCTCGTTCTTTTCTCCAAATATGCATACATATATACATACGCATATAAATATATATATGTATGTATGTATGTATGTATATACGATGATTTTCGTGCAAAGACGTGCACGCGCTATCGAACATTTGCTCACTTCCTCTCGCCCCAACCGGCACTGTTGTAGAACCACGACGAGGCACTCTCGTCTCTCGTTTTACTCCACGTATTGTCAAGCCCGCTTCCACCGCCGTCCTTACAACACGAAAGAAAAACAAATGAAAGTGATTTAAAAAAACACGGCAAAAAGCCAAGTTGAAGATGAAATTATGCATATTTTTTAAAGGAGTACCGTAAAACGGGGTTACATTGACATTACGGGTAACTTTGATAGTTTTTGGAGCTACTTTAATAGAGCGCTACAATACGGTTTAAATGTGTTCACGGCGGTGAAAACGTCGAAAAACGAATATTTCCGTAAATTGCACCTATACCGAGATTATAATGGTGATATTCTTGTTGCGCGGGAAATTTCCGATTCCATAATCTCCCATTGAAGCCTTTTTGGACGAAAAACAAATTTGACCCTGGCCAGGTATCGATAGTCGATATTCATAATTTAGGTGACTTTGGGGGGTCCGCGAGGGGTCAAATTTTTTTTTCACCAAAAACCCTTTGTTGGGTCATTTCGGAATCGTAAATTTCCCGTACAACAAGAAAATCATGGTTTCGTGTTCGATCTTTCAGACTTTATCGATCTTAAGTGGGTAAATCGTTATTTCGGGTTTTTTTTGCGTTTTTCTCCTAGAGTTTTTAAGATATCGGGCAAAATAACGGGGTTAAAACCTTTTTGGACAAATCTTGGTCCACCTGTTGCTGGTGGATCTAGGGGGGTTACGGAATCGGAAATTTCCCGCGCAACACCAATTTCGCCATTACAACCTCGATATATTGCAATTCACGTAAATATTTAGTTTTTCGATCTTAGCGATAATATATATTAATGCTTTTATCGCATTCTAATGCCTTGTTTAAAAAAACCCCACACTTGTGGTTACTTCGACACTTTCGTAAAAATATATAAAAAAATAGTGTGGTGAGGGTGGTGGCGGGGCTTAACTTTCTTCTAGATCTTCTTCTTACACCAAAGCCAAATAACACATTTTGTTGTATAGGGGAAAAGAAGTTGGAATTTAGGATGTTAAAAAAAAGTTACCTACAAAAAACTTCCAAACCCTGTTCAAAGTAACCCCGTTTGACGATATGATGCGCTAAGAAATCATTTAGATAATATAGAATTCTTTTGTTTCTCCATGCCTTTTAAAAACCTTTCGTTTTCTATTATATTCCGTTGATTTATTATCTCGTATATTATTGTGTGCGTTTAAAAATAGCATCGGGAAAGTTTAATTTACCACGACATTCAACTGATGTGGTGTCGGAGATAGGTAGTCCATGTTCGTGTAATAGGACGAATAATTTTGATAGCACTGCTGCTGCGATGCCGTTGTCGTCCACGCTAGCCTCTGATGATCACCCGGAAAACCACCACCGTTCTCCGTTACCGCTGGACTCCAGATACTGCTACTGCTTCCCCCGCTGCTGTAGACCGTACCGCCCAACTATAACGGCCAACAGCCCTTTCATTAGTAATAGTGTTACTTTAATTGACTAGGAGTTGGCGAAAGATAAATATTTTGGAAAAAAGTTATTTGCTCGTTAACGAACTCAACATTTTTGATGAAATTACAATCGAAACAAAAAGAAAACGAGACTTTAGTTAAGAAATCCTCCCTTATCGAACACAGAGTCAAAAGTGACCATCGACCCCCAAAGCTCGTTTTATGCCGATCGACAGTTGGTCACTTTCGATTATGTGGATAACGAACGATGATAATGCAAGTTAGCTCCGTCGGTAATGTCGATAATTGTTCGGTCGGTAACTTACACTCGGCGGCGTCGTGCTCGCTGCCAGTAGCAAGCTCGTGGCACTACCTGCTGGCTTGTACTGAGGTGAATCCCTGAGCAGGGCCGGTGAACTTGCTGCTGAACCACTCGTGCCGCCGCTTCTGGAAATACAATGAGAGGAAAAAAAGGAATCTTGATAAGCTTCGAGAATGTTAATTCACGCGGTTGGAGGATTTCGCGTTTGGGAACTCTCTCGATGTTTCATGGGCTTAGCGGCTTTTCAGTTGCACGATCTTTGATCGAAAGAATTTTTTAATGGGAGTAGTTTCATTTCTTTTAGGGGTTGATTAAGATGGATGCGATGGAATTGGACTGGTCTGCATCGACACCTCTGAACTACCCTTAAATCTTAAATACACGCGAGATTTTTCGTTTTTACTCATTATTTCATTACTCACAGGGGTGTCGTTGCCGGCACTGCCGCAGTAGGGGTTGGTGTTGTCGCTATCGAAGGACTCTTTCCAGGGGGTGGATTGTTCCCCGAATTGCCCGACGGTTTCTTCGATCTCGGTGTCTTGTCCTGTTGATGTTGCTGCTGTTTTTGCTGCTGACGACACTTTGCCCTTCGATTTTTAAACCATACCTTCGATTTCGACATGAAAAACAAAATAAATACAATAATTCAACCCCCGAGTTCAATTTCTGGCAAAAATCAGAAATAAAAATTTCGCCGAGACCAAATAATCGAGAACAAAAAGTTATTTCCATCGATCCTCGAAGATAGTTGCGAATTGAAAGCTTCGAAGCTTCGAATTGAACTAAATTCGTCTTAAATCTTAATTTTAGAGGAAAAAATGTCGCATAGTCACGATTTTGTGGAAATTAATTGCGATCGAGCGTTTATATAAATTAAACAATAATCGGGGCTGAAAAAAGTTTTCGCGCATACCGGGGGTGAGTTGAGAACACGCGTGAGAAAGGAGAGCCGCTGAGAAGCCCCGCGCGATCAATGTTAGCGCGAGTGGCAAGCTAGCTTGGGTTTCTCCGGATTTTCTGGGGAGGAAACGGGACGACTAGCCGTCGCGCGCGCGACCCCGTGAGTTCTTCTCACCGGTGACTTTATCGATATACGTCGGACTTTGTGCATCGTCAGTCTATTTCGAAACGTTCTTGCATGCGCATTATTCTCACGTACGTTGATTCTGATGCGGATGTCGAGACGAAGTAAGAACTTTTGCGATTTAATTTAAAAGACAACAATCAACAGTCCACACAGAATGATCTTGTAGAATTTTACACAAATCATTCGAAACACAATTTCGACATGCACGAGGAGACAGAAACAATTTATTTTTAATTATTTTCAATTATGATAAAATCTCGTTTTCATATTTATGAATTATTTTATAAAAAATGTCTATACGCGCTATAGAAAAAAGATTTAACCCAATATTATTTTGTATTATGCCAAATGCTTGCAGCTGATATTTTTTTCAACTTTATATTTTAATTTTTTCACCAAAAAAAATGATTTTTCATGAATTTTTTTTATCCCTTTTTATACTCTTGTAAAGTTTGCAATTTTTTGGTCCAACGAGGGCAAAACACGAACGCGAGAGCACGCGCATCGACGGTGAACATTTCACGTTATTTCACGCGGCGAAAAAGTCGTACGAGAGAAAACCATCGAATTGGTCCCATGGGGGTTTCATCGGAACCCAGAGTTGCTCAGAAAACGTGCGCAAGACTATGGGTCACGAAATCGAGCGCAACGACGAGACGCGATTTCCAAGCCACCAGCTCCAGCATTCATTTTTCTTTCCATCCTTCGATACGGCGAGGCACGGAGCAAGGCAACGCAGCTCGTCTCGGGCCAGGTGCGTCGAGCGAATGTCCCGTAATTGGCGGGATGCGCCCTTTTTTTTGCTCCCTCCGGAGAACCCTGATGAGGGAGGAATATGCGAAGGCACGCGCCTTTTGCTCGTGCCAGTCTGTCTGTGACTCGAGCGTCACGAACGGAAGAACGTTGAACGAGAAAAGTCATCGTCGTTCGCTCATTTTTTTTTCTTCCGGTCGCGTTTCTATTTTAAAACTTGCCGGAGAGAAGAAAATCGAACCCGGACTAAAATTTTTCATTTTGTTTTTGAATCTCATTCATCGATTTTCAAAATAGTAGAATTTTGCTTCGGTTATGGAATCAATATCGCGTAATCGATAAGCCAATCGATCCTAAATGTTTATGCGTTTCCGTGCATATTCGGTGCAACTTTAAATTCCCGAGATTTATCGTCCGGTGAGTTAAAAAAAAGTTTTTATTGATCGCATGCGTTGGATTTCCGACGGTCCACTCACGGGTGCGATAAATTTATCGTAGTTATATTTGCGTGCCTTCGGACGAAAACAGTAGGAAATAAACGAATAGACGTCGTCTCAATTTCAGGACGATCGAATTTCCATCCTTAATAATTTGAATTAACATAATTTAAAAAAAATAATTCGTAAGTTAGACAAAAAGCTCTAATTCAATTTGGTCGGGACAGTGCCACAATCGGTAAGTACAAAAATTACGTTGTAGAAGATGGTATCGATTGCGCATCGAAATTTCTTACGCGGAGGGTAACGTTCACCCCAATTCGTATTTTTACTTTTTGTAAGCATCGTATTCCATGATTATGCGACCGTCCGATGGAAACGAACCATGAGAAACCATACCGCATTCGTCGCGACGTAGCTTCTCCGATTACTTGTCGCCTATATACTACCTCCGACAAATGTCCAGTCTACGTATGTCACAGAATTTCGTATTTTGTGGGATAAAGTGGAAGAATTGCGACGAAATGGAAACCAATTATTTATACGAGTTCTTTCTTCATTGGCATGTTCGTACCCTCGTGCGACATTTAGCTACCTAAATAAAATTATTTTCAATATTCATTATTTTTTCATATTAAAACACTTTCGAAATCATTAATTTTTTCATATTAAACCTTGAGCTCCGGTAGACCCGAACAATTTTAAGAATACGAAAATAAGTAATAACGCTTGAATCTCGATCGTCCCCTACTACCATCCCTGTTCCATTATCAAAGATGATTTTCATCAACGCCACTCGACGATCCTGACCTTCGAAACTCTCACGTGTCCAAATCTCCGAGCATTTTTGTTTATTCTCTCGAGCTGGTAAAACCCATTTCCCGAACAACCCTTAACCATCAAGACCACTCACCTGTACTCTCGATTCCGGTAGATTAATTTTCACAGCTACTTCCTCGCGCATAAAGATGTCCGGATACCTCGTCTTCGAGAAAAGACCCTCTAGTACGTCCAATTGGGCCCTCGTGAAGGTCGTACGTTCCCGTCTCTGTTTTCTCGGATTACCTTTAAAACCGATGGCGAGAGGGCGACGGGCGGGGGGAGGGGGGGGGGATGAAAAAAAGAGCACACATCTATAACTTTTCATAACAGGCACAGCTCGATACAACTTTTCGTATGTACGTTATATTATACTAATACCAATATATATATATATATATTGTATAGCACACATACACACACATACATATATACGACGGTATTATATCGGTGAGGTCGTAAACGTAATACCCGGCTCCCTATCGTAAATCTTCTTAAATAAGTACCTTCTCGCGCGGCACACCTATAACACTCCCGGTATAAAAGTACACGGTGGTTTCGAGATATCGCCCCCCCCCCCCTGCCGCCCTTACCTCCTTCTCTCTTCGGCCCCTCTCGCAGATGAGGACTAAGCGCGAGCAGGGTTCGCGGTTATATCGAAAATAAGTGAATTTGTGTTATAAAACAATGGCATGGGTGAAAAACCTTTGGATTTAAAACGTGTGTTAAGGTAAAAAAAGATTGGAAATAAATAACGTCGAGAACGCGTTGTTCCTTGGATACGTCGCTCGTGGTCTCGCCAAACACGCGAATTCACTCACGCGGTTCAACCCCTTCGTGTGCGCGTCTCTCTCTCTCTCTCTCTCTCTCTCTCTGTCTTTCTATGTGTCTCTTCGAGTGTATCGGTGTGTCTACGTACGCGAGACTATGTCTTCGTCGTCGTCGTCGTCGTCGTAGTCGAAGGTTACCACCGATCCTGAGAGGTTTCACCTGACCCTTGGCTAGCGTTCGCACGAGCGTACGGTTAAAACCTAACGTGAAATTCCGAGAGACCGAGTAACTGTACGATTTCCTCGTAGCGCGATGGACGAGTCGATTCGTTCGTCAAACGCGCGTCCGTAAGGGTGAAAGTTGAGATCGCGCGATGTTTTTATTGTATGTTTTTTGTCAATTCTATTTTCATCCCCTCATTCGATTATCGGAAAATCGAAATTAAAATATCAAACGACGGATCTTAGTGCGACCTGCGGAACAATTTTTAATGTTGGTGACGCGAGGCTCGAGATTTCCTTCGTTCGATTATTCTTTATTGGCGATTGAATTAATTTTTCTTGGTTTTTATTATCGTTGATATCTTTCGACGCGAGATCGTCGATGGAATAAATTTATGAATAAATTATGTATGAAATAATGGTAGATTATAAAAATTGATTTTTAGCACTCACAGTAGTAGGACTCACCGGCAGGGTTGCAACCGGGAAAACCGATGGTGGAGTGTAATGCTTCCATAGGTGGTATGCTCAGTGCACTTACGTAGGGATTGGATTTGAGCGCGCCGTACGGTCCGGCGGCCGAAGCGCCGAAGCCCGCAGGCCCGAATAGCTCCGTGGCTGATGCCGTCGAGGCGGTTAAACCGCCGAGATCCGTTGCGCCGGCACCCCCGCTGCAACCGGATGTACCACCGAGGCTGTTTGGCCACATCACCACGGACTCCACCACGGGACGATCTCGGCCTCGGCCTCCTCAACGAATGAGTGACGCCGACGTCGATAACGACGTCCCGGACGTTAATACTACGAAAAGAGAGAATTTGAGATTCAACAAAATGGAATATATCCGCGCGAATTGTTATCACTCGTTATCGAACGAAATGTCATAAAGTCAACTATTTTTTTTGTAAAATAAACATTGTAACGATACTTTGAAAAAAGTAAACCGTCATGTAAATTAGCAATGAGAGCGAAAATGTCATTATTACAACCCTCGAATACGACTTCACTCTGGGGGTAGTTTCGTTGGTAATGAATTTTCAAAAATATAGTTTACATTAAATTTGAAAACAAATTTCGATAACGTAGCATGAAGCTTTGTACAATAATCATAATAAAAATCTCGTCAGTATCATTTGGTAAAAATTAAACGAAACTTCTCGTTACAGTTGGATTGCGAATTCATTTTACGACAAAAGTGAATTTGTTTTTTTAACGAAAATTTTCTTTCTCGCTTCGATTTTTGACGCTAAGACAAAAAAGTGTTATTAAAAGTTGTTCGAACTCGAAGATAATAACCACCGCGACAACTTCACGATCACACAAGTATCGTAGTCACCCACCCCTAAAATCCCGATAAAACTCGCGACACGAAAATCCGATGAAAAACAAAAACGTACGCGTCAGCGTCACGTACCCGTTAGTCCGAACTAATGAGATATAATTCGATGAAACAATGGGACGATATAATGCAACAGACCGTGCACTCCGTGACTATAACATCGGTACACGCGCATAGTTTAGTACGACTCGCGGACACAGCTGGTGTGAGCGCTTAAACGACCCAGAGAGCTCGCGGACGTTCGGATAATCCGTAGGTGCAACTCGACTCCTCGTCGCGGGCGTCCTGCATACTAGTATACCAGTAATAATGATAATAATCGAAATAATAATATTAAAACAATAATAAAAATAATAACAATAATAATAATAATAAATAAATAAATAAAAGTAACGATGCAGGACGCACAGCTGTGATGAAGAAGCAAGCAAGGTGGACGGAACTTCGTCTCATCTCGACTTCCAAAAAAGGACTTTTTTTTAGTTCTTCTCTCGTTTCTCCACCCCTTTTAGCGTTTTTCCGGTTAATTCTCCACCGAGAAGAAAAAAAACAGGGTTGGGGTGGGTACGCAGAAGCCGACTATGTAGGGGCCAAAGTGCAAGATGAGAAACCACGAAAAACTCGAGACGGAAAAAAAGTTCCGAAAAACCTCTTTAAGGGTATGAGGGGAGGGGGCAGCTCTCTCGAAGGATCCCTCGAGGCGAGGGAGGATAAAGATAGAACGTAAGAAAGAGAGAGAGAGAGATATTGAAGACATTGGGCGTTCTCCAATGGCGACTCTTCGTCTCATCTTCCTTTCCCTTTAATCGTCGTCATCTCTCGCCTTCTTGTCTTCTTTTTCATGCTTACATTTACAAATATGTGTATATATATGTATGTAACTTAAGTTTATAATCGGGTGTGTATATCGTATATACGGACGATAGAAGGAGCGCTAAAGTTTCGACCACGCCGTTGCTTTTTGCCCCATTCGTGGTGGCGACCGGAGAACTCGCCTCTTTCTCTCTCTCTCTCTCTATCTCTTTCTCTTTGTATCTCTCTCTCTTTATCTCGCTGGTTCTCGAGACTCTTAAGCCGGGTGTATTATCCTCTCGGGTTACCGCGCGCTCATGGTCTTCCCGCGGACACTTCTCTCGTGGCCAGAGAGGACGAACATCCAGTGGCCTTCTACTTTTTCCACTTCTTCTCCATTCTCATATTATTTTTTCTTATTTAACGTTAACAAATATGCCTATGTGTGTATATATATATATATATTTCTATCGTCGACTTTTCATTCTTCGTATAAATTTATTCCACATTATTAATTTATTATTTAGGCTCTGGCTCGGTGTGTAAAACCGCTTCTCTCTCTCTCTGTCGATTTTTTCGAAACATCTGCGACACTCGATGCAGCGATCTATAGATAGATTGACGATGAAAGACAAGGCCGGTGAAGAAAGAGAGCGAGCGAGAGTGGAGTCGGGGGTGAGGGGGAGGGGGTGAGAACCGATGGCCAGTTTGCTATCGCGGCATTGTTCTCCGGACTGTCGCGCACATGTTTCGGATTATCCGACCGAGTATTTCTTCCTTTTTTTTCTCTTCCTCTTTTTGTTTTGTCATTATTTTTATTTCGCCGTCTTAATTCGATCGTTCAAGCGTTTAATTAACGTCGACCAATCGTCGAATGATTCAGAACGAGACAGGGAGAGAGAGAGAGAGAGAGAGTGAGAGAGGGGTTCGAAAATGTTTTGTCACTATCGCGCAAGGTAAAACGAACGAACGTCAAACTTCGACGCGATGAAAAAATATTCCATGGCAAATGTGTTACCTTCGTTTGTTTTTTTTATCATTTCTTTTTGTATCAACGTGCATATTAATTTATTTCTCGGCGATGCGTATGGCACGTACTCCTATCTCGTTGTTTTGATCGCATTCCAATCTGATCTCGCGCTCATGACAGTGTCGAGATATAACTGAGTCAGATATGGTAACAATATATATGTATATATATATTTGTATGTATGTATATATCTATATTCGTATCTGATATTCAACGTATGATTCCTTCGAATTACATCTGGCACTCGTTAAGTACAACGTTCTAAGAAAGTCACACGAGAAATTTTGTCGATAAATTGTTCAACCGAGTCTGAAATGATTACGCTATTACATCGTCTATTGGCTAAAAGAAAACTCGAAAAGAATTGAAAAGGTGTGAAATTTAAAAAATTTTAAAAGTGAGATTTTTTTTTCAAATTTTTATGATGCAAATTGGAATTTTTGGTATTTAATTTTAAGCAATGAGTTGCACGCGTCGAACAAAAATTTTTGAGAGATCGATACATCGAAAAGTCCGATATTGATAGACCTTTTGTAAAAAAATATTACCAAAATAGAATAGAAATATTAGACTTTTATGTGCTTATCGTAGTTCTGGTAAAAATTATTGCAAGTGGAAGACTCGTGCCACAATACGTCGCTAACGTAATGTCGTTTGGCGTCGAGACGCCGCCGTCGCGTCTCTCGACACGTATTTAAGATCGAGGCTCGAAAAATCCGCGTGCTAACGGGAAAGGATAAAATACAAAGACCTCGTTAAACCCCCCGACGATAACGGTTCCTCGACACTCTCGACAACTTCCGCCTGAACTGATTTCCCTCTTTTTCTTCTTTTTTAATAAAGTATTGTTTCATCCCCGTTGAACACCCTCTCGGGGAGAAAACACTCGTTCACCACTTCTCGCGGGATATTAAAAAAAAGTGACTCGCGCTCGTGTATACATGCGCGCACGGTGCAACCCTTACGAGGTATATAAACTAGGGAGAAAGGGAATGCACGAAGGAGTACCGAGGATGGAGAAAAAACTCGACCACTTGGAAGTCCTTTGGGGTGGTCCAGTACGCGATACCTCCCTTTTCTCTTCTAATCCCCCTCGTCTCTCTCGTCGACCAATCCAAGCGAAATCGCGTACACTATTCTCTCTGACTATTCGCATATATAAAAGTACGACTCACCCCCTCCCTCCTCCTTTTTCCCAAAGTACGCGTACCAAAAGTCTCTTTTTCTCTCTCGTCGCCCTCTTCGCGGTTTTTCCTTTATCTTTGTGCAATCTCACCGTCCCTCTTTTTTCCATTACAAAACCACCCTCGCAACTTTATGTACATGTATGTATATACATGGTATAGAAAAAAAAGAAGACGAAAAGGTCCAATGGACGAACGACTTCTCTAGGACTTTCGGCGTTTTATGAAACGCCGGGGGTGGCGAAAAAGAAAAGAAAGGAGATGAGAAGAGCGAAGTGAGAGGGAGAGAGAGAATATCCGATGGAATTGTGTGTTGCGGTAGCCACTCGATTGGCCCTTGAGGGTCCTTCGAGTCTACGACCCTAGACGAGCCGAGGATTCGGGATAGCGTCGAGTTAAAAAAGCCTACGAGCATCGAGTGGCCCATCGGCCCTTGCCCACCCCCTTCATCGCACGAATCAATTCGGACGGAAAACCTCCCCTGTAGACTCTCGCTCTCTCTCTCTCTCTCTCTCGCTCTCATCATCATCATCAACAAGAGGGTGAGAGGAGCAGGGCCACACTGCAAACACTTTGTGTTACCAATAGATGGATGTACGCCACCATCCCTAATGACTACTAAATCCCCATTATTACGTTCGTTGAATATATTTTTGATATATATATATTGGAGTAGAACGATTTTGAGAGCTCACGGTACCGTTAGAGGGCAGCACACTCGCAGACACACGTACACACGATTGATATTCGCGATTTAGATATTCTTCCATGTGCATGCGGTATATGTTATACATGAACGAGTGAGTGAGAGCGAGAGGGAGGAAGAGAAAGGGCTGTTCGGGCGTAGAATTCGATTTGGGGACTCCCTGTATCTCGCCGTATCATCCCCCGCTGACAGAGCGGATTATCCCCAAATCATTGGGATCGTTTGACTCTTTTAACGCGAGATTGAAAATATGGGGATTATAAATCCATGGGAGTGGACGGGAGGGGTGGTGGGAGGGGAGGGGGGGGGGGTTACGCGGATAAAATTGTATAACTTATTTTCAACGAATTGATAATTTTTCCATCGATTTACGAAAGTCACAGGGAATAATAATTTTCTTGATAATTTAATCGAATCGATTATTAATCATAAATGAATTATCGTTGCAAATATCGATAATTTGTCGGAACAAAAATACGAATTATTACAATATGTTATGGTATCTATTTCGTTTTTCTTTTTTTCGAAAATGCTTTTGATACGTAAATCGCATGATTATCCTCTCCTTGGTCGATTATTCTCATGATTCAACGTAAAGTCGATCGGTGTAAAAATCGATTGACAAAAATGAAAGAAAAATAAAGAAACCATCAAAACAACAACAACGATAACAATAACAGCAACAACGACGTATCGTTTTGCGAGAAGTGTAATGAGTTTCGAACGAACGTACAGGAAGATCACTTTTTCGTTCGCCTCATCCAGCATAACTTGGGATTAACTCCGGCATATTTTCTGAGCTACGTGTCTCGTATGTGCCACTGATGTATATAGGACACTGTAATACTCGTTCGTACAGCTTGCTCGAAGCGAAGAAGACGAGAGTGGCGAGGTGGCTATGGGCGGGGGAGGGGGTGGAGATTTTGCGGGGGAGATGGTCGAGGGCAACCAGAAGTGCCAGAAACGAGCAACGGGGGTGAGGGAGATGTGGCGACGGCAGGGCGGGAGAGGGTCAGAGGGGGTAGGAGTACGAACGCGACGATGAGAGAAGCATCTGGTGCACCAGCGTTTCAAACTCGTCGTCGTTCGTGTTCGCGAAACCGCACACGATATACACGCGTACGTATGTATATACAGGTCGGTAGAAAGAGCGAGAGCTGTCGTAGGAAGTTAAGTTCTACCGACGAGCCGGCATTGTTTCCACGAGTGTTTGCACACAAGCGCATTGTTCGCGATAAGGGCTCTTCTGTATAGTTCTCGTGGTTGCGCGGGCCACCGAGTTTCCACTCCGCACGATTCCTATTTCTATGTGTTTCATCCATTCTCTGGAAGGCACACACATGTACCTACCCCGTTCTAGAAGGGGGTGGGGGTGGGGCAAACGCTCGTTTTACGTTTTTATCGAATTTCGCCGAGATATTTTCGATCACTTTTACATTGCGAATCGAGAATATACGCGGAAATCGAAGAATGTTGGTAAGTTATTCGGTAGGAACGAATGACTTTTTAGAATTGGAGGATTTTAGCAAATTTATTTCGATATAATTGTTATATTTAAGATTCTGATTTTGTTCGAGCGTTAATTTGATAAACATCGTCGATAACGCGCGAGAAATACGAAAGATTGTCGTGTTGAGAAAAACTTCGAATTCATTCCGAATTAATGAATAAATAATCGTAGATAACAATTATTAAGTACTTTGATTATAATCGATACCAAAGACGAATGATTTTATCCTTTTTTTAACAATATTTATCGATCGTGCCAGAAACGAACAATTGTCGATATTATTGAATAAGACATTGGTAAAATCTTATTTAATTTATTGTTGAAGCGACAACGACAAAAGCCAGGAACATTTTTTAAATATATTTTTTTTGTTGAAAATGTGTTTCTATATAAAGATTATGCCCGAGGGTTGATACGTAGTATTTCGGAATATAATGTAAGGAAAACGTCCTTGTTTTCGTCATAGTAGTCGAGCCTTAGACCACGATGATATTCTTCAAAAAATAGTTGAATGCGAGCGATCTTTAAACTACCCCCTAGCCCTTCTCGCTCTCTCACTCTCTCTCTCTCTTCGTCGCTCCTTCGTCATTCCCTTATACCCCGGTGGCTACATACCCATACTGCATGTTTTGTCAAGAACTCATTGAGCGTAAAACTTAATTCCCGTGGAAATTCCAACCGCGATGTACTATATACAGGGCTATAGAGAAATTTATACGCGTATAGCTATACAGCTATATATGTATATATATATATCTATGCACTTCTTTCTTCGGTACTACGACGAGAATAAAGAAAGATCTATAGGTATAAGTGCACGATACATATACCTACCTCTTCGGCCTGAGGGTAGTTATTAGCTGGTAATACTCTCTCTCTCTACCCCTCTCTTTTTTTCCTTTCTCCAAGCTTTTTTCCCGATTCGTCTCCCTCCCTCTCTCTCTCTCTCTCTCGCCCTCTTTCTTTCTCTAGCCCTCTCCCACTTTCGGTCTATGATGCAGTTGCACGTTGCAGTTTTACTCTCTTCACTGGTATACGAGAATTTCGCCATTTTCTGACTTTCTCTCTCTCTCTCTCTCTCTCTCTCTCTCTCTCTCTCCTTTTCTCATTCTTTCACTTCTTATTCTCATTCCCTTTTTCCACCGTCGATCGCTCTTTCTTTTTTTATCCTTCTTTTCTATCGTACGTCGGCATGGAATAAAATGTTTCCATCTCACTCCCTCTGTCTCGACTAAGCGGGCAAACAGAATTTTGAGAGGGTTTTTGTTCGGGAAATCCCTGCGGGACATAGAAAAAATGGAAAGAGTGAGAGAGAGAGAGAGAGAGAGAGAGAGAGAGAGAGAGAGAGAGAGAGAGAGAGGTGATCCGCGGGTTCGACGTCGACGGTTTGGGTGGCCACGTCAGTCTCCGTCTCACCACTTTTTTTTCTTTTTTTTCTCTATGCACGTGGTACATAGCTTCGCATAACTCTCTCGCGTATGTATAGGTAGAGCCTAATAGTTAGATTTTTATACGATAGATTTGGATCGCCGTGAGCGACGTTAAAATGGAGCTTTCACACGTGATAAGATCTTACCCGGTAGGTACTCGGTTAGATAATTTTTTCTTCTCACCCCATTTTCGCCAAGTTCTGCGTTCATCCGGAAGAATGAAAAATTTCAAACATTCTTTACGTAGTAAAAGAACCGCGAGCGTAATTTATATTACAGTTTAATAATTTCTTTTATAACGCGATATTTTTTTAAATATTTCGTTCCTTTAATTTAATATCTCGATAATTTATTATATGAACGATCGTCGTCATCGAGAAACGCCAATAAGAATAAAAAACTCTCATTGTATAAAAATCGTTCGATCGTTCGATACTTTACAATTTTTTTTAGTCTCGTCGGTCGCGAGAATAAATAAAATTTTATCGACGGTTATCCCGATTGATCGGTGGTTGATAGAAAGTTCGGTGAGAATCTCGGTAAACCGCAGGGTACGAATATCGAGCAATCATCCCCCGATCAAAGAGTAGAGCCGTAGCGACCGCCGATTCGAATGTCGTTCACCGAGCACCGACCGCGAATTCACGATCAAATTTGTCTCGTCATTGCTTTATCACACTCGCCGCGTTCGCGGTTATCAAGTTCGTCACTTTTCAACCCTCGCTCAAGAACACAATTTATTGTTTTTCCTTTTTCCTTTTTGTTTTCATTTCGAAGTCGTCTCGTTCATTATTCGATTAAAAAATTGTATTTCGACGTTGGGAAAAATTTATACTCACTCAGAGTGTGTCGTGATGTCACCTCGTTATTCCGGAGCTTAAACGATATCACTGTCCTCTTTATCTGTCTGTCTGTCTCTCTCTCTCTCTCTCTCTCCCTCTTTCTCCCTCTTTCTCCCTCTTTCTCGTATAATAATCACTTTTCGCCCGTAAATCCGAATCCAAAAGTTTCTTCCCCAAATACTCCACGTTCTTCACAAAATCATGGACAAAAATACAAACCAACGTACCGATCGACAAATCAAAAACAAAATAAAAAAACAATTTCCTTCTTCCTCCACTCGCGCACTCAATTTCTTCTACGTCAGTTGTTCATCTCGAGATACCCTACGAAATAAGAGCCAGATAAAAATAAATATATATCTCTTGTTTCTCTCGCGATATTTCCGTCGCGAAATTGTCGTTCGGCGAATCTTGGCACTGTGTCTCGCCTTCGTGACCCTCGTCTTTCGCACCGTAACAAAAACACCCCGTGGTGTTATCAATGACCTCGAGAAACAACAACAACAACAACAACAACAACAATAACAACAAAAACAAAACGTACAAAAATCTTCGCCGTGGCTATCTCGCGTTCTCCTCCCGTTTGCGTTTATGATATTGTTGCGTGACACGCGATAGTATTCGCCTCGAGAGTAGACCCGTCCGGGTGTTATCGCGACGGGACGGACGTGGGACGATTTACACGACGGACGAGATCGAGTCGCGACGAGAGGTCGACGGGGTTGAGTTTTTCGAGAGGGAGGGATGGTTGTGAACGAGCCAACGTCGACGACCAGGTTTTACGGTTAGATATCCGCGAAATTACGTATACATAGACACCATGTACCTATATACTTATATATATATATATATATATACCTATGTATATAAACATAGATATATATGTATATATATATATACACGTAGAGGCATGCAGCGTCGGTAGGGAGTCGGGGTTGATGAATAACCTCGTTTCGCGTACGTAAATTTTCTCGTTCGCGGTACGAAAGATATCACAACACAGTGAAAAGATATCGCGCGAACGAGAGGAATGCACAAGGTAATGAGTATCGTTGCGTCCAGTATGGGGAAGGGGTAAGTGGGTTGCAGATGGCTGACGAGGGAAGGGATGGAGCGAGAAAAAATAGAGAGTCAGGTAAAAACCGCGAGTTAAAAACACACGCGGGCCGCGGGCGCTTACGGGAAAAGACGCTGTGAGTGTCGCGCGCGCGGAGATGCCGTCTCAACTTTTCACAGGAACTTTAGTTGTTACGCGCTATGCGTTCTGTTGGATCACGGAGTGCTCCCTTCGTCGTTTCTCTCTCTCATTCTCTCTCTCCCTCTTCTTGCGTTTTTCTATCTCTCTCTCGCGCTCGTTGGCACCTTGTCGCTGTCTCTATCACTGTGTGGCTGTTCTCTATCCACCGTCGGGTTTTCGAGGGGGATGCGCGTCGTTCGAGTCGCGTTACACACCAATTTTGTCTCTCTCGCTCGTTCGCTCGTATCCGCCACCCCCTCTCGCGGCGTCGCGACGCCGCAGCGCGTCGCCACCCGCCACCTCCAACCCTGCACGAGAAAGAGGGACTGCCGAGAGAGAGAGAGAGAGAGCGAGCTTGTGAAACGAGAGGGGCTTCTAGCGCTGGCGCGTCGTACTCCTATGGCATGTTCTACTGCCCATATATAACTATAACTATAACTATATACACTC
Source organism: Netelia inedita (assembly GCA_964017225.1). NCBI lineage: Eukaryota > Metazoa > Arthropoda > Insecta > Hymenoptera > Ichneumonidae > Netelia > Netelia inedita. The sequence goes on from OZ024922.1 coordinate 9,394,336, forward strand.
ACACACACACACACACACATATATATCGTTTCGAAAGCGCAGTAGCAGCAGTAGTCCCGTGTTGCTCCGGGCTTTCAGCCAGCTGGGTTATGGAAGGCCCTATGCTGGGTAGACTTATGCGTATAGATATATTTGAGGCGTTATAACGTCGAGGGGAGATCGCTCGCGAGTGTGCCGAAGAGAGGCATTACATATCTTTTGCGGTGGGCGGGGTCTGTTCCGGAAACGGGCGTGGCCATTGGACGGATGATTGCACGGGGGTGGGGAACCAATCGACGACGATATACGACGAGGCGCGCGCACGCGTTTTAATATCGTCGCTATCTAACTGTTATGTACTTATATATATATATCGTGAGATATGTACATATGTATATTGAACGTATATACAACCTGGTATACATTGAATGTGTGCATGGCGTGATAGGTATATATATATATATATATATGTATGTATGAGACTATTCATTATCTGCTGTTCTCGAAACTCAAGGGACCGAGATGACGAGAGAGTCGAGAGACGTCACGACGATTTTCATCCCGACCTAGTCGTACGGTTAGATGATTTTTCCTCAAGAGGCTTTTCTTTTTGTTGGATTTCGGACCGCTTTCTTGTAAACTATTGCGCGAGCTGAACTCTCGTGTTGTCCGGAATTTAAGAAAAATTTTGTGCAAATTTGCGAGTTGTTTATTATTGCGGTTTGAGGAATCGAGTCGAGAGTTCATGTGTTTAAAGATCGGGGTAGTTTCAGATCACGTGTTTTTTTTCTTCAAATTTTATAGTTATTGGAAAGTGGGAGGAAGTTTAATATCATTTTTACAATTATTTTGAATGAGACAGTTTTTAGTTCGGAGTTCTTGTATACTTTTTCGATGTTTACTCGACTCGAGGATCATCGAAACAATACTTAGAGAAGTTATGTACATACAGACACACGATATGGTCGTCGCTGACGTTTATAACGTTTTCCGCCTGACGCGCGATCGATGGGCGAAATGTTCGAAAGAGAGTAGGGAGATGGGACGAAGATATATGTATCGAGTGTATAGGGGAGAGCGGGGTCAATTGCATCGCGGCTCGATAGGAACTCTAGCGTTTCTGGATCGCTGTGAATTTTTTCCTGATGAAGTTTCCACGTGTCGAATCACTCGATAAATATGTTTTTATTCGGTTGAAAGTATGATAGCGATGCTGGAACGCAAACTCTCGAACTTATTGTATAATGGATGCTTCCATTCCAGCTGCGTAGTTATCTATGCTCTACTCGTTTGTTTATGAAACAATCCATCGTGGCGTACGCCAGTTGATGAGCGAAATTTCATAAACCCCCGATCCATAGTTATTGCGCATTGTTATTGAACTTTAGTGGAGTTCACAATGCTGCAATGTTAATAGGAGTTTGAATGGATTGGAGTATTCTAGGTAGGCTTAATGACAGGCATTTCCAGGTACGTATTCAAACCTCTAATTTAGATTGCGGGGAAAGAAATTAAGTACCTAATAATTAGCCATGCATTCTACCTCGGAACACAATGAACGCGCTCCTAAGCCTTACATTTTATTTACAAAATTGATTGCACACTTTTTCATTTATTTCCTATATTTCAGCTTTTTTCTGGATACAATTTATCATCGTTTTTTTCTTCTAATTTTAACATGTTGATTTAAGTCAAAAAAATGTATATTTACCATTTATACGTAAAATTTATTTCGTATTTTGATCGATTAATTAATTTGATATTTGAATTCCGCAGAGATTGTTGAAATTTAAAAAAGAACTGATGCATCTAACCCCGCTCTACCCAAGGGTATACGTACGGCTCGGTGTGAGCGAGGGAAATGCAGGTTTTGTAAAATGAGGGAGCAAGGGGAAGAGGGAAAAGCGAGGAGAGTGAGATAGGAATGGATGCACGACCATATAACGTGTGTTGTGTATTACACAGTAATTGTACGCACATTCTTGTCCACATTTATACCATCGGCTTTTATAAGTAAATTTATTTATTATATGCCTATAAACATATATATCTCGTTATAAAACAGGGACTGCCTTACAATTAGTAAAATATCAATAATTAGCGGCTTCGAATTATCCCGACTTACGTGCTTTGCGCACAATTTATTAATCACGTCGAATTTACTCATCATTCGTTAATCTCAACTGTCAAGCCCTCGCGAAAAGGACGCGAATAATTATTCATAAAACTATTATCGTTATGAATATTCATCCAATAATCGATGCTTATCGATGAAACATTATTTATAAATCGAGCCCAACAATTTTCGTTCTCGCGCGAAAAAATGATAATTTGCCTGAAACGAGGATTCACGATAATCTCGTTTGAAAATTATGTCCGATATGACTTTTCATTAGTCACCGGCGTTTGTTTAATCAGTGTGGAATTGGAACACTTATCTCCTATATATAATACCAATATGGCCACCGGGAATACTAGAATTAATTGTATATGGCACGAACGGTAATTCTACGGGTTGGCCTGCTAAGTTTATCTGTTATTGCTTCGATCTTTCGATACGTCCTGTACAAAGTTGCATATATATACATATAAATGTAGTATAGGACACATATAACGAGAACCAGGTGATAGCTGTACACACAACCCGGCGGCAATGGGTGCGTCCGCACACTCTTCATCCATACTCCATTGCATGTGTGTATGTACACACACACACGCAGACACACCCATACACATACCTATATATATATATATATATATATATAGATATATGTATGTAGCCCACAGAGCCAGAGCACCAGCACGAGAGCAGCCACAACACAGCAATTTAACTTGCTCACGTGCGAGAGCGGTTAATGCTCTTACGGGATTTCGAAAAGATCAGCCCGCATTACTATACTATTAGAGTAGCTAAAACCGGCTTGCTTCCATTAACCTATAGCTATATAACGTTCGTATACTATCGCATATATAACGATAACATAAAAGTTGTTGTATACCGTATGTGTGTATATGGTGTATGTGTGCGACCCGCGATCCAACACACTGGGCCAATAACCACTTTAGTGGCCGTGTGATCCTACCTCGCGGTAACGGTGAGAGTATTATCGATTTCATTGGGTACGAAATTTTTACCGCCAATTTTCGTATTCGATCATCGTCGAGCGACCCCTTTGTTTCTTTGAGGTTTTCGATAGAAAAATAAACGAAAAAGATATTTTAGAAAATAGAAATAACAAGAGTTTCAATAATTATAGGGGTGAGTTTGGTTTTAACGTTGTAGAACTTTGATAACGCGATTTTGTTAATCAACAATCGTTTGCACGTATTTATTTATTTTTCCCTGCTTTAGACATTTTGATGCGAAGACAGAGAAAATAATGAATATTCACGGAACGAGGTTGTTTTGCCATAACGTGGGAGTAAAATTTGGAAAATTCGAAAATTCGTGTCATGTTTCAGGGAGTCATGATGACTGTGCTCTGTTTGCGAAAGGAGAGAGAGGGACAGAGACAGATAGAGAGAAAAAAGAAACGAAATGAGAATCCAATTGAGTGGGATGATCGTAGTACATAAAATACGATGGACTGTTCTCAATGGGATTCATAATTCTCTTGTGACACCCCCGCCTTCGTTCTATTCACGATTTTTATGATCGATAATGCGTGTCAGTTTGAGATCGAGAGGATCTCGCGAGAGTATAATGGAGGTCGTCGATACCGAGAATAAGCGTAAGAAGAATGAATCAAACGTTGTACTTTTCATGGGGTTTGTCAAGGGGGATGAAAAATTTGTCAGTCATCACGAGATATTCGTCCCTTCTGGGGACACTATCGTCAACAACAGTCACAACATTTGCTCTACAGGTGCCTCATCCAAATTTCCATGTATGATATATCTACAAATATTTTATTTATCGAAAAAAAAATCGAAAACAGTTTTTTTCTTAATTTAAAAATAAAGTAATTTTATTAATCAATTCGTTTAATTTCGATTAAAGTGCTATAAATAATAAAAAATTAATATTAAATCATGATCGAAATAGAAGAATGTGTCTCTTATACAGTTCAGAACTCCTGTGGCCACGAGTGGCAATCAAGGATCTTTACTGGTCTCCTCGCAGTCTGTCACAGCTTCCTCGTGCTGCATAGAGAAGATCGTGCAACAAATATATATATATATATATATATATATATATATATATATATATATATATATATATATATATATATATATATATATATATACATATATATACTCTCACGTCTCGTAGTACATAATTTGATTTGTCCCAGACAATGCTCGGATCTCGTTTCTCTCTCTCTCTCTCTCTCTCTCTCTCTTTCTCTCTACTCCCGAAGCAGCACAGTGAGCTAACGGAGTATGCTTGACTGCACGCCGGGGAGCCAAGCCACGGCTCTCCCTCAAACTCTCGACTTCCATTCACGCATTTCTGCACTGTAATACTCGCGGGACCAAAAGCAACACGGATATATCGATCGTTACGATCGATCCTCGAAAATTGATTATCGCCATCTCGCGTCTCTCGTTGCTGCACCCTATATCGCGTCATTCCGCTACCACGAATCGTCATTATCGATCATTCTTCCAGCGACCTCACACTGTCCCCGAAGAATGCACGATTTCATTTTTTTTCTCACGCGTTATCGTCGTACACGTAGAAATTTAAAAAAAAATCTTGTCCAGTTCGTTTTTTTAATCTAAAAATACATTTTTTTCGGTCAATAAATATTCGGGTGTATTTATGATATTTTGCAGGTATATATATATATTGTCGTTCGATTATCTTGAGATTAAATTTTCCATTAATTAATTATTCCGGTCATGATCAGATAAGCGATTTAGTTATGAGAATTGTAATTTATAATAATGAGCTTAATCGAAAAATGACGTGAGCTGACTGTTTTTCTTGCTAAATAAATATTAACTAAAAAATTCATATCTTAAAAATTAAATTAACACGTTTTCCAATATTTTTGTAATTTTATCTGATGAGGAGTCGAGTCAAGAAAGACAGCAGATTTTTTTATATTTCTCGATTTCATTTTTTCGTGTTCCCACATTTATTATGCTCTGTGTCCAATCGTCGCTACCGTCTTCGGACACTAACGAGTTTTTCATCGTCCGTGTCGTCGTCCGGAGCTATTCTTTACCCCTGTGCAAAGTCCCGGTCGCACGACCATACTCACCATTATACTCTGATATATGTATAGCGTATATATATGTATTATACGCTCTGTCCTATAATAGTAAAAGTTGAAAGGTGTTCAGTAGCCGGTGAATTCGTCTCCGGTACCTGCTTCGACTTTTCCACGTCCAACGCACCCACAAACCTCCAACGTCCGCTCGGCATTGTCCAGCACGAGAATAAGAAAATCAGGATGTTCCGCCGGACGTGAGAGATTTCCGTTTTTCTCGATCGCGTTGTGGCAAGTGTATACCCGTATTATTTTCTTTCCTCCGACTTCGAGACATCGAGATTTTTTCTCTTTTTCTCCCTTTACTCACGCGTCGGCGATAAATCTATATGTGTTCCCCTGTGAGAAACATAAATAATTTTTTTTACGTTACCGGATTGCTGAGACACTTCGAGGGATTTTACCCGACCCATTTTTTGTTCCCTTAAAATTTGCCTTGCTCATAACTGAACGTTGCTTCAGGTGGAGTTTTCTAATCGAGAAAGATAAATTCAATTGTTAAATGAAAAGAAAAAAAAATTTGCTCTTTGTTAAATATTTATCAGCGTTCGCAATAAATTTCTTATTCAATCAATTCGATATTTCACGGAACAGAATGTATTTAACCTGAAATAAAGGTTATAGGCTTATGGTCACCCTATTCAGGACGCCCACGAACCTATTATTTTTCACGATCGTCGTATATAAAGTTTCATTCTCGCATGGAAAAGGAGACAATCGATATATCTATATGTGCGGAAACAGAAAAGAGCTGCACCCTTAAAAAAATTAAAAGACTTTCCTCAATGCTAGACAAAAATTGCATTTCGTTCGCTCTTACTAGCCTGCGGAATTAGACATTTCTCATGCGAAATGAAATTCATATTCTTAATATCAATTCATTGCAATTTGTTGGTCAAAAACTGGATTAATCGAAGTTTCACGCGTTTTTTTATTTTTAAATAGTGGAGTTCTTTTCTGTTTTTATAATTTACTTTTCATTTTCAATAATAATGCAGTATGAATAAAGTCACCACAATTTTTTCGATATTTTGATAAAAACAATTTCATAAAAAAATCATGCTCAAAACTGTACAACATACTCGAATTTGAACGAAATCTCTGACAGTCGCTAAAAATTTGTTCAACTCCAGCCTTTTTAACTTATATTTTAACTATACATATATATATGTATATGTATATGTATGTGTGTATGTGTGTGTGTACATATAAACGAAGCAAGAAAGAAATAGCAAGGACAGATAAAAAAAAGATCGTTCCTCTGCTCCGCGAGTTCCGTTAGGGGTTGCACAGACCCGAGATTTCCCATGGGGGGTTTGGTCTCGATGAGGTCGCTCCCTGACGGGAGAGAGACCGGAGAAGAGCTTCTCGGAGACCATCAGCGTTGCCGCACCGCTGCGGCTATTAGTGATCACAAATAGGCTATTACGTGCCCATTAATACAACGTTTCCTCCTACAGCTCTTTTCTCGACCCTACAAACTATATATATACGTTTACATGTGAAAGCTCTTTTGGTACAAGGGGGCAGTTTTTCCCAGTTGCGTGTCAGGCCGGCCGGCCACCCGTACAATCGAAACACGATTCCTCTTCGTATCATCAACATTACCAAAAAAAACACGCGGGACATAGGTCAGCGAAAAAGCCATCGTCAAAACCGCGTATACTTTCTCTCGTAGATGCAACTCGAGCATTTGGCGTCTGGTACACGTATGCTGTATTGGTGTGCATCTATGTGTGTGTTCCTGTCTCTCTCTCTCTTTCTCTCTCGGCGCTCGAACGTGGTGTAAGGTTTCGCGTTGTTCAAGAGGAACACAGGCGTTCTCCCGAGAGACAGAGCGAGACCGCGCCACCCGGTAATCCGAGATTCACTTTGTAACCCCCGCGACGCGTTCCTCTTTCGCTCTCTCTCTCTCTCTCTCTCTCTCTCTCTCTCTCTCTCTCTCACTCTTTCTCTCTCACTAGTTGTCTGCTTTTTCTCCTGCAACCCCCTTTGATACCGAGCAGTGGACTGTATACGGATGCACGTCAGAAATGGATAAGGGGGCGCGTTTTTACTGTATATATGTCCGAATGAAATGCAGGCGCGTGCCATAAGAAATAAATTCAATCGCACGAGGCAGAAACACATTAGCTGTTTGTGTCCTTCCATCGTGCCAATTTAATTATATGCCGAAGGACAAAATCGCAAGACTATCGAATGACTATATTTTTGAAAATTTGAATCCTACGATATATCACCCGTAGGTAATTCTTGAATTAAACATTTAGCATCTTCTTTGCACTGGAAGTGCAATGATTTCGACAATAATTTTAAAAAAAATCGAAATATACATTGTTTAGAAAATTTTTAACGTCTTCGTATTTCACCCTGTTTCCTCCACGTCCTATTTTCTTGATTTTATGTTCATGTCTGACCTTTTCGCTATAAATACCAATTAATAATTAATTGTACTTGTCATCTAGTTCTGTTGGTCGTCATCAGGAGTCTACCTCTCCAATCTCTCCGAGTTCTTCGTATTTCTTCTTTTTTCTCATCCCACGCACTCTTTTCTTCCTTTTATCTCGTTGTGCTTTGACGGCACCGTGGAAGCTACCGCACTTCCGCAACTCATACATACGCGCATTCAACATTCACGCAATCTACGTATTATACATAGCGATCTATATATATATATATATATATCGCTATGTATAATACGTAGAATGTAACACAGTGTAGAAGAAGCGAAGAGAGTTCTCTCTGGCAGCTCTCATTCTCTATTCATTTCAAACCCGTGTTCCTCTTCCTATCCACCTCCTTTCCCGACCTCGCTATATATCATCTTCCGCTATCTCTCTTTCCCTCTCGCTCTCACTCTCTCATTCTCTCTTGCTCTCTTTCTCTCCTCTCGCGTAACTGCGAAGCCGTTCGCGAGCATTTGCTCTTCGCTCTCGGCGTGTGCTAAGGGGATGGGAATGGTCGACGCCGCGTTTTGCTGATGCTATTCCTACATGTATATCTATATTCATATATATACATGTAGCTACTGTTGATGATGTGGGTGAACTCTATCTTTCTTTTTTTCAGCAAACCGGAGCATATATAGCGAGGTTGAGGAATGAGGACCATCGCACAACGAGGGAACGAGAGTGAGCGACAGAGAGAGGAGAGAGAGAGAGAGAGAGAGAGAGAGAGAGAGAGAGAGAGAGAGAGAGAGAGAGAGAGAGAGAGAGAGCAATGGAGAGAGTGAGTGAGTGAGCGATGGTGGGAGGGAGGAGCGGGGAGACTCGAGGGAGGATCGGGGTGAGGTCACGACGACGGGGTCGCCGAGCACGAGCGTGTAGCGTCGGCGGCTTCAGTGGTGAAAGCGAGGGACGCAACGGGCAGAGGAGGGCCGGGGGGGCGAATGACGGGGGTTGGAGTGGCGAGGGTTGCGGGGGAGGGGGCTCGTAAGCGGCTTACGCCCGACGACCGGAGAGCGACTCCTCGCTAATTATTTATAGGACCTTGCTTTCTCTCCCTCTCTCCCTCTCTCTCTCTCTCTCTCTCTCTCTCTCTCTCTCTCACTCTTTCTTCGTCTCCTCCGGGCTCTCTCGTCGAACATGGAGAATAACCCGCGCTGGATATAACGTTGTCCCTCCACGAAGAGTGTATACCATATATAACCCCGCGTCCCTCTCTGGGCGCTCTACCCTCCCTTGCATTCGCTCCCTCGCGAAAACGATGCTACCCGACTCTCGACATCAACGACGATGACGACCCTGCCGTGAGAGTTCTCTCATTATTTCATCTACGCAAAAATGCAAGAATCAGTCGCGTTTCTTTCTTCCAGTGCTTAAAAATTGAGGAGATCGTTGTTGAATAATAGCTTTTCTTTCTTTTTAGTACAAAAAACTCTTTTTGTTTGTTCATCGTATCGCGGAGAATATTTGGAACATCGAGAGATTCAGGAACTGCGCATCTTTAATTATATCGAAAAAAGTATCGAGGACGTAATACAAATGCCCTGGCCAATATTTTCATGAGTTATTTTTACATTAATTAATTTTTGCGTTCAATTCAATTTGATAAATAACGAATCTAACAATAAAAATCTGTTTTAATTTTCCGTTTTAATGACGCGTATGAAACTTGCCGAAAACAATGATAAATCATTGAAATTACGAAATTTAAAATAACTGTCGAGTCATAAAATATTTATTTTTGTTTTTAAAACAACATTTGGTGTTACGGTCTTTTGCAAAAGCTTGAATAAATGCACTTGGAAAAAGCGTTCGTAACGGCAACACGGTAGAAACGAGTGCGTAGCGAAGCGTACATCGTGCGCTGAGAGAAACGTGAGTACGCGAGGGAGAGAGAGTGAGATAGAAAGGGCGGAAACCGACGGTCCATTTTTTAGGATTACCAATGGGATCTAGCTGCCGTGGCGTACCATTCGCACGCGTTACGTGCGACCACCGGAAAACGTTATATACACGTATAAATGTATATCTATATATTTCTATCCTCGTTTCAACTTCTCTCGTTCTCGCTTTTGGTGCAATGCACCCGTGGCTATGATCCTTGGAAAACCATCTAGCGAGTCTTATACGTATATACATACACACATACACACACACATATATATATATATATATCCAGTATAGCTATATATTAGTTGTCTGGGGGATCGGGAAATGTTTGGTTTGGAGGAGGAGTAAGAGGGATATTATACCAAAATGGACCAACAATGCGTTCGCGCCCCTTGACTTCCTGCTGCCTGACTGCCGCGGGTTTCTCTGATCCTAGGGTGATCTTATATATATATATATATATATATATGTAGTAAAGCATAAGTAATATCGTAGCTACGACGTCGAATCTACGATGAAGAGAAGATCCTAACGGGCGAACGACGAGAGAAAAAAAAGAACGACGGGAAGATGCGCGCGGTTTTTTTGTACGATGCTCGAGTGCAGATTTCTCGATCGCCCGGAATGTTTTTCTGCGATCGAGAGATGAACGGATACCACTCACGAAACTCTATTCTCCTTGGCGAAGGATCAAACGAAGCGCTTTTTTTTCATCGACGTTTGCGTTAGGTCGATTGAATCTTCGAGGAGGATGTTGGCCAGTTTTTTTTTCATCTTCCCTTATTAGCCAGAGACGAGCTCTCTTGACTTACCGAGTCGCTTATACCTGCTTCGAGGGATGTTTCTTTTTTCGGCACGGATCGTTTTTTTTCGTATTTCGCGCAGAGCATTATTTCGAAGACCCGGATATGCCTCTATCGATAAAATTTCATGATGGTTGCGAGGACGATCTTTGGTAACGTTGTTGAAAAACAGAGTCAGAGATGAGCTCTTTATGTATTTTTGAAGGAAGGAGAAATTTGGTGCCATGTGAACGTCGTGCTCGTTGCAAGGAGAGAGAGAGAGAGAGAGAGAGAGAGATCAAAGGGAGAAAAAGCCGCTGTGAGAAGCATCGTAGCGTTTGACGCGGTTCAGTAGCACAATGGACGGGGACCATTCTCTCTCTCTCTCTCTCTCTCTCTCTCTCTCTTTTTCTCTTTGACTATGACGATTTTTTTCAATTCAATTTTTCTCTCTGTTCTCTTCATACATATCTCTTGAAACCGCTGATTCGATTTTCCATATACCCGCGTCTTCAAATCGGCCCTCTTATGTACTAAAAAATATGTATATATATGTACGCAGATTTTTACCGAGTTATAACGTAGCGCAGGGCATTTAAGCAATCCGTAAAATTTGACGATAGAAATCTCATTACGTTTTCGCGCTGACTCTTTTTTATTTGTCTCTTCGGAGAGTTGGTTCTTTGATCCTTGGGACACGAGCCACGGCGTTCCCCTTTTTTTTTCATCCCCGTCGTTTTTTCCCTCTCGTTAGCGCGACGAGATATTGCCAATCGCAAGATAATGTACATGGGATTGCAAAAATACCACTTTTCGGCGCTTGTGAGAATATCAATTGTCAAAAAGAAGCTTTTATATTCTTCCACGATATTGTAAGAAAAAAAAACAATTTCTACATAAATTCCAAATTATGAGAAATGTTATTATAGTTTTTTAATTTCAGATGAAATAAGCAATTGTACAATTATTTTTCATCCCCTTGAAGAATGCTCGCCTAATCTGCCATTCATAAAGTTTGCTTCGAAATGATCGAAACACTAACAAACAAACAAATTTGTTATCTAATATTCTTAATAATGAGAATTTTTTTTTAAGATTATCTTTTAAGAAAGAACGATTCGTGGTTGAAACAGTTCGATCCGGAAGGGTCAAGCGGGTGCGTTCGATCGCGGCACGCACCGAGCCACGAGGGTTGTCAGCCGATAGAAAGGATTGTGTTATATATGCGAGCGGATATCTTCCGCGAGAAGAGAAGCGTGTGCGCGTCTCGCGCAAGGATAGGTCTAGGTAAGTCCGGGCTTAGCCCGGTGACACAGTGAGAGAACGTTAACGTTCCGCTCGCTTGCCAAGAGAGAATGAGAGAGAGGGAGAGAGAGGGAGAGAGGGAGAGTGAGCACCAACGAAAGCTGTGAGCTTACCGCGGCTCCCGAGTTGTTATAATGGGATCCGGCTAAACGCAAGCCGATTTTAACTCTTCGTTGGTATGTGCCTCTGCCACCGCTACTATTATATGTCCTCCCCCTCTCGCCGTTCTCTCGCTCCTATATGCCGCTCTGCTGATGTTCCTCCGCTACTTCTCTCTGCACTCGGCCAAGTTCAAGGCCATTGTCATTCGAGTGCCAACGCCCGGACTTCTATGCTTGAAAATATACATATATATACATATATATATTGTATGTATAATATATATATGTGTGTAGTGAGGAAAATTAAGGGAGTTGTCGCACGAGTTTGAAATAAAGATTCACGATTTGACTCGGTACCAAGTTCAAGATCAAGATTGTCAAGTTAGCGAGTGTCGCGTTTCACCCCCACGGTGCGTAATACATTTTCGCATTATTTTCCCTCAATTCTCACGAAATTTCGTTCAAACGAAGAACAATATTTCGTAAAATATTCTTAATTAAGAAGAACAATATTCTCATAAAATTTCATTCGCTCGAATGAAAATATGCCCTCGATCACAAATATACGTTCCATTCTTGCAAAATTTTCGTTTACTTAGGTAAACAATATTTTTCTATTCATTTTTAAGAGACCAATCAGTGCCCGAAAAAAATGGGGTACGCTTAGCGTCAAATTAATAGTTCCCGCACCCTTAATTAGGGGGTGATAGCTTCACGAAATTTCTCACTATCACGATCTCTTATCTCAATCTATATTCCTTTATCTCGGAGACTCGATCTCTCTCCCTCTCTCTCTCTCTCTCTGTCTCGCTCTCTCTCCCTCTCGTCAATGGTTCTACCAGTTATAAACCAAAAAAACATCGCTCCTTTTGCATTCAACGTTGTACCATCGAGTCGAGAGAGACACCCCCGAGATATCCCGGTAATATCGGCCCTCGTTATTTCGATGATACCGCGAGCGAGGAGAGCTCGTGAAGCAAACGATAGAGAGAAAGGAGTCGAGCCCGGATTACGCCGTCAAAAAGTGCGCTACGTAAACGGACGATCCGTCCAATTAGCGTGGCGTACGCTCTCGAGTATCCTACTCGTACTGCACGCCACCCTCCATTCTTGTTTCACCCCCGTACATCCCACACGCTCTCTATGTATATAACATTATGGTGTAATACATTCATACCCACACATACATACATACATACATATATATATATATATGCGAGAATCTGGTATGGTCTGATGTTCGTTGCCATCGATGGCTCTACTTTGTTATGTCGGCGTTTAGGCCGCTTAGAAGCAAACTGGCACGAGGGTTTTGCACGCGCGATATAGTCTTGGTCGTACGAGAGGCGGGTATGTGTTCATATACCCTGGGGCTTATAAACGGGGAGTCAACGACGCTAGGTACATCGGGATCGAACTGGGCGCTTATACCTTCTCCAATGATTGGCAATCCCCGACAGGTAACCCTCCTCGACAATGCTGTATAGATATATCGATATCTAAGTAATGACGACGACGGGGTGTACATGGTGCTGGTAGCTATCAGTCTCGCCCCCAGGCCTTCGAGATACGTACGTATATATATAGCTATCTAATCAACCCCTATCTTCCACCCTTCACCGTCTCTTACTCGCTCTCTCTTTCTCTCTCTCTCTCTCGCTCTTTGATACACCTGCGCGAGTTTAATGGACCATCCTGAACTTTGTAGATAAACTTATCCTACGCTCGATGCCCCGGGATGAAAGCCAAAGAGCTTTTGGCGTATACCCTTAGCAAAGGCAAACGTATAGATGGACGAACTAGCGGTGACCCGACAGAAGCTTCAACCCCCTCGGCGTAACTGATGAATAAGGCTGACTGAAAATCAGTTCCATAGATGTCCGTTGATTTGTATTCCGCTGTTATCGGGTATATGCGTTTCGATGGTCGTTAGCGGAATGTTCGAGAACAACAGAGGGTAAAACGACAGACAGATAGAGAGAAAACTGATGTATTTTGGAAAACAAATATTGTTCAGGATTTTTGCAATGGAATTTCCAAAGAATTGCCACGGAAAAAAATTAATATTTTTCCGTTATCTAAATTCGAGACCAAGTTCGAATTTACAACGACGATTGGAAATGAGGAACATGATTTTCATGAATTTTTGCAAGTTTTTATTTCGAAAACATTGAATCCTAGTCGCGATCGTATTTTGTGATTTCGTCAGAGTTTGTGAAATGAACGATATATTTAGATATTTGAAAAATAAAAAAAATTGATGCATGATGAATATCGGGGTTTATATTATAGAGTGAAGCAATCAGTGAGAACGTTGTTATTTGATGAAACAAGAGAGCGCTTTCAGAGATGATTTCACTTGCATATGGTGCGAAACGCGAAACAACGATACTGATTCGTGTCGGGAATGGCTCGTTGCGTATATGTATCACACCCGAGCACTACATTAACGGAATTGACGCCTCGAGCTATGTGAGCCGGTCTCGTCAGTTTAATTAACGGGAGAATAAACCGCGTCCGCGAGCTTCGGACGTGAACCAAAGCCGTCTCGCTCGCTCTTTGTTGGATTGGTCCTCCCAACCCCGTTGCGTATATCCTTACTCATGCTGATTGCGTAGCGCGTCCGAGAGCCGCTCATTCACATCGTTTTGACGTAAATATGAAAACATTTTGCGTTCGTATGGTTGCTCGAGGCGCTCCTGGGCCGCACGTCGCTCACTGTAAATCGCAGATTGAATTGCTCGCCAAACAATTTGTAGAAATCGTCGATTGGAAATTATTTTATTCGCACATATTTTTCCGACGGGGTTAATCAAAAATATGTTCAAGGAATAAAAAACGAATTGAACTGAATGCGAAAGGTGTATGTTTTTTTTCTTCGATTTTCTTATTTTTTTAATTGAAGAATTTAATATTTGGAAAATATTGCACCGTGTCTCAAGTACGAACCACATTACCAATTGTTACTCGTCTCAAAAGCAAAAATGCTTTTGAGACCGTTGACTTTAATCAATTGGATATTTACGAAAATACTGACGAACGCAAATTTTTTTTGCATTCGCCGACCCAAAATTGAAAATTTTCACACGAATAAATACAAAAAAAAAGTTTCATTATCGTGAATATTTGTCATTTTGCATGAACGCGCCACTTACTTTTTTTCAAATTGCCTCGTTCTCAAAGTTCACCTTATTCTTTCGATGCTCGCTCCATTTTACGTAATGTAGCGCGAAGAGATTTTTCTGCATTCGCACGGAGGGTGACAAAATTCGTATTCGCCAATGTGACCGCACCTGTTCCCGCGCGGTACGCCGAACGTTAGTAGAGTATGTAATTACACCTGAGCCACCGTATGTAACCGAATCGTTCGTCCGACCTCAAACGTAAAATCGTTATGTTCGCCGGTCGGCTTTCAAATACGCACGCATAGAACCGCGGGGTAGACAGAGTGGATGGGTGTCCTCTCGTTCCCACCGTACGAACGGGATGGGATAAAAAAATGCGCATAGCCGCGGATATCCGCAAAATAAAATGAATAAAAAGTGAACCAAAAAAAAACAAATACGATACTCGTTGCTTCAATAATATGCGACGTTTTATTTTTGCGACGTAGGAAGATCATTTTTTTTTCTCTCCTTGCTTCTCTCATGACGTGACGAAGAACAAAGAAAACAACAAAAAAAAAGAACAAAAAAACAGGATCGAAGATCTCGTCACACTTGCAATTCTTTTTGTCGTTTCGTTTAACTTACACACGTACCATTATTTTTTGTTTCTATTTTTTTTCGTCTTTCTTTTGCTTTTTGCCTCTTGTGTCTTTTTTTATGTACATTGGCGTCGAATCGTTATGATATTACAAAGTAGAGCGACCTTATCGAAACTAATATACGACAACGAGGGTGGGGAGGGATGTGCACGATATATTCGCTCGTTTTCTTTCTCTCTCTCTCTCTCAATTTCTTTTCTTCCGTATTTTCTCTTTCATTTGAATCTTTTCGTATAGCTGGTGTGTCTCGCTTACTGATATAATTCATATAATATTTATATATTTATAATTAATATACGCGTACGTCCATAAGTCTTATGAATGTTTATATATATATATATATATATATATATACGTGTGTTAATGGCTGTGTGTGCGTGTGTGTGTATGTTTTCTGTGTATGTGTAACGGAATATATTTTTCGCCGGAAGTTTGACGGATGTGTTCTCAATGAATCACAATAATAATTATCATACATTAGGATTGTATACACGAAATATACACTTACGATAATTTTTTTTGCGTCTCGTTTACCATACATCGCATTTTGTCATAGTCAACAAACGTTTGCGATATATATATATATATAAATCTCTACATATATCTATATATAATCGATGATAATTGTGTGTATACAACAGTCTATTTTCACAACTTGCTGGTGTATGATTTTTATTAAATTCAATTATTATTTTTTTTTGTTTTTGGACAAAGTAAAGGGAATTCGGTTCGAAAATTTCGAGAGCTCGACAGTGAAGTTTGTATCTCGACTTTTCGTCGTTCCCATAGCACGAGTGCTCGAAACGTTCGATCGTTATTATTATTTTTTCTTTCGGTGTTCAACGAAGTGATACCCATCGATTTATCGCTTATAATGTTTAACGACGGATTTTTTAAATCGTATTTGAAATTTTATTATTATTTTATTTAATTTTTTTTCAATTCGAAGAAGAGCATCGTGACTCGTACATCTTCATCACTCGGGCACACACATACACATACGCATATACACACACACACAAAATCGTATTTCATCACTCCATTTCCCCCACTCACACATTGTAGCTACAACATATACTTCGTCGTCGTTCCTACTATTCGAATATTCGTGCACTTTATTCCTCATGTATATATCTTTATATATATATGTTTAACCATTATGATGTATATTTACAGACTTCGTTTTATCTATCCGGCTAAGCGCGGTCTTCTTTTTTTTGATATGGATGATTATCAATGTTTAATATCGATGACAGTAATCATAATAACTATAATAATGATGATAATAATATTAATACAATGATAGTAGTTGATACGATAGATCGATGACTAATGTTAATTTTACTTATAAAAAGAAAGGAAATGAAAATAATAATAATAGTAAAATGGCGACGTTCTCGGTGGTTGTCAAGTGTCTTTAAAAAGTCGAGAGATAATTTTTGTTGAGCTGTCGAACGGGACGAGGGTCGAGGGTGTTGAACGAAAAAATTATTACGACTTACCGAAGAGAAGAAAAAAATAAAGGTTCGTTACGAGATCTGTTTCTGCGATTGCCACAATATAATAATAAATATACACACCTATTTCACGAGACCGAGATAGAGAACGAGAAAAAAAATCATGAAAGTTATCTACACACGGAATCGAATTTCGAGAGTCATTCGATCGTTTCTTGCTTTTTCTCCTTCTTTAATTATCTTCGTCTCGTTTTGTTATCAACTTCTCGTTGAATGATTTCGTTCGTTTTATTTTTTAACCGGGCACTCGCTACGCTAATCCCTTTCTCACAATCGTCGTTGTCCCGATGAGAAAAATGTACGAATCCACGGTCGATCGTCGCGTTTAGAGTTTTTATTTTTTTACAGCTCGAGCGATTCGAACTTTTTGGGTGACAAATTAAAAAGTTCGAGGATATTTTGCATCGCGAGCCGATTCGTCCGTCGAAATTTTGCGTACCGGTCGAGAGTCCTTTCGCGGAAACTACCAAATAACACGCGTGCACGTGATTATCGCTGGGAGGCTTTTTATTTTTCGTTCGTATTATATATATATATATATATATTTTGTTTCCATGACCCGTGAGAAATGTTTACAAGTGCTTAAGCTGTTCGTGGGAGGATTTTTTTTTCATACACATCCAGGTAAAAATGAGTCACGGTCAAACGTAGAACGTTCTATCACGCGACACGCGCTACATCGTGGGATATTTTTGTTGTTGTTTTCTGCTTTTGTTTTTTTTGTTTCGATATTTTATTTTCGATATACATCCGCAACTACGCGCGTACACCGGGGCTGCAGTCTACAGCGACAAGGGGATGAAAAAGCGCAAGGGAATCCCCGTGTCAACTGCGAGAGGAGAGATCCGAGTGGTTGGCAAGGGCTTCGGAGATTTTTTGTTCATGAACGCGAAATTTCGACAGCGCGCTGCGAGAAAAAGAAAACAAGCAAAATAGCCGCGTGATCCTCGAACGTTGGAAACGCAAAAAACTCTCTGTGTACACGGATTTTTACGCGAATTTTTCTTTTTTGTTCGATTGCGTTGAGATTAAAAAATAACGTAGACGCGACGATCGATCGTTCGTTCCATTTTTCTGGACGTCGTTAATGGTAGTTGAAAACAAAATCGAAAAAAAATGAACGAAAAATAAAATGCCGGGCGGATGTATCGTCGCACGAGGATCCTGCCACGAATGATCTGCAAATGTTGACGATAAACTCGTCGTCCCTACGACGATTCGCAGAGAAATTCTCACGTCAGTATTTACACACATTGTGGCCGGTCGTCGAGTCACGATTTCCTTGGGCTAAATATTGATATTTTATTTTCCGCATTTTTCGATCGCTTCAATCCATACGATTATCCTCGATGTCTTCGTCGCGTTTGCTCGTCCCGTTCTGACGAGCGTCCTGAACGCTCGATGACGACGATCTGTGAGACCAATTTCTTTGTGGGATCGGAAGTTCGTAGAGTCCATTCGCACCGGTTCTACGATACTGATAGTTCTGCTGTCTCTGCTGATTCTGCCACGCGTGTTCATCCTCGTCGTTGACCTCCGCGCTTTCGTTTATGTCATCGTGGTAACGCAATTTCGTACGATCGTAGCGCTAAACCATCGCCTGATATTTCTGATCGGGAAGTATGTAAGCGTCGGACGAGTCACCCGGCGACGAGGCCGTCATCTCGTTCGCCGATGCGGGATTAAGATGATGATGACCGAGATGGGACATCGACGAGGTTAGCGTCATGTTGTGGTGATATTGGGGATGATGATGATGATAATTGCTCTGGGGGCTGTGATGCATGTGACTTATCTGCGTCTGATAATAATCGCCGGACGCGTAAGGATTTTGATAAGCGTTGTATGCTGTCTGACCGGCGTAACACTGACTCGCGTTTACCGAGCCGGGCGATGCCGAGCTCCATGGGAAACCGTACTCGCTGTGATGTATCTGATTCATGGGAGGTGGATACGACGAAGGTGGTAATTGACTCGAGCCCGGTGTCAATGGAGGCGATGGTGTTGTCAACGCGCTACTCGCGCCGCTGCCACCTGTCGGTGTAGCCCCGAGTCTCGGATACGTCGAGTTCGTCGATATTAACGGCGAGTTTGGTCCTGGTGCTTCTTTCCCGCGTGGTGGCGACACCGGCGACGCTCGTCGATTGTTCGATTGCGATTGCGACGATTGCATCTTACTCGCGTTGTTGCTCTGGGCTTGACTAGCACGTGGCGAACCTTTCGGCGTCGAGGTCTGTTGCTGTTGTTGCTGTTGTTGCTGTTGCTGCAACTGTTGTCTGCACTTTGCCCGTCGATTTTTGAACCATACCTGGAAGCAGACAAAAGGAATGGGGATTCGTTAAAATTTGAGGTCGCTTTCGAGGAAGATTGAGCGGGGATGAGATGTTTCGTCGAAGGGCTGACGGACTTGCGTTTCCCGGACGCCAAATGGTGGGTCAGCGGAGGCATTGCAAAATGGTGGCTCTCGAAAATTTCATTTTTTAGGTTAAGTTTTGTGATGTGATATAGTTTTTCACTGAAATAACTTTATCGACGTACATTTTCAATTCCATTTCATTTTCAACTTCCAAGGGGGTATACGGAATGGAATCGTAAAAACAAAATGGCCCCTCCAAGAATATCGTTCGTTCAAAAACGTCCGTCCTTAACAATCCGTCGGATCGCAGATTCCTTTCAAATGTAACAAAATCTCCTCGATTCGTCGCATCGTACACTCAAGCGCGATAAATTTCTCTGTTCGTCGCGACTAAGCGATAGGGTAGAACGTCTGCATGCGAACCGAAAGAAAAAAGAAAAAGAAAAATTTGAAGTTTCCATCGCGAACGATCACGAACGGGAGGAAGGTGGCGAGAGCACAGCTAGCGCAGTGGACTGCTTCATGAAGCGAAGGAGTAACGTGGTAAAGGGATCTCGAGGGAGAGAAAACGAGGGGGCGTGCGGGGAGTTAATCGGCGCAATGGGAAAGTAATCGCAGGCGGATGGGCGTAACATTTCATTGAATCCCAACAATAACAGCATTTTCAGCGCGACTCGATCGCCCTTGCAAGCGCCTAACAGTACTGACACATACTACTACGTCGTATATATATATATAGTCTGTACAAAGCATGAGCTCTTAGGGCGTACGCTCGACTGCACCGGAGATCTTCGTCGACGTACCATTGCCGCTTGCGGTATACAGACGCACGTGAATAAAAAAATATCATACTTATACACGTAACCGTATAGACGAGAATCAAAGCTCTATTATATTATGCGAAGCGAGAGAGCAAAACCCTGAGTCTCGCTGACAGGGATGAAGACCGAGTGACGAGACACACACACACACACACACACACACATACACACGCGCGAACGTGTTCATATATAGTTATAGGACGAAAGCACGGGGGGTGATTCGGGGCTGGAAGGGCCGACACATCGACTCTCTCTCCATCGCTCTGGCAAACCGAGAGAAAGAGAGACGGGGATAAAAATAAGGGTCGTGGTTACCTATACCCACGCCGTGGCGTTACTGTAACAACAAACATACGCGTATAGTACTAACTTCGTAGATATATATATCTGTGTATATGGTATAGAAAAAGCAACATCCCTCTGTTCGACTGTACGATATACGAAAGAATACACACGTATATACACCAGTGCATTCGTTTGCGTGGATGCCGCAACCTCACTCCCCCCACCCCCCTTCTCATCCCGCCCCTGATAATCCCGGAACAATGTAGCGAGGGTTGCGAGGCTATGAATCTATGCCCTCAAAAGCGTGCTCACCCTTCCTCCCCCTTCACTAAGATTTGTCATTATTATTATTGTTATTAATATTTTTATTGTCATTATTATTATTGTTATTTATTTTGGATTATGAATTTTTTTAAGAGGAATATAATTATTGATATCTGTAAATAATAATTATTCGATCAAAAAAATTTTGACGTTCCTGCGTGGAACCCAAAAAAAGAGTTTCGTATCGGAGTAGAATGCTTTATGACACTTTTCGATGAGGCACCAGTGATCGGGAGCGTATATGACGCAGGGAGGGATGTGAGGGTGAGGGTAGAGGGGTTCTCTCGTTCGTGCTCGGATGTATAACGTTAACAACCGCAAGAGAAATGATCCTGTCGACGGGGAAGGGGGTTTGAGATTGCGCGCGTGGTAAGGGCTGCGAGAGGGAGAGCGAGAGAGAAGTCCCATTACCACCCCGTGTTTACACAGCGACACCCCTCGGTCTCTTTCTCGCGTCACGGTGCCAAAGTGAAAGCCATATCCCATACCGAACGACGTACTAAGTATACCGTATGTATGTATGTATATAGTAGCGAAGGAACGAGGCTACCAACCCCAAAAACTAACCCAACCGCCCGCGGCTCTCGTCGCCATATTTCTCATCTCGTCTCATCTCTCGTTCCCTCTCTCTCTCTCTCTCTCTCTCTCACACACACACACAGATATTCTCTGGAACGCGAGGAAAGAGCAGCCAGCCCTTTTCACTCTTCTCTCCCTCCGTGTATCTATATGCACGCTTTGGTTTGCTCTCCGGCGCGTTTTTCGTCGATCCTTCGTGTACGAGGTGCAAATTACGATCGACCAACATCTGGTATCGAGAATAAACGTGAAAATATGTGACGGGACTGGTGACAGCAGCTGCGTTTACATTATTATGACAAATATATTTGCGCCCCGATTCGTGACGTCGATTGAGACCGACGATCTTCAGATCAAAGTAACAAACGGGTGTTTGGGGGGCAAAATTTTTGTAAATATACGAGCGCATTTTTTCAACGAAGACGCTTCGTTCTTTAAAACTCCGAGGCCGTACATCGTTTCGATCTAATCTGCTCATTGCTCGCTGGTGGTAATTTCCTATTTATTTTTTTTCTTCGATTTTATTTTTATCAATAAGCGAATCTCGATTTTTTTACTCGTTTCTCCTTCGGTGACCGAGGAGATTTTTTGCTTTGGGCGATGATCGCGCAGCTGCGCGAGCCTCTCTCGTTCGTGTTCGCGTGCACACAACAGCGTGTGTGGCACATACACTGGATATAGTGAAATAGCGAGCGAGACCTAGCTTTCGGTCCCTCTCTCTCTCACCGTTCTCGCGCAGGGGCTATAATCCACGAACAAATCAACTGGGTTGCGCTCTGCCGTGTCGCTTCCCGCACATTGTATGTACCGTATATATATATATATATGTGTGTGTGTGTGTGTGTATTCACTACCAAAAATTTCACCCCTCGATATTATTCGTACGTACGAAACGTCGGGCAGTAACAGCAACAAGAAATATAAACGTAGACGAGCCAAAACGTATCATACACACGCACGCATACACACACATATATATACGTATAGTACATGAAGCAAACGTTACCCTTTGCTCCCGTGAACGCTTCGTTTTAGGCACATAGAATAGTCTGCCCTCTATATATAATATCTTATATATATCTATGAAGCGTAGCTATACCTATATGCACCCTTTCTAGTTGCGCACCATTCACAACGGCTTAACTCCACCCTGGAAACTCCCTTTCTCACTTCATTTCACAGCCCTCTCTCCCTCTTCCTCTCTCTCTCTCTATTTCTCTCTCTCTCTCTCTCTCTCTCTCTGTAACTGAAGTTCCTTGCTTTTATCCTATCGTCGTTACTCTCTGTCCGCCCGCTCGTCTATTCTCTGTGTGTTGTCCGTACTCCAACCGCGAAAGCTCTCAGGCTCTTTGCCATCAACCGTACAGCGAGCGATCCCGGAAAATTTTGTCGCGAGCGTTTTACGACGATAAAGAAGTTCCCATCGGGAATAATAATCGACGATCTGTCGGAAGTATCGAAGTATGTAGAAAAGAAGCGGTGGTGAGAAATATGCGGACATTTACTTTTTCGTCCCACAGAAGAAAGAAAGAAAAAAAATGAGATATGTCGCGTGCGAGGGATGAAACACGTACGAAGGGTGAGTTGCGTTCGTTGGTGTGAGAACGAGGCGAGGAATCGTGGAGAGTATCGTATATAAAGCAGCAGTGACGAAATAACTTTGCGGTGGTGACGATGGGTATAGCTATAACGTAAGACTACGGGACTATCCGCAGAGTTGTGTAAATACGTTAAATCTCGGTAGCGCTTGCGGAAGCACGAAGTTTCTCGGGGGACTCGTTATACCTATCAAACAACAAGGCGGGCGCGCGTGAGCCACGACCATTGACATCGGAAAAGGCCAATGTGAGACACACATGCGAATATAAGGGCGCGTGCGCGTGCTCACATGGGAACAAGAATCACGTGGAAGATATTCGATCGAAGGGATGTAGTATACACATGTATATAATATATATCGTATCTATTAACGGGGTGTAAGAGATAGCGAAGGGGATGTATGAGTGTACTACTTTATTAGCGAGAAGTTAAGCGATACCTCGTATCGTTGTTATATTGGAACGACGCGAAAAAGGAATTAGGGGATGAAAGTCGAGGACGCCGAACCTTAGTGTCTGACTATAGAGAACTTTTACTACTTGGAAATTGAACGTGATCGTTTCTCGTGAATTTGAACGAATTCTGTTGTTTTTCAGGCATTGTTTTTTATGTATATTATCTAGTTAATACTCAGGGAAGTCGTTTTGAGGAAACATTAAGGGAGAACATTAAAAAAAAAAAAATTTCGTTGACGTTACCTGCACTCTTGATTCCGGTAGACTTATTTTCATGGCGACTTCCTCGCGCATGAAGATGTCCGGATACCTCGTTTTTGAGAATAGTCCCTCGAGAACGTCCAGTTGAGCTCTCGTGAATGTCGTTCTTTCTCTCCGCTGTTTGCGCTGGTTCATTCCTAAGTTTGCGAGAAACAGAAAAACAGAAAAGTATGCGATTAAACAACGCCATTGATTTCGATGCGTTGAACATGGAGAATTATTCGACGTAACAAAATATCAAATGTTAATTAATGAAAAATAAAAAAATTATAATACGCTCGAATGCCCTTCGTAATAACATCATTTTATTTCGCACGAAAATCTCTTTGTTTCCTCAATTGCAGTCCATTTGCCACTTTAAAGTAAATCCATTGTTTCAGGCGTTCATCATTTCATTCATACACAATCCACAATTAACCAAATCCTACTTGAAATCAGATGAATTTAGTAAAATTTTCGAATAACATTTCAGGTACCTCGATTTCGATAAACCGCAACCAATTTGATTAAAATAAATGCAAATAAAACAAATTCATCTCTCAACCGATAATAATAATTAAAAACAGATCTTTCGTACGACTCACGCTTCGTTTATTCGAAATATTTAGCAACTCTCGTTACGTTTATTCGCTCTCGCAATGAGAATTAGCAGAAAATCACGAGATTACAGAAATTCACGAAAAAAAAGACATCACGAACGTGCATGCAGAAGTTGAAAATTGTTGTATATCCCTCTCTGGCGGCGCCACGCGAATATAGAGAGACAGTGAAAAGAGCGAGATGGGTAGAGGAGGGTTGGTTTGTGCGTTGCAGGGGGTTGAACGAGAGAGCGTTGCGAAGCCGCGATAGCGTAATTTTCGACTAGCGCGTATATAACCAAGGGTCGGAACAGAGCTGGAACAACCGCGCCCTTAACATCCTTCGCTCTTCCTGGTCGTATATAGAGAGGTGGATCCCCCGGAACAGGCGGCTCTCGCCGGTATGCTCGCGCAAGCGGAGAGATCGTCGGGAATGACGTGAGAGAGAGAGAGAAGTCGCTAGAAGAGAGAACGCGCGTTCTCTCCTCCGGCTCGAGCTCGCGAACCCAAGCCGTGTGCGTCCAAGCCCTCTCTCGCTCTCTCGGTGCTCTCTCCGCTCGTTTCGGGACCCACGTAATCCGCTTATACGCGCGAGGCGATCGAGGGGGCGAAAGACCAAGGGGGGAGTCAACATAGAGAGGGTCAACGTGCACACGCGGTATAGACCGATGTGTGTATATATATATATATGTATATATATATATATATATATATATATATATATACGTATATAGGAGCCATTGCACATACGAGCAAAGTGTGCGAGAGAGAAATTCGCGGGTCTCCTTTTTTTCATCTCCCTCGTTCTTTTCATCAGCTGCCTCAACTGCCCCCTCCCAACTACCCCGAACTCTCAGGTCTTCTCGTTCTTTTCCAATATCCAAACCCTGGCTGTACGATACCGCGAACGATGATGATTGTATGTATGGTCGCGTTTCAACATTCTACAGAACTCAGAAATGAAAATGATGAAGAATGAGACATGCAAGGGAATAGAACAATTTTCGGAACCCTCGCCTATCGCAGTGTTTATTTTTTTAGACCACAAGGGTGCCATTTTTTAATAGTCTTAAAAAAACACGACGAAATCTTCGGTAATAATTCACAAACCCTTGTTTTGAAAAAAACGGTTTTTACAAGTTTTTTCATTGAAATAATTCATAAAGCTGTTAATTCCATAAAACCAATGACGTCTTCGTTTAATTTATTTATTCGAGCAAATCAATAAATCGTTCGCGCTCTGTAAATATAATGAAAGATAAAAATTTCTTTCTTCACATCGTAAGTCGTGAACTTTCACTATAAATATTTCGTGCAATCAGATCCTCAAAAGCCGTTCTCAAATCCTATTACAATCATACGGCAGTGATCATTTTTCAAGGAAAGTTTCGTGTCTATGTTCGAAAGACGATAAAAGTTTTTCGGTAGCCGCGTTGACGATCCTCCAAAATACATCGATCATGCCACATATCTTACATTAGGTACGTCGTATCGTTGAGCGATTATGCATACGACATATACGTATATACATATATATATATATATACGAAGGATAGAGAAATATGTGTCCCAATAGAGCGAAAGAGTAAAATGCAGCGAGCTAATACGCAAGCTCGTAGGATTTAAGCGCGACAGCGTAGAAAGAGAGAGAAAGAACGGGAGCGACTCGGTTCTACTCGCGCTAACGAACCGGTCGAGTGGGCTCTAAGGGGATACGGTACCTGCGTATACGGACAACGCGAGCCGAGTGGTAGTAGCGGCTGCGGCGGCGGCGAGAATCGTCATTCTCTCGTACCGCCGCATGCCACAATGTCGCGCACATCTCACGTAGTGTAGATCTCGCTCGAGATATCGCGAGACACTCGAACACCGTCCTCTTGAGAAGAAGACGAAGAAGATGAAGAATAAGAGGGAGAAAAAAAGGGGAAAGAAATAAAGGGAGTACACAAATTCTTCATATTATAAAGTCTCTCAAAGGGAGCTACCGAACCGATAACCAGAGATGTATAGGCGGTGGGCGCGACCACCAACCACCAATATGTAGCACAGGGAAGGAGAGAAAGAGAGAGAGAGAGAGAAAGATCAAGATTCATCTCTTTTCTCTCTCCTTCTCTCCTTTCTTCGTCCATAGTCATCGGATCTATGATCCGTATCGGCTTTTGCTACTGCTGGTCATGGATCTTACTTTCTTTTTTTGTTCTCCTCTTCTTTATTTTCATCTCTTCCTTTCCTTGGCGTGTCACTGATTATCGAGTGGGCGTCCCGTCGGGCGCAACGCACGTGAAAACGATGCGGCCGAGTCATCGACGCCCGTGTACTCTCTTCGACATCGACGCGAGCGAGAGACTCCCGCCGGCTACCAGTTTCTTACGTGACGCAAGACTCGAGTTCGAGAAGACAATGGCGTCGTGGGCGACCATTTTACGTTCTCCCCGGATAAACCAGTTGCGATAAAAAATTTCGCAAGCCAGATTTTTTCTCGCGATTCGAGCCCAATTTTTGATTCTTAACTATTCAAGTTCAAGCACGATTGTAGATGAACGAAATATTTATTATCATTAATATCACTATTAGTAAAGATCGATTAATATCAATATTACAATCGCGTTGAAATATTAATCGT
The DNA here is from genome assembly GCA_964017225.1 of Netelia inedita. Taxonomy (NCBI): domain Eukaryota; kingdom Metazoa; phylum Arthropoda; class Insecta; order Hymenoptera; family Ichneumonidae; genus Netelia; species Netelia inedita. Next base: position 9,421,220 of record OZ024922.1, read on the forward strand.
TAAATATTAATCACGTTATCGTGGCGCGTTGCAACCCTCGAAAGATCAAAAGTCTCCGAAAACTACCCCCAGCATTGTGAAAACTCAAATGCCTAATTCTCCTCCCGTTCCCCCTTGACGCGCGTTCCTAGAATACTTTCGCTAACGGCTTTTTACCGAGGCGTGATAAATCGCCAAAATAATGGACGTGCGGGGGGTTGGTTCGATGGATCGTCAAGGATCAGAGTCGAAGGAAGTCGCGTGTATGCCACTCCGTTGTTGACTGTTATATAGACGAGGCCAGAAGTTAACGCCGTCGTGTACCGGCTCGTTGGGGTCGCTCGGCCCGCGAGATCGGCCAACCCCTAATGCCTTGGCAAACACCCGCTGGGTACCGGGAGTATGATTCGATTTATTATCGTCGAGAGCTTGTCTATATATACATATATATGTACATGTATATATCCACTACAACGTGTGCGAAACGAAACGAACGACGAGATAAAATCGGCGAGACGAGAAGCACGATGATGATATAACCCGCGATTTCGGCGCATACCGTCGCTCTAGTCGAACCTCCGGGGCTCTGGTCGTTTGGCTCATTGGCTCGAAATAAGATCAGACACAAAAGCTCTCCGGCCTAATAGCAAATTCGTTTTCTGTTTATTGGATCTTTTATCCGGGGGGTGCGTTATTCGAGTTTGATCTTTATACTGCAATATATATATACATATTACAGTAGAGATTTTCAGTCTCGAGTATTATAGAGTACATTATCATGCGTATATGTATATATGTACGAACATCACACGATATTACAGAGTGGCGTGTGTCAAATGAGCGATTACGTTACTAGATCCGTTAAAGTCAATGGACTCTGCTAATTGATAAGTAGATTTCACGGATGTTTCTCTTCGGGGAAGAGAGATAGACGAGGCTTTATATACCGCGAATTTTCGAGGCTGGGAGGTGAGAAGGGTATATAGTGAGATGGGGGGAGGGGGTGTACAGGATCCAGTATTATTGGCATATTATCGGCAGATTTGTGTTGCATTATACGGAAGTATTATATACCGATGTTGATACGCGATGTACAGTAAAACGTCGATTATCCGGATTCGCATTATCCCCGTGATACACCCGTTTGATTTACCTTGTCGTTTCGATTAACCTACCGACCGGATATTCGAGGCTTTACTGTATCGGACTACGCGATTGTCATACATGGAACGTCACGAGATTCGTCCAGTGAGTCGAAGGTCAATTATCGAGTTTCGTATTCTATCGAGCTTTCGTTTCGTACAATTTTCCGCCGAAATTTTCAGGCCCATTGACCGTGGAACGAACAAACATATCAATTTGACCAAGAAGAAAAAAATCAACTTTTTCTTCCTGTATTTCGAAAATATAATATTATTGTTGAAGAAAATGCGTGAAAGTAATTTTAAGAAATATATATCGCAGATTTTTCATAATCTTAGAGCGTTGGGTCATAGGATTTCGCGATAGGGTACATTAGGGACTTAAGACGTCGAGAGACGAGAGAAAGGCGGGGAGGGTGGGGGTTGAAGAAAAAACCGAGACTCGAGAAGCACGGAAAGACCGAACATTGCAGAAGAAGAAGAAGAAGAAGAAGAAAATGAAGAAGAAGAAGAAAGAGGGGGAAAAAGAGAAACGACTCGTCTCCCGACTGCTTAAATATTCATAGAATACGAGATTCGCGAGAGAGGGTGCAAAAGTAAGGGGTGGGGTAGACAGGCCGGAAGTTGGTCTCGTCTCGTGGCGGGGCCCTGCATATCGAGGATTTGTCACGAGAATGGTCCAACGAGAGTAAGAGTATATAAATATATATATATATATATATATAGAAAAGAAGGAAGAGACTCGTTCGAGTGAGAAGCGAGCGTCGAGAAAATCGAAAATTAATTAAAAGCTAAAACGAGGGGGTGATGGATGCGGACGTTGTGCAGACGGCCGGGGGACTTTTATCTCTCTCTCTCTCTCTTTCTATCTCTTACTCTCTCTGTTTCTCCGTGCCGCTACTGTTGGATTACTCGAGGGGCCGTGGGATGAAGGCACGTGCGACGACAGCTAACCCAAAAGTGAGATGAGGGCTTTCGCGCAGCATCCAGCTAGCTAGGCTCTCTCGCATGGGACAAGAAGAACGCTCTCGCGTGAATAGACTCTCTCTCTCTCTCTCTCTCTCTCTCTCTCTCTCTCTCTTTCACTCCCTCTTGCCTCGTGTATATCATTCTATCTACCTTTCTCTCCTAAAAGGCCATCAGCTACGAAAACATCGGATCGCGACTTTGCGTTTATAGTAGATAGACGTGCGATTGTATATATATATACGAGATAGTACACGACGTGACATATACCAATACATATGCATACGGGACGAGTCGAACGACGATAAATACTGAACGTTAAAATGCAAACTTTGTCGACATTTACGAGATATGAAATAAATTTCGACACAAGCGTAATTTATTTGAATAAAATTATTGTCCATAAACCATTTTAAGTAACTTCATATTACCTAATCGTACTAAAACATTATTATTTAATTTTGATAATGTTGAATTCTGATTTTTTTCTCGCATCGAAATAAAACTTTCTTCGGATGAAATTTTGTATTACAGGACATTGGTTTGTACGAATCAAGGACATTTCGGCACAATGAAGCACACGGTGGATCGAGAGGGAATGGCTAATAAATTCCCGCAGGAAATGAGCGTCGACTAATTTGTTCTCGAATCGTGTCGCCGACGGCAGGGGTCGAAAGCGGAGACCATGCACGCGTCGCCTCGTGTCGAGTGGATCGAGCGCGACGAATGAAGAAAAAGGAAAGAAAAAATACAGAACTTTGAAACGGTATCGAGTGACAATTGATCGGAACAAACGATGTATATATATATATATATATACATGTACATATATATATACATGTACATAGTAAATATATAGAAACGAACCGTGAACAAGGGTGGCCTTCAGCTCATTTACGTTTTCGTTAGAACAAGAGAGAAAAACACATGTCCTCTCTCTCTCTCTCTTTATCATCCATGTCCTTCATTTTCTTCGGACTTCTGGATGTAAGAGGAGAGTAACCGAATACCAACACATATCCGGTACGAGACACGAGACTCTATATATTTAGTAGACGTATAGAATACTAACGTATATTTCGTATGAGTTTTATAAATATATATATATATACGTATGTACACGGATCAGTAAAGTATGTATAATCGGATGAGTTTCATGTTACGAAGCTAACCGACGCCTTCCTCCCGCCTCTCACTCTCGCTCTCTCTCTCTCTCTCTCTCTTTTTTTTCGTACCGTCGGACGGGGAACACGCCTCTGTCGAGGCAAACGTGGTCGCGCGTTTATAGCGTTCACCAGAATACAAGGGAGTACATTAGTCGTATCAGGTATATTTGCCTTTCGTCCCTCGCGTCCCGCTCGAAAGACGCCCACGTGACACGAAAAATAAGGAAACACGGAAGAAGTATTTTTCGTCGAATAAACTCGACGCTTTGTGCCGATTCGTTAATTGATCAAAACTCGTTTACATTTTCAAATTTATCGCGAGTCTCGCAATTTTGAAGTAACGTTGACGATATTTTTGTCTTTATCGGGTGAAACGAATATAATGGAGCTTGAAAATAAATAAGAGAGAAGAGAAAATCGTCGAACGAGTTGGAAAAACAAAAATCGTTACTTAGCCAATCATTGGCACCCTGTTGAAATAGATACAAGTAAAATAGTGGATACGTGCGAGGACGAAGCTTCTCGTATCGTGTTTAGTGTTGTATGCGTTACAACCCCCGGAGCTACGCTACGTGACATTTCACTCAGTCTCGAGTGTTTACCCTACAATTAGGCCTAGATTTGTATTTGGTTACCGTAGCTCGTTCACATCCCTCTAGTTCGTGTCTTTCTTTCTCTCTCTCTCTCTCTCTTTATATATATATATGTGCGTATACAATTTTCTCTCTACACCCCCTCACCGCCAACCCCCGGGGGCATTGGCAATATCGTCAACCAAAAACCCACCCACTCGATACACGAAGCTTCGAGCTGTGTGACACGCGTCGGTCGGCTCGTGTTTAGGGTCTTCCCTTCGCTCTCTCGAAACCTCGCCCTCCTATTTTCTCCCGCGTACTTTACCGCGCGTTCAAAAGCTCTTCTCGCACTTCGCATTCCGCGTGTGGTCACTCGATTCTCGCTACAACAGCATTCTCTCTCTGTCTCTTTCTCTCATTCTGTACAACTATCTTTTTCCATCGCACTTGGTTCGATTCTTGCTCGATGGTGGCACGTGCAACGGCACGCGGCCACCCCCTCAACCCTCAGAACGGATAATTGAGTGATTGGGTGCTCTCCCTCTCTCGTTCCGACAGGTTTATTATGGTACTTTTGCCGAGCGAGAAAACGTTGAATAAAGCACCGGCGCGAAAGAGATATTCGACGGATGTTCCGTTTATGCCCCGATAAATTAGCATAAATGCATAAAGCGATAAATGTTACTCGTTGCAGCGAAATTGAGTATTATTGTTTATTTTTTTTAATTCTTTTTTTCTCATGAGCAATTTCAAGTTCTCAGCGAGTCAATTAATTGCTCGTACTCGATAGTTACAATATTTATTATTTCAATCAACAATATTGAATAAACAAATGAAAAAATAGAAAATGTAAACAACAACAAAAAAGGAAACATAAAACTCGAGACGATGAGAATTCTCGTCGGTTCGTTGGCTTTGAATAATTAAGAAAACGGAACAAGACGAACAGAACTTTGCATAATCAGTTAGAAACTTCGAATCTCATTTAATTTTCACTAGGGAAGACGCGCTTTTGCTTCGTACCTCGCGTTGGCACAGACATCAAAACGATCATACGCTCTACAGCGACGTAAACGTAGCAATGGCAAATGTTCCCACGCGACGACGAATCGACGAATTTTTTTATCGTCCCTTGCGGCAATAACAAATACAAAATTTGCGCGCGCGAGCTTACAAAATCAACCCCCCCCCCCCTCTTCTCATTTCGCGTCACGCGCCAGCATCGACGTTGCTTTTACTTTCGGCGTGGCGTAAACATCGAGGGTGAATATATAACTCGCTGTACCCAAAGTGTCCGCCCGAGAAACCAAAAGCTTGTCCTTACGAGGCGCGTGGAGTTGGCCGACTTTGAAACAAAATAAACAATTCGGTCAATCTCGCGCGTAACACCCTCGCTTTCAAGTTCAAGTGCCGTGCCGTAACGCCATCGAAGAGGGATGAGTGTGGGGTGAGGTGAGAGAGGAAGAGAGCGGGGTGGGGTGGTCGAAGAAACGAAAGCGCGAAACCCTCCAACTGTAATGGACGCGTACACGTACGTCGGAAAAAAAGATGTACGACCGCGCACGTGACGTGGCTCGCTTCGTAATCGCAATCTGTAGAACGTATATAGAACCCTACGAAAAGTGTATCATCGTTCTTGAGAAATATTTTCTATTATCTTGCGCGATAGGGAAACGCCACTATAGAGAAAACGGCGCCCCTTGCTCGCATCGCAAGTTTCCAATGGCGGCTGGAAGAAGCGGCCGTGCAATACCCGTCTATACCTACTAGTCATATATATCTATATATATGTGTGTGTAAATATATATATATATATACATATTTACTTTATATATATATATAGTAATGGCGTACGAACGTAATACATCGAGTACGTATGGAGGAAGCGGGAGCAATATAGCGAAGTTGGAGGAAAAACGCTAGCTCGCTCTGGCGCGCGAGAACGGATCCGTGTTTCCATGGAAACTCTCGGCGCGCAGTACGAACCTTCTCTCTCTCTCTCTCTCTCGCTCTCTCTCGCGATTAAACGTTGGTTGGTCCTGCACGGCCTGCTGCCACCCTGATAAGCGGCTTACTATCGTGGCACTCTCCTCTTCACTTCTACACCCCCCCCCCCCCGCCCCCCGTCCTCCGCCGCCCCACCTCTTCTCTCCTCACCCCACGTCATACCGCCCACCTCTTCGCATCGTCTCTTCTTGGTTCGCGCAGCCATCACTACCGTCGGGCCAAACCCTGGAGTATATCCGACGAGGCGAGGAGAGAACCCCGAGAGGCACGTACGATATATAATAGCTACGCTCGATTCAATCCCCCCCCCCCCCCCCCCTCCCCCTCTTCTTCGCCCATCGCGTCTGGTGAGGTGGTCCTCACAACCAACCCTCTTTCATCTCCCGCCCCTCACAACCCCGCGCTTTCGTCCCTCCGGCTCGTCGCTCTCGCGCATGGAGGGTTTTCCCACCATTCCTTTCTACCCCGTGTTACATCGAAGCACTCACCCTCTCTCTCTCTCCCTCTCTCACTCCGACTCTCGTACTCTTTTGTCGGAGGATAGTGTTCTATAGTCCGACGTGTATGTAATGGTAGATACACGTGGAGTGTACGAGAGTGAGACAGAGAGTATATTTGCGAGAGCATCCACTTTCAACCCCTCCTGCCCCTCACTCCGCTCGGTAGAAAGCGCAGAAAGGGGGAGCGGAGGGTGGGAGAGAACCGAAGATGCGAAAGACACGGATGTCAAGCGGACTGGTGAGTTTCGAGGGAGTAGGAAAAAGTGTATGTATGGAAGAACGAGGGAAAACAGGTGAACGCAAGCGGAAAAAAAACTCGAGAAACAAAAGTATTATAGAACGGAGCGATGATAGTAGGATGGAGAGCTGGAAGGGTCGAGAGAGGAAAAGAAGAGCCGTCCGGTCGATTAGCGCGAGCCTCGTTGAATTTTCGCCACGATGAATTTCGTCGTCGCGAGAGACTCGCGATATTTACTCGAAAGAGTCGCGACAAGTTCGAGGATTTGTTCGTTTTCGTTTTTCTTTCCTTGTTAAAATCGTCTTCGATCTTACTCATATGAAACGTTAAGAGTTTGTTGTGAAAATAAAAATTGTTTTTTTTTGTTGCGGTTTGTTAGCTCGGTGCAGAGAAATGCCACGAATCGGCCCTGCGTGCCAGACGAGAAAAACGAGAGACGGAGAAGAGGGAAGAAGCCCCGTGGGTCGTACGTTATGTGCACGAGTACGGCTTCGATCGATGCATCGATTTGCATGAGGATCGATAGAATGCGGAAAGTCGGCCAACTTAGAACGCGAGCTAATGCGCGTGAGGACGTGTTAACCCGCGATTGACGATACGCAAAATGGCGAATGAAAATCATCGATAGCCCATAAAGGACGTTCGCACAATTTATATTCGCATTGTGCAACCCGTTTTGTTTGCGCAAATTTATTATTTATTATTCCTTAATCGTATTTGATTTCTCGCGTTTTCATTTCGAAATGTCTAACGCGCGAATGATAAACGACTAATGTCGAAAGATGAACAAAATTGTACACCACAATATCAACCCTCTGGCGAGTCTCGACCAAGTTCCAAGTATAGACAAACCAAAAATTGACTCGAATACGATTTTTTTATATCGCTTAGTGGCCATTTTTTATTTTCTTAATGTGCGAGATTTTTCTTAAAAAGCAAGAAGTATGATTATTTGAATATAAAAAAAATGTCCTACCTTGTGGAAACGCCGAGAGACCATGGTCCAGCGGATGCGGATGAGGATGTCCGTGCGTAGCAAGAGCGAAAGGCGAGGGTAGTCCAGGGTGCGGACCACCCGGATGTGGATGAGAGTGCGGATGAGGATGAGTACCAACACCCATAGCTGGATGACTATGAGGATGGTATTGGGGACTTCCGGTCGGGGCGCACGTAGCGCCCGCCGCCTTCAGATACCCCGCCATGTAGCCCGCGAGGCAAGCCAGCTCACCCGCCACTGCTGCACCCTTATCTCTTTCACTATCGTTGACACCACCGTAACCACCCTCGTACCACCAGTGTTGTTGTTGTTGTTGTTGCTGTTGGTGCTGCTGTTGTTGCTGTTGTTGTTGTTGTTGTTGCTGCTGCTGCTGGTGTTGGTGATGTTGTTGATGTTGTTGGTGTTGGTGCTGAAGCTGACGCTGATGCTCTTGATGATCCCTGATGTTGTTCCCGACAACAATATTATTGTTGTTGTTACTGTTATTATTATTATTGTTGTTGTTGTTGTTTAGATGACTCGCGAGGCCCGTTCTCGTTTCTGTCGCTGACGTTACCGCCGACGTCGACGACGTTGCCGGTACTAGTGACGACGACGACGACGACGACGACGCCGAATCCTTGAGCCTGAACGTCCTCGTGCCGACGTAATAATTCTCGTATTCCTCCACCTGTAAACAAAGGTCTTGTATTAAACACATGGGTTATTCTACAGATGTTTTTATATAAAAAAGTAAGGGTAGGTGATTGAAAACACGTTGAGTCATCTACCAAGTTTTGAAAACAGTCTTTTAGACGTCACGAAGTTTTCGCTGTTTTTGTACGAAGAAATGTATCCGAAATTCGTGGTAGACGTTTTGGGGCTTACGCGAACCGACGGGAGATTCAAACGTCTCTTCGTTCTGGCGTTTGCTCATTTCGAGACTCGAACAAACGCGCCCTTGGTCCATTCGGAGCAGTCATAGGCAACGAGAAAATACGTGAGCTAACGGCGTTGGCGCTCTTCGACGCGGACGTGCCCGTGACAATGATAGAATTAGTATTCTTTTTCTATACGAGGTACGAACCCCAAACCTCGTTCGTCCAACAGGGTTCTCCCGCATAGAGACACGCCGGTGCGACAATGGACACCGGAAGTGACGTGCACCATTGTTGAAGAACAAAAATACGGGAGAAGATATCGCGTGTACGTTCTCGTTGTGATGGAGATACGTTCGAAACTTGGAAAGTCCAAAGTTGAACAATAACAATGAAACGAATCCTAAAACTCACCGATTTAATCGAGGAACTCTCGTGATATCCAGGATAATTCGTCATGCACTTTTTCTGTATCCTGCAATTATTATATCCAGGCCTACACTACCCTTCATCAAACGCGAAACTTGAAACTTAAAAAATTGACGAACAGCCACTTGAAAAAACAATCAACACACGCGAGCTTTCACTCTCGTAGATTCGCGTACAAATTTTGTCTCGCACTATCCATTGTAATTTGTCGAGCATTGAGGATAAAATCAGGCAAATTTGACACTTTGAAAAACGTTCGTTCGCTAGATACCACGAGAAAATTATCGATATATTTTCGGTAAATTCATTATTTTTAGAACGACACTTTAGCGCGCTTTTTTGTCCGGCTCGATACCTCGTTTCGGTCCCTGTTTAGTCGTAGATCCGACGCGAATGATCTGTCGGGGACCCGAGCTGCGGAGTAGAGAGTTACACCGCGCGCGCACTACTGGATGGACTCGGTCAAACTGTGACCCATACCCCCACCGTTGGATACCTAAATAGTTTTCCGGGGCCCTGCGAGCGTTATCGAGTGCGAGAGAGCCAGAGAAAGAGCCATAGAGGGTCCGTAACTGCGGGGTCCCTTTCCGAAAAACACGGGGGTGGGGGATTTCTTCGTGGGCCGTCGGAGCAACGGTAGCGCCCGACGAGCGCTACCCGTGGTGGGGATTGCAACGAGACGACCCACGAGGCACGACCCCGCGCTACGACGTATGAATGGCGCGGGACCTTACGTCGAAGGCGCCCTCAGCGCATTGCGGCCAATACCAAAACCTGTTGGAAAATCATTTTTCGTCACAATAATCGCGAAAAATTGCAATAAATAAAAATAAAAATTGTTACTAGCTCTTTTCTTTATTTATGAACCTTACATCGGTATTTTTAATCATATTATAATACTGATATTGTTTTTTTTATTAATAAACCGGACTTGGGCAAGACGATTTGTGAAAAATTTATCGTCATAATAAAATTGAATTTTTATTTCGTAGCAAAAATAATTTCATTGTCAATTTCATCGTGCCCATCGAAGGAAAGGTAACGCATGTAAATGAGACTCTAAATTCGTAAATATCAATCCTAAACATTTTCTAACTTGCAAAAAATTTCATTTTTCTTCTATATTTTTATTATTTCCGTCTTCAATTATTCATGGAATATTAGTCTCTCCTTGTTCATCGCAAATAAACGAAAACACTACCCTCGCACATACGAAATTTGTTTTTTCATTATCTCAGCGTCGATAATGTCTCACGGACAAAAGCGATACGAAAAAACAAAATATTATAGATCCACCAAGAGCGTATAATTAATTCAAAGGCCTGCACGTGGGACTTTGCGTAGAGTCGCGTGCTAAACCGGAAATGCTCTAGCGTGCCGAAGAGGCCCCTCGGGCTTATCCCACACACACATAGGGATGCGTATCATCGTAAACTTCTTCCTCGGTGCGCTGCAACACGCACTAAACGCTTCGTTAAACAAACTTAACTTATTAACAGCTTCACCCTCTCTCTCTCTCTCTCTCTCTCTCTCATAAACTCACATTCTCCAGTGAATATGCGAGATGACTGGGTCACATCGCATTCATGCGAACAGCTGGTAAGGGCGCGGAGAAAACTTTCGTTAAGGGATGCTCTCGGGTTGCATCGAAAAGTAAGAAAAAAGGGGGGATGCGGAAGAAGTTGAAAGAGTAGACAATGGGGATGACTGTGAGACTTTTTTTTCATGTATATGCACACGTTTGCAGATACACGTGTATGTATAGATTAGCTAGAAGTTGTCGAGGATATACACGGCGGTAAATATATGTACAGAAGCGCGAAGCACGTGGTGGGTAGGTGGTGTTTACACGGGGGCATTATGGCGGATAATGTTTGTTATAGGCTTCTGCGGGGATCGCGGAGAGAGAGAGAGAGAGAGAGAGAGAGAGAGAGGGAGAGAGAGACTATATCCTCTGCCGACATTAAAAGGCCAGCTCCGGTCGATCCGCTTATGGCGGATGAGGCTCAAATTGAGTAGTGAAAGATAGCAGTGAACTTTCTCTCTCTCTCTCGCTCTCGCTCGTTGGCTGACATTCTCGTGGTGCATGCGGCGAAGAGCAACAGGAACGCAGCGCAACAGCGCGTGCCAATGCTCTACGAGTAAAGAGTACCTATAGCTGTATAATGCACCCCGTGTCTATAATCTAGATAAGGGTGAGCGCTTTCGATTAGGCTTCTTCGATAATATTCTCACTCCCTCTCACTCGCGATTTTGCATTACAATTTTCATTCCACTTTGTCGCTGAAAACGATTTAATACTTTAGTAGGGAATTACTAATACAGATGTCGTTGTAATTGTCAAATAAATATGGTTGACGGTTTTTCTCATCATCCCCTATATCGCCGAGGTGAGAAATACATATTTATTCTGTCATCTTGCGACATTTTTTGGCCTTGTCACTCTAAAAATCTTATGGGGGTAATATTTTATCGCCATTATGAGAAATGTTGGGACGCGGCGACTCCACCAATTTTTTATGAGACATTTGATATTTAATATTTTTGTGCGAGAGACAATTGTAATATTTTACACGATTTTTTATCGATGTAGATTTTGTACTTTTTTTGCTTCCATGGTAACGGAGTAGAAAATTTAAGACGCCTTTTCTTTTCTCGCAAGTCCGGCCTCGTAAGCGATGCTGTCTATTTACGATATACCGTGTATAGGTAAGCACTTGGGGCGTTTTAGCGACACTGGAAAATTCGTTTCGCTCGTTACGAGCGATAATCGATCTCCCCACCTTCTTCTAGCCGCCCCCGTCGAGAAAATCCTAAACCTAAATTAACTTGTCTCGAGTATTCCCGCACTGTCTGTATGTTGCAGCTTTTTCTTCGAGAACGCGAGGCAATAAAATGTCTTGCTGGGCTTGAGAGAGAACCTCAAGAGCGAATATAATACTTTACGTTATGGAAAGGGCGAGAAAGGGAGGAACAGAGAGATGAAGAAGGAACAAACCCCGAGCCAACAATGTAACCAACTCCGTAGTGCAAGGTGCCAATGGGATCGGTATAAGAGTTCCCTACGTACCGGCGAGCAAGCCACATCCGGTACAGCCCCTTGAACTTTCCTCAAATTTCACGGGCTAGAAACTACCCTGTTCGTTGCTCCTAATTACCTCGAGACCGGAACTTTCTTTATCGATAATACACCGGAAAAATAAAATAAAATTTATCAACGCGGGAAAAATATTTATTTGAAAGAAAAAAAAATGAATTGTGCCAAATAAAATTCATTTAATTATTCCTCGTCGACTGAATTTCGGTCTATGAATTGAAATTTAAAAAAATTTACGACGAGGGAAAAAACGTAATGTTGTGTTGACAACAGGAAAAATGAAATAACACTTTGTTTTAGAGACTAAAATACATACGGCTCGTTGCATTTGCCAAACTGTAGCTTGGACATTTTCGGATAATACCTGAGGTGAGTAAGGGGAGGGGGAGGGGTAGGGGCAAGTAAAACGAAAAGGGCTCCAAAATCTCGTCGCACGGACCAAGTAGCCGAGCGTTTTCCATCTATTGTCGTCGTGAGACACGAGAGAGGCTTTTAAGACTTAAACTCTCTCCCTCCCTCTCGCTCTTTCTCTCGGTATCTCTCACTCTCACGTTTCCACGATTCTCTCGATTCGAAGTACCGTGTAAAGCGTTATTCGCTCCTACACGGAACGTCCCGGGGTTGAAGCCTCGGGTATGGCCGGTAGATGGGGTGTAAAACCCTGTCTACCTGTCTCTTTCTTTCGTCGCAGGGGGTCCGCATCCTGGCGCGAGCGTTAAGCATATCAGCCGTCCCCCCACCTCTACCGAAAAAAGACCCCCGAGGCGCGTAAGACCGCAGGAGTAGGCCGCAAGAGTGAGGGCCAGACGAGGATTGGGAAATACCCGAATTTTTGTGTCGCCAGTAACGATTCTCTTGCCCTGTCTATCTCTCTTTCTGTTTCTTCTTCTTCTTCTTCCTCTTCTTCTTCTTCTTCTTCTTCTCTCTTTTTCCCTCTTTCGTGTTCAGAAGCGCGCGCGAGCCTCGAGGATCTTTGCACAGACACGATGCACAACCCCCATTGTCGCTCTCGACGCCCTTCTGGGTATTAACTAACCATCGGTAAACATTATTATGAGGGTGTCGATGGAACACTGACAGGTCACCCGAGCTATACCCCGTGTAGCGTCAGGAATATATATATCCTTGTGGTCTCTGGTAGGGTGAAAAACAATGGTTGAAAAAGGTACGGCGACAGGACCTGTATCGAAGTGTTAGCCCCTGGTCGTCGCTAAATCCTTGGGAATCATAAGCACGAGTCTGAGAATTCGATCTCGTTGAAAATTATTCCGGAGATAAGAAACAAACCCCTTCCGATTTGTCGTGTAGAATTATTTACCGAAAAATTCACACATTCGTTATGAAATAAAATTGAAATTTTAGTGAGATAAACATGTATTTATTTAATTGGAAAATACACCGTGGTTGTGAGTCACATTGAGATTCACGCGTTTAAGGGGTTAATGGATGATAGTAATGATAATTTCCTTATTACTCGAGATATTTAAAAGCCCCTTCGCTGAACAATTCTGGTCGAGGATACATTTTCGTGCTTACAGAAATTCATACGAATGAACGTCGCGTTACAATGTCGGGAAAAAAATGAACAATAATAATATTCGCGAATAAAAAAAATTCACCCTCCCGGAATGTTCAACGCTATTTGTCAAGGGCGTTATACGTAGGCTATTCGTCGAGAGGTATGAAAAACCAGATGGGGTGGTCGCGCGAGAGCGAGACCTATATATAAACGCACAAACTCACCCCCGGAGCAAGAAAAAGGGAAGAAAAAGCATTCGGGAGTCTGCGCGCAACGAAAGTTCCTCCTCTCGTGATCCTGTCCTGGCTCCGCCCTATTTCTCTCTCTCTCTCTCTCTCTCTCTCTCTCTCTCTCTCTCTCACTCTTTTCCTCTTGTTTTTTTTCATACCCCCCCCCCCCCCCCCCCCCCACGTCGTCAACATTCCGTCGCTAGTTGGTAATTTCCCATGCGACGGAGAATTCTTTACAAGCTGCAATCGTGTTATCGTTACGCTTGGTGAACAAAAACATATCGTAGTTTTCTTGATTGCTCGAGAAAGAGAAAAATGAAAAAATTCACGCCTGAAGCACATCCCTCCGTCCGTGTATTTTGACGATATATCGAGTGAATAGTCGGGGTGGTTCAATGTTAAAGAGTTAGGAGTTTTAGCTTTTTGTTGGATTTACCGGGTTATATATATATTTATATAAATATCTATATAGAACTATATAGATGTTCATATAGTTCGAGGGGAACCACAGAAACCATCGTACAGCATTTATGATGTTTACACGACGTTTAACCGAACCCTCAGTCATCGTTGCAAGAGCCACCATCGATCGATGATGGTTTTCACAACGTTGCAGAATTTATACGACCGCGTTGTTAAAACCTCTTTCCCCGTCGATTTTTCTTTACGACGTATTCTCGTTTCGTGCGTACGAGATTGCACCCCTACGACACTTGTACTTTTGCGTTTTCGGTATTATTAAGAGGTAAAAAAAACCCGGAAGGATCATAAAAATGGAGAAGCAATATTCCTCGGACAGTCTCGTAACGGCAGGTTGAACAAAGAGAGAAAAAAAAGAAGCGAGGAGAACCGAAGAAATTTTCCGCAATTTACGGTGGCGATGCGAGTTCCTGAATTTTCCATCATTTTTCAACTTTTTTTTTCTAACCACTCGCTCTTTTTATTACTCTTGACGCTCTCTACGTCCAAAAGAGAACGGCAGAGAGAGAGAGAGAGAGAGAGAGAGACAGAAAGAAAGAGAGAAACAGGAATAGAAAAAGGGCGAGTACCATATTGCTTATTGCTCACGGCGCCGAGGTGATTATCGCCCTGTCCTCGGGGAAGAAGGGATTAAGACACGACGGAGAGATAAAGAGCGTCCCGTCCGATGGAATTTCCACCGTCCGAGAAAATTGTGCCCGATGTTAAACGAGGTTCGGAGATTTTATTCGATAAACGGAGAGAAAATCGAAGGCTGACCGACCCACGGATATAAATTCGAGCTCTCGATGTCCGACAGAAGCGATCTCGTCCGTCTGAATTTCAGGAATAATTTTTATGAGCAAATATACATATCCATATATGTATATATTTATATTTATATAAAAATACACATATACAGCCGCGACGAGAATTAATATCGTTCGAGCTTAATCCGCCGCTTCGCTATAATATAATCGGCTAATTAGCGGAACTCGAGAAGCTGCTGTGCGACCGGTGAACATCTTCAATATTATCCAATTTGTTTGAAGAGCCCCGGATCGGTGTTAGCCCCGTCGTCTCTACGAGCGCGCGCGCGCTCGTTCGCGGTTGGGCCTGTTTTCAAAAGGGAAAATATCTCGCGGCTTCGGATTGAGATAAAAAAATATCAAAAAAAATAAAATCAAATAAATGACGGTAAGAGGAATAAATATAACAAAAAAAAAGGAAAGTATCGAGCTCGATGCGACGAGAGAGAGAAAGAGAGAGAGTCCGGGTAGAAGTAAGGATCCGCTTTTTCTTCGTTCCCTGTTGTTTTTTTTCTTTCTTCTTTCGCGTATCACTCCGAGAGACATTTTTATTTTTCTCCTCGGCTGTGTCCCTTGTCTTCGCAACGCCGGGATCCCGATGCGAAAAAAGAGTCTCGAGGAACCATTCCTATATATGGTTATATCGTTCCCCCGGCCACGAAAAGAACAAAAAACGAAGAAGAAGAAGGCCGTCTCGACGCTTGTTATAAATGATACGAATTCATATACATAAATATCGAATACAGTTGTATATTTACGACGAGTCGGATATCGTGGTAGCAACGTATACGAGAAAGAGCAAGAGTGAGAGAGAGAGAGAGAGAGAGTAAAAGAGATGAGTGGAGTCGTGTGTGCTGCAAGGTCGTCAGCGGGATCTAAAGAGAAGAGAAAAAAAAGATAAGAGGAAAATACAAAAGAAGAGGATGAGGAAATATATATATACATATATGTATATGTATATGTATATATATATATATATATAATATACGAGAGGAAAGAGAAACAGAAACGGGTGGGACCAAAAGCAGAAGCAACAGCAGCAACAGCCAAAGCGCAGACGAATTTATAGAGGAGAAATTAGGAGCTTTATAGGAAGGTGTGCGCGGTAGCCGAACCGTAGATCATCATTAGAGACCCAACTGCAGGACTGTAGAAATCCGTACATACATATATATCTCTACATATATATATATATATATATATATATATATATATATATATATACGATATAAGCGAGCATCCACACCGCCGATTCTTCTCCTTCACGCTTCTCCCCTCTCTACAAGCCTGTCTCCTTTCTTTCTCTTTGCTCTCTCACGGTGAGCGCGAGATCGCAACGCGCAAACATGCGCGAATGCGCGAACGAAAAGCGAGAGAATCATCCGCCATGAAGCCCGTTCGCTGCAGAAAACACCGCGAATTCCCGTGACTTTCGTTCCATCTCGAAAAAAATAATGGTGAGCAATTTCAAAGTAAGAACGTGACGTTGGTACCGAGATGGCGTTGTGCGCGTATGTAGATACTTGGGAGTGTGCAAATTTCGCGAGGTGGAAGATATTTCACGTCGAGGCCGATATGGGCATAGGCGCGTCTTCGCGTCGTCTCGTCGGGACTCGAAGCTCGCGAAGAGCGCGAGCCAAAACCGTCGGGAATATGGCGACGGTGCGAGGGAGAAAGGGAGAGAGAGAGAGAGAGAGAGAGAGAGAAACGGGGGACGAAGCTTGATATAGACACCGATGGACATGTACACGGGTTATGCGTCGAGCGAGATTTTCTTGCGGGAGAGGGAGGAACGATTTTAATGAAAAACCAAAAAAAATGGCTCGAGGACTCTGCTTGAGGTAAATATACGTATGAACGATCGACCGTGGAATTGTAATGTTCCCGATATTCCGAGAATTTTAACATAAACAAAACCGGAATCTTACATCGTATCGATATAGTTTATATTTCTGGAAAAAATAAGGGGGTAGCTGAGGGATGAAATGATTGCTGGAAATTGCCATTTTTTTCCTGCCATCAATTTTTTTTTAGATATCCTGGCACACGTAGAAAACCACAAATAGTTCCGCCCATCGATAGTCGCCCTCCACGAAGGTATAGAGAGACGACAATGACGCTTCCGCTCGGTACGAACGAGGCCCATTGTGGTCCCAAATTACCGGGAGGTTCTAGGCACTACGAGGGGTGGAAGATCATACTGTTGTACCGTGGCAAACCCGTAGAAGATGTATCGAGGAGTTGCACAGGGGTAGTTGCCACACACAGGGGTAGTTAATGGGGCGATACACCCCACGCCCATAAAACCGCCCCTTCGATTTTTCCAGTTTCGCAGCTCTCTCTCTACATCTCCTTTTCTTTCGACATAACTAGAAAAAATCTGATCGCACGTTAGATTTTCTTTCATTTAATAGCCGTGAAGCCATTCATCAATATCCTCGCACTAAAATTTATATTCAAACTACGGACGAATGGGAGAAATAAAAATTTCATGCACAGGCTGGGATTACGCTTTCGAGTTTCCGAGAGGGTTTTTCCCACCGACAATGCATTTATAATTCCGTTTGTTTCCGTTGAAGCCCCACTCCCACGAATCCCAGTAATCCAGACATCGGGCTGATATTGGCGCCTCGATGGCGCCAGAATCAATTCATCGAACAAACATAATGCATCGTGACGAAAATTTTATTTCTCGCAGATTTGCTTTCTACATGACGTGCGTTATTGAAAATCATAACGTCCGGTGGGCATTCCCGGTGGTCCCGTAATACCTTTCGCCGATAATGGCTGTTCCTCTGTCTCTCTCTCTCTCTCTCTCTCTCTCACTCACTTACTCACACACATACTTTCTCTCCCTGTATATACCTGTATATACACAGGTAAAGATTAAAATTAAACGTGCGAGAGCTAAAGAGTATTTCGAGAATAGATTCTTGTTCCTGGATAGGTTATTAAATACATCGTTTGTTGGCACCGCAGCTGAAGACTTTTCCTATGTCCCTTCCTGTTGAAGAGAGCCCAGGTTCTCCGCCCGGAGTGTCACGAAGAAACAGTTAAACGCTCGTAGTTAGATTGGCAGCAAACACCATCAACAGCATTTGGTACAGAGACGAGGATTGTATACATATATATATATATATATATACAAGTCGAGTGTAATGCACCGTATACAAAACTTCGTAGATATGCCGATACAGCCACACAAATCCCTGACAGGCTTAACCCTCTGTTCGTCTGCGACGGAGAGCGAGAGAGACAGAGAGAGAAAGAGAGAGAGAGAGCGAGAGAGACAGATCAGAGTGAATGGCTTATGAATGGGAAAATTGGTTAAGCCTCTGTGTTGGATTGAAATCGGCGAAATCGGTAGCAAAAGTACAAGAGGGTAAGATGTCGAGGAGAGCTAACGAAAATGTCCACGGAAGTGTCTCATGGTGTACGACTAACATAGTAATACTTTTAGCTATGTATATGTCGTTAAAGTTTACTTGTCACTATTTACCCGTAGAAATCTCCTGCCCTTAAAGACCCGATACCTCTTTTCTTTTGCCCTTTCGTTTTTCTCCAAACTACTTTCTCATCTCGTCTCTTGGCGCTGGGTCAAGCGATCTCTTGCACGAGCCACAGGTTCACGATCGGCTCTCAGGCCTAATTGGCGTGAGCGCAAGGGAGAAGACTCGTGGCTACTCGGATATCCCTTTGGATTATCTTCTCGAAGCTGAAAAACTTTGTAACACAAAAGGTACAAGGTTTTTAATGCGTTCGCAGCAGCTCGAGGATCTTCCGACACCACCTGGTGGTCGTCTTTATCATTTTTCTTACGCCCCGCTCCTCAATCGTCATTTTGGCTCCCTTCGAGCGAACCCCCGATAGACGCTAAAGGGATGACACCCCCGTATCTGGGAACACGCAGTCTGTGTGTACGTAGCTCGGCCCGAATCGAAAGAAACGAACGAGAAGGTAAAAAAAAGAAGTGACGAACAGAGAGACGCGTAGGTTAAAAAAAAAAAGAAAAAAGGCAGTTGGCATCCCTCGCTAGGTCAGGGCCCCGAATATCGCGCGAGGTTACGGAACAAAGGGCACGAGGGGGCGCGTTTTTGGCCTAAACAAACGAAGTTTACTCGTCCATCACGCTGTTCGCGGGAACGAGGGAGCCCCCTGGGTAAACACAACACGAGCTCGTCGCACCCGTGCAATACGCTTTTTTTTTGTTCGATCCGATGTGTTGCGTTTCTCTATGTGCGAACACGGGACGAACAAACATCGCGCGTACCCCACCAAATTGTAACAAACCGATCTCTGTGTAACTAAATTACACGCTCGGGGCTCGTGAATTTCGTGATGATCGGTGCGTCCTTCGACGTACAATACGGACCTGCATTGAATCTTGGTCGCGTTGCTCCGTTCGAGATGGGAAAAAATCGTGTACGATCGAGAGAGCGAAACAGAGAGAGAGAGACGATGATTCTTTTGCCAACTCGCAATAGAAGAGCGCTATATAAACACGTCAGCGCGCCATTGTGCAAGGATGGATGCGAGCATCCTCACGACTCTCGCATTCTCCACGAAAAACTAACGCTTTGTAACGCAACGCTGTACCATAAAGATCGCCTCGAGGAGAAGCGCCTCGTTCGTTTTTTTCCCACTTTTTTTTCTTTCTTCGTCTCACCTCTTATTCTTCAGGTTAGACCGACAAATTTCATTTCCGGAGGAGCCATGAGCAATCCTGTCACTAATTTGTGTGAGCGACGATGTACGTAGAGTTCGAAAACTTCGTACAGGGGTAGAAAATAGCCTACGGGGGTGACTTTCAAAAGCTTCTCGCCCTTCCCCTTCTGTCTCTTTTTTAATCCTCCGGAGATTTTACTCGTATAAAAATATCGAACCACCCGTCGCGATCTCACGATGAATCTGGATCGATTGAAAGAATCGAAAAAAAAAGATTGTGGATAAGTACGGCTTAATCGGCGAATTTTCTTTGTCGCGAGGACTTACTTCTCATCGCGCAGGGACGATAGAGATTTGTTGACTTTTTTTGAATTTATTTAATCGTGACAGTGATCCGTAATATATATCGTTATATAAATCGTAACGGTATAATTTCCACGTACGAGGTCGAACGATTTACCACGATTTCCTTCTTCAAAAGCTTGGACGGCCGGAAATTGGCCGCGACAAAAGAGAGAGAGAGAGACAGATGAAACGCGTTTAAAGCTCTGTACGTATTATCGCTAAACGCGTCACTAACGGGAGAGAGGTGTACCATAGTATATAATTTATATATATACATATATATATAAATATTATACGAGAAGTAGTCGAGAGACGGAAATAGGACGGGGAGGATTATCCAGTCCCGCGGCGAAGCGCGCTATCCTCCCACCCTTCTCTCACGTCCCGCGGATGGCTCATTAGTGCATCAAGAACCTACGCTAATTCACGGCTCTTCGCTTTTCATTCACCCCTCAATTTTCTCAAATATACCACGAGTTCGTTGACGACGAGACTACATTAACCTCCTTCGTCGTAAGGGTTGAACAAACTTTTTGCGCCTGGCGCACGCGAGACTTTGGTATTCGGGCCTCAATTTTTGAAAACAGAAACAACCCGAATGATACATTTTTAAAACCGTATCTCAAAGTCGCGAATGATAATTTTTCAGGATATTCGAAAAAATCATTGCTGTTAGAATAGTTAATTGCAACAGTAACATTTTTACAGATATTACTCTTAATGTGATAAAAAAATAATATTTCTCATCCCGTTGTTTGCTTAGTCAAATGTTTATCCGTTTAGTCAGAAATAAGTTTCACGGTGGGTTGATTTTTTTCTTACTCCACCCCAAGCTCGTTACACGGCTAATAATAACGAATTTCCTTGTAACGAATTATTTCAACTCCCGCGTAGCGGATCAGCCGAGGCTGAGAGAAGTCCGGACATTGGGGAATTTCTGAACATGGAGCGAGTTTGAATAATCGACCGATCGAGAGAAAGACCGAGATAGAGCGAGGTGCGAAGGGGGCGGAGGAGAGAGAGAGAGAGAAACCTCTCTAATATCCTCGTCGACATGGCGGTGACAGCGAGACTCTCGGAATGACAAGTCCGCACAGGGAGAGACACATTTCGGGACGTGAGAAGGGGTCTCTCGGGCAAGAGGAGGAAGAGGGGGATGGGGGAGAGAGGAAAAGAAAGGGAGACAATTGTCCTCCAGGACGAAATTCCACCTGTCAGGTGCGACTTCACAACAGGTACGTCGTGACGTTCGACTAGAGCGACCGAGAGAGAAAGACAGTCAGAGGAACCGAAAAAGAAGACCTTTTATAGCAAATGCACGACTTTATACTACCAAATACAACTTTTCGACGACGTTCCCAGGAGCCAGCCTTACGTTTCCTTCGGAACGAGAACACGACCTTTGTGTCAGAATACCTATATATTCATCGTCCGTCATCTCGTTTCGGGCTCTAGGTACGCGTTGCGAGAGTGAGGAAAAAGTGTATCATCGCGATCGCAGACTCTTCCAATATCAATTTTTTGTTGTTTACGTACAAGGACCTGATTGTAGTTGAGTGGAATGAAGGAGAGAGAGAGAGAGAGAGAGAGAGGGGGAGGTGAAATATGGGAGAGAAGTGGAAGGAGTTTCGACGGAAGTGGATCCTAGCGACGAGAGCTGTCACGTGATGTTTTCTGGGTCTGTTGTATGAATGCGAGAGAGAAAGGGAGAGCGGGAGAGACCAAATCTTTGCTCGATATTATACATATGTGTGTATACATATATATGTGCTATGGCAAAGCATACCATCGGCCTTTTAACCATTTGACACAGAGGGCATTAGGCGAGGAGAGCTAGAGGGCCACCCTGTGACTGCGCATCGTCGCGCGCAAACTATAAGATCTCATCTCTTTCGTGGCTCCACGTAGCTACGTGGCTCAGAAAGAGAGTGAGAGAGGGAGGTTTTTTTTTCTTTCGAGATATAGTCGAAGACTTTTGAGATATAGGCCAAGGAGCGAGAAAAAGAGAGAGAGAGAGAGAGAGAGAGAGAGGGAGAGACCTGTCTCCGGTTCTCTCATATTCGTGCCTATCTGAAAAAAAGATTCGAGCGCATTGGATCGTCCAGTTTCTTTTTTTTTTCATTTTTTCACCTCGAAGGCTTCTGCATGGCTTATGGAGGCGTACGATGAGAGGACGTTCTCTGATTCATCGCGGTCATGTGTCCCTTTCTCTCTCTCTCTCTCTCTCTCTCTCTTTCCCCTTCTCACTCTCTCCGTCGCTTCATCTTTCACAAACTTTAACTTTTATAACGTTCTCCGCGACGAGTGTGTGTCACAGGACACCCCGTTCGGGTTCCATAATCTCTGTTGATGCACGAGAGTCAGATGACGAAAAGCTTTTATCGTTCCCTTGATCCTTCGACGTCTCGAAAAAAATTCGGAGATCGATACCGCGAGTCTATCGTCGTCGGTAAACAAAGAATCTGACAAAAAAATGTTAAGAAACGTAAATTAAATAATGCAATTAATCAAAATTATTATTCGATTACATCCATCAATTCCCGTTGCGATAGGTTCATACGATCTTTATTTTATTATCAATTTTATTTCAATCAAATTAGGAATAAAAATTATAATTTTCTTCACGGATTCGCGATTATCGATTATGCGAACGTAAGGCATCGAAAGTGACAAGTCACGCTACAGTATTATCCCTCGCGGACGTCGCGTTATCTCGCGTTATATCACACGCAAGGGTGTGCAAAAGCTCTGGGAGAGTGAAGATTAGCTCTCGTATTCCCCGGTAAAAGGCAACGTGAAACCCGTGGAATTAAGCGTGCCTCTTTTCACCCCCTAACCACCCTTAGACGCGTAGCCCTATTTGCACCCTACATATATACAATTTTCCATTTATTAAATCTCACGATTCAATATCTCATCGTATGATAACACGACCTCGTAAAATAAATGCTGCGACCTGTGACGTCGTAGATTTATCGAAGATTCATGAAATTTCAATGTACATCGAGGATTCGCGGAGAAATTCATAAATGAGACGTCGGAACGAGATGCCTGCGAAAAGAAAATAATAATGATGATCACAATAATAATAATATTAATAATAATAATAATAATAATAATAATAAACGACACGCCGGTCCATGTAGCGTGGGGTAGCGTTTCATACGCGATAGGGTTTCGCATCTACCGCGATGTAACCTCAAGGGAATTTTCTCCCGGCTCCCTATCCACCCCTGCCCCGACTTAATCACTGGCAAACGACTCGTTTATTGCGCCGGGTCCCTTCGTACATGTACAGCACGCATGGCAAAGATATACACCTAATTCCCGAAAGCCCTTTTCGCTTTGGGCGTCCCGTCGGGGGATCCTCGCTAATAGAATCGACAGATTTCTATCTCCCGATATACTACATTTGCTCGTACCTCCTTTTTGGTGTATGTGTGTGTGTGTGTGTGTGTGTGTGTGTGTACGTTTGCAACAGCCGCGGTGCACCGCGAGAAGGGACGTCGATGAGATAAATATAATAAAGAACGTACGATCTTCATTTTTCGTAAATTCCTTCCCCTCGGATTATTCAATTTTTTCTTCGTCGTCAAACGAACAACTATAATCGTTTGATCGTTCGATATAATTTTTTTTTCATGAATATCAATAATTTCGATTTTAAAGAATATTTCTACATTTTTGTAACAAATAATTTTCGTTCGCTTCAGAAACTTTGTAAAATAATTTTTTCACGAAGGAACACGAATTTATGTATTTTTAATGATAATTTTACAAGATTATATCGAATATTATTTTTTCTTTATATTTTTTGTATTGTTTAAAAAAATTGTTTACAAATTTTCGTTTCGTTACTGTCGTTTGAAATAATTTTTTTACGATCGATAGTAAAATTGTGAATGCTTTTTATTAACATTAATTCTTCACAATTATAACGAATAATTTTTGGTTCGTTTATCGGTAATTCGTGCAGCTTGCGTGCAAGTTTCTATATCTATATATAATTACTTCTTCCCTCGCGACACGAGCACGGAAACCAGTATTACGCCGTATCTGTTTAACCGATAAAATCATTATAACAGCTATCAGGTACACGCAGGAACACACTCCACACTCGAGATCTCGTTCTACATTATTATCATCATTATTATCATTATTATACGAATATACATATATTTTTTTTTCTCTCCACTCGGCATAAATCAATTACGAATGAAAGTGTAGCAGAGAGCGTCAACCCCCCTCTCAAGATAAATGTACTATATTTCATGCGTGTACACACAAGATATTAATGGGAATGAGTGGAAAATTTACGATATGAATTATTCCGTGGAATTCTTTCATTTCTTTCTTTCTTCGTTTCTCTTTTCACCTTTTTTTTCTTCTTGATACCACCGTGGTTAGACGAACGATGCTCCGACGTACAGGTATAAATATAATAAGTAGCAACATATATCTTTTCTACTTTGAACTTCTTCCAACTTTTCTACCATACGCGTTCCTTTTTTTTCCTCCGACGAAACAACTCTTCTTCGATACTTTTTCTCTCTCTCTCTGGCTATCCCGCCAAGGCACTGGACAGGATTAAATACAATATTTGAATCAGAGTTGTATGCGCGCGCGCGCATCGGGACCCTCGTACGTCCGGTTCTCACGAGACGAGAAATAGGCATGAAAATGTGAGAGGCAAGAGAGAGAGGGAGAGGAAAAAAACGTTTTCGTGCCGCTCTCTTGGCATCGACACAGCCGCATGTGTATGGCCCACCTTCGGTTGCTCGCCTGTCCACCGGACAATATGATTTTGGGAAGGCGTTTAGGATTTATAGACGATAGAGCGAACGAGACGGAGAGATCCGAGTCTAAAGGTGAGATGTGTAGATGCACAAAACGCGCTCCTTTCTCTCGCTCTCTCGCTCTTTTTCTCTTCTATAGGTAAAATGCTACCTCTGATTTTTCCACCCTTCGTATCGTTCCACGTTCTGACAAAACACCATACGGTAGTTTTGTATACACGTATGTGTATCTCTAATAGCGTCAACGTACAAGGCACCCACACGTGATATTTTATACACGTTATATATATACGTATGAGAAATCACCCCTCATCGAATTAATTTATATTTCCTGTCCTTACTTCTGTTACGTCTGTCCCTGATATACCGAGAGAGGGGTTCTCTTTCAGCATCCCTTCGTAATTCCATCGCGCCATGGACCGTAGAAATTTATCGAGCGCGACCATAATATTATCGATTCTCGAACGGATCAAGGTTCGAGAAAAAATGTAGGATAAAAAAAAAATTGCTCATTCAACCCTTCGACCCTGGAGATACGAAGACGTTTCGAAAAATGAGAAAATTATTCAGTAACGACTGATTTATATGTAAAAAAATAATATACATTTTTATACTTTTATTATCACAATGATGAAAAGAAATAATTAATAATTCAGCTAGAGGGAAATTTATGAGAACGATCGTTGAACGAAAAAATGCAATTTTTCGTTGGATTCGCATCCTATTTATTTTTATTTTCGGAAATAAAAAAAGGATAAGGCGCGAACGATCGATTTTATTCATAATTTTATGCTTTTGGCCACAACCGTGTGTCTATTATTCAAAATCGTCTGACGATACATTGTCGAGCAGATGTGCCCTAGTCGCGTTCTAAGTGCGGCTACCCGACTAACCAAGACTCGTCTGCTGCACGTCGTCGTACGCTAACTACCAGGTCTCTCTCTCTCTCTCTCTCTCTATATATATATATATAATATACCCCATAGATTCGTATAGCGATCACGATTGAGCGCCTCCATTCAAAACATCGAGAGCGATTCTTTTCATACTATCCCAGAAGTGTGCCCGTGTGTGTGCGCGTCTCGTATACTTCGAGTTTTCTCCCGTGGGCTTTGCAAATATTTCTCCTCCCGCTCATGAATTTTCCATTCCTCGTTGCAGTCTCGGTAACGTCGCATTGTACAACGTTACCGTACACGTACCTACTCGATATTATTTCATCCCGGTGACGCGAAAGAAAAAAAGATCTTACTCCCGCACGCGAACGCTGACAATAATGACAATAATAATATTAATAACGACGCTAATAATAATAATAACAAAGCGGTAGAAAAGCGTACGGAACTCGGAAACGAAAGATCGTAGTCACCTATAGTTAGGGGTGAGTATTTTAGCGCGTGTGTGTGTGTGTGTGTAGTTTTCTTTTTTTCTTCTTTTTTCTTACGAAAATAAGCGCATAGACTAGGAGATTTTCGACGATCCGTGAGAATTTACGATCGATATAATTGTGAGCGCGCGTGCTTCCTACCAAGGAGGAGCGCTTCTTATTCGCTACGGCGGTAGCAGCGCGTACCTACACGCTACCGAACTGCGCGAGATCTCGCACTAACTTGCTGCGGGACGCGGGACGGTTATTTCCGATGAGCGGGTTATCAAACCGGTTTCGAGACATCGAGGAGACGCAAGACGAGTGGGATAGAATCGCGAGATTCGAAGCTAGAGCCATATTCCTCGATAGCGTTAACGTATTATTGTATTTATGCATATATCGATGTTTAACTATGGACCAGCGTTATAGAGATATCGTTGGGAAGATCGCAGCCTTAACACACTTTTTCACGTATCGTTTCTTCGAGGTGTAAAAAGAGTCGCGAGCAATTAATTCTTTTACTTGGTGAACAATTGGCTTGTTTCACTCGCGAGTTAGATTTCAAGTTACAAGAGGGATCAATGAAAATTAGGTATAATTCGATGTCGATCGAGCTCGTCGTCGAAGTAACGAATGATAGATAATGAAGCGTGATTAATTATTTTATCCACGGACGAATTTCCACGGCATGGAATTTCGTATCGTCGCTTTTGCTCGGGAATATTTCGACGTACGAATTATCGTCGGAGAATCGTTAATTCGTCGGATTTATAAATTGATCGATCAATTTCATCGTGCAATTATCGATCGATCAATTTTCCGTTTTTCTTTTTTCGCGATTACAGGCTCGTTGGTGAATTCGTCGCTTGAATTTTCAACGTAATCGGTATGTATCGGAGTCGTTGCGCAAGTTCGATTAATTCAACGATTATTCACTGACACGTTAATACATCGATAATTAATTAATTCGAGCCAAACCACTTTTAATCCCGCGAAGCTTTACATCAAAAATATAACAGAATTGAATTCTTTCGCGATAAAAAAAAAACAAAAAACAAAAAACAGATTTTAAACTCCGATAGTGAACTCACGCGTGAAAATTCCATGTGCACCGGTGCCAGATGGGGTTTCATTGTTGCGCGCAGAGGTCGTGCACAATTTTCACGGTAAAAAGGAAAAGTTGCGGAAAGCCGTCGCACTGTTGCCTCGTAAAACTACGTTTATGTATATATAATACGTAAATCTACATCTACATATCTATATATATATATATACGTATATAGATATATATATAGACAATGAAGAAACATTGTCATCACGTTGACCGGATTTCTCCCTTGCGAGGACCTCCCTCGTCGCTCCACCGGCCAGATTACAGAGGATTTTGCGGCTCTTTAGTGGGAAACGGTGTAAACTCTCGAAGCCACGTCCTCGTTTTCACCATCTTTTCGGTCGTGCCATTGGGACCAGAGATACTCGAAGATTTCGATCTCTCCTCTCGCTTGTCTGGTTTTCGTGTCGATTTTACCTCTCGCGCCTTCGTACCACCAAAATCATCCCCCTCCCCCTTGCACCCTCCCTCACTTCTTTCATGACCGAGCTTTCGGTGCATTGCATTTTCTCGCTTGTAACCCCCCCCCCCCCCCCCCCCACCCTTCTTCTCGCTCCTGAATAAGGTCCTTGACGCTCGACGCCTGCGGTGCGAGACCGCTACTTTAAACCAAGCGGACTCACCCCCTGATTTCTCTCGTTCTCTCGCTTGCTTTTCTCTTCGCCCTAGGCACCCGAACCTTACCTCAGCGATGTTATGTGTACCACCTCTTTGTACTTTACATTCTCTCTTTCTTTCTCCCTTGTCGAAACGATCCACCTTAACGCCTCGATGAACTTATTCATGTCGCGAAAGAGACGAGAGAGAAAAACATCGGCATCTTCTAGGGAATGAGAGGGCTTGTTGCCCTACCATGATCTCTCTCTCTCTCTCTCTCTCCCTTTCTCTTTTACGACCGCAACGACGAAACATCTTTCATACTTTTCTCGTTTAGAGTGTTGCAAGGCTTTTTTTTCTCTTACGACGTTGTACACGCTCGGATCCACCGGAAAATTGCTAGTCCCTCTTTATTTCACGCAAAAATAGAAGAAACGCCGACTTTTACGGGTTTTCCAATTATAATCGATCATTTTGTTTTTCTCGACGATTAAAATGAAATGTTATTTTTAGAAATTATCAAATCATTTTTTATTTTCTCTTTATTTTCGTTGTCACGGTGGATCCCTCTTGGAGCGTTGCAGGGTGACCATAGGCGTTATGGTGAAATGATCAATTTATGGAGGGGGGTGTCGGGTTCTGTATCGAGCAGCTCCAGAATTTAGCTTATAGTAGGCCGAGCTCCATTTACCATACCCCAATCCATAATAACCTGCCATACGTATATATGTATATATATATATATATATATATATATATATATATATATATATATATATATATATATATATATATATATATATATATATATATATATACGTATATATATGTACATAGATATATATAGCGGATAGCTGCGATTTCACCGAAGCAAGCATATTATCTCTCGAAACGCGGAGGCAAGCTTTTAGGTAGCATTAACCGTAGACTCACGCTCCGTCGCTCGTCATCTCTTCTCGCGTTAAAGTGAAGAGTTACGTATACGAAGAACGCAGGGTTATATTTTCCGTCTCTCATCTCTCCCGTCGCTCCGCGACTTTCGGACCGGAAAGAATTTACACGCGGGGAAAGTAGACGTTTGTCCCGTGAGGTCAACGACCCGAACCCGATAAGAAAGAAAGGAGCGAGGGAGGAGCAATTTTTTTCTTCTTTTTGTATTTTGCTTCAATCGATAAATTACGTTTGACGAATAAAAGGTAAAAGACGCGTTAACGATGAAAAGTCATCGGGCCAAGGTTATCGTAGACGCGAACCACGTGCGTCATAGATCATGCGAGTTAACGGCAGCTTCTTTATGGGCGTGT
Source organism: Netelia inedita (assembly GCA_964017225.1). Lineage (NCBI taxonomy): Eukaryota > Metazoa > Arthropoda > Insecta > Hymenoptera > Ichneumonidae > Netelia > Netelia inedita. The sequence goes on from OZ024922.1 coordinate 9,450,377, forward strand.
GGTATATGAGAAGAAGAAGAAGAAGAAGAAGAAGAAGAAGAAGAAGAAGAAGAAAAAATTTAAAAAATGACGAAGAGATAGCGAAAAAAGAAAAGGTAGAAGAAGAAGAAGCAGGGAGAGAGGAGAAGAAATAGTCACGGAGGGAAATTGTTATATATGTATAGGTGGTGCGCGGTGGAGATGAGAGAGTCGCAGTGGCACAATCGTTAATTAAGGGGTGAGGACTCCCGAGAGGCAAGGGTCGCGAGGTACACTCATAAATATTTCGTGCAAACGTATACGCGAGAAAAAAAGAACGATAATAAAAAAATGATAAAAGAAAGAAAGAAAGAAAGAAAAACAGAGAAAAAAAAGGAAAGAAGAAACGTCGGGGAAAGACGGGGAAGATGAATAAAATAGAAATAAAAATCAGTGCGGAGTGGACGGCCGGGAGGACGAAGAAGAGAGGAGGCGAAAAACGCGTTTGACAGAGACAGGCATATGGCATATATAATATATATACGAGCGAATGAAAAGGAGATCGCGGTGCCAAGAAGAAGAAGAAGAAGAAGGTGCGATTCGCCTCTCGCATGTACGTCCGAGCTGCTGCCGCGCGCGACGAATACTGTCCCGAAGAAGTACAGTCAGGATAAGAAATTTCAAGCGAAAACAAGAATTAATATTCTTTCAATACGAGATTAATTAAATATAAAAAAAACTTTTCCAAATCCCAAACGAAAGATAATTCGCGCAAAAAAAATCTAATTATTTTCAGAAAACAACAATTTTTCAATCCTAAATTAATGAAAATTGATCGTACTTTTATTTAATCGTTTTTAAATCGTTCGATAACACGTGATCAATGATATAACAAAATACCGATAAATCGACAGATTTTCCTTTACATAATTTTAAGATCTATCTCATCGTTAGCTTTAACCCTTCACCTACCCTTAGGTCAATATTTCTTATACAATCCACCCCTCCCCCACCCCCCTCCCACTCCGACCAGCACAAGTATCTGTACTTGGCGAACGTTCGAGAATCAAGATCGGTGGCTTCGCGTTCCCGTGCTCCCCTCGGGCCATATCATGGAACGAAATGAGCCCTCGCTCTGTGTATACCCTGGTACCAGGGATGACACATGGGTTGGCACACATACATGTACATGGGTTTGTGTATCGGTGTGTACCTACAACGCTGTACGCGTCGAGAGTCCTTCGAGGTACCCGCTCGCGGTCTCTTTCTCACTTTCAACCTCCTTTACGTGTATACCCGTACATATATTATACGCGTGTATATACATTTATATATATACGTACACAGGGAGGCCACGAGCTTCGCCAGTTAACTCTCCTCCGCGCTACCACCTCGTCCTCGTACGAGCACGGTTGGGCATCCGCGGAGAAGAGAGCCGCTCCGGAGAGAGCACAGTAGCGGCAAATACCCATAAATATAAAATATGTCCCGGCCTTTCACCCTTTCACACACCAACACGCGGCTTGGTATCGTCCAGCAGTACGTATAGCCCTCTACCTCCTCCTCCTCCTCCTCCTCCTCCTCCTCCTCCTCCACCACTTCACTCGTACCTCGCTCTGTAATATATATCAATAGTAATGACCACTACAGACTCGCATTCACACACATAGATAAAATTTGTGTGATAGTGCTTCTATATAAATATATATATATAGCTGTATGAAGAAAATTGGAGATGGCTGAGCGCGCTCGGAGCTATATCCTCCGCTGCTGGCACCACCTCAACACCTTTGTGTACGACATTCCTTGCCTTCCTGGCTATACCGCCGCTGTTGCTCCTTCTGCTTGGTTCGTCGACATTTCTCGCCAGTATTCTCCGTCTCTTTCTTCAGATAGGATAGCGTTATACATATTCTACATATTTTAGAGAAGATTTTCTCGTTTCACTATGTCCTATACATATACATATACAGGTATGTGTATACACACGTGTGTATAATAATAAACACCAATCTCTTTTCGGTCCATTATTATACGTATCATATTCAACTTTGTGCTACGAGCCACGGATGAATATATCTCGAGGTTCGATCTGACGAATCGCGCTTATATATATATATATATAGATTTATATATATATATATATAGATAGAGTTAATTCTTTTCGAGAGAGTTAATTACATTTCTATTGACGCGTGTGAAGGGAAATAATACGCTTGTGTGGGTAAGTATTTTATATAGGTACTTACGTATCGCGCACCCGCGCCTTTCGCTCGTTATATATGTATAGCCGCCGCGAGGTTCTTCTAATCAAGACGGACCGGTATACACGCTCCGACGAATATAGCCGACGTTTTATACCGCTCCCGGAATGACAATATGACACGAGCTACCAGACTATTATACATATATACATATGTGTATATATATATATATATATACGTATATAGCGTGTCTTGTACGCTACCTACTAGTTGCGCGGATATAATGGTCCAGAGGTGACTAACAAAGCCACGAAATCGTGTAAGAAACCCTCCGTCTCTTTCGTCGGTTGTAATGCTCGCGGAGACCGGGATCGAGTGTCGAAACTCACCGCGGATACCTAGGCTTTATAATACGACAACATCGTACGAGGATTAGTTAGTTACATGGTAAATTCAAGCCTAACCTGGATATTGGACGAGAAAACGAGAGTGAGAGAGAACCATGGAGCGAGAGAGAGAGAGAGAGATTCACGAAGAGCAAAGAACTGGGAGAAGAACGCGAACACTTCATCCTGGCAATTCCCTCGTGTCGACGAAGAAGACGACGTCCGGGCAGAGGACGAAGGACGACGTCGAGGACAAGCATATATACATGCGAATCTCTCTCTATATATATAAATGAGAAAACCCGTTCTCATTATTATATTTCGTATTCGTATTTCGTATTCAACGTTTCGCGAGTGTAAGAGAGCCGGAGAGAGAGAGAGAGAGAGAGAGAGAGAGAGAGAGAGAGAGAGAGAGAGAGAGAGAGAGAGAGAGAGAGAGAGAGATACAGTTCAGGGTTTCCTTTCCTTTTGCGCCTTATTTAGCTTTCTCTATCTTTCTCTCGTTTCTCTCACCTCCGGACGAAAAAGACTACTACCGAACTCGAAGAGTCAGCTACACGTATACATACGCATATATATGCACAGGCTTCGTTTCACTGACGATGATGCTCGTACGGTGCGATGCTGCTCCTCCGTTTCTCTCTCGTTATACACGGACACACACGCGCACGTATAGATATAGCGGTATTAAAAAAAAAGGAAAAAAGAAAAAAAACAGAAAGAAAAAAATCTCTATAAAAAGTTGAAAAGTGCCGCCGACGGAGTTGAGGGGCGACAATGGATGAAATATGCCGCTATATGCTCGACCCTACTGGAAGTTTTTAAGGTGTCCCTATATCTCTCTATCCCTCTCCCTCTCTCTCTCTCTCTCTCTCTCACCCTTATACATCGGTGTGCGTATCCCATATTTTCGTCGCTCTCATATACACACCAACTGCGAGTATACGGCTTTTTACACCTGCGCAACGGCATCACCAACATTTTGAATCCGAGGAGGGAGGAGCAGGAGCGATCCAAACTTTGACACGCGCACACACGAGCTTCGTTATAATTTGAACCCGAGTCAGTCGCGCGATGCGTCGCACCAATCTACATATATACCTATATATTTGAGGTATATAAAAGTAGAAAGAGCTCCACACGCGGCCCGACGGCAAGATCGCGATGCCACGCAGTCTACCGCTCTCCTCGTGGTCCACGGCCCGAGATATCGTTTTTGGATTCTTTCGGTGGTCTTACTCTGTCCCGATACTTCTCTCTTCTCTCTTTATCTCTCCCTTTCTCACTTTTTCTCTATATTTCTACATAATAGAAAATACGGCGAAGGACAGAGAGGGAGCGGAACGCGAGGACGAAAAAAGGACGTGAAAAAAAAGTAAATGAACGACCTATCGTGATTTCTGAATAGCGTATAATTATATATCTATTTTCATTATTTCTATACATACATATATATATATATATAGAGAGAGAGAGAGAGATTCGGATATAGAGGAATGCGGATGTTTCACGAAGTCGGGTATATCGAGAAAGTAAAAGAAACAATGAAAAAAAAAACAAACGAAAGAAACACGAGCAAGGGCGAGCGCACGCGATCTCGCGAAATCTACAGGTGCGTTGCAGCGACAATTTTTGCCAAAGGCGATTAAAACCTCTTCGTACACTTTTTAGGTTACAAATAAATCTGTATACAGATTTATTTGTAGAACTATCTCCGCTTATGTATACGTTCTCGCGAGTACGTTGAAGCAATGAAGGTGAAACCCCCCGAGGTGTTACAACGAAATTGCTAATTGGCTGCCAGGTAAAAACGAACTCTGTCTCGCGAGAAGCAACGTGCGATCTCGTACGCGTACCTTTGCTTCTTTTCTTATTTCTCGCCTCGCAGCATCTCTCGTGCTTTATTTGCTTTGAAAAACTGTCGATACTGGGTATATACACGTGTACCTATATATATATATATATTTATATACTTTAGGTCGCATTATTTGGCTAGGTGCGTCGAGAGTCGCGCGCCCCCGCATTCTCGTGGTCGAAGTAACAGCGGATCACAAGGGCTGCCCGGCCAGATTCATCGTGGCTCGTAACGGAAAAGTGAACGAGGAAAACGAGACAGCGGGGCGGCTTCTAGCAGCCACCCCGTCGCGATGCTACGGTCCTCCGTGACCAATTCTGTATATAGCTGTTTTTGGGCCACGACAATGAAACTGATTATTAGACTTACCGGGGGGTCTCGCTCTCTTTTCACTCTTTCATTTTTTGTTTGTTATCTCTCTTCCTCCGCTCACCCTCGTTCGTGCTTAAAAGTACGGAAGGACCACACGGGGACAGGCCGCGTACTTCGCAACCGAGTATTATTTGCAGCTCGGTCCGCAAGTAGGTACGTACGATATTTTGCAGTTGGTCCAGAAATTACGAGATAAGAAGATTTTTTGGGTATGTTTTTGTTTGACAAAAGAGAATATTTTTGTTTTTTTTTTGTTGTTGTTTTTTGGGAGTAATTCGGAAGAATGTTGTGATTGAAATTTGCACGAGGTTCTCTTATCGCGTGCACCGATCGGGAAAACGCGAGGGATTTTGTTGTCGGGGGTGAAAAATCTGGGCGAAAAATTTGGGAAACTCCATCGTGACGATGGAATTTTTGTTCGGTGCGCGAGCCAGAGGTCCGACGAAGCGTGCGCGCATTGCATTATCGACGCTCGAGAGATGCGGGTTTGCTCGTTTCGTCGAGGCTCTCAAGCGGGTACAAGATAATGCTAATCGGAGGGGATGATTTAAAAAAAAATGTTATTTGTTATCGACAGAATTTCATTGCGATTGAAAATCGACGAAAGTTAATCGATCTAATTAAATTCAATTCAATTGAACAAAAAATCATTGGAATTTTCGTATCGACGTCGATGATCAATCATTTCAAAATTCTTATTAAAAATTGATCGAAATGATTTTTATTTAAATTCGAACGATAACTTGTATTCATTAAAATAATGTTTATTCAAAATTTCTCATGATTATTCAATTCGCACGAAAAATGTGGCAAAACGTGATTTTACACCCACGAACGCGTTTCAAAATGTCCTGTCAACGTCCATGCTCGTCATTATACGCGTTCCCTCACCCGCTGACTGACGTACACGCGCGATCGTAAATCATCGCAATAGCAGGCGCATCGCGAGAGGGAAAGAGAGAGAAAGCGAGAGACCTGTAGCAAACGAACGCCCGACTAATTTACGACCGCATTGTAAAGCTCACCAGTTCACCACGAAACGAACACGGACGGAGAGAATTGTGGAGGCGAGCAAAATCTCCCTGGCGCTACGACACACCGAGAGAGAGAGAGAGAGAGAGAGAGAGATAATACTTGTTCGACTGCGGTCAAGCGTTTTCCTCTCCCGATGATTTATCCGTGATTTATGTCACCGAGTAATTACAGATTTTTCATCCGTAGAATCGACAATAGTAGTGCAGCAGGTTTATTATCCGTACACTTTTTCCGGAAGCTGGTCGAACGGCCACCGTGCAAAAAGCGCGGAAATCCACAAATAAAAAATAAAAAATATATACATACATATATTTCACATTTATTTTATTTTCTCTATCGAAAAACGCACATTCGTTTCGTTAAAAAAATGCTTTTATCGTAGAGATTAAAATGGGTGTGAAGGGTAAAAAGTGTTTAAAGAATTTGCAATCTTTTATTCGAAAATACGATTTTTGAACCGCGTTATGTCGAGTGATTTTTACTTTTTAAAATATTTTTTTATCGTATCTCTTTTTTCGAATCATCTCGAGAATGCGCTCTTCTGGTGTCATACGGTGTCGCGGACGTTCGTCGCTGACTCACCGGTCCGAGAACACAGCTGGGTGTACGTCCCCGAGTCGGGGCTGAGATATCTAGCGTTATATTATATTTAGTTATATCCTACGCAGGTGGGTTCGAATTTTGAGGTGTAGCATAGGGCGTGAATCGGACGAAGGCGCATCAGACGCGTTCTCTCGGTCAGGTTGACCTGACCCCGTCGCGTCAAAATCTGAGGAGGTGCACGGATCGCGTTATTTTCGTCTCTCTCTCTCTCTCTTTTGCCCTACCACTTTTTTCTCTAGCTTCGTCTCTCTTTCGCTTTCTCTCTCTGTCCGATGTACCGCTGTCCTATCTGCGTTCGAATGACGTCTTCATGTCTCTCGATCTCCGCGGGGGCATTCCATGTCTTTTCGTATTGTTCGTGAGGGATGCATTCTCGCCTCTGCTGTCCAGATGCTTTTCTCTCTCTCTCTCTCTCTTTCTAGCTCTCGTTCTTTCTTTTTCCTACGGCTGAATGCACATTTTTTTTTACAAATGTATAACACTCTCGAGGGCTGTCACTCGTTTTACTTTTAATTCGATTTCGATCTTTTTTCGCGTCGCATATTCTTCCAGTTGCGGATAAGTAAATTTTCCAATTAATTTTTTCAAATTTCGTCAGTTAGAAAATATTTAATTCATGGTCAAGCTCTAGGGAGGTAAAACAATTTTTGATTGCATCATTTATCTCGAATGTACACGATTAATCTAAAGATTTAATTTGATTATTGATCGAAAAAAAAGAAATTAAGATTGATCAGGAATTTTAAAAGATTGTTTTTTGTATCATTAGGACGGACGAAAGAGAAAAGAAAATTTGTAATGGCTATAAATATCAAGACCAAGATAATTATTAATTTTCATCGATTCATCGTTGTCATCATTACCAGGAATCAATCGCTATAGTTACGACACTTACGCGAAACGTTCATAATATTGTTATGTCAGAAATTTCCTCGTATATTCGTTACGAACGTAGCTATAAAAAAATAATCGTAGCTCATCACGACAGTAAGATCACACTTAATTATTCTCAATTATACAAAACCCTGCGATAAATAAATTTTACACCCGCAACATATTTTTCGTTATTCTGTCGAAGAATCAATTTATAAACGAATATTTTGCTCTTCAAACCGAAACCCCGTTCGTATTCATTGGAAAACCGTCAATTTTTACGTTAGATACCTACTACAAACGTGCTTATATCGCGCGTAATGAGGTTGTACATCGTTGAAACGTTACGATCGAAAAAGTGACGATTAGCGAAGATGACTGAGCACGGGCAGCGAATGACTGAAAAGAAAACGTAGTTTACTATACGAGCTCCGTCGCTCGTGTAACGTCGCATCGGTGTAAGAGAAGTAGCGACAAAGGCCAGTCTGGAAGACACAAACGGACCAAACGATGAATAGAAACGACAGAATGATCGTAAAAGCGCGAGCTAAGATATTCATCTATGCATATATATATATATTTGTATTTGTATATAATGAACATATATATATATATAATTGGTTAGGTTTAGGTATGAATATAAAAATGGTATAACAGTAGATTCGTGAGTGTAAATAGTCGTGGTTCGACAGGGAAGAAAGTGTATACGAGAAGATCGTACTGTCTCGCGGTGCGTTTGTACGAGCTCTTTCTCACTCTCGACAAGCATACATGTGTACATTCGTCCAGGTCGAGTAACGAACGGCACAAGTGTCGTTGTTAATTGGCTTCGGTAACAATTAATCTAACAAGCTCTCAGCCGTAAGTTGGCCGGAGCTGACTCGCGAGCGAAGCATAAACCGCGATACTCGTCCGTGGAAGATCGCGTTGTCGTTACGAACTAGACAAGAGGATGACAAATGTTTCTATATCTGTCTCTGGTAACGCGTCAGGATCGTTTCGTCAAATTTCTTCTGGACAATAAGCGTTCTATTCTTTCGTCTTGGGACAATTTTCTTAATTTTCTCGTAATATCGGAGAATTTACCTCGAGATTAACATATCGAGGGTAAGTTTATTTTCAATTCGGATGAGTAATATTTAATGAAATACAGGAAAATATATTTATAGCGAAGATTTTTAGATCATAAATATTTCGTACGAAAATTTAATTCTCCGATAAAGCGTCACTTGTCGTGGTAGAAAATTAATTTTTAATGCGGCATGATAAAATTTCGAGATTTTAATCAATTTGTTTTAGCGAAAATTTAAAAAAATGCAATTTTCGCTATGAAAATTGTACTAATCGTCGATAAAGTATGATCGATGAATAAAATCTTTATCTTTCTCTCGTACGCTTTTCGCTCGCTATCTTTAGCGACAACAAAAGCGTCACGGTAAATTCTCTATATACAGACAAGAATTTCACTACAACGGTACGAGAAAATTCAGCAAAAACACAATAGACGATACTACGGCGCGTCTCTTACGTCTCTAAATTCCAAGAACGATACGAATTTCTGTATGTACACACATATTTATTACGATACGAGCAAGCTCGCAATCTTTCTCATGTCGTTATATTATCCTGAATCCGTATAAAATCTTATTATTATCACGATACAACAATACAATATCGTATCGATCAAATTTCCCTAATTCTTCAAATCTCGGATTAATCCCGATCGTTCGATAATCGTTTTTGGATTTAATTGAAAAATTAAGCCTAATGCAATTAATCATGAAACTCGATGCGTCGCTAGATAAATTATCAATGACGGATTATCGACAATAAGTCGATCGATGAAAATTTACCAACAAAAAATAAAATGAAAATGTGTCGAACTCACCTTCACCAGTCTCGTTCTCCTCGTCGGGAGTCTCCTCAACGTGAACGAAAAATATTTTCTCTCTTGAAACGATAAACCAAGTAAGCCCGCGTTCTAATATCCGCTATGGCACGTGTCGTCGATATTTTCTCGTTTCTTTCTTTCTCTCGTGTTACGGGGGTGGCTCCGAAAGGTCCTGGAGCTCCAAAAAAAGTGCGTCTCTACGATATGTTACATGTATATGTCAATTTTTATATGTATATATATATATATATGTATATATAATTCTATTAACACACGGATATATATATATACATATATATATATATAATCACAACATAAGTAAATCGTTTCGTCGTAAGATCGTCCTTTTCATAATTCCCACACGAAGATAAAATCATCGACGATCCTCGTTGCTATTTTTTTCCCTCGATTCTGTCAACTGTCTCGAACTGTCTTCAATTTCACTCCCGATTAATTTCACACGCGATTTCAGTTCGTTATTTCGTTTCCTCAATGTTCGACGACGATTCAATCCTCGATTCTATCGATATACATATATGTACGAATATATATGTATATACATAGACAGACATATATATATATATAGAGAGAGAGAGAGAGAGATATGAATATACATGTATATTTATTGTATCAAAGAGAATCGACCGTGCGTAGATCCGTGAGCGAGCGAATATTTGTGAAACGGACAGGCCGAGTGTACGCGATCGTCTCAATGGAATATCCCGGGCCACAGCAGATTCTATTTCCCCCCTCACTCGCCCGCTCGCTCTCTTCTTTTGCTCCCGGCAGCGTCGATATCCTCGTTATTCAATGTCCGCGTCAAAGGGCTCGATAACGTGGAGCGTAGTATCGTGGCCACTATCTTTCTCTCTCTCTCTCTCTCTCTCTCTCTCTCTCTCTCTCTCGCTCTCCCTCTCTGTCTTTCTCTCTCGCTCTCTCTCTCTCTCTTCGTCGTTTCTATATATCGACGATGTATGTACACTAGATTCGTCTCTCTTCCTTTCCTCTCCCTCTCCTTTTGTGTTATCTCGCTCTTGTCACTAACACGCGCCGTCGTCGAATCCGCGACGCGAACCCCGCGCACACACCTTTCCAGACAGCGAGAGGGAGAGAGAGAACGTAGCCGTAGAAATCGTTTCACCCGCGTGACTCCTTGCGCACCTTAGTTCCACGTCGGGCGAAGACGCGACCGAAAAAAATACCAAACGCAACCCCTGCCAGTCGTCGTGATACATGTATTATTGCGTTTACGATTTTCGTTTTTTTCACCACGATAAGATCGATGGATGGCGACGCTCAATGCCCGTCAACCATGTAACGCGATGGTCGCGTTTTCGCGTATCGAGATTCGCGAAAAGATTATTATTCGTCGAACTCGTTAACAGATTCGTCCTTCGTGGGCTCTTGAGCCGTGAAAATTTCGCGTCTTCTTATCTTCGAATACGAAATATCGGCCACTATATATTTGCGTACGCGCACACGCTTACGAACGTATACATATATCTATGTACGAACCACACACAGATACGCACACCCACATATATACATATGTATATATATATACGTATGTAGATATATGTAGGTATACATGTATATATGTACGTTTAAAACACGACGGGAGAGACGTGCGAAGAGGATATCGAAAAAAATCTTCGGTTCCCGGATACCCGTAAACTCGAGCGTTATTATTACCGGCGCGCGCTTTTGCCCCGATCCTCGTAGCGTGTGTTATAACGCGGGCCTCTCTATGCTGCTGTTGATCCGCGCGATGCCTGAATGCTCTGCTCCTACGGCGTATCGCGTTTCCTGGTACCGCCACGCTGAGCGCTGGCTGTTACATCGCGGGAGATCCTGTCGAGCGAACAGCCCTCTCTCACTCTCTCTCGCTCCCTCTCTCTTTGACTCTATCTATCTCTATCTCGCTTGCTCGCTCGCTCTCTCTATCCATGCATACCCCTGACCCCACCCGAGGCAACGTTGGGCCGCTGCGCTGTCTTTATCACGCGCGCCACCTCCTGTCTCGACGCGCAGCTTCCCTCTCCCCGCTGCCGTCGTTGCCCCACCTCGCCGGGGTGCTGTTCATCTTCCGCGAGGGCCGCTATCGATAGAACGTCACGAGAGACGTCGAGAGGGTGTGCGGTCATCTGGTGGGTGAACGAGTCGTGGTAGGGGTGGGGGGAGTGAGCGAGAGAACCGCACGGTCGGCGTATAGGCTGAAGTAGAAGTGGATGGGTAGGGAAGAGGGGGGAGAGAGCGTTAGCGTTTCGGCAAACGATCGAACCCGTGGCTGCCGTCGACTGGAAAGTGGGATGCTGCGCGCACGCGGAGATCTCGAGATAGCGCGTAGAAAAGTGACGCGGACGCTGGAGAGAGGGAAGATTCGAGACACGGAGCGGGGGTAGCTTCGTCTCGCGAGAACGAGCGTCGCAGCCTCCTTCTGGACCAAAATGGCCGTTCGTCGAGGCGGGGATTGGCCGAGCGGAAACCATCTGGGCGTGGCTCGACATTTTGGCGAGCTCTGCGGGCCACGCCGGCTTGATCGCTTCTCGCTCTCCCCCCTTTTACTTGCGCGCAGCTCCCCCGACCCCACTGTCCCGCCGGCCCACCTTTCACCCACCGATGAATGCCCTGTAATATATGTACCTGTGTACTCTGCCGAAACGGTTTTTTTTCGTCGCGTTTTTGTCCCTTTTTTTCGAGAACGCGTCGCGCTATAAGAAAGAGGAGGAAAAAACGTGCGAACGGGGGGAGTGGCTGGCCCGGAGTGGTTCCCGGTGTCGTTGGTCGACGGAGCGGGGGCAATCCCGATGGGCCGGGAGGGGGTAGGGACGCGAACGAGGGGTGGGCGATCGTTCCGGAAGTGGGAAAATACTCGACCGGCAGAGAGCGGAGTGGCGGCGAGGAGGAGAGAGAGGGAGCGAGCCAAGAGGTTTCGCGATGGAGGGAGGGTACGATAGAAATAAAAAAAAGGAGGACTAAAAAGAAGCAGAAGAAACCAAATAGCCCAGACCCTCGCGAATAACACACGCGCGTTCGTCTCTCGTCCACGCGATTCCTTGGACGAAGGAGGGAGAATGATGGAAAGAGGGAGAGCAAGAATGAGAATAGAAGACTTTTTTTTTTGTTATTATTCGTTCCCTTTTTTTTCCTTCCCTTCGCTTTTTTTTCTTCCTTTTTTTCTTCTTACTCTCGCGACGCATAGCTCTCGTACCTAATGTACTGCTTCGCGAAGCGATACGTACCATGCCACCCGCGACTTTGGATACGTACGCAGACATTTATATAAAAACGTAGCTACGTAACAGATTTTACGATATTAAGCTGGTTCATTTTCTTTCAACCCTTCGTGCGCCCGCGCCATCTAGAGGTCGGACTTATTTAATGAAAGTTTGCGGTCGCTCTTATTATTACAAAGTTCGTTCGCGATCGTGATAATTATAATTATGTAATATTATCTCTTTGAGAGAAGCATTGTCGAAGCGAGGAAAAAATTATCCGCAGCATGTCGCATCCCTTTGTTCGTTCGCGGTGAGGTTTCTTCTCGCAGAGGGCGCTACAGGAGGGACCTGGCATTTATCGAATTCACGAACGTGTTTTCCTCTGTCTCTTATGTCCACATATATATATATATATATATATATATAAATGTGACATCGTATATGCGCATACATCGCCGGTCCTTTATACTTTACTGTCACAGAAGTTTAAAGGAGAACGGGTCCTGTCGTGCGCCTCTTCCCGATGTAATCCCTCCTTCGTATGTTTGTTTGCATCGGCCCAATACAAGTCTCGATGTGACGCGAAGGCACACCCGTTGCTTTTTCGTCCTGCAGGCTCGCTATTCTATACATAATATAATATACATTTGATATAATACATAAGGGAATAAGATATATATATATTAACGTATCGTGTTCCAAAATAGTTTCAATGAAAGGACCCGAAAAACGCCCGCTGAAATTGTACGTCACGAATGGACAGAAACGTCAAAATATCGTAAAATAAGACGAGCAAAGGGAAAATTGGATACGCAGCTGACCGAGAGCCGAAAAATTTCGATCCGAAATCTTTCAACCCGCTATGAATGGAAATCTAAATATTTGGTTGAAAATATTTTTGCTCGACGGCACGCGAATGTTTGAAATCGCGAAAAATAACATCCGTTACAATACGGAAAATTATCTTTTTTGTATTGGGTAAAGAGCTCGTCACGGATGGACCACTGTGAAGAAACTGGAACTCGTCGCTTCTGCCTGGAATAAATAAACTTTGAATTCGAGTGTTGGAGATACTTTGCAGTAAAAGTCGAGTTTGACGCTTGTTCGAAAATATACAAGTTGGTCTATTTAATTTCTCTTCTACTGCCTACATTACATTTCTCCTACTACTCCGACGCCTTGAAACATAATTATACTTGTCCTTGTTCGATAAAATCGAACACCTGGTGTACGCCATCGACGTTAGACCAATAAAAAAATATTGGACGCTTGTCACCGACGCACAGACGTCAATCCGTCTGTAACGAGAAGTTGAATCGCGTTCGAATATAACGAGCCGTTGTCGATTGGCGCTGGAGTAGATTCGTCGAATGACCATGGCGAAAGAACTCGCGATTCTTCTCGTTCTCGTAGATCCCGTCGTCGCTTCGTTCTTCGGCTGTCCCGTTGCCCGAGTGGCTAATCCTACGCGCGAATGTTTGACAGAATAATTTTCACGTTAACGGAAAGTATTATTCGCTTTTATGCGCGGAGGGCGAGCGACGAGACTGACGCTTCATCGTCGTTGCCTCTCGCACACTTTCGTTCGTGCATTGTCGCACCAATAAGCCGTATCCCACACCGTACCCACTCTTTGTAGTTTCCATGGCACGGATCTAGGTGCCTTTATACCTTTACCGTACCTTTTCTTCCTTTTTTCTAGCATTCGCGCTCTATACGTACAAATATATACAGGGATATATGTATACTAGGGGTTGTTTATGCGTATACGTATGAGTAGGGGTAGTTTGTGTGTATACGTACACGAGGGGTGGTTTGTGTGTGAGTAGTGCACCATGGTAATGTGGTACATCGGCAGAGGCAAGACGATGTCAACGACATCGAGAGACGGGGGCTTGACGAGCTGCGAACAAGGGATGAGAAAGAAACGACAATTCGAAAGGGCCGTGGACGATCAAAAATTTCGCCCTAACAAAAAGATCGCGTTGAGCATTGCGAAATATCAAGAATTGTGGGAAAAGGACGTCAACGATTGAAATTATTAACTTTCTCGTTTACGTCGAAGACGTAATGGCGGACTTTGAACGAATCAACATTTTTAAGGGTCTGCATCTCCGTTCTCGTTCATCTAACGCGAAATTGATTGGTACACTTTATAAAGCGAGATTTATAAAGTGGTCCACAGTTTATACGAATATATCAATTTTTATAATCGTGGCAAAGATTTGAAAATGACTATTTTCCTTCCACGAGGAAAATATGCTGTATGTTCCATGTTTCGTTTTGAACCGAACAACGTTCTTATTTTTCTCGTTGGCATTCTAGCTTCTCTCCGTGTTTGATATTCTTTAGTAGGCGTTCGAGATTTTATATACACTTGCATATTTACATTATTCTGTGGAATCGGTCACATCCTACCTAATCACGTAACGATCATTGTCCGTCTTTTTATGCCTGTAGACACGGAACGATTGGCATTTTTTTTTATTAATGTCTAGCCTCGAGGTCTACCGCGTTACCTCGATCACGCGCCTTTCCCCACGGACGATGCCCACGCGCATAATTACACGCTCGATTACCATAGATTTCCTATGTTATCCCGACCTCCGTTTCGTCGAGCAAATTTTTCCCGCAAAATACCGTGGATCGTTTCACCCTCGAGACGAGAGAGAGGTTGATAATTTATCGTAGGTTGGATAATTGCGGGTAGGGATGGATTTCATTATTTTCAGAAGACTCTATAGTTGGTCAAGGGTTGTTTTGACGTTGGTAAGGGTGAAACGATTTTTCCGAGGGTGTCGTGAATATATACGAATGTTGAATTCAGTGAAATTCTCCAGCGTCGCACGCTGACACTTTCTTCGGCCTATTTTCGACGCTTATCCATCGCCTTTTCATTTTTTGTAATACGAGCGCGAGGTTTGTATATCGCGTGACCTCAACCACGAGAATGCCGTGTAAAGGCAAGCGAAAATGATAGGGATCGTTCGATTTTATACTAGCTACGACAATGGGAGAGGGATTCTTCGACACGATGTTTGTTCGGTCACTCGACACCGAGTTGTACGAAATCTCTCAAAAAATAGGTCGGCGAATACGTCTCTAGTCTAGATGTTACGGTTGTATTATATCGTTGCGGATCACATACGTCCCGGCAGCTGAAAGCGACAAAACGTGTCTCGTACCTTTTCAAATAAATTCAGAAAGGTCTAACTGGTATGATTGTCGTTTAGTATCACATTTTTTAAAAAAATAAATCGCTCTAAAAATTTATACTTGTGCAATCAATATTTCGAATTAAAATTTTGATCCTAATGAATAAAATAAAATTGGTGAACCATTAAAAAAATTGAAGTTAAGGGGTGGACATTCGAGTCGATCTTTGTTATAAATTTCCAAATTATTTATACATTATAATGATTATTAATGAAGTATAATTTAATAAAAAAAGTTGTCGCTGTTTATCTTTTTCAAAGGAGATTAAATGCAACGGTCAGCGATATCCTAATCAGGTTCGGGCGAATTGACACTGTTCTTTCTTTCAAATAAAAGCTCAATCCCGGCATGTGGATAGCTTCTACGCGTCCCCCTTTACCATCATCGATGGTCCCGCCACACCATATATTTGCAGTTTATATGCATACGCTTGACACCCTTCGCCACGAACGATATAAAACAGACAAAAAATAAATCGGGGAATGCGGTCCTCGCGAGTCTTTACTCGGAGAATTTCGAGCCTTGTCTCGAGCACTGGTGCTTTATAAAAGTGGTGTGGCAGGTCTCCGTCTCGCTTCAACGTGTCTTCTCTTATAACGATTCTTTCTTTCTATTAAGCAGCTCGATATCAGAATTAACAAAAACATGCAGGACAAGAATTTTTCTCCTTTCCCATCGAATTTAAAATACTTATTACATTTTTGTTAAAATTTTAGTCATTGTTTAGGAGAAGTTTATTGGACCCTGTCAGTGCCAATTTTTTAAATTGTTTTTAAAATTTTATCTCTGCAATTTGGACTTTCTATTACCGAAGGCGCCTCCTGCCTCGAATACATATTTGAATTGATACGATAACAATCTCTATACTCGACTCATGCTAACAATAGCATCATATATTCACGTAACAGCTACCCTATCGACCTAAGTATAACTAGGTAGGTTACAATGAATTAGAGTCGAGCGAGAGGCGATCTCTATTACCAATGAAGGGACCGCCGATAATTTAGGTTATCGACTGATGTCAACAAGATTTGGTTATCTATGCCCTCGCAAGATGGCGATAGTGTCTAAGGTCAATGTGAAATCCGCCTGCGAGGTGGGAAAGAGAAACCGAGTGGATTGGCGGGGGGTAAGGAAGGGGGTACTGCGCTCCGTATCACACAAAGATACGAATTTGCAATCAAATCTGACGATTTTAACGACAATGTTAAAAAAAACAACAAGACCGGGGTTATTTTTTAAATTTTTATTGCAATAATAAATAAAAGTTATTTTCATCGTATCTTTAGACAGTTATACAGTGAAACAGAGTTTCATTCGCGAATTACGAAATCTTGTGATTGTTACCCTTGCTACTCTGTGGATTTTCTTCTTTGTCGTATTTGTCGAGTATGTCGAGTCTGCTGAAGGATCCGATCATCGATCTGGGGGCCGAAACCGTGCGACCGAACCCACCCTCACCGGAGCTCGAAGTCTTGCTGCTCTTAGCCACTTTCACCGGCTTCGTTTTAATCCAGAACTTTACCAGGAATTCAAACTCGGCTATAAACGCCTCTCGAGGTGTGATCTGATGGAACGATTAATTTCGTTGTCAGTTAAGTTTATATGTTTCTTGAAATATATTTTATTTATCTAAAGTTTTGTTCGTGATCGATGGAAAAAACATAATTTTTGGTTACCTTCTCCTCGACAGCGATTTTTTTTACGTTCCAGATGCACTCGAAGATCGCCATGATGAAAGATAAGATGCAGCCGAACAGTAAAACGAGGAAAACACCACCGACGTTGGCCATGCCGAGCTCGCCGGAATCGATTGCGGTACCCGATCCTTCCTTCGAACAATTTTTCGACCCGTAAGACCACCATTTTGTCTTGAGAGTACGGAGGGTGCCTCGTTCTTGAAGCTTGAGGATCGTTTCGCTGATACGAGTTCGATACGGCGAATCTGTGGAAAGAAACAAAAATTCATTTTTACCCCTAACCTTTTCACCCCCTATCCCATCAAGGGTTGTGAACTATTAATATAAAAAAAATACTGACTGGGTGGTGTTGCAATGCCGTATCCTTTATTGTCCAGCAATCCTCCTACTTGCTGCAATGTACACTCCTTCTCGATCACGTACTCGATACCCGTCGATTCCATGAGAAACGCGTAGCCCCTTTTGCTCTTTATAACTCGATCGACACCCTCCTCGTTGTTCTTCGCTAATACGGATGGTTTTGTTTCCAGCATCGTTGCCCACATGCGTTGATACGTTGTTAAATTCGAGCCCTGTCATTTTCAGATAAGATCATAAGACTGCCTATCGCGCGTTCGACCCTTTTCAATAAAAAAAAATCTAACGCGTCGCTTACCGCGAAATAAGCTGCGGTAGAACCACCCGCAACTGCCCCGTATTTGATCGTCGTCTGAGCGGCGAGTTCTTCAACATTGTCGATCGAAACGTCCTGCTTCGTAGCGGTGAGGAAAGCAGCGAGATTGGCCGTGTACGAACTGACCATGATGAGGGTGAAAAACCACCACATACCGGCCACCATGCGAATCGAGGGTGCTCTGTTAAAGAAATAGGATGAAAATCGTCGATTGTTTTTATTAATCCGGGCCTACAATATCGAGAATAATGAAGAAAGGTATGTTCAACCACGACGAGCCCCTTATACGAATCTTAAGAGATTTTGACATTTCCCATTCTGTGCAAAATATGCTCTAGTTCTCTCTAGCATCACTCGAGATCGAGAGTCTGAAGGGTACTTTGGGCTTCTCGAATGCAAACAGTATTAGTTTACCAACGTTCTTGTAGTACTTTACGACTACTCCAGATGTAAGCCTCCAATGCTTGGCCCAGTATGCCCGTGGCAAACATTCTACCTATAAAACTATCGAACGATGATGTTGCTACCCTCTCGAACGTCTCTTTCGTCTTGAAAGTGGCTTGCACCCTCTTTATTATTTCCATTCGAAAAGTGGAAAAATAATTCCCTCACACGCAAAATCCTATTTGCAAGAGCATTCGAAACCTACAATCGGCAAAAGAGGATTAGGGGAGGTGAGTCTTAGAGCAAAAATAAGACCAAATTGATGAAAGTGGTAGTGGCATGGACATTATTCATTAAGTGATCATTGAACGATGAGATACGAGTTTCGTGAGAGATGCGACAAATTTGTACAGTAGGTATATGTGAATTTGGGAATTTTAGGGGTTGGAAATATTTGAGGGTGTATTTTGAAGTATTCTTACCTCGGAAGAATATCGGAACCCTGTTGCATAAGGGAGCCTATGGTCAACCAGAAGGAGTTCATGAGGTTGAAACTATTCTCGAGTTCCTCCGGTTCGGTCGCGCAGGGGTGAGAACTCACCCATTCACCCGGTGCCATTCTAAAGTAGCGAAAAGGATAATTATCGCATGATGTTGTTTTTTTTTTCTTACAGAGACTATTGATTAGTGACGATTTTTCATCTACCTTGCGAGAATAAAGAGCATGACCGAAACTGCCAAAAAAGCGGTCGCCATGTACATCCACACATCCGTGGAGAACGGCTTGAGGAACGAGAAAAGTTCGGGCACTTTTTCCTCCGGCTTCGCGAAAAGTATACTTATCCCTGAAAATTTGATTCACATCAATCGTATCGGTCGATTTAATCGAATCGTCGATCTGTACGAACCTTGATGCATTTACCTAAATTCATAAATGGCATCGTAAAGTCGACGGCACTTTCGCGAGCTTTCGTGATCGTCAGATCACAAATCGCCAGATCGGCCTCCTGAAATATCATCGGTCGGTAAATTTTTATCGACCGACCAAATCGTCTGCCCTTCGTTAAATTTTACTGTCTCTTACGTGATCGAGAAGTCGTTTGACCAGGCCGTCCCATTGCTTCGTGTCTGGATTGTAATTTCCGTAGCGTAAGTCCGACACGATTTCGAACTCGTATTTGAAATCCAATTCTTGAGCTATCGCGTCGATGAGATCGATGCAGTAGCCGTGGTAAGTCTTGCCGTCGATCAATGCGGTTACTCCTATGGAGGTGTCTTTAACTTGCATCACGTACGGATCTCCCTTAATGAAAAAAAGCGGATTACAATTTATTGTTTGTAATCATAAGTCGAGCGAGACATAAATCTCTTGTTAATCTCAATCCCTTAAGCTCACCGGTTTTGTCGTGACTTTGATTTTTTTATCTTGTAAATTTTTCACGATTCCAAGTGAGCGCTGCTGATCGGTAACGATAATTCTGAGGTCGCCATCATCCCAGCAACCCGTGACGTTTACAGATGCTCTGTTCGTTTCTTTTAAGGTCAAATTGAATCCTCTTCGTCCGTTGTCCTTGAACGTCATCACACCCGTTAACCGACCTTCCTTAGACATCTAAACGGTGTTTAAATTTATAATAAATATTCGAACATATTTTAGATGGTTTTTAATAAATGATTAAGATCGATCGATTTTCGATGGTAATGACTTCCCCTTACTGCTTAATTGGCTAAAATATTTTAAATAAATGTCGAGGGTAGCAAATTTTTGTGAAATTTATTTAACTAGAATCGTGTCGGAGAATCGATTGTGTTATCCACGGTCGCTAATCCCCGATTACTTTATCGTGCGTGACGATCGATCACTGACCCCACGCATGATGTTGGTAATGTTGGGACCGGCTGGATATTTTTGGGTGTCACCGCAAGAGAGCGGCTCGGGCTCGATGGTGAGCTGTTCCTCCTCACCGTCACTATTGCCGATTCTCGCATGCAAACCGAGCAATGCGTCGTTGAAAAGGAGAACCGCATCGAAAAGACAAGCGCTCTCTACCTGAAAATATCAAAATACTTATTTATTTTCTTAACGAATTTTCAAAACAATATTCAAAATTCTACGGAATACAAGAATTAAAATCACGAAGCGTGATGCGAATTTAAATCATGAATGTGAATCGATCGATTAAAATCGGATTGAGGAACTTTGCTCGCTTAGCATTAAAACTTTTTTTGTTTTTTTAATAATGGAATACTTTATGAATGAGTTAGTCGAGCTTGGGACGGATCCTCGGCAAGGCGGATATTCCCTTATTCTCTTTCCTCGCGGCTTTTCGAGGTGCTTAAATCGAGAAAGAGAGAGCAAGCGAGCGAAAGAGGTGGTGGGGATTTATCGAGTCCGGGGGTTTACTTTGGATGAGGGAGGGATCAGTGCGAAGATGCGAGTGGAATTCACAGTTTGGTTGGAGAGGCGAGCCAACACGATGGATGACCGAGAGTGAAGTGAGAATAAGGCGGAAGCGTCGAGGGATGCTGGGAACGGCATGGTGTAAGCCCGAGAAGGGATGAACGGAATGATGATGAGAATAAAGTATAGACGGGATGGAGAAAAGGTTTGTGTTCTGTATGAGAACGTTGAACGCCTGAGTTCTTCTTTACATTTCTATAAAAATTACATACGTATATGAAATCGGATCTACCATGGGCCAAATTTTTCGTGAATTCGACATTTGCACCCCAGTCAAGTTTTGAAAATTGTTTCTTCTTGTTGAATTTTTCTCTCGAGTCGAATTTACATGGGTTATACATTTTTAATATGATTATTGTCCCCGACACTGAGCCCTATTTACTAGTCGAGTTTCCGCGATCGAATAATTTATCAATTGAATAAATTTACGATTTAAAATGTTCACCTGATAATGCAGAATATTTTCTATAAATAATGAAAAATGTGGGAAACGATACATTTTTTATTCCTCTTAAACGTCATATCTGAGCACATCAAACTGGTGGATTTCACCACGAGTTGCGATTTTGTTTCCATAAGTCCAAGATCTTCGATAAAAACATTTGATTTACACTGCAGTAATGGAAGCGAACGACGCATTTATAAAAAAGTTTATCATACTACTCGAGCTCGTGCCGTCCTTTACTATTTCACACTTCTTAGTAACAGCGAGAGCTTTTAATGATGATACGATGCAAATTACCTTGGTAAGCTCGTACGAGTCGTCCATTATCATTTGAAAGATAGTGATGTTCGCTTCGGAGCCGTTGAGTACTGTCAAAAGCTGACGAGCTGGTGTGTGCTGAAAGCGAATAATTAATTGCATTCGGCGCAAGATGTAAAGAAGGGATAATACGATACTCGACACGATAGGGTTTTGCTCACGGCGAAGGTGATCACGTTGTTAGAATGCTTATGGGGCAGTGTGGGGGGGGGGGAGCAGATTTTTTAAAGTTGATACTGTTAAATCCTGTCTTTAGCTTCAGAGCAGGATATCAAGAAATGTTCAAATGTTGTAGTAACGCGATTAAAACTCAGGAGAAATTTATCCTCTTCTCGCTTTAAAGCGATTTATATTGAGGTCGACTTTCGATCGAAGCTTGGTCGAAACGAAAAAAAAATCAAAGTACCGAAATAATTTTCGAACGATGTTGAATATTTTCCTTAAAAGAATTATTAATATCAATGACATTACCAGTCCGGTAATTATGTAGTTGTAATAATCGCCTAGAAGTTTGACCTCTCGTGCCTGCGTGAGCACAGTTATGAGATGATCGGGCTCGACGTCGAGTATAATATTGTAATCGGTCGAATTAGCGACTTCCTTCAGCAACGATCTGTATTCGGGCCTGTCGTTTTTATCCAGCCAATGTCTCAATTGACGCACCGTCACCGGATTGTCGGTTGGTCCGTGAAGAGCCAGCGCGTTCTGGAGTCTCGATAGACCGGCGTTCGTCTCGTAAATTACCGTGAATTGTCGCCAGTTCATAGCCTGGAGAGTATCCGCTATAGCCTTGAAAATAGAATTATTATGATACCAAGACGATCCTCCCTAAGGATTGTAATAAATCTACCGGATAAGAAGGGCAAAGTAAAATATTGATGCGCTGGAGGAACGAGCCACTGTTTTTCCATCACTTCCAGTTTCCTCTCCTCCCATTTGATGTCACCATTCGCAAATAGACCAGAGTGTGCTCGAAACTTAAAATACAATTGAGGAATTGTCACTTCGCACCAACGAAAAAAAAATGCCAGCGCGCATGCGCGCGCGACTAGAACGGTAGACCCATCGGAAATGAAAAAACAAAAAGTTTTCCGCGTCATCCGCAGGAAGGAAAAGGCGCGTCGTGAATCACGAATACGGGACGAGTTTGACGAGTAAAAATTCATATTCAAGCCTCTCTCCAGCTTTTTCATAATTGAATTCATGACATGGGACACAATGAATTCGTTATGAGGCCCGCTGACTAAATTTCATCATACCTCGATTACGAAACATAGGCTAGCTGGGACAAAAAATGTTTCGGCGAACTTTCTCAACGACGAGTTCGACTGTACTCACCCTAGAAATTTTTTCACTGTCCGGATAAACGTTTATCGTCGTTGGCGGTGTTTCCGAGTCCTCGATGTTACGCCACGCGTATTCGATATGAGGGATGTCGAATTTCGCCGCGGTGCTCGACACGATACCACGCGTATGAGGACTTCCTGGACCGAAAATCCCGACGACACCCTCGGCGATCAGCTCGCATGCTAACGAAATACAAAATCGATTTTGCGATGATCGTCCATTTGGAAAATAAATTAGGAAGCGAAGCAGCGAAATTGCCAATTGTCGTCGTTTTATTTTAAAATAAAAGGGCGGGGGGGGGGGGCGATCGTCTAATTAATTACAACACGTTCGAAGCTCGAATCGCTTGACAACGTTATCGTCGAGGCGAGAGTATGTAATTGACCGAATGAAAATCGATATTTACATACGACTCGACGTTCGGCAAAGGTTTTTTTTATTTGTATTCGAGTTTGTTCCCGATGTTCGCCAGTTTTTCCATCGATCTCTGTTTCGCGCGTTTGTCAGGTGGATCGTGGCACTGATGGGTGAAAAAAGAGAGCCGTCGGACAGCCAATTCCAATTTGCGTTTCGACGTGTGTGCTTCCGTTTTTTTTTTTTTTTTTTTCGTTTTTCGTTTTGTTATCTCTTATTTTTCCGTATCTCTCTCTCATTTCGGGGATCTGCGCACACACGCGTCAATTTGCGCGTATACGGACCCGTCGCGACTCCATATCCGTCGCATTTCTCGTCCGGCTATCTTTCTCTCGCGTGTCCAGAGAGGAAAACAAGCAGGACTAACGAACGAGGCACTGGGCAACTTGATATCGTTCGTTACGTCGCGCCTCGACGTTTCACGATGGACCATCAGTAATACGTACAAAATATCGTATGACCGATAAATATCTCACGAAACAATTATTAATAGCCACCTCCTACGTCATAAGGGCCTATGCCCCTCGTTCTGTTACAGACATCGAATCCTTTTTTCGAAATAAATTGTTTATTTTTCGTATCTTTATCGTTAATTCATTCGAATGGGAATAAATATTTTTAACAAGAGTCCGCCAATTTCGCGAAAACAAATATTTTTTGGTTTATTCCATGAGGCTTGTTTTCATTCTCCTGTCAGATTTTTCCAGCTTTTCATTAATTATTTCTCACCCGTCACGGCACAGAGATTTTGCACGGTGGTCGACCCCATTGAAAAAACACACACACAGACACTCATATCGTAAACAACGTAACAGTCATATACAGAAGTTGTCGTTGACGTCTGTTCTCGCGTATCACGCCATATTTCGTCTAGCCAAATTGCCAAGAGATGAAGAGAGGGAAAGAGAAAGAGAGAGAGAGGGAGAGAGAGAAAGAGAGAGAGAGAAAAGAACGACGAGAGTACTGTCGCGAATACTTTTCAGCTCGTGCTCATGAAAGCTTATTCGTGCCGGGAGTAACATGGGGTTGTTCACTCGCGAGTGGGCCGTATACGTGGCTATAAGTGCGAGGGAAAGGGATGAAAACGTAAAATCGGGAACGGGAGCGAAAAACAGTGTCGCTGGGGCGTTGAGAGAAACGCCCGTTGTCGAGGAAGCTCAGAATCCGTCCTGACGCATAATCCGTGGTACGGTCTCGTTTACTACTAGCATATCTCTCAGGCAATACGTGTCTACGTCGTCTTCGTATACATACGTATATACACACAACGGGAGTTTGGTTTATAAGCGCAACATATATGTGCCACGCCACTTGCATTTTGGGCTCGACAACTTCAAAGTGAAACGCGAGTACGGCGCCAAATGTAAATGCACTCTGTAGTAATTCGAGTGGAGTTAACGACGGAACAAGTATCTCGCACCCTATTCTAAACCGGCTCTTACCAACCGTCGAGTAAATATAGTTTGATAGTATAACACGTGCTGAGTGCACGGATATGTCGCGGCTATCTATATCCAATTCGACGCGTGTATGTACGTACCATCTATGTTTTTAACTAGGTATACGCTAGTTCGAGAACACCCTTGTTACACACCCATACACTAAACCATATCCCATATACTAAACAAGATTTGGTGGAAACTTCTTCGTTCAATCAATCTCAAATCCACTCACCTGCAATGCCGGTCTTGAAACTGTCGTTACTGACGTTAACCCACTTTATGACCGGCTGTAGCTCGAATGGCGGAGCGATCTGTTCGCTCGAAAGTACCATCAGAGCTTTCTTGAATGCCTCGTAGTGTTCCTCATCCCCGTTGTGAAAAATAGCCCCTGTAACAAAGAACGACGTTATTTTCTTCCCGTGCGACGGGGTTGCGGGCGAGCTCGACGAGATGCGGGAGAAGGGGGTTTCAGAGAGAAAATTTCTAACTAATGTAGAGGGGGATAGAAATTATTTTGGATAATTGATTAATAAGACGAAAAAAAACATTCGCGTGGATAATTTTGTTGTTGTTGAAAAAACGATTGTATTGTTCAAAGGTATATTAGATGGATAAATCGTAAAACACTAATATGAGACTATGAGAATTGTTTACATTTTCGTAATGCTGGAAATCTGTCGAAGAAGCACCGAGAACAATTTATCAGCCGGATTATTAAATCGTCGTTTCGGATTTGTTGCTTCGTTAGATCTTGCGGTAACGCGCCCTTTCTCCATGGTAAACACACATTAATACACGTATGTGAGTGTGCAGCACGCTTGTTATTTCAGTTGTTTATAATACAAACGCATTGCATCCCGTTTCGCTGGGAACAGGAAAGAGAGAGGCACGAAATGAAAGAGAGGGAGACCGAAAGGGTGAGATGGAGATAGAAAGAGAAAGAGAGAAAGAGAGTCGTTTGTCGACGATTGTACAAAACCCAGCACGATGTGAAAACGATTCGCGAGGCTCCACTTGCAGAAACAATGTTGCAACCCCCTGCGGGAGTCTCGGATTTCACTGGATATACCGTGGTTCCGTTCATTCGCGTGGGTCTACGTACACGCGAAACCAACCACGCGTACGCACGGTATCCCCTTGAGCTTTTCGTATTATAAACGTAATGCTACGTCGTAACGGAGAGACATAGGGATGGAACGCTAAAGAGGGAAGAGCGTCAGCGGTAGCTGGCTGAGGAGAGGGGGATAAGCCGACCCACTTCTTCGTTGAATTAACGACGCCACGGCCGATTCACCGTCGGAAGAGGCTTGCTACGGTTTGTCAGAAACGAGAGTAGATGCAATGTCGAGAATATATATATATTTTTTAGTTTACAAGCGTTTAATACATTACATCTCTTCTATCTATTTCTCGTTTCGCAAACATATTCATTCGTATACACGAGGGCCGATTCTCATAGCCCTTATAAAGCTGTGTTTTCATGAGAAATGATTTAACATCGTAATATTACAGTCGAGTGGTTCCACAATCCGGGAGAACAGTTGCCTACTCGAAATCACCGAAATTGCACCCTCACAGTAAACGTAAATGTTTATCCACGTATGTATGTATTCGCTATACGAGAAAATAAATACGCGTTTGTTATGGTACGTGTATGAAAAAAATGACAAAAGTATGAAGAATTTTAATTACGTCGTGAAGAAAATATCACAAGGATATCGGAATATAAATGACGATAAAGTGTTACGTATTCTCTTTTAGCTTGTATCGCCGTATCGAAATTCGCGGTTTGTTCGGTTGAACAATAATCAAACAAAGATTAGAACGAAAGTTTAATTTAGTTTGAGATTGGCGGATAGGTGGCGCATTTGGGGGTTGTAGTCCTCGTCCGATGAATGAACTTTGTTAATTAATGAAAGTAATTAAATTTTGCTAGTCGACAAAAAAGGGAAGCTTTAGCGAAGGTGAAATTCTAGCCATATGTAGAAGAGGGAGGGGTTGCATGGAAAAAGCACATATAAAACTGCCTTGTTGTCGGTCAGCGGAGCTCGTAGATCTACGGGCGCGCTTACGTAGCATCCTGTGGGCTAATTTAGCGAACGACCAGCTCGCTATGACAAAATGTAGATACATCGGAGTGTATGTAGGTACAAGAGTCACGTTTGCACAGTTTCATCGACATCCGCCATTGATAGTCGACGACGGGAAATGGGCGTCCAGTACACCGAGAGGGGTCGTACGCAGCGCTGACACGAGATAGCGGTCGGTGAGAGAACTAAGCTGGGAGCCAGATAGACAGAGAGAGAGAGAGAGAGAGAGAGAGTGAGAAAAAAGAGTGACGGAGTTGGCTCGAGAGGGAAAGAGGAAGAGAGAGAGAGAAAGAGAGGTGGCAGTGGTGCAATTCAACTCGGGTTTGAAGGGTTGACGCCTGATGCAAAGGTACGGTTTCTCGTACGGACGAAACGGTAATCATATACGAGAGTTTCAGAGTGACACCATTTTCACCAACCGTGGCTGATTAGGATATATATAGCATTAGGAACCTTCATTACATGCACTTTGGACCAGTTTCATTTGCATCACCGAGACACCACGACGAGTTCTCGGAGCTTCCGTTTCACCTAACGCTACCTCTGCCTGTATCCGTTACACGCTTGTATCACTCGTCAGCCATTTGCTCATGTTATAAAAATTAAAATCTCGAAATAACTTGAAATTTTAAATGAACGTTATTCGCGCCAATTTAACGCGACGAAGTTTCGTGTTTTTCGGAACGCTCCAAATGTCGCGAACTTAATATAATACCAAAGCTCTCGACGTTCTGCAAAATAAATGTGATCCTCCTCCCTTCTCACCCTTTCCTTTAATTGCGCGAAATAGATTTACCGAATGCTGGCAATTTTTAGAATTCGTCTATCAACCAAAACCGCTCACATAAATTCACTCACTGTTAATTAACGTGAGAATTTTATTTAACTCACGTTAGAAAAAACATCGGCCGTTGAAAACGCCCCTTCCGGCTTTCATAAACTTTCAAATTCGTTTCTTTTTTCTTTTGTCGAAAAATTATAACGCGTCTTTCCGTGAATTCTGACGGTGAGTTTATATTTAAAGTAGATACGTTACAAAGACTCTCGACATAATTATTTCGTTTTGTGATTTCTTCTAATGGCGTTTTCTCGTTGCAATGAAACAAGGAGACAAAAAATTAAATTAAAACAGGAACAAAGAAAACCGTTTGTTCCGTTTTATCATGAATGACGTTGTAAAATGCGAAGTAACGAGTAGTTGCAGTCCGTGGCGGAGAGGGTGGAAGATTCGCGATACGACGTAAAGAACCGGCCAAGTTTCGGAAGGGAAACGAGCCGGCAGGTGACGACGACGAAACTGTTATAGCCCTCACGTATATTACACCAGCATCGCGATATATTCGGTACATACCGGTACATACTTCTGTACAAACACACTCTGAAAGTCTGAAAGTTGTAGAAGAGGTGGTAGCCCATGGAGGGTGTATGGTAAGACGAGGGGGGGGGGGGGGGGAGGAGGCGTGGCGTCGGCGAGGGGTTGAGGGCCGAGGGGGTGCCCTTTTGAAGTTTCGCTCGATGCGGGAAAGAAGAATAGACATCGAGGCCGACGCGTTTCGCCTCATATATTTCGCGAAAAAAAATAGAAAAGAAAAAAAAACTCGCGAGAAACTCGTCCGACTCGTAAACGTCACAAAAGTTTCGCTTTTATGCTGGAGACTATTTCGAGAGCGAGTGAGAGCGAGCCGGAGAAGCATTTTTATTTTAGAGAAAGTGAGTGAAAGAGTATGAGAGAGAAAGAGAGAGATGGGGAGAAAGGGGCTGGCTTTTGCACTTACGAGTAGCAGTGCGCTTGAAGCTGCAACAGTGGCATAACACGCTTCGCTGCCTCCCACCTCTGTCCCGAATAATTGCTGCGTATGCAGCTTTACCCACGAACGCTTACACGCGCGTTCACAGCCAGCGTCATAACATTGCGGAAGAGCTGGATCACGCACTTTTTACGCTTTTGCGAAAAAGCGTATTAAACGTTGAACAACCCTGTTGACGGATGTCGCGAATTAAGGCCTTTCTTTGCAGGTGGGTAAACGCCTAACAGGCGTACGATTGTTTCGGAATATCCGTTTGACGACACGTTTTTTGTTAAAAAAAGCAACTTTCGTTCGAAAAAAAGACACCAACTATCCCGATTAAAGAAAATAAGGGTCGTTCCGCGGTTTTAAATTCATTATTTCGTCGCAGTTTGTCAGGCTTCGAGTCGAGAAAATTTCGTTCGCGACGCGAAGGGGTTGAAATATTTTCAGACTCTTTGCGAACCTGTTGAGTACCGCGGGTATTAATATGAAAGTTTGTCGACCTATACGGATATAAAAATACGTACGTAACGCGCAAAAAGACCGAGCAGCCCAAAGCTCGGTTTCGATAGTTCCATCCCGAAAGATATTCGACGACAACTGTGGTCTGTTTCGCATCGGTCCTTCGTCCTTTCACTCCCGTTACTTTCGTCCTGCTTTCGTTTTTTGTTCGGGAAAAAAAAAAGTTATCTCTCGGGATTTTCGCACTCTCGAGTTCTGAGGACAGAGCATCGATCTTCCGGCCACTTCCCGCCGCAGTTTCCTCCCGGCTCTATCCATGTATATGTATACATAAATACATCTATATGGTATATTCATATATATATATATATATATATATATATATATATCTGCTATCGTCGGCAAAACTTTCATTTTAGCGCATTGTGCGCCGATAACATGGAAAGTTACGGTTCGTGTATCGGTAGAATTGCGGCCAAACTTAGAAAGAGAAACACGTATACATATATGTATTTATGTGTATGTAGGTATATATATTAGATACAAAATGATAAAAAGAGAGAAAAAGAGTAGAGGAACATTCGCGACCCGCAGTTCTCCTCTTCGACCTCTTCGCACAATCGATCATCCTCTTCTTCTTCTTCAAATAGACGGACTATACATTCATATTTGATTCCCAGTCTGGCCTCATTATGCAAAAGTTTCGCAGACCAGACAAAGGAATCGGAAAAGTTGGTATGGCGATTCAATTTAATTTACGATCTTCCTCGATCCTGTCTTTACGATAAAACTCAGAAAGAGGTACGTCGAAATTATCAAAATTCACAATGAGTATACCATTAACCGGGGTGAATTTTGCAGCCTCAAATTGGCGCGTAAAAGTTGATGGGATACGAAAAAAATTGTATAATTTTATATACAAGTTGCCAACTCAATCATACGAAAAATATCGAAAATTGTTATTTATAAATTTGGATAAAGATAAACGTGTCTGGAAAAGGAAAAAAAAACGCAGTAATAAACGTAATCATAACGAATTCAATAAAAAGGAAAGCTCAATCACATTCAATTACGATATCTCTGAAAGCTCAGGTACTCGTGTCCATAGGGTTAAAAAATAAAAGAGACGTACGATTGCGTCGGCGCCTTGTCCGCAGTAGTTACAACCGGCAATGGTCAGACCGTGAGGGAGGTATTCGCGGCTATCCGACTGTACAACGCGGGAGCGAGCGTCGAGAGGGCAGTGGCGAAGAACGTGTAATGCCACGAGCTTACATCCAGAGGCTCCCAGCAAACTAGACTATTGATAAGAATACACGCCACAGGAGTCCCCTCTTTTCTCGTCTGTACGAGAGATACTGGATGCGTGTGCGAGCGTCAATTTGCCTGGTTCACTAGAGGAAACTCTGGTCTGTACATGATAAAGTTGAAGTGTACGCGTGGCTCGGCACACCAAGTGGACCTGCTTGATAGCGAGAGAGAAGGGAAGAGACAGAGAGAGATAGAGGGAGAGGGTTGGAGGGACGAAGAGAGAGAAAAGGTTGTCGCCAACGGTCAGAGGCATTACAAAGTCAAGCAAAAGTGAGTACCTTGAAAATTACATGCTGTCGCGTCGCAACTCCATCGACGTACCCTAGGGCCTTAACCCCCCGTATATGTCCTATGTACACACGTGTGTTTGCTCGGGTTCGTATCAACGTGCGTGCTTTATTTTTATTTTCGCTGCGATTCCGTAAAACGATGAAGTTAATGTCTTAAACCGAGCGGTGCTTTTGGAAAAAATATTTGTACCGATTCCACAGTTTTCCTACCCCGTCCATTATTTTGTTCTCGTGATATTTCCCAATACAGACACTTTTTTGCAATTGAAAAATTAATTCTATCGAATTCGCGGGAATGAAAAAAATTTGAAATTTGACCGAGATGAAAAATTCGGGAATTCGATTCCGGCGAGGAGATATCAAGTTTTATACCAATTCTGAATTTTTCTATCTTTATACTTATTTTCAGCGCTATTCCATTGTCATGGTATTTCCCGATTTTTCTGTTCGCTCGGATTTATAAAAATTCTATCGTGCTCGAGAGAATAAACAAATTCAAGAGTCGTCTGTGATAAAATTCCGTGATTTCGGTCGCAGCGAGGCGAATTGTAGTTTAACACGGGTGGTCACGTGAACGTTATGGAAAAAAAGGGAAAAGTAAAACCATCGATTGTTGGGTTTCCGCGTATGCGAGGAAAACCGCAGGATTTACTTTCGCTCACGTGGATATAGTCGCTTAACACGCGCCCGCTGCCACCCGAGCGTTGGTTAGGGCCAGGAGCAACCCGGGCCGAACGCATCTAGACCGCAGCAGTAGTCACCGTATCGAGAACTCATCGAGCTGTCATTGTTTTCCCGTTGTACCTTGGTCCGATATCGAGCTCGCGCTTGGGTCGTACGATTGAACACGCGAAAACCCGGGAGTCATCCACGGGGAGTTTTGTGGTATTGTTCGAAACATCGATGTGTATCGTAAAAGCGTGTATTGTACACGCCTGAATTTTAGTAGGCGAATGTATGAACGTGACATTAACTGACCAATCGCGTATGCATCGGTTCACCCTCTTTTCCCACCCTCGACAAGTCCTCTCGTCCTCTCACCGCCCTCGACGATGCTCCCATTGTTTCTATACCGCCACTGGTGTCATTTCTGAACGAGGCAACGCGCGTAATTAGAACCATCAAGCCAATATTGATTAACGAGACTTGATACACGAAGCCGTTCCGTGTTCTCGATATCTCTCGGTCTGCGCTTTGCGGTATATTCCATTAGCGGGTATTACTCAACCCTATTAAAATGTTTATAGTGGCCTCCTCGAGCAAAGGGTGTCACGATTATGAATTTAAAAAAAGGCTAGGATAATTTTGAAAATTAATTACCTAATCACGTACGAGACACTTTTCACGCAAATGTTCAACTTTGGACAAAATTGCCTTTTCGATGAACGCCAAAAATAAAAATAAATCGAAAAAAGCTCGTAAAACAAAGATACGACAAACTAGTTCTTATATCCACAATTGCTTCGCTAAATATGTGGGTTAACTTTCGATAGTTCACGGGGTGGAAATAAAATTCTTTACGGCAAGAGGAAAATTGGGTACATCGTCGACCGATTTAATCGTAATTTCGATGCTGTCATATATTACGTTATACCCGATGCTTTACGATGAAAATCACTCTCCCGAATTTGTTCAACTTTCTACGTAATCTTTTCCCGCTCTTGGCCCACCGAATTTCGGCATTATCGTCACGTCTAGACGGCGTTGGCCCGGGCCAGCTCTCTGCGAGGTCACCAAAAGCAATTTATTTGTTACACGATATATATATATATATATATATATATATATATATATATAGAGCACTTTAATGGAAAACTACTATACCGAGCAAACGAGCTTGAGCACACCGACAAGCAAGAGTTAAAAATGAAAGAGGGTCGTTCTTCGTTGGTCTCCCTGTTCTGTTCATGAGGACTCGGCCCTCTCTCTCTTTCTCTCCCTTGCGCGCTCTTTTCCTCTCTCTCTCTCCCTCGCCGCTGGGCACTCGATTCTTTGACCGTACATACGAGTTTATAGCACACCGTGAAAATCGTACGTGGACAACAAGAGACACGGGGACGAGATAGCGTACATATAGAGTACAGGTTAGTTGACCGGGTGTGGACGTGCGGGCCACCATATTCTCGTGGACGTACTCGAGGCTTCTCGACGAACCAACTTTGTCAGAACGCTCTGTCCTGAGTTATCAACAGTCTCGACCAATTTGTACTGGAGAAATTCTTACTGAACGATATCGTGGTTGTTGATTAAAAAATATATATATGTATATATATATATATATATATATATATATATATATATATATATATATATATATATATTAAGAAACCACTATCGTCGTCGTAATTCGAAATAATTTTGCTCGCATTAAACTAGCCTAGACACATCCTGCATTGGATACTTCATCGATCGTTCGCGAAGGCTGGGGTATAAGCTTTTGTCTGTTTTTTTCTCGTATTATATCGCGTCTAATGCCAGAGAGTGAAAAATATCGCTACGTAATACAGCTATATAAAATGAGAGACTCACCGAGGCGTAACTCTTTTCACGATACCTCGTACAAGCGATAACGAGCCATCCGGGAAATTGAGTCGTCGCGGACCTTCCTGGCCCTTTATACCTATATATATATTTATATCTATAGGTAATTTCCGTCTATAGGTGTGCGATGTACAGGCCGTTTCGTTGGTTCCCACTGCTGTGACGAAGAGGAAGTACTATGGGTTCCGTGATAAAAACCGGACAATAAAACTTACTGCGAAAAGGAACGGAAAAAATGTTTCTTTCCTCTTGTACATACACGTTTATATATATAGATATTTTTGCTTCCAATAAAATTTTTTTGTTGCCATGCAATCAATGCACATCAATGTGACTGTGTCTGGCGGATAACGATATGGGAAGCGAATAAACGTGGGCGAAAGAGTGAGAGGAATGAAAAACGACATAGGGGCGGCGGGAGGGGATTAATACTTTTCTCTCATCGGTTCACTGTTCTCTTATAGATATAATATATATATATATATAGTACGTGTGTAATATGCGAACACGTCCCATCCGTGAAACTTCAATTTCACGCTACGAAACTTTCAATGTTACCGGACGCTACCGTTCGCGGCGCTCACGAACTTGAAAGCGCTCTCTAGAGGTAAACACATGTGCATGCCTTCTCGTACATACAAGGTGCATGAAAAAGAGGACAGTTCGAGAAAGGGTGAGAGAGAGAGAGAGAGGGAGAGAGAGGGCGAGACGGAGATGAAAACGAGGCGGGAAACGAGGGAGAGTATTCTCGTGCGCAGGGTACGGGAAAAACCATTCGACTTCGATGGAGGAGATCTTTGCTCTCTCTTTGGGAAAAATAAATTCCGTTCGCGTCGAGGTAGTTTTCCCGTCGAATGACGTCCGACCTCGTCGAGCCAGAGACGCCGATAACTCGCTGCTATCTCCTCTTTCTTCACTCTCTGTATATATGTCTATATTTATGTGCGATATGTGCGTATTATATGTACCTACTATATATATACTTATACCTGTGTATGTGTATGAAAAATCGGACGAAGCATGAGTTTTTTGCGTCGCACGATACGCGAAGTAATGCCAGAACGATCAAACTTTTCGTCTGAACTTTTACGGCCCTGATTTCTTCTACGTAAGCAGTACACTAATACATATAAGTAAACGTATTTGAGGGTAGTTTCGAGCAACTACCATAAGAATATTACCATGGTGACGCTCGAACTATCGAATTCTCCGGACGCTACCGTTCATTATTTATAGCGATTTTTTTCCACAGTTTCATCGAAGAGCGGAGACAGTTAGGAATAATAGGTATCGTCCTTGATGCGTAAAACGTCGAGGTGGCCAATGTTCACAACAAGAAATCTAGCATCTTGTCCAAAAGCTGGTTAGAACGATTCCATAATGAACGATAAGCTTATCAGTAGAAATAATGGTGTATGGTCAGACAGGGAGTATTATCGGTAAAGAGGAACTGTTTTTTATTTCAGCTGACCGTTTTGTTTTCACTTTTCGGAACAGCTACATAGTGGTTTCGAGATAGCGAGACCATTTTGTGGTCACCGTTACTATTGTTCGTCAGTTAACGGAAGGGGAGACTGAGCGAGAGCAACGCAGAAAGAGAGAGGGTGAGAGAAGAGCGAATGTTGACCCATGCATCCTATCTTTATCGAAATGTTTATAAGGATCGTATAACGGTGAGATTTTCCATCTCACCTCCCTCGAAAATTCTCTGCTGACTTCGTGTATACAGATATAGCTCCTGAACTTCCATAGCTTCTGGGCTATGGTGGCGCAGCTTTTGCATCGTTTAAAATTTGCATAACACTCTTAATAGCCGAGAAGATGCTCCCTCTGGTGTAGAATTACATACCGGTGTCTCCCAACGGGAGGTGCACTTCCGTATGGTCCACCCCATTCTTCTAGCATCGTCTCTCTCTCTCTCTCTCATTCGTACGCTCTCTCTCTCTCTTTCACTCACTCTCTCCTCCTTTCTCATGCCCATCCACAAACTAATTCCGTATATACTTTACACACGTTATTTATACTCCAAGATGCGCGGAAAACGTGATGTTAAATGATAATTGCGAATAAAAACAATCCCCCGGCATAAAGTTTCGATAAAACGGCGATCTGGTTATTTACGTGGGTTACAGCAGCTTTCAGCTTCGTTAATCCGGACTCTCGGTATGTTATATGACGGTATAATGAACTCTTTAATGAACCAAAGCACTTCGTGTTAAACGAAAATGTCCCGCGTGAGCTTGTATTTCCTACACATTTCCCTTTCTTCACTTGCTCAACGCTGAATCAGTATTTGCTGGTAAAAACATCTGCAGAGTATCGCATATATTCTTTGTTTCACGATGAAACTTTATGCATTCTGAAAAGCCCGAGCTGAACGTTGGCCCCACAATAAACTACGGACGATATATTTTTTAGTTATAAGTACGTGTACTACTTAATTGGAGATGGTTTAAATTAGTTAATGAGCGGCACGAATATCGTTATAATTATATGTACGATTAATTATACATATACAATTATGTCCAAGAATTTTCTTTTATCTATAGTATGAATTTCATTATTTAAATGCTTGAATTCGAAACAGATAAGTTTGCTTCAGTCTATACGGCACGGACCGTCACGTAACGACAACCGGTACCGGTGCAACGTGAATATAAGCGTAAAATTGTCGTGTCAGTACCGGTACGTGCCGTTGCCGTTACGTGACGGCCGTGCCGTATAGTCTGAAGCAACATTAACGTAATTAATAAAAAGATAAACTAATTAAACTTGAAAGAACCTTCAATGCCTTTTATTTCTGTTCTTCGTTCGTCTTTATAATCAAACCGACGAGGTAGTTATCGCCTTTATCGGATATGATGTATCATGCACTTGGCGTAAACGCGAACGTCTACTGCACAGTTGCTCGGTATCTGATTATCGAATTGGGGGAGGAAGTAAAGCACCAGCTCGTGGTTTAATTAAACTTTAAACTATTATTTCTCCCATATATATATATATATATATATATGGGAAGGGCCTAGTGTCTAAGCCGAGCTTGCTCGAGGTGTCATTAAGCAACCGTCCGAGGAGAATTTTAATAGGTTCGGGAAGCAAAGTTCGACGGGTGAAGCGAGATAGAGATAGATAGAGAGAGTTCCGAGTATACGCCGCCGACGCACCCTGTGCATCTTCGGTTGAAGAGTCCGGATGCAAGATAGGCGGAAAAAGGATCGCGAGTGATTCCACGAGAGTCGTGAGTTGGGGGTATGCGGCTACCACTATGTCTGCACCCTCGCTATCGGTGGATTTTTGTAACTCACGAGTGTTCTAGGACACTTACGGATACTCGAAAGAATTTATGAATATCTGTGTGAACGTCTGCAAATGTCTGTAAAAGTATTCACGTGGTTGTCTAGTGGTTTCATACTTTATTATTATGCGTAGATAAATACTTGCATTTATGAGCTCGCTGGGGACAAATCATGCGGATGTATAGAGACGAGAGAGAGAGAGGGAGTTGTTGGCGGCCCCTCGCGAGATGAGTCCGAGCGCGTTTTGAATACACCGGTGATTGAGCCAATCATTCTGCGAAGTTATTGTAACAAGAGGTTTCCCCAGGCTCGACCAGTGGCTCGACATGTCCCACGAGGGTACTCCTATAGCGATTGTAATTGTTTGCGCTTCTCTCTCTCTCTCTCTCTCTCGTTCTCTTTATCTTTCTCCCTCTCTCGTCCACTCGTGTCTCCCTTCCTTCTCTTCAGAATAATGACATTTTAAGCGGAAGTGCGCATGTTATTCTGCAGAGCATGACATAATAGAGAGATATTTTCTATCCCTGAAACTTCATTTTCAATTCATCATCCAGGCTGCATGGTCTTGATTAGAGTTGATGGTCTCGTTTTGAGAACAAAAAATGTTTGGCGTAAAAAAACTGGTCTCAATGAATAAAAAAATGTCAGTACGTAATATCTGATTAGCAAAGATTTTTGTTCTTTGTAATCCACAATAATATTGTTGAATAGACGATGTATTATTGTTGAGGTATATCGTTTCGTTTGAATATTATATTTGTTTGCTTTCCAATCCAAATAAAACTGTATTTATTTTGTGATATTTGGAAAAATCGATATGATACACGAGACGGTGAAATGGATGACGGAGCCTCGATGCCGGATATACTTCAACGTCAGAAATAGAGATCCTGGCAAATTCGTATCCGGTGCGCAAGAGCTCTGCCCGTACATGCAGCGGAAGAGGCAGAACGGCAAAGGAATGTCTCGTATAGAGTAGGGGATAGAAGGGGGTTGGAGGCTTTAGCCGTCGAGAGATTCAAAGGGAAAATTTATATCTTACCGGAAATGGCCAGTGATAAAAGTAAGAGAGATCGTGGAGCACCCAGTTACTTTCAATCGCGCGGTGGTCGATTTAGGGGGACATCTTTTTCGTCGATGAAAAGGAAAGAAAAAGAAAACGAAAGAGAGGCAGAGAGAGAGAGAGACAGTAATAAGAAGAGGAAAAAAATACCAGTCGAGGGACAGAAATTAAATTGGTCAGAAAGTCGAGAAAAACATCACTCTTCGGTATTTCGCAAATCAGGGACGTATATCTGTTCATTTTCATGAAAACGTGGATATTTTTTGAAAATAAACACGAGATACGAAAGAGGGTAGTTATATTGAGAAGAGGTTCGTTCTCGTTTGCTCGGCGTTCTCGTCTCCCGTATGTCGGAATCTTCGAATTGTCCCCATCTTCGAGTCTATTGTGACCGATGCAGATCCTTCGGGATTCTTTTTCCGCGAAGTGAGAGAGACGGCGAAGGTTCCAGTGGACCGCGGGTATTTTATATCAATAAGTTAACGTCACGGAGAGCTTTCGACTACTCAGACATACCGTATAAGGCAGGAACGATGGAGAAAAAGAAATTTATCCATGAATACAGCAAACAATTTTACTGGGCAACGCGAATCCATTAACATTCATAGGTCAAGGGGAAAATCACGTATTCGCTAGCTCGTTTCTTTTTATACGTGTATGTATAGAATTTCGTATGACGTGGTATCTATCGTGGTCGTAAAAACGGAAAAGGATATAAAGATTCCGGCATACAATATTCGGATGGTCCGATGGCTGACCAACGTCGACCTTATCTACTTAATGCGTCTCGCCATAAGATTACGGTGTTATAAAAGGTATATGACGTGAACCCAATGTTCTCAGCGTATATTGCGCTGGTTAAGATCATAGAGGGTGAACCCCGGACAATGCATGGTCGGGAAATCCACGGCTTTGCATATGTTTATACACTCCGTATTATATATATACATTGTTTTATGTATGATTTAAGCGATTATTGATCATTTTCATTTTCAGCCGGGGTTCCAGGATCGCACAAAATGATTTATCGATATAATTATATTACGAGATAGTAAGTGCAATTAAAGATTATTAAGAATAACAACAATTATTCTTGATTGTTTATATAACAAGGTTACAAAAAATGAATGAGTGTTTATTTAGGAAACGCTACATTTCTTGTAAGTCAGTTATCGACTTAGGTAGTCAAGTATTAAACGACGGCGAGTTGGTTAAAAGGAGCGAGACATTGGTGACTGTGGGATCGAAGAAAGGTAACCGTACCAGGAGGCGCCCGTTTGTTTCAATCCCCCGTCATCCTTTTCCAGGCAGGAAATGGAAACTCCTCGACTCTTAAAATATCCAGCTCACGTTCATTTTGGTGTAGCGTTTGTATATATCCCGGCGCAATACCAAAAGCTGAAACATCGCCCAGGCAACGGGTGTACTTTCCCGTGGGAGTGACGATATCTCCGGAATTTTACGATCGAGTTGAAAACGCGACGCGGAGCCAATATATGATATACAGTGGCGAGGAAAGTGGAAGACCGAGAATATTTTCTGTGATCTTTGGCGTCGCAGCGCGCTGGACGTGAGAGAGCTATATACACATGAATTGTACCGAGTCGGGTTGCAAAAAATACAAGCCTCTTGAGAAGGAAAAAATCGCGTTTCATTACCGCTGGGTGAACGTGAATGCATGAAACATTCTGTAAGATGCAAAAGTAAACTGAAAAAAATCACTTTCAGACATGGCAAAGATTTCTCCACCTACCGACTTTCAATTGACGTGGCGCAGTCGAGACACCAGGCAGCAAACTAACGAGGAGAAGAAATACCACCAGCAGTTGTGATTCCATAACTTGTTAATCTGTAAGGAAAACAGTAATTAATGACATTACTCGATAGTCGACATACGTAATTGAATTCTCAAACTTTGAGGGGTTGGGTGGGACTCGACATTTTTTCCCCTCAACAAGGTTGTAATTGGAGGATGCGGAATCAGAAATTCCCGGCACAACGCGAATATTGTGATCTTATTTTCGGATCTCGGAATTCTGTCGATCAAAATAGGAAAAAACGTAAATATCGAGTTTTTGATTGGCACATTGAATGAGATTTTTAAAATAACCTACAATAATGTAAATAAATAAATTTATTCGAGTAAGATAACTTTGTCTGAATTTAATAAATATTTATCGAACGCAGACACTTCTAAGGATATGTATAGAAAGGGAGAAATCCATATTAGCCGTGAGAGATTGAGAAGTGGGGTTGCTTGTAGTTGCGGTCAACAGTCAACTTTCACACATATAGGTAGAGGTTATTACCATCAATG
Organism: Netelia inedita; assembly: GCA_964017225.1. Taxonomy (NCBI): domain Eukaryota; kingdom Metazoa; phylum Arthropoda; class Insecta; order Hymenoptera; family Ichneumonidae; genus Netelia; species Netelia inedita. The sequence goes on from OZ024922.1 coordinate 9,490,332, forward strand.
CCTGAAAAAAATTAGGTCTAGCGATATTCTTCCACAAGTACTCGCACTCACGAAGCAAACGCAAAATCTTCCCCAATGGAAAATCTTTTCAATTTTTCCATAGCCAGTTTTCCTCTCGGCAGTCTAGGCATATAATGAACGATGCAGGCAGACCAAAAAAAATATATTGGTACACTTGGCGTCTCTCAAGATAGTTTATTGCATAGATTGTTAATGAGCACCTACTGTAAAAAATAATTCCGCAAAAATAAATAATTCCAACAGGAGATTTATTTTTTCTGATATCGCGAATTTTTTTACTCAATTAAACGCAAAAATTGTGTTCGTCACTCTTCCATTCGTCGTAGATATAAAATAATTAATGTGACTTGGCATTGGATATGATTTGGATTGTACGTAATTATTAATTAGCTAAAATACTAATTTTTCAAAACGACAAGGTCAAAGTACAAAAATTGAATAAAATTTTGGAGTATGTCCGCATCGATGCTGCATGTTGAAATTGTTAAAAATTTGTACCACGCTTTATCCTAATAAACGAGTATATATAAGTCAAACGCTATCCGAAGGTGTTGTGCCCATCGTGCGTGTTTTTAATCGTGTTTTTAATCGTATTTCGACTTATGGTGTTCATTTCTTTTCCTATCAAATTATTTCTTGTAAATGATAAAACTACTCTTTGTGTGTAAACTCGATAAATCAATGAGTGTCGAATTTCTGGAAGCATTAAATTTTTGCGATGTTTACAGGAATATTTTTGCCCCGGTATGGGGATGGCCATTAAATGTGCCGAATTACACCGAACTTTTCGACTTATTGTTAGCGTTAAGCATCATGAGCTGCTCCTTCTTCGGCTTCAACCATTCTCGCCTCTCCTACCTCTCCGTTAAGGGCTAATCTTCACTCTTTTTCCCCTCACTAGGCAACTACACCGAAGCAGCCATACATGGCTGCACGTACACACGCAGTACAAAGCACACATCGTCTATCGTATATGAGTGTTGGTACACGTGCGCCCTCTCTCGAATATACGAGCTATAGAAATATCCCCTCGGGTGTGAATCGAACGACGGACCAGAGTCTGCCGGTGCAACTCGATGTATGCATCGCGAAATACATCGAGGCAAGAATTATACGTTACTCCGTACTTCTCGTGCTTTCAATTGTGTTCCTATATTTCGGTTCGATGTCGATTGATATGCACCATGTAATCGAGCTCGTTAATTCAATTTTACACCCCAATAAACCAATCTCTGTGCGTGTTTATTTAAACAGATAGTTTCGTGCACGATCGTTGATTCAACGATGAGGGTAACTACGAGTGAGGGGTCATAGGGGTCGTGACACGGATCATTCTCAACAGACTTCGATTTCTCATTATCTTTCATGTAAAACCTTGAATCGTTGACAGTTAATAAAATTGATATTTACGAAAATATAGCAGTGATTTGTGAATATAAGTGATAATAAATAAATAAATAAATAACCAAATGAATTGATTTCACGATAGAATTTTTTAATTACAATAAATAATTTTTTTAATGCTCTACTTCTGTACTAATAACTTTTGTGGTTTATCGAGTATCATTGACGTGGTGAACATTACCGACTTTCCCAACGGTTGTTGTGACATATCGCATGAGCTCATATTGCGAAATGGATTTCACATAGATGGCGTGAAAATCTATTTGAAACGGTGACAAAATGAAGCCTAACGTTAAAAACGTTACGACGAAAATGAAGGTGTAAATTATTTTCATAGTCGGATACCATGAAGCAAAATGATTAAAAAACAACAACGCAACGTGAATTACATGCTGTATCGATCGAGCATTTCACCATTGTCATAAGATCCGTATCGAATCTATTTCGAGCAAAGCTCCCGCAGCAATTTCAAAATGTATACTTTTTCGTCGTGTCACTGGAACCACCTGAAATTTTCAGTATATCATTTCTGTCGAATTATTGGAGCAATATAGATGGTCGGATGTCACAAGTATCGAGATTCAAACGGATTATCTTTCACAGAAAACGTGTCATCAAATGTGAGTCCACTACACAATTCCCTTTATTTTCATACTTTTATATTTTGTATTCGATTGTTCCGTCATTAATTTCAACGGATTGACCAGCTCTCAATAATTTTTTAATCGTAAAAGTTTTTATTTTTATCATCTCCCTCGATGTGCGTATGTACATATTTGTCTAGCGGGTAATCGAAGTCAGCGAAAGAGAGAGAGAGAGAGAGAGAGAGAGAGAGAGAGAGAGAGAGAGAGAGAGAGAGAGAGAGAGAGAGAGAGAGAGAGAGAGTTGAGTTTGTATCGACTCATCAAAGCGAGTATACACTGGTAGAAAATTAATAAAGAATGACGTACCAAATATTCTGGTAAGAGTGGATAGAAGAGACGAACATATTGACGCTCATGAAAGATGTAGCGTACTCGAAAATTAATCAGAGACACCGAGGTGCACGCTTGACAGGAGTCTAGTATACTTGCAACCTTAGTGAGGTAGAAAAGAGAGAGTGCGGGTGAACGTGTGGGACGGAAAGAGGGGAGTGGGGCTTTAAAGGGCAAGAGCCACAGCAATAAATTTTCTGTGCCTGGATTAAGTTGCACGCACACCGTGCTTTTGGTCCATTTCATGCGAGAAAAGCTATTACTAGAACCGAGAGTTCCCACGACGAGAAGTGCTTTTCCAAAATACTTGTGACAGTAAACTAGCTTTTCCACCCTTCTGCGATACTTGTATATATATGTATATATATATAAGTATCGCAGAAGGGTGGAATATATATATGCCGCTAGAATACACATGGCGAGGCTGTACAGTTTTGGTACACGCCGTCAAGTTGAATATCGTAAATGCTCTTCATATCCGCATGTTGGGAAGTAATAAAACTGGATGTCTCTAACATTTGTCAGGGTAGTCCGCTACACGTAGATATCCGTCGACGTATAAAATTTATGTTTGAATAAAGATTTGCAAACAGCACGTCGTATAAGCCTATACCGTGTCAAAGCGAGTAGAGCGCGACATTATACGAGAATATGTTTGAGTGCGTTTATATACCCGGGTGTCAATCCGTACCTGCACATTTAAATTTCTATCCTTCCGTGCTCATGCTCACACGGCGAGCAGTAAAACTGCAGTTCGTATCACCAATGGGAATATTTCGTGTATTCACGTGTGATCAACGGAGAGGACATCCTGTCGCGGACATATCGTCGAAAAAGATTGTGGGCTAACTTGTCGTTGCTCGACGCAAAATCTCAATGTCAAACCCTATAAATATTGAAAATTAATTTTCATCTTTATACACGGTTATCGAAAGGCTGTTTAAAAAATGATTTAACTTGCTTTCGTCGAATTGATGACCAATCGATAAATTATACTTGTCAACGATATTGTAAGTTTAAGAAAATCTTCATTTCATGTTTTTGCCTCTTTAGCGCAAGCAGATAACCATAATTTGTCTAAACATAAATCTTATCTCTGGTATATTTGAATATTGTCGAAATTCCGAGAAATGATGCGGAAGAGGGTCGTAGCTTTGTGTCCGCCGAACATAGAGTTCAACGAACTGTAACATCCTCTTATTGTACACATATTTGTATATTCGTTTGTATACAAAAGTGCGAAGTTCGGTATTCACATACCTCAAAATTCTCCGAAGCATCGAATCTGTGTCCTTAGTACATCCTCTGTACGAGTTTGTCCCTCTCTCTATCTCTCTTTGGCTTTTGTTGCAACTCATGCGCGTATTTTCTCACGAAACGTTTTGTTTGAGTTCGCGACTTCTCGGAAGAATAAATAGGAGCTATTTAGCTTCGAACCATTCGCATATCTCGTGTTCAACGGCACTCACTTTACAATGGTTCGTGTATTAGACTAGCTTTTCATCGTCGTATCCCCCCTCGCCACCCTTTGGCCCTTCTTCCCAGAGACACGAGAGAGATCACTCCGCTGGTCCGTGTCTTTACGTCCCGAATAACGAAAGGTTCCAGCTTCACTTGTTGCCTTTGTGCCGCACGATTCAACATCTCCGGTGTACGGAGGGGAAGAACAAGAAATACTTCGGTCCCATTCCTGTTCCTTTTACATCCCTCTCCCTCTCGTGCTTCGTTCTTGTATCCGTACGAGTTACATACAGCAGTCAAACGGTCGCGGCCCTCTTCGGCTTCTCTCTCGTTCACCCATCTCTTTAAACAGTACCGTACATCCATGAAGAATTGCCGGAATGCCGGCGCGGAAAAGCCAAGGGTCGAGGAAAAAGGATTACGGGGAATAAGAACAGGAAGAGGGAAGAGTGAGAAGAACATTGGACCCGATGGTCGATCCGTTCCTTTTGTTCACTTTTCCTTTTCTTCGTCTTCGTCCTTCATCTTCTTCTCTTTCTTCTTCTTGTTCGGCCTTTCAACCCCGTCGTTCGGCATCGTTGTGTGCAAAACCCTAACTTTCATGTCCGATTTCACGGAAGGTCGACGGTAGAAGTATTTGTACGAGCGTTAATTGGTTCGGCTATGAGAAGGAATCTTCCGGTTCCATCCTGAAGAGCATGAACGATCCCTGTTGTTTTCCGCGAGAACGGAGAATCCTGGGCACTTCCTCAGACCCAAGGAAATAGCTCTTGTTGATGACCTCCCGTACGGTATTCTCTATATACTTCGACCTTCGACGTTACCTACATCGCATACAAGCCGTTCCCTCCTCATCCAGCCATTTCTCTATCAAAATTTTCATTCAAGGATTGAACCCCTATTTCTTCCACTAAAAGTCATTAAAAATATATCTACGATTTCTCAAGTTTGGAACTCTTATTTGCATACATTTTTTTAATTCGATTCAACTGTTTTCATAAAAAACTGTTTTTTTGTTTTGCTGCAGGGGTCGTTTTTACCCCTTAGATCTTTATTTTGGAAGATTATACAATTTCTCAAATAATTCGTTAGTACCGCGTAACATAATATTTCAGAGCTGTGGAGGAGTCGAAATTTTGGACTAAATGCCGAACAATGATGGAGTGCTCGGTGTACATGTATATGTACGAGTATTGGGAAACGGAGCGAATAGACGGTTGCCCGAAGCCTTCAAAGATCGACTGTGGTTGCTCGGAGGAATATAACGATAGAGTATGATGTTAATGCGTCTATAATGGACGTGCTGTCCGAAATATTCTCGAGTCTGGAGAATGCAGAAGCCATCGAATGTAAAATCGGCGAATCGCATCGAAATGGTCCATGGAGAAGGTTTCGGTTCGACTCGAAGCCCGATTGAGTGTTTGCAAATACCATCCACTATCTTCCATATCGGCGAGACGATTTTATGGTTACTCCTTCGTTGGTCGAAGCTTTTCGTGGCTCGTTGCTTGCTCCAACGGTGGAATATAAGGCTCGATGAACCAGGTAAAGTAATCTTGAATTATGCTCGTTAAAAAGAGAATGTATTTTCAGATTGCTATTCTTCGGCATGGTGTTACTTTTGATAACGTAGTTCAGGAGTCTCGTACACTTGGAACGAAGATGATACTCTCGCTGAAAATTTGTCAATTCGAAGGAAACGACAAATTTTCAGCGAGTAAAAAAAAAATGAAAATTTGTTTTTTAATTTTTTAATTTGTGATTAATTATAAAGTTCGTTCGGCCAAGAAACCGATATAACTCGTGATGTAATAGCTAATTTTCACGTTAAATACGAAAATCATGCAAATTGTCACCTCTTATTTCCATGAAATCGATTTCGCTAATTGGCGACACTCCCTTCGGTATCACATTTGCATAATATGAGAGGTCGCGATCGTTATCGCGAAATCAGTATCAAGAGAATATTTAATTACCAGGAGGTACGTACCAGCCAGCGAGGATAATACAATTAGGAACGGAGTTTTTCCCGAAGTACAGAATTACTGCGGCGATAAAAAACGCGGTGGAGACAAATAATACAAATAAAAACGTTACCGAGAACGTTTCGCGCACCCTTCTACGTACGTTTTCGCGTTCGCTACGGGGCGTTGTAATCTGCTATTGTTCTTTCTCTCATTCTCACGTTCGCGAATTCAATGCACGGGGGGGTAAGCAAAAAAAAGTCGACGAGCTCGATACGTTTGGCCATGATCCCGAGAATTATGGAGTTACGTATATATGTCGTTGAATCGATTAGAGAGCAATCGAAGTTACGAGCGTCGGTATCAAACTCCCGTAAAAATAATAACACCTCGACAGCGTGACGAGATTCACAAGATAATGTATCCTTTCATTCTTGTTCTAAGCCTACGCATCGATTAATATTCACCTGGATGAATCGGAGCGGTTTTTTACGAATTTAATTAAATTTTGATGACAAAGAGTGCGCGAATATGTATGATTGAGAGACAGAGGAAGATAGAGAGAGCGGCATTGAAAGTCCGGCAAACGTTATTCCATGGCCTTAATGATGGTTGACATAGTTTCTCAACGAGTACGGGTTGTCAGCGGGGCCAACGTCGGGGATATCATCGTCGCCTTCATCCCCTTGGTCGACATCAGCTCGCGTTTCTCTACCCGAGTTTTTGCTGGATCATATATCCGGACATGTATATATCTCTATATATACATACGTATACATAAATGTGTGTATATATACAGGCATATAACTATATGCACCATATACATATGTATATATATGAACCTGTCCCTGCGTCTCGCACGCTATCCGATAAAACTCGTGTCGTCGTCGCGTCTATCGGGCTTCGCACCACTCATCTTGACCCTCTTTTTTCGCGAAGGGGGATGAATCGTTAACGTGCCCAAGAGCTTCGCACCCTGGCTCTTCGACTTAGTCCTCCCGTGGAAAAGAGTTAGGGAAACGTTGTCGAACAATCGAAAAATCCGGTTTGATCGACGTTTTAAAAAAAAGTACGGACAGTGCACAAGATTTTTGGATTTTTTCCATCATTTTTGCGTAATGAAAGATATTGAATAGGTGGAAATATAATTTTTCAACGCTTCGATTTTTTCGAGGGTTTTCAATTCAATCGGTAATTCTGGAAAATTGAAACAAAGGGAGCGCAAAATCGAACGGCTTATAAAAATTTACGCGTATGATTCCCACACGAAACGCACACGATACGGCGTTTGGATTTTTGATGACCCTTTGCTAACACGAATATTCGGGGCAAATGTAAATTCGTGTTCTCCATTTTTTTTTATTCCCATTTGTAGATTCGCGGACGCGTGACCTGATGTACGTTCATATTTTTCATTATTTGAATTCGTTGGAAAATGTGGAAAAACATCGGCCAGGACCTTGCTTGTTTCGATCAAATAACGATGAGAGTTCCGAAAATGGTATCTCCAATTCGGGGATAGCCATTTGCTTTGTGAGAGGGGGAAATATCGTATTATAAAACACACAACATGAATTTGCCCTTGGGCAATATTTATAAACTAAAATGTATTATTTTAACGTTCATCGATTCTGCGTCATCAACCGCCATTCCGCTAATACGTATGTATGAGTGGAAATATTTACAAAATTATTCAATGCTTTCGAAACTGACGACATAACGTTTTTAATGAAAAGAAAAACGTATTTGCTAAATTGGGCAAAACCATCGTTTAAATTAATCGCCTCGAACGGGTAAGCTTGAGTAATTTAAAAACAAAATATTTTCCTCGTTGAATTTGTTTACGAAATTCTAGAAGTCGAAACAGTATCGAGAATCGATCTACTGTAATCCATCGAATAAATATGTATGTATACCCGCTCATTCCTATACTACTCGACTTTGTTCTTTGAGCGTCCGCCATGTTTACTCGAACTATGCAAATACCTCAATACAGCAATTCTCAAGGCTGTCGCGGCCTTCCAGCATAGAAAACTTTCACCCTCTCAGTGTAAACAAAATCCCCACATGTTTTTAAAAATAAAAAAAAATATAAATTTTATCAATTTATAATTATTGAACTAGAATTTAATATCGACAAGATTTTTTATCATACTTACTTTAATTTGCGTAATCCAACATTTCGCGAATTCGAAAGTCTTCGTGATTTTTTTTTTTGAAATTTCCACGTTTCGTTCAATCTTTCCGTATCACACGTATCCAAATCTCAGTGGGTCGAACATCTTAGTTACAACGTTCACTCTCGCGGGACGATGTAATTTCCATTTCTACACGCGATATCTGTAAGGTGAATAACTGGTCGTGGTAAAATTCGCGAGGGACGAGTCGTGCGAGTTAACGCCGTCCGGAAACTTCGGTGATCTTTCGAGAGAGCCGGCGCGAGCGTCTCGTGTGCCGTTGCGAGCACGAGGTGAAAATCTACCGACGAGAAACACGAAGTCTACGGTTGAGAAGCTTCGCGATCCCTTCCCCGTTCCACCGGCGTTCCTCTACTGATCTAAATTTGGCTTGAACTCAGCCTAAATTCATGCGGCAAGTTGGCTACATGCCCCGCATCTCTTGAACCATCTCGTGGAAACCATTTCGTCTTAGCCTCGAGGGTTCGGTAAACGTGGAAGGTAGAGAGATGGAGAGAGAACGAGAGAGGAAGCGAGAAAGAGGGAGTGAGAGAGGGAGAGAGAGAGAGAGAGTGAGAGCGAGTCAGAACGAGCGAGGGACAGAGAGAGATAGAAATGGACTAAACGGTACGTTCGAATTCGAGCAATTAATTTTGATCATCCGGACCAAGAGCAATATTTTCATAAATTTCAATTAAATTTGTTATTTATCAATTATCATAGAAAACGTTACGAAAACAATTACGATAGAAAGAAAGGATTTTAATTGAATTAAAAATAGTTGAATTATGAGTGTAAAAAATGATCGACCGACGTTGATGAATATTGGATGGAATATTACATGGAAATTAAAAATACAAAAATTGCACGAGAGCCGTTGTTTTAACACGAAGACAGATAGAGCGTTCGGATCCCAAGAGACGCAGACGACGTCTATCGTTGCAGTTCCTACTTTGTCGTGCCATAGAAAACTGTATAGTACAAGATGAGACTTAAACTTTTGTCGAGTTTCCCTATGGGATGAGGATATATAGGTACAAGCCGATGTCTTATATCGAAATAGAGCTCCGTCGACGGTACTAAAATCTTCGAGTAAGTTTTCGCCCTTCGTATACCTTATCACGGGGTAATGAAAATCACAGGGTGTAATCCATGCCCTAGAGGATTGCGAAGTAACGAGATGGTTCCACAAATACGCGAGTAAATAAATAAATAAGTAAATAAAATGAATAAATAAATGAAAAATGAAAAATAAATTCTCCTCGGTAGGTACTTTGGGTAGTAACAAATAAATGAATAAAACGACAAAGCGACCTATTCAAAAATCGTTCATGGCCAGTCTCGAATAATCTCGACGTCACTATTATCTCGTTATTAAAATTTTCATCAACCTTTTTTACCCACACTTTTTTCTCGTTATCAACAATTTAATCAAATTTTCCTACGTAGGTACAGTGAAATACAAATATTAAGTTGAGTAAAATTACGAAATTCCGTGGCGGAATTTTCGCTGTTCGGGATGAGCAGCAGCAGCTTGATATCTGGGTATGAGTAAATACTCGAACAGATCGTGTGTCAGAACGGTAGAAAGAGAGAGAGAAAGCGAGAGAGAGAGAGAGAGAGAGAATTAGCGATAGAGTTGAGCAGCGGAGATCCTCAGGTACATCGGTAGACGAGAGTAGGAACGAGATTCCCGTCTGCCAGAAACTCGGAAAATTCGACTCAAGTTGTCGCACACCGCGGGCAATTCCTCTCTGAATTATTTTAATTTTACGGTACATTATATCACACACTCCTATTTCCCTCTACCCTCTCTATCTCTCTTTCCCTCTTTCCGTCCCGTTCACTTTTGGGTCGCAATAGTCTACGCAATTTCATATCAACCCCCTCGCCCCTCTTCTGCCACTCCGTCAATCTTGCCTCCATATGTCCTCACATTTACTCTATACGAGTCTCTCGTTTACCAACCCCCCCCCCCCTCTCTCACTCTTACGCACACATACAGACACACGCGCCCACATATTACGCGGCGGGAAAACACTCGGTTGTCCTCCCTTCCACGAGATTCTTGTTCGTTCATTCTCTTTCCCCGTTCAAGAATAGATTTAATCCCGGTGGCACATATCCCTCTCCCTCTCCCCCTCTCTCTCGCAGACACCTCCTCCTCTTCTAACATCAACGGCACGAAAACCCGCACGGTCTGGTATCATCCGTTTTGCAGGCTAACGCGTAATATATAGGCTAGGGTCCGGACTGGGGTGGAGGATGGAGGCAAGCTCTCGCCCGAGCGAGAATCAAAAAGGCCGTGGGTTGAGCTAAGTCGTGGAAACGGTGGTATAGCGGTAGATTGTAAACCCGACGGAGACAACTTTCAACAATCCGAGCACTCGAGGAAACTCTTCTGTGTACTCTAGTTAACATATACCTATACATATATACAGTTATATATGTATAAGTGGGTATACGTGTATATGTGATATGATATATATTTAATATAACATCGCCGCACTGCGCATTTCACAGTTGCTCTTATCATGATTAATTAAGTCGACCATTATCTCGGACAAAAGTAAAGAAAAGATGCAACTTTCATCGTTCGCCAACAGTACCCCGAAATCTCACGAGCTCGATCAAAACTTATTTCGACGGTTGACTTTCGCTTGTTTTTGTCGAATATTCTTTTTACTAACATCGATCTACTAACATTTATTACGGTAAAGCGAGCATTCAAAAAATTCTCGATGTTGAAATTATTCGTCGGTAAGTTTATAATCACAAGCATCAGGAAATTGCAAAATTGTTTTTGCAACAAAGAGTCTCGGGGTAAAAATTTGACGAGGAGTGGGGTGGGGTGGGTGGGTGTAAAAGTAGAACTGAAATCTTCGATCCCGCCGTACTTTTGTCTTCATCGAATTACGATGTGATTCTCGGATGTCCGCGGTCACTGTGTGAAAATCGGGCTCACCAATGCATTATAGACACGTGGAACGAGAATTTTTGAATATCGAGGGCAGACGCCGGGATGCGCTACATAGGAAAGGAAGGAAAACGAATAGAAAAAAAGAACGCGCGTGAACTCTCATTGGCGAGACGGTGCGAATGGTTTTTGCAGCTAAGAGAAACGACTAGCTCGCGAGCTCGAGTGAATATACATACTCGTATACCTATAGGTATATACATGTGTGTAAAAGAGTCCAAAAAAGTCATTGCCTAGAGCGTTTCGAGGACTCCCTATACATATGGTTCGAGCTTTTTTTCGCTCTCTGCACCCACTCCCACTCTCTCGCAAAGTGGAAAAGCTCTCTCACGAGTGGTCGACGATCGATTTTATTTAATACCTTCGGTCATCCATACATATAAATCAAATAAATAATGCGAAATGCCCGTACCGTGTTACAAACATTTATATATATATATATGTTAGTGCAATATACGATGTATAGTAGAGGGAAGAAGGGAGGAAGGGGCGATACAGGCACATATAATCGTTTGTGCGAGGGTATGATAGGGTAGGGTGCGCGGTGGTGGGAGAGGTGTGGCGGCTGGGGGGTGGGGGTGTTCGGGTGCGATATTCCGTGTGGCGGGTTAGCGCGTTATAACGCTGCTGTCACCGCTCCGCTAGGTTGTAACGTGTAATTCAGCGACGCTACGTGCCCCTCGGGTTATCCGTGGCCAGCGTTGAAATTGCCAAGCACTTTATTTTCTCGGGAACGAGCTAACAGCGGTGGGATTCATGGTACCGCACGGGGCATACTCACCGAGGAGAGTTCGAACGACGAGAGCGTGTTGGAGAGAGAGAGAGATAGAGAGAGAGAGAGAGAACTGCACAATGTCCTCACCTATCGCGATCCGATATATAGACACACACACTTACGTACACAGATATATATATATATATATGTATGTATCTGTATGAAGGTATAGAAAGGGTAGAAAATTTATCGATCGGCATAAATGATCGACGTATTGGTAATTATACGTTGGAATTTGCAGCGCGTTACGTAAGCCGTTCGGTTATCTTCGCTTCGTTGGGCCCGTCGAGAGAGCACGGGAGAAAGATGAGAAAGAGAAAAGTGAGCTGAGATGACCGCGACGTTTATTGGCGTTCCGGGTCACATTTTCCGCGAGTTTGCCCTCGCAAGCGAAAAAAAATTTAAAAAACGTAATAATTACGAAAAAGAAAAAAAGAACTGAATCTTAATCAAGTAGCGGACACCAACGATGCGTAAAAAACGAGATCAAAAAAGGTAATAATGAACAAGAGTAATGATGTAATTTTACAAGGTGGTAAATTAAAAGTCTCGGAGTGAATGAGAGGAGCGACGAATTTCATGAAATATTTTGGTCGCGTTGAGGGAGCCCGTGTATAACGATAAAACGATGATAATACCCGGGCGTTGGCAAGATATTGAGCGTATAAATATTCGACATGTAATGATATCGTCGTTGGCTTTTTTTAAACGATTTTTTTCACCCCTCGTAATTTAATTATAATTTACGTTACTTTTTGAATTCACGATTATTTGATATTTTTTGTGCCAATCCGTTCGATTTATGGATTTATTAACAGTTAGCGATAGATGTCAATTCTTTCGTCTTATGTCTTATCCGCATTTCGAGTACCCATTTTGTGAAAAATAATGTCATAGATTTATTTTGTCAACCGTGTCGTATTACGATTGCGTATCGAGAATGATTTTGATCGAACGAAAAAGAAAAGTAACTGAAAGTGCAGAATTGCACAATCGTGTGGAGCCTTTCGACGTCGAACGTATCGCGCTGAATAAAGCCAACGGATATAAAATTTCCATTTCAATATCGCGCGTAGGTGGGGGGAGGGGGGTGGAGAATGGACGAGGGTGCGGACGTGTAGTGGTTCACGTTGGTTGAATACATTATGGTAAAATATATTGATAAAATATCAGGAGACGATGATCAATTCATGTTTATTATCGCGTTAGAAACTATAGATATAGGACCGTGTGTGGGGTTCGAGAACCAAAAGTAAGATGGTGGGAGGAAGGGAGCCGAAGAGGAGGCGAGAGAGAGAGCGAGAGAGAGAGAGAGAGAGAGAGGTCTGCGATTGACGAACCTGTCGATTTCTCTTCTCTTCCACTTCGTTTTATTCTTCATGCCGTCAGCCGTTTTTTTTGTAACCCAGAGACCAAGTCTATTCCGCCTCGTTACATTTGAATCGCTCGTGACGACGTTCGAAGTCCTCCCTCTCCCTTTTACGCCTTCTCACTTTTTTATCGTTCTTCTCTCTCTCTCTCCTTCTCTTTCTCTCTCTCTCCCCCGTCACCCTCGCCCATCAGCAGCTCTGCGATCGACACGCTAATGGGATTTTCGATATTCGAGACGTTGCGAATCTCGGCACGTTTAACCAAACGGGCTGGAAGAGTTTGTCGAACGATGGACGGGACATCCATTTAATTTTTTTCTTCGCACTCTCGCGTTTTTTTACGCGTCACTTTTGACGCGTATTATATCGAGCGCAATTCGTTTCTCGCTCGTCAGACGTGGCAAAAAATCACGTTTTTTTCGGGGAAAAGGAGCTGGGGAGGGGGGGGGGCGAAGGTGCGAACCGAAAATTCATAAGATCTCAGAGATACCTGTCAATTGCATGTCGCGCGGTAAATAAAGAGGGTTGCGACAGTGTATCGATAAGTGCCTCGAGGGTGTCAACGAATTCATCTCCTTTCGGGCAGCGAGAGTTCGTTTGTCATCGTTTTATAACCGAACGAACGCAACAAGATCAAGACGATATGAGCAAATTGTAAAATCGCTCAACATTTTTTGCCAATTAATTTCCACTCTGTCAGACAAAGAAGCGGGACGATTTGCATCAGAATTGAAAAGAAATTGCTTCCTTTTTATTGTTGAATCGATTGTGAAATTATCGTACAGGTATCATACGGGCTGCGGCTTCGACGCGTATTGATATCGCGTTCAGATATAATATTCGGCCGTAAGTGATAACACACCGAACGAATACGTTTCTTATTGCATAAAGGTCAGATTTAAGAAATTTTTATCAAAGAGCATCAAGTTCGTCTCGGTCTTTATCATTTGCCTAATCTTACCACGTATTATCTGGTTCGTACTCTGGCGTTGAACGGCATTTACTTTGCTGTCTGACCGTACGTACGGTTGTACTACTTAATTCAGTAAATTTCGCTATATCTTACGTTTTTCCAACTTTCGATACTCGTATATTCCTCTCTATATAAGCTGCCTTATCATTTTGTACTTTTCGCACTGGCGATTCACTCGCCACACGTCTTTTTCCTTCTCTTTTGTAATAAAAATTCTTATCGGGAACGTTGGAGAAAAAAACTACTGATATCCAGAATCACTCGGGATTACCCGACGAGCGTTTTCCGAGCGAGAGATAATACGCTGAAAAGTGGACACTGGCGGGTCTCTTTCGCGAGGAGCACGAGATAAGCCACACTGGGATCTATGCTGGCTGAAGAGGTCTCGGTGTTCGGAGGGGGATGCTGGTGCACCGAACGACCGGCAGCCTCTTAATTTCTGCCTCGTTCGCCGTCCGACAAAACATTCTTCCTCGTTCTTTTCCTTCTTTTTCATTTTTCTCTTCATTTTTTTTTCGGCGACGTCGTCGTTGTGGCAATGAACTTCCGACAATTTGTTCCTCGCGACATAGCTATACCATTTCCCATAAAAGTCGACAAAATATCGCGACGAGATATAAAATGAAAAAACTTTCTCGTGAAAAGTTCAGGCGAGTCAAAAAAAACCATTAAGTGGGTGGTATCTGCTAGAATATGAAAATCGACCTGTATATTAAGTGATGGTCGTGGAGTACCACAAAAATATACTGAAAATACTCGACTATAAAATTAGTTTGCATCGTTGAAGAAATTTAATTAAATTTTCTTTTTCTGCGCAAATGACACGGATTCGAATATAGTTTTGGTCTAAGCGGTTGCGTTGTGACAAGCGGCTTCTTCTTTTGTATAAAATATGTAGCAAATATATATAGTATACGTGTTAAGCTACATACAGTAAAGAGGACATGGAATCACTCGGGCGTTTCGCACTTTAGTGCTGTCGAAGAGCTGGTAATAGTATCGGTTTAAAAAAACTCCCCCACTTCTATCTCTCTCTCATCGGTAAAAGTCTCAGAGATAAGAAATACGAAGTGAACGAGTGCATGTGCGTCTGGTCACACAACGGAGATGGATTTTACTCAGACGAAGAAGAATCCACGAACTGAACCGTAAAGAGTAAAACTCCTTCGCACTCAAAGTTATTGGCCAGAGGCGGATATAATCTTCGATCGATTTGAAGTGCAGTTTTTTTTCTCCATTCCTAAATAAAGTTTTACAATAGAGATTATAATGGCGCGTTACTCCCCCAAAGTTGATCCTCGGCAAACAAGGCGAATTTCCTCGTTAAAAATTCTTTTGAAACGACGTCGAAGAAATGACAGAAGTGAGAAATTGTTGGCGTAAAAATTATTTGCTCGTAAGAGAGACAAAAATTACAGCGCCCTTTGCAACTTTCCTTTTCCGATCTCGTTAAAATTTTATACGAACGATTCGACCGAACGAGAACTTTTTTTTTAATGGACTTCGCGAAAAGATTGGACATAAAAAAACTTTAATTTCGTCGTGCAGTTTTTCATGGTTGTTTCGGGCGAGAACGAAAGAAGCTTCACAGCGTTGAAACACTAGGATGGCGGACGAAGCTGAAGTAAATTGTAAGCGATGTCAAATATGACCTCGGATTAATGAAAAAAATGGCAGTGGCCTCGCCCCTGGCCACTCGATTTTCACGTGTCCAGTTACGTATACGTACCTACACGTGTTGCGGATTTTACGCGTATGCGCGATTCTGACGCGTGATATACGTGACAGCCTCTATCGCGTCTACCGTATTTCGTGTAGATACCGAGAGCGTACGACCTCTATGGGAAAGCTGTATATCGACCGGTCTGTTTTCATTAGAGAGCCCCCGGAACGTCGCGATACAACGCGCTCACGTCTCGCGTCCTCTCGCGTTAGCGATGCTTCCTGCACTATGGCAATTAATATCCAATATATATATGTAATTTTAATTACAGTGTTCTCAAAAGCTAGTGGGTAAATTTACAGAATGCCGTTGAGTTCATTTTGTTACATGAATTTCCTGGGTGGTAATAGCAGTTTGAAAATCATGGGAAATCGAACGAAGGGAGAAAATTTGTTTGGGCATATTTCTTTTGCTCGTGTTTAAAAATACGCATAAATATTAAAGTCGTACGTGCAATTTTTCCAATTTCGTTTATCCGTCATAGACGCGTCCGCTCTTGTCATGAATAAAGGATCATTGGGTACCGTCCGGCCAACTCGTAGCAGAGCCTGAAAGCTGCCTGGCTCAGCTGTTGACAACGCGACACGCTTGGACGTCGGGAGAGGTTGGAGTTGGATAGAAACGTCGAGGCTACTTCTCTAATACGTCGATATTGAGAGCACGTCGAGGGAGAATTTTGGGCCGGTGGAGGAAGGAAAGTGGTCACGAGAGGCCGTCATGAGGCGGTGGGATTAGTTGAAGAGAATTGCGTGGAATAGTTCGCCCAGCTCGCTTCGTCCCCGGTCCCCATCACGTCATCGTGGGGCTTCCGGAAGCATCGGCACATCTCAACCAACATTTCCTACCCCGAACCGCTGAAATATCATCCCTGTTATTTCTCGACACGAGTTACCTACGATACGTTGAGCTTACACGAGTAAATATCGGCGTTTCTGAGATCACGAATTGTTATGGACAATAATCACCCCCTCGGGAATTGTAAGATCAACGAATGAATCGTAATGACAGTTTCTTCTTAACAGTATCAACGTATCTTCTGATACAGTATCATTCAGTGGTGACAAAATTATCAAAAATAAATCATTTTTTCTAATTATATATTTCGAAAGTTTGACTCGTCATTTTTATAATTAATAATTAATAATGATTAATAATTACTAGAAATAAAATTCTTGTTGCATCGTTCCTATGGGATGAAAGATTGTTCGATACTCGGGGAAATAAAAATATGAACATTTATTTAAAAACTGAAATTTTTCTTCGCGCCCTAATTAACGATATTGAGGTAATTCCTCCAAAGCCGATCGATGAGACGAGGCGGTACATTTTTTTAAATCTTCGTTTCTATCAAATATCGTATTTTCCACAATTCCAAGAGTATTTTCACGGAGCCTCGTGCATTTTTTTAAACGTGCCGAAAATTCGATATTTTCTTATCACCCTTATCACCCTTATCACGTTAATTAGCGCCTGCTTTATTTTTAAAGCCGATCGATTGTTTCGTGTATATAATAGGTAGTTCAACATTTTTTTCACTGTATTCGGCTCATTGGTAGTTCGTTCCATTCGAGAAAGTCTTGAAAAACGAAACTGTTCAAAACAAACTCGAGAATTTTCCAAAGATGAGTTACACGAGAACTTTTTCGATGTGTACGAAAAAAAAGGAAAAAAGAATCCTCAACGTCTCCGACTCCGAGGAACATTCCTTCTTTTCTTTTCTCCCTAGTTTCGCTTGCCTGCCTCTTTTTCTCGCGTTTACGCTTTGTTAATTCTCGCCACCGCGCCTCTGCGCCATTTCATTCTCAGTCTTCTTCATATTTTTCTTCTTCTTCTTCTTCCTCTTCCTCAAGCCTCGGTCTCTTCGTTAGCAACGAGGATTAATTAAGAAATATTTCATAGCCGAGTATAATATAGCGAGAAAAATACAACAAAGTCACGGAGTCTTAATATTATTCGTACGTTTTGCACATTTCTTTTTCCACAAATTACTCGAGAGACGGGACGTACAGACACTGGCGTGAATATGAACGGAGACGAGAATTATTTCAATGAACAAAAATACACTCTATAATATCTCAGTAAAATCATTGCAAATGTTTTTCCTCCATTATTATAAATCTTCAAAGATATAAATATTAATTACAAAATGAATGATTAATACTCGTTATTTAAAATAAACGTACGATATGTAATCAATCTATTTATAAATCATACTTATTTTCCATATTTCTATTCACACCGTCGCAAAGTCGGTGTGAATAAAAATACTTGCTACTTAGTCGGCTTTATTGCGTTTTGAATAAATAAAGGAGGTGAATACAAGACATTCCAGTTCGCTCATTGAATAGTTTGCGTGAAAATTGAATGGACGAGCTTTCAGGCTCTGAAAAGTTTTGAGCTCTGGATACAAGCTATTCGTGCGCAACATATATGGCTCATTAAAGGATCAACGCCATTCGCACCCGACGGAATTTCAACATTCGGAAATTCATTGAGTTGCCCGCTCCCCTGCCTGTACATACGTATACGCATCAAGAGCTGAACAAAAGTAAAATTTTCGATATGGTATTATTTCCATCGAAGAGAGTACCAGTTCTATGCGCTGCCATGCTACACAGTGCTTTGATATACATATGCATATTATGCAGGGATAACGAGAGATGTTTTGCAGTACGCAACGATAGAGTTCTTGCGCATTAACCTGCACACACAAACGAGTGGGGGGTGGGGGGGGGCGGTGAAAAGAGGACGAGAACCCTCGAGAAAGGCGAATGAGTTTATTATGTCTGGTCTCGCATCTCGTGCCACATCTCTCTCTTTCTCTGTTCTCGTCGCGGATGATTTATGAAGCGTGATGCTCGCGATAACTTTTTCTCAACACGGACTTTGCACGCGCGCGGAGCAAAGAGTTTTCCGTTGAGAGCGAACGCGGGACCGCTCGTGGTTCTCTACCTTCTTTTTTTTATTTTTATTTCGGGCTCTCGAAAAGTTCGATATTCTCATTTGTTCGACATGAGGGAATGGGCAAAAGCAAGAAACAAAAGGAAAAAGCATCCGTTCCTTTTTTCTCATCTTTCCGTTCTCTCGCAAATCCCAATAGCGTTCCTCGCCCCGTCTAGTGGCACGGGTGCTCGAGGTCGGCACTCGAGGGTCAGAGGAGGCGCGATTCGACACGTGAAGACGAGTTCGACCCGGAAATTCGACGAGGAGAATGCGCCTGTGGAATTAAAGGGCTCCCACAAACCGTAAGGATAGCCGTGATCGATGTGAAGAATCGGGACAAAAAAGAATCCGCGTAGCTCATGATCTTCATGCCTCGGCGCACAAAAAAATATACTTGACGAGAAGATATGCGCGGGAGTAAGAAAAATATATCTTGTATCTTTTTTATCGCGGTTGTTTTATTGGATTATTGGAAATGTTCGAACGACGTATAAAATAAAAACGCCGAATCGATGAGAAGAAAAATAACAGCTCATCGTCCGACAAATTGGAAAATATTTTTTGGTTCGTCGATTGGATTCGAATAATACCCGATCTCATGGTTCACGGTGGAAAAATCGTTTGCCAGGTACTCAACAGTGTATCTACATTGACCGCTGGGGGACTCGTGGGCATGGCTATAGAGAAGGGGGAAGAAAAGCTTTTGCCCGTATTGCAAGCTCGATGGACGATAGGAAGCTTGTACGGCAGTAGCTTCGGCATACTGTAGTATAAAAGTCTGCAGCATTTTACTTCGTCGCATAGAAAAGAAGAAACGAATAAGAAAGGCAGGAGAAAAGAGAAAAAGTTCTCGTGACGCTTGCGAAAAGCATCGGAGGAGCAACTGGTCGGTTTCCCACGCCGATGTTCGCTTGTTTCCTTCGCTCCGTGTCCACGCCCAAAGTCTTTTTCCTCATCTCGTTCTTCACCTCTATATTTTCTTCGTGCGCCACATCTCTGGTAGTTTTATCGATGAGTTTATCTCGGGTCATATAAAATGAATTGCCTGAGTAAGGGGGGAACTCTGTGGTCAACCCCCTGGAATACTTTTTTCGGTGCTTTCTCTCCTGTTTTACGGTTTGGTTGCCCATGATATGAACATGCTGGTGTAAAAGGAATGAAATATAAATGGAATAAATGATTCCATTTATATTCGGTGTTTATTGAGAATCGTAGTAAAAGTAAAAAATTTGTTCTTCAATATGATTCAGTAATCGTAATACTCATTTTTGAAATCGATTTTACCCGTAAGTCCAATAGTTAATTAAAAATTCAATGAAACTGCGTATGCAATATAATTCTAACCTCGAATTATTAAAAGCTCTGAAGAGATTCAAGCCTGGGGAATAGTTCTATTTCATCTTTTCATATATACGATGGAAGGATTAGAGCAAAAAATAAATCTTTGCGGTTTCAGCAAATCCGTTTTCCAAAACCGCATTGCGGTCAAAAGATAAATGGCAATAATAAATGAGAAAAACCGATTTTTGAGATTATTTCGAGTACTCGAGTAAAAGTTAGATGAGACACATTCAGTGGTACTCGCACAGATTCGTGACGACCGTTTGTGTTTAAAGAAGCGAAAAGGTATTCTAAGATACGCTTTGGTCTCAGTTTTAATGGATTTCTGATCCGCTAAACTGACAATTGCACTTTCTATCGAGAGAACGTAATATCGAAAGCGTTACACTGCGCTTCCGGAAAAAGACTTACGTGTAGTTTTTGGAAGTGCCAGGTAAGGTACATGCCTCGGCTTAATGTGGGTCAAACAAAAATCTTGATTTGGGCATCGACAATCACGCTTTCAAATGGGAGAACATAATGTCCCACTCCGACATCACGTTTGAATACAGAAGCTCGTATATGCTATAAATTAAGCCCTCGACATCGTTCCGGCGTCATGAGAAATCTTGAGCCCCGCCCTACCCTCTGTCGAACCGACTACCCCTACGTCCCTCCATCCGCCATTAGACCTCGTCGCCAGTCGGAGTCTCGAGTGGTTCGAATCCAGGTTAAAAAAGGTCGGTAAACGGTCGGTATACGTCCCCAGGGTTAGCTTCGGCTGTACTCATCTACTCGATACCTTGTCGCAATTGAAATCGAATGCGTAGATAATGAGGAGACTTTTCTATCTTTTGGAGGACACCAAAGGCAGATTGATATACGATGGTGATGGGAGCGAAAATAAAACAACTTTATTCTGGATACGGAGAAGCGGATACGATCAAAATATCCGCTGGAATAACGTTGTTAATTTTTGTTACGTCCACGATAGTCGGTCTACGGACTTATTGAGCCATCAGTATCACGCAAGCCCCTCGGCCATTTTCCTCGATATTACTTTCATTGCCCCAAAGCGTTCATGCAGAACGAGCAAAAACTCTTCTCGCTGCAGCCATAATACGAATGTTACTCGTTCGATCGAAGTTCCCTTCGTGAAATACATTGGATTGTCGGCATGTAAAAAGGTGGAGGATGAGGGAAAGGAGGAAGAAGAAGAAAAAATCTGAAATGCATGATTTCCTGTATATGATCATGCTTCCCAGTAAGAATATCTTCCTTTCTTTTTTCTTTCCAGTACGATCTCTGCTCGCTCTGCCTCTCATCTTGCTCGGTACGTCGATAAGACTGTGAAATACCTCGTTCCACTAGGCCTTTTCTTTGCACGCCGATCGGTCCCCGTCCGCCTATCGAACCCTCGTTACACTCTCGCTCTTCTCCCTCATTCTTCCATACGCCCTCCGTCTCCGTTTCGTTCCTCTTGGGTTTTCTCTTATTTCGACCTCGCACTTTTACCTTTCTTTCTTTCTTCCTTTTTTTTTATTCCTTTCACCGGCCCGGCCTCACTCCACTCTCTGATATTCGCACCAAAAGCTCGAAGCGACACTGGTCTCAACCCAGGGTCTCGTTCCCTTCTTATTCTTCGTCTCGGCGTCCTTTCGCCACCCGCCTCTCGACAATCTCACCCTCTTCGATTTATCCCTTCGTCATACCACCGTCTTTACTCTTTCGGGTCCGAAATGTCCCGCTCCAGATTCCCGGGACGAAGGCACCTTCTCCCTTTCTCTCCGAATTCGATCTCGGGCTTTTAGCCATTTACGGAGGACCGGGTCGATTTGAACTACGTATAGTTTTAAATTAGCTTGATATGGACGAGTGATCTAATTGTTGACAACGTTCCAGGACCTAATTGTTCTTCATTCCGTGGACTTTTTGACATTACGGTATGTCATCATAGATTGGATGGTCGGATTGTTGGCTTAGAAAAGAATGTTGCTTATCTCAGAAATCTATTCCATTTAGTTTAAGAGATGATGGAGATTAAAAGTGATTCGAAAAAGGATGCGAAGTAAAGATAATTTAGATCGTGATTAAAAGATTTATTGTAGGCACATAGTTCTGTCTCCATTCGTGAATTGATCCGTCAGTCCTCAACCAACCGGCCATTAGCACCAAGCTGGACGGACCGCTCCACTCTGTAATCTCATTCCTTTCTCCTCCGATCATCACCGTTGTCACCGAATCCGTCGTGCCTCTTACTCATCGTCCCGAATTCTGTTCCCTCTACTGTCTCTTACTCTTTCCGTCGCGTTGAAAATATCCCATTTCAAGTCTCTTTTCCAAGATCGTCATCTTAGCCTTTACCCAGCGTGAAAGACCTCGTTCCAGTCGGTACAGTCAAAATCGTCCAGCCTGCCGGAGCAAGTGGTACGCCGTTTCTATCTCTCGTCTCCTCCTCCTTCGGCGTTTCTCATCCCCATACCAGAAAGCTCACTACCACCGCTATACACGCCCGCCTGGCTCTTGCATCCCTCTCTCGGTGGGTGGCACGGGATCGATAGTAGTTGGGGCAGGGGTTTGGCGGCAGCAGCGGCTAGCTAGAATGGTGGAGGTGCTGGCTCGAGGGCGAGAGAGCGCCGCACCAACAGCAGCACCATCACCACTACTACCGAGCCAGGATCGAGGTGGGTCGCTGAACGGACTAGGGAGGAGGTGGACACGATGCCGCTACCGCCAGCGCTGCTGCCGCCGCCGCTGCTGCTGCTGCTGGGTGGAGAACGTGGATTCTCTTTTCCTCTCTTGTATATGCTCCGCTAGCATTTCTGCGTCGGAGCGAAGGTTGCCGCGGCCGCAGCCTCCGCCAGCGCACGCTCTACTACGCTGGTCCAGTCGTCGTTCGTCTGTCACGACGGAGCGAACGTTCACCCTCGCGCTCATCAGTTACGCGTGTCATCCGGAAAGTGTTACACGTCTGTTTTGTACGCCTACCATCGTTTAGTTAGTGATATACGGGACTGGGCACTCGATCGCGCAGTTTTAATAATAGAAAGCCGGTTGTCTGGGAATTGTCAATTACATTATTCCTAATATTAGTATCTTCCCTGTTATTATAGTTGTATTTTTCGAAACAGTGAATTTTTTGGCGAAGTGTCTGGCATAATTCTACATGATGAACAAGCCATCAAGCAATACACTGGTGGACATGAGTTGAAATCGTTTGTAGGTTTTTTTGAAAAGTTGCATTTGTTTTCTAAAAATTAGCGTCAGTGTTTGAATGAGAAAAAGAGATTAAGACAATTCCCGATTGTGCATCGGTCGTGATATAGCATGAGGACGTTTTGCCAATCTCGTTGGTGATCGTAACGATGAAATTCCGTGAAAGTTTGACAGTTCTGTAAATTCGTCGAGTTAGTACAAGAACAGTGCTTCGAATAGGTGATCACTGCCAAGTTGGATCGGTAAGTAATTTAGGACTTTATGATAATTTGTGTTTTCATCAAATGAACGTCAAGTTGTTTAATTGCGAAATCGGAGAACTCATATGTGTATGTAACGTTGTAGAAAACATATAAAGAACGGCGAGTATATTTGAAGACTCTCACTTTCACACGTGCTCGTTGCTCTCAGCGTTGACTCATTCTACTTGACTCACCGGCGACCGCCCTCGAGATAAATTTTCTATGCTGTCTCCATCTATTCGTGATGATCTTTATTTGATATAAAACGTCGTTCTTGCTATCGGGAATAGCTTCACTATTTGGCATATGAATACGATCAAAATTATCAATACCAAAGAAATAAGACATCATTATTCTGAATAAATAAAAAAGGTATGATAAATTTTATAAGATTAATATCAAATACTTTCGTCAAGTAATAATTATCCCGTATGAATGTCGATGTCGGTGAACGTATCAATTACACGACATTCGGTACAAACCTTACGTTCGTGTTGAAAATCTATTTTGCTGCGAAATTAATTAAGAAGGTCTCTTATACGGAGCGTGGCTTCATTTGTGATTTCGGGGAGTTCGTACCACGTAACGGATATTCGCGCGTATGTGTACATGTGTATTGAATGGTCCAAGAAAGAGGGGAGAAACGTTCGAGGGGTTCTCTCGCTGCTTATTGGAACGCCGCGTTTCGTGCCGGGCTTGTGGTTTTCACAACGTGTATATATACCTCGTTATAACGACACCACATCTTGGTTCTCGACTCACGTACCCGTAAGCGAGGAATTATTCAACGGACATACTCAACGCGAAATTACTATCCCCTTATCCATCCCGGTAAAAGGATGACAAATGAACAGACATCCCCGAACTTCCATGACAGATGGATCTTTCTTCCAGTCTCAAACATGTACATATAAATACTCGCGGAAATAAGGTATTGAGTAAAGATTAATTAGATTTCTTTTCATATTCATTATTTCCTTTTATTCAAACCCTTCGATCATATTTTTTTTTCTTTCGGTCGATTTTCGCAGTCAACCGCCATAATTCTTTTTTTCGTATTTTTAAAAATTCAATCTCCACAATGCTGTAAACACAGCGCAGCAAGAGGAATCGAAAGTACAACAAAACGTTTATCTACGACGTGATTGGAACTCGCTCGTGCTGTAAACGTTGCAGCCTCGATGCTGCGCTGTGTAAAAACCGTTTTACTCGATAGACAATTATCATTAAACGGCTTGCGGGGATTGCTTTTCTTTTTTTCAATTATCTTGTCGTTTGTCACATGAAAAATATCCGTTTTTTGCATAATTAAATAAAAATAGCTAACCATCGCATCGTTGCATCGTTACATATTTTAATTGATGTAAAAAAGAAACAAATTAATGAAATGTATTCATTTTCATGGAAAATGCGACATTTTTTCCCCTGTTTTTTTGTTTTTAATACATTTAGGTAAATTCCGTTCGTTCAGAATTTTCGAAGGGACGTTTATTCTAACTCCACTAATTTGGAAAGTCGATGCGAAACGTAATTCCGCTAATTCAATATCCATTAAATCCCTTTATTCGTTTTTTCCCATTTTTTCTCCGCATAAATCTCAGTTTTATCGCCCTTTCATTTCCGTTCGCTTCAAATTTTCGTTTCATTCCATCACTACCGCAATGCACAAACGCTCGTATTATTAATTTACATACATTTCGGACCATCACTGACAAAAGTCACTAATCCAGACGCGTACGAACACATAAAACACATACTTCGTCTCGCTCACTTTACGTACACCCCCCCCCCCCCCCCCCCACACCCACCCACACAAACTCACACGTACACGTATATATATCTACGTGTGTTCGGTAGACTCGAGCAGGTTTCGTAGGGAGCTGCCGTTTTCCCGGCACGTTTTGCATATCAATGAATATTAATCGAAAGCATTTATTAAGCACAAATTGAAACTCAAACAGTCGGTACACTCCTGCCGTTCAGAAGGGCGGTATATATCGGGTTCATATCGTTTTTGTTCCTAAGAGCCACGATTTTCTCGGAGCCGGCAAATTTTCCTCTTTGCGCGCCCCCAATCTTTCGTTTTATATACGAAGGTATGCGTAGGTTTCACGTAGACTTTTGTACCAAAAATAAAAACTTGGAATCGAAATATTCTCGAAATATTTATGAGTAATAAACGCAAAAAGGAATGTTAATGGTGAAGAGTTCGAAATAATGAGGCATTTGCAAAGAATTTTACTATTAGTCTAATTGTAAAATAATTATCCGGCATAATTTCTCGAAGGCTCGTGTTTAGTGACGTTTTTTTAATGAATGAAAGGAATTACACGACTGTGCAAAAATTCATTAAACAAGTGAATCACGTCGTAAATGCGTATATATACTCGTAAAACATCTCGATGCGTCGAAGGATACTAGGAAAAACACAATTTCGTAGCGGTGACTTTCGTGTTCCATGTGCGGGTGCGATCGTTCCAGGAAATAAAAAAAAGAACACTAAAAATCTCACCTGGCTCGGGCGCATGTAGGAATCGTCGAATAGCAGAAGAGATAGAAGCAGGCCAAAGAGTCCAACGCGCGAAACTTCGGTTTGCCATTTCTCTCATAAAAACTTTGCTACGGATCGTATCTGTTGGGCAAATAAAAATGAATAAATAAAAAAGTCAGAGGTATAAGGTCGCTCGCGGAGGTGGGCGTGTGTACATGCTGGAAAGGGGTTACTCCCTCCGTCCGTTCCCGGATAACTGCGAGTGAGGGGTTTTCTTCCGGCCACGGAATATCCCTCGGGCTGTTGCCACTGTGAAAACACGTATACGCGTATACAATTGGTCGTAGAATACAAACCCCGCCAAAAACCTTCGCCAACATTTCCGCAAAGCGCGCAATCCAGCTTCATTTTTGTTGTCTCCCTACGCCCTAGCTATGCAATTTTTAATTTACGACGCTCTGGCACGATTAATTTCGTCACCCGCGAGGTTAGTATTTCGTGAAAGTATGAAAAAAACGTATTTTTCTAATCGGGTCAGGCGCGACTGTAGCAGCGATTACTCAAAAAATAAATTAATTTTTTTGTATTGCAATTTCGCACGTCCAATTTTAATCATCATCATTAATAATTAAAAATTAGTTCAAACGATATAATTTCTTTACCATACGCTATCTTACCCGGGTGACTTGTTTTATCTTCAACGTACCTGATTTTCTCGGAAAAGGAAATATCTAGCTATAAATAACGCATGATCCTCGAAGCAGTTAAGCTCAATCGAGTCAAGCGTAAAATCTTCACAGTTTAAATCAGATTAACTCAGCTCGTCGCCTTTCTATCGTCTTTCTTTTTTTTACGGTATAACAGTTCGTTGAAGATGGTAAGGTTAGGATTTTCTCAGAAAACTACCGACGCTCTCTTCCATTCGTTGCATCACTAGGTTTCACGGAAATCCTCTCCATCCCTTCCACTCTCTCTCTCTTCCTTTTTCCCTCTCTATCCGTGCAATGGACGTTGATGTCGAAGGTCGCACAGAACCTTCGTTAGAATGCCAGCTTAATTACGGAAAACGATAGTTCAGAGACTGCTCCTATCAGTGAAGCCCTCTTGGTTTCTCACCCCGGCGTATCAACCACCCTTCTCTATCTCAAGCTATATATATATAAAACGCAGCTCTGTACACATAGACGGAAGATTGTATACACGCGCATGCTTCCACTTCGAAGCTCTTTGCCTATGCGACACGCAGCACTTGATTTTCGGTTCTATACCAAAGCTTTGCTAACAAACACCCACGTTTCTTTCTTCGTCTAACCCAGCTTTATCCATTGGCTTTGGGTGTATAGACGCAGCATTCTCTTTCTTTCACTTTCCAGACTCCGAGAGGGTTACCAATACTGGTTGTCGAAGAGGCTAGAGTAGAACCCGGCAGAGCTTCAGTTTGTTACATTAACTTTTCCGTCGAACAAGACGAGAGAGAGAGAGAGAGAGAGAGAGAGAGAGAGACAGAGAGAGAGAGAGAGAGAGCGAGAGAGAGCGCGCAATACCACCACCACGCCCCCTCACTCCTCTTCTCGTTCCGAGTTCTTGGAAAGTGCACCAATACCTAGAACGCTAAAGCGAGTTGCCCTTTGGAAAGGAAATCTCTGCTGGTTACTCTCCTATCTCTCTCTCTCTCTATCTCTCTCTCCCTTTCTCTCTGTCCGATTCTAGCCTCGTTTTGACGCAGCCAACTTAGAAGCGTATATATACGTAGACGTAGTTGCCTTCAGCAGCAGGCGAGCGAACGCGAGGGATCGCGATGGAAAACTCGATGAAAGGTAATTCAATATTTTCAACGAGATGGGAAGAACCCTTTGCCGTCCCTCGTACAGCGTCAACGATTAGCTTCTAATTAATTGGCTGCCAGGGACCGTCGGCAGCATCGAGACTCTCCGCGATCCTGTTTTATATTAATATATAGCTTAGTTCGGGAAACTGGGACCTGACGTTATCACGAACCATCGGAATTCGCGCGAGCTTGGATCTTTCCTCGATCAGTTTCCGGATCATTTATTGTCTCTGTTCCGACTGTGCGTCGAGTGTTTTCTCTCAACAATCGTGAAAAATCTCAGCCTCTCCTTTGCCCTCTTTCACAAAGATTCGGGTCGTATGCCTCGCCCGATAACGAGAACTGTCCGTTATCGTAGGGGATGGCAAGTTCTTCGAACGCTATCGAAATGACCAACTTGTAATCAAATTCGACGGCGTATACAAACTCCTCGATACACTCTCGGCCCCTCGGACTATTTGTATCGGACAAATGCCGAGATAAGTTTTCTCTCGATCTCTCACCCTCTGCCCCCATCTTCCACCTTTCTTCCTCCCACGAAGTTCGAAACTTTTCTTCCACGTCCTTCCATTTGTCGTCGAAGTTACCGCGTTACGTATCGTCTCGGAGACTCTTTTATAGGATTGGTTTAGAAACTGAGATTGCAGTACGATGGCACGTCACTTAATTGAGTGTCCTGAAATTAGCCGTGAGTGGCGATAATGCAGTTCTATGAGATTGTTTCTTAGACTCGTGTGCAAGAGGCTGATTAATACTTTTTAAACTCTCGCTCGATTACAAGGAAGAACATTTATCTCGGCATTACGAATTATTGCTTTCCGTCTTTTTTTTATCGCTTTCGAGTAAATCTAGTTTTACTTTTTGTTTCCTATCGAAACCAAGAAACGTTCCATTCTTTCGTTATTCGATAAATTTTCTTAATTATCGCTCGAAGTGTTACGCGCAGTGTTCGCGGTAAAATCACCGCATTCCTTACGTCGAAAATAAATAGTCGAAGGTACGCCGCTACACGTTTATCGATTTTTCTAACTGGATCGTTCTCTCTCGTATCGCGATGTACAGCGTGACTCTTGCGCCCGCCGGGCACAACGGAGACATACACGTATATATAACACACATACCAGCTTGAACTAATGGCTCTGTCAATTATTTACGATGGCGTCGGGGTAGCCTCCTCTATAAAGTGCATTCCGGTCATGGTAGAGTGCACTGGGGCCTCTAACGTAAAGGGTTCCAAGGAGGGACGGAGCGAGCGCGAGCCAGGAAGTGTCTACGGGTGGTAAATTTTCCGAGCAAAAGCTACCGGAGACGTGTCATACTCCACACAAGAGAATGAGAAAGAGCGAGGGAGACATTTAAGTCGGGTCATGAATCAAAATATAGGAGATCATAGACAAGGGTAGTCCGGCAGCTACGAACCACAAACGATCATTATTTTCAATTCGATCGCCATGCGATACACCGAAAACACTGTATCGAGCGCTAAATGAGACAAAACGTACGGTGTCATAAATTATACTCAATTATTCGCATCTCTACCAATTCCACGTTTCTTTTTATTACATCGCAAAAAACGTTGGATGCGCTAGTTTTTGTAGATCGCTCGCTAACGCTTCAGAAATACGGCACAATATTATCCAGACAGCGATGGTCCGGCAATTAAACCGGTTACCAATTATTTTCTTTCGCTACGTATAACCCCGTAATCACGATACGGTGGAAGGTTAGAAAAAACTTTAAATCTTCGCCAAGACGAGGGTGAGAGAGGAACGAGGAATATAATTTCGAACTGTTCGAATTACGCTGGAAGCTCATGAATTCAGGCGCGGCTCCAGCCGCGTTTCATGGGCACACTACGGTGGGCGAGGGTGCTGGGGCCGGAAGAGGGGAAAACGTGGCTAGCGGGATAATATATCATGTGGGTCTGGAGCAGGCGCGTGCGCTAGCGCGGGACTCGAAAGCTGAGCGCGCGACGGGAGAGTAAGAAATTCGTATATAGCATATCCGATTCCTTCATTGGTGAACGGGTGGTTGGACTGCCTTGATGTACGCGCGGATGGTCACAGTGCTGGATGGGGAGGGAGGAAAGGATGATTCTCTCGGTGGGTGCTTAGAATTACGATTGGTATATGTGTGTGAAGAAAATTAGTATTCCATCGAGGTGCTTAATCCATCGTATGCTCCCCTTCCCCTTGTTCATCCCCTGATGTATCTCGTGCGTGGTTGGCTTGAGAAGCCAGCGTTCCGAGAATATCACGTGACTATGTGGTATACGAACGTATGATACACCCCTCCTCCCTTTGCAACGATGAATACACACGGCATGTTACATTCCTATGCAAGAATAATGTTATCCACGTACTACATCGTTCATGTATGTATCGTGACTGGGCAAGTTCACTCGAGAGGATATCGATGCAATCGAGCGTTTTGATGTGAAATATGTTCAATACCATGTACGGTAGATACAAATATTGTGACGCCGTGAATTTAATTTTTCTCTGGAACAGCCAATTCGGCTTGTAGAACTCGGTCGTAAAACGAATGTACTCGGTAACCATTCTTTCAATCCAGCTGAAAGCGTTTATTGTTGATATAAAGCAGACTGATTGTGAGCAGGGTCGTGTACGGATTACTAAAGACTGTCTGACGTGTGTAGTCGCGCTAGCCAGAGTGAACTTTGGAGGATTTAGAGAAATATTAGATGCATGAATTCACGATGAACATTGTTTTCGGGATGTTTTTTAGTGGGCAGCTATATTACTAGGAGATTAGCGATTGGGCATAAGTTGGGCATGAGATAGCCAGGATGAAATTTTATGGAGTCGAATGTATTCAAATGTAAGGCCGGGAGAATATTTATTGTAATATATATATATATATATATTGTAATGCAAGCTCGCTCTTCTAGCACTCTTTAAGCACCCACATATACGTATATAAATATATAATACATATATGTGTGTTTGTGTAAATGAAAATAAAAAAAATAAACTATGAAATTGGAAGAGGGGGACGAATGAGAGAAATATTGCTCTGCCGGCGGAAATCAAGTTCCCGACCACACTATCGCTCGAGTGGGAAAATCGACGAGTGGAGAGGACGTATTTATCGGCAGTTGGAGGAACATCGTGAAGTGTATCGTTTATCGGTGTTCGATGGATGTGCAATCATTTTACGATCGAAGAAGAACGCGAGACAGCGGATGTTAATACTTTGTCTAATAACCGTGCGAACATTAACAATATATGATTTTCGTCATGGGTTAAAATTATGTTTTGTTTTGGGACAATTTTATCTTTAGCGCAGTATTTTGTAAAATATTTCTATACTGGTGATTGTCATTACACGTTTTTGAAAATTATGTACTAGCTCATTGCCAATCAATTTTTCTTTTACAATTGACTTTATTAGCGACATTGATCGATTTTATTAATTTCTCTGTGATGATCGTTACGTATCGTAGAGGTGTACTCTGTCAAATATTTCGGCACTAGAACTTATTATTTGACTTTCTTCATATTTGTATATTGTTGTGCACTGGTAATTTGTTTTTTATACAAATTCAAGTACGACAAATTGATCGTTTAAGCCGGTTAAAATGACTTCGAAGGATAACCATTGCGTTATAAAGGATGTTTTATTTTCTTTTTAATTCAAATAGGAAATACAAAATGGAACATTCAAAGGCGTCAAATTTACAATTATTTCGACTCTCGATTGGGAAATTGGCATAAACCGAGAATAAGAATATTGATATTTGTATTCTACGGGGAAATAGCAATGTTCTCTTTGCTCAAGACTCAAAGGGGTGCAAAGCCTTGCTAGTACATACATAAACATAAAGTTTGACTGGACCGAGCGAACAGTTCGTTAACGGTTCGAACGTCGAGCATTTGTACGTACCAATGTGTAGAGTAACGATGGAGTAGGTTGAATCGAGGAAGGATTGCAAATGGGGCAGGAGAGCACAATGCTATACCAGCGAGGCGGCACGATAATCTCCGGAGGGATTAGTAGCCACTCGCAAATTCGTGGCTCTGCCCTTTCTCTCTCTTGTATACGCACATAGACAAATCGTACTATATGTGTCAGTATATAGTAGTGCTGATGGGGATTGTCGTAGGTGTGGAGACTCTCCACCACTTGAGAGCATTAAGCCCCGAATTGGTTGCTCGTTTGCCTCGGCAAAACACAAACACACGCTTATTCGCGGATATATATAGAAAGATGATAAAACAACCGTAGTACGTCACACCTTTTTCTATTTTCCCAGTATTCCCCGTTATCCGGATGGTTTATCTAATTTTTTTATCCTTCTCTTAAGATTAATGGCCGCCGTGTCTCAAATCATCTTTCTCGCATTCGGTTATAATCCCCTCACCGCCCTCCCAAAAAAAACGTAATCTAACGACCACTTCGGTAAGCGTTCGAGATAAATAAAAAAAATTAATTACGGCCAGCTAATTACTCACCGTGAAAGTTCAATCGTTCGTTGTGTTTTTGTACAGAGATTACTATACATTCGTAAAATTGACGCTGTCATTTTGGGAATAGCTTCACGAGTCATTCGTGAAATGCGAGCGCGTCGTTGTTCCAACAGTTTCATTCCATTTGTTTCAATAACAATGAGTCTCGCGCATACCGAACTTCCACGTTGCGGAGTACGAAATAAAATTGCTCTCAACTTTGTTGAATACACGTACTATTATATAATGACTCGCCGAGTCTTTCCCCTGGGATATATTTATACGCGTCAGAGCGCGTGATCCGTTCGCATGAGCGAGTACTCTCTCTCTCTCCCTTTCTCTTTTACTCTCTCATCATGTATACTCTCATTTATTATCTGTTACATGTCTATGATAGCGGAACCGAGTGTCACGAACTTTTCGACAGGATGCGCGAGGGAGCGAGAGCGTTATACTTTTTTTTATAGCTACGCCTACACATTTGTTCCTGTACA
The DNA here is from genome assembly GCA_964017225.1 of Netelia inedita. Taxonomy (NCBI): domain Eukaryota; kingdom Metazoa; phylum Arthropoda; class Insecta; order Hymenoptera; family Ichneumonidae; genus Netelia; species Netelia inedita. The sequence continues at coordinate 9,523,154 of OZ024922.1, forward strand.
CAGAAATTAAATTTCGAAAATTAACGCACTCTCCACATCACGACTGTTCGTATTAATTAAAATTGGCGAGCCTGTCATTTAATTCATTTAATTGTGTTAATACGTAGAAAACCAGGATAATTCAAGAGCGAATGTGACGTCAAGGGGATGAGGCGTTTGAATTTCATTCAAGCGGATGGATGGATAGAAGTGCTCTTTTCAAGGATTTTTGAAATTATCTTTGCTTGGAAAGATAATGAAAAAGATGCATATCAACTTATCGTCAAGAATAGTCACATTTCCTCTGAAAAGTAATTTTGCTTTCGAGCTATAAACGAAAAGAATTAAAAAATTTGTATCATTATCAATTTTTTGCAACTGCAAATTTCACATAACGTGAAACTTTTTGCAATTCTAGGAGGGAGCTTGTGTACACACGTACGAATGTTTCGTATAAAATTATAATGATAAGAACACCTTGACTGGATCGTTATTTCCGTCGTCACAGGTTCGGCGGAGCGATAGACTTTTGGGCGACGCGGAACAGCGCAGACCCTCTTCAACGTCATATTCCAATCGTGTCGATGTAGCCGAGGGAAAACGAATTTACCCTCTCGCCTTTGCAATGCTGCAACTCTTCCCACATGTACCCAAACTCGGGCTTTCCTCGCAAAGAGAAAAAAGGAGAAAGAAAGTGCCGTGAAATTCTAATTGGACGTTCTCTGCTTACGACGCGAACGCACTCGCTCAGAATATTGGAAAACGAGAGAATTGCATACGTGCGCCGCGCATACGTGACGTGTGTATCAACACAATTTTTAAATTATTTATGAAAATAACCACGCCCCATAAATATTCATATCAGCCTGGCAGATCGTTATGCCGCTAATTACTTTTTTCCATTCTCCAACGGGATGAACATACGATCTTGAAAAAAGAAATAAATAGAAAAAAACAGTTTCATTACACCACAGCTTTAGACTCGCGGCGAATCAATTATCACTGAGATGAAAAATATTTGTTGCTCGTGGTGTTTTTATTTTGTCGTATTTGGCAATTTTCAACCTTGTTGTATGGAGTGTCGGAGATCGCGGAAACAGGTGGCTCTCGAGTCTTAGAATTACGACAGTCTTTTAATATCTTCGTCGCGCTCAAGTTTTTTAATCGCCGTCGATAATTAATTTCTCGCCATTTTTCGCGTCCTTATCAACGAGCGAGCATCGAATTTCACTTTTTTTTCTCTTATTTCACAATCTCGCCGCGTAATTACGTGTATACCTCGCGCGATTGCACGACCGATCAGCGCCGTTGAAACAATTGGTAGAAAGTGTTTGCAAATCGAGCGAATATACGTGTGCCGTCGATATCGTAAAAAACGCGTTCGAGGCTTGGGTAAAAACTCGCGCAAGGGGACCATCGCTACGCGCACTTGTTTTTCGTCGTTGAGATTCCACGGAGAAATATACCGCGATTTTTTTCACCCGTCCTACAGCCTGCTCTATTTACTGGCGGGAGTTTTGTTTCAACGACAGAAGGGGTGGTACGAGAGCGAATGGGGAAGGGGTTGTACCAAAAAGGAACAGAAAAAGAGAAAGTGGAAGAAGGAGAGTGGGTGCGCGAGTCGCGAAGTCATAAAGTCTCCGCCGGTTCTCCAGCATCTGGCGTTTTCCACCAGAAAAAAAGAAATAGAAATAATAATACGATCGCGTTGTCCTCCGGACAGAAATTTTCCCACTCGGAGCGTCGGGAAAGATGGAAGTTCCGCGAACGTTCTCTCGCGTATCGCGTTACTCCGGTTTGAAAACATTATTTTTCAACTCATTCTTCGCGTTTCCGGATTTCTTTGGATTTTTGTTATATTTTTCTCTCATTATTTTATTCCAGATGATGGGTCTGCAAAAAAACGCAAGGAAACGAAACGTTATTGGATTTATCCTGTTCCGCGCTGGGCCTCGGGAGAAGTAGTACCTATATAGGCGAGATGATGTTTGCGCGTGTGTGTTCCAGAGATAGGAAATACCTCGTCCCTCGGATTCGCGGCATAGGCACGACTTCCATTACGGGGTTGGTCCAGCCGACTGAAGCTTTCGTTTGTTTGTCTTTTTTCCATATATCTCTCTTTTTTTCTACCCTCTATCGCGCTCACAATTCTGCAGCTCCGTCTCTTTATTTCCTTTATCTCGATAGCGATGCTATAGTCGACATTCCAGTACGTGAGCGTGAGATCAAATGTCAAATGAAGCTCTTCATTTTTTTTCTTCCTTTTTTTTCAACTTTCTTTTCTTCGCCATTTTTTCTTTATCTTAATTTTCTCCTTTTCTACCTTACCCCCTTTGACTTTGCATAATGCGAATAATATGAAATACTTATTCTTACGGTATGCTCATGAATTTTCATTTTGTTGTCTCGGCGTAGGAGGGTGGGGGGAGGGGCGCCACGGTGGTGCAGGGTGTCATATCTACACATAGGTATGTATATTCTCAAGTATAAAGCACATGCGAAAAGAGAGAAAAAGAGGGAGAGTGAGAGGGAGGGAAGGGATCGCCGCCGGCCAAACGCTAGAGAAGAGCTCTACGCTCTTGGAATGATTTCATCCCCCGCAGACCCCGCGAACCGAGGCTTCGCCCTTTCGTCGCCCGCCTCTTTTGTACTGTCTTCTAGTGTACGCGTGTAAATAATGTATATACCTATTCATATACGTATACGAATATACCCAAAGGAGTATATATTTAGCGCCTTGCCCACAAAGCCCCTGACTCTCTTATATTATATATATATATATATATATATATATATATATATATATATATATATATATATATATATATATAAATGGATTTACGGTACGACTATACCTCGAGACTTATTCAACGCCCGACTCGCCCTTCGTGACCTTAATTAATATCTCGTTGAAACTTTAATGCTATTCATTTCTACAGGCTCTCGAATAAAGCACAGTACACTCCTCCTCGTGAACTTCTTCTTCATTTTTTGCTGTTGTTAAATTCATTTCTCTCGCGCATTGCCATTATATTTGGATTTGGAGAAGGGAACATCGTCTTCTACCAGTTTACTCGAGGCAATCTGCTACATACGTATATATTATTATATATATATACATAAGGCGGGTACAATTTCTTTAAATAAAAATAATATATTGTTTTGGGGAAAAAATAATTTGATAAAAACCACGAGAATTCGCGTTTACTGGGGAAAGGTCCATTACTTCAACCGCAAAGTTGCGGGAAATAATATTGAAGTTCTTCGAAGTTCTTTTGAATAATTTGAGGAGAAAGAAATGGTCGCGAAATCTTGATAACGAAACTTTGAAATTCAATGAATATATTCGATTCATGAATCTTCCAATTAACTTTTTTCCGAATTCGCCGGTTACGCTCGTTTATTCATCAATGTTATTTTGCTTTCTCGGAAACAATACTTAGTGTTCCCGAAGAAAAGTGATTCGAGTGTGTCTGAAAGAACAACAACGGCTCTTACTTCGCTTAGTTGTATGATTTTCTTTCGCAGTAATGTACACACGGAGAAAATGTTCCGGAAACATTGCTATGAGGTCGTGGAAAGCAAGTTTAAAATGAGTTTTATGGTCCATGAGAGATAGGTCGTATGTGACGTACGCGCGTCTTGCAAACTCATGAAAATCACACTGCTGGGACCGATATCCTCTTTCTCTTCGGGGTTTGCGAACATTCTCCGGTTTATGCTCACGTACAGCCGCTATTGCATGTCGTTTGGGCAAGTGCTCCAGTCTCGCGATACAGACTCACCCCTACCGTGCCGAGCAATACAGGGCAGGAGGAGGGGAGGGGTGAGCTCTGTATCCGACGAAGGTCCTAAAATTTACGAAAAGAGAGAGAGAGAGGGAGAGAGAGAAAGGGACAAAACGGAGAAGACGCGTAAAAGGTAGCCCAGAAGTAAAGCTCTTCTCATAAGCCCAAATGATGGAACGGGAGTACGAAGTACGAAGGGTTCGTCCAAGAACTATATATAATAGTAATGCATCGAGGGCGTTATAACTGTTAAACTCTAAGAACTGCAACTTGCATAAATTGCATAGCTTAAGGGGATCAGAATCAGCGAGAGTTTTTCAAGATGTAACTGGCAAGAGTCGTGGGTGTTAAACTACGCAAATAAACAAATGATTATAACTCACATGCGCAAGAATTGTCTGAGAATTCGTATTTTTTCGAAGTAAATGATCCAATCGACGTTTCGTGCAAGAATAATGTCCGTAATCCATTTATTGCAGAAATCTTTTCGCTGACAAAAGGGAAATGAGACAGTGCGCCCCAAGGAGCGCACCCCCAATTCGATGTTCTTTTCCTGAAGGATTTGTGTCGATGAACCATACACGTAGCGAATTTCTTTTTGATATCCTTCCTAACTCTCGTCCTTTCTCCAGTTTATAAGTAATCCGATTACTCTTAAGTAACTAAATCTTTTGGGATGCGCGTGGTTGCTGCACTTGGCGCCGGGCTGTGTTATCAGCGAAGTTTATATTATATTATACACGTTTTAACACCATTTCTTCCATCTGTCTTTAGCGTTTTAGCCTATTGGCCTTTTGTCTCTCGTGATACGCCCAAGCACAGAAACAAAATTGCCCCCTGGTCCTCGACTCAGCATCTTTCACGTGTGATAAACGCGAGGTCGCGTCTCGTTGACACGGTGAAACATACATCGATGTATAATCTCTCGGGGACGCTCGCTTTCCCCAAGGAGTGAAGGGACACGACGCGTGTCGTTGCAATATGTATATAAGAATATAGCAACAGCAGGCGGTGTTATAACGATAACTTTGAAACGGTAGCGACACGACGTCGCCAACGATATGCTCTTTTCCTCTTGTTTTCCTGTTGGCCCTCTAACGGTGGCGTCCGGAAGTTACACCAGAGAAACGTCATAGGAAAGGCGCATGGACATCAGCAGGGCGTATCACGTACAACCACCATATATCTCCGCTCGTATATGCGTTGATGACGAAATGATGGCCTGTCGTTTGGCTCTGAGAATCGTCTGCACCGCTTGCTGGGAGAAGATTCACGAGAATCGTTCACGAGGAAAGCCGTTATCTCCTCTACCCTTCTCACTCTCTCTCTCTCTTTCTTGTGCTGGATAATGCTTCGTCTTGAGTTTATTCGGCCAAGTTTCTCGACTCGCAAGCTTGCGAGAAACACGTTTGGTTTGTACACTGATGTCTATACGGTGCAGGAATCGTGCCGACGGCAAAGAAAGAGACAGAGAGAGAGAGCGAAAGACAGAAAGCGGAAGGAGATGGTCTCCTTCTTGAATTTCAACCGGAAACCGAACCACACATACATTGGCACGTGTAAGTTTCACTTCCTTCGAAAACTCATCCAGCAAAAATATTTAATGTTTTTTCATTAGGTAGCGTATCATATAGATATAAGCGGGTAAGAAGATATGATAGGAAGATAAAGTTAGCTTGGATGAGGCGGGATGACACTTTACGAGGTTATAAATTTTTAGTGAATATACGATCATTGGGCAGTTAACGCCGGTAATTCTCCGATATGGCGTGTGCGAGATCTTTGAACCACGAGGATGGAACCTTCCTTTAGGTATAGGTAAGATGTGCCAAGAGGGTCTCAAGAGTTGATGATCCTCGGGGGTGCGATGTCACCTTCCGGGAACATCGTCTCTGCCCCCCTCTCTCGAATTCCCATCGTGAACAGATCCACCGACCTAAGTTGAGAGAGAAAGAGAGAGAGAGCGGGAGAGAGAGAGAGAGATCCCATCGAAACTCGGCTATCTGTTTGATGCTTATCTGCTCCTGGGGAGAAGCTTAAGTCCTCGGCGTTAAACGTCTAGTCTCGTTGAGGCACTGCACTCATTGCAAAAGAGATCCTATTTCGCGTTGTTTCATGGAGGTCTCGATGGCGTTAATGGAAACGCGGAACTTTTCTCTGGAGTGTCATTCTTTCTGTTAAATTTCACCCTCATCACAAAGAACAAGGGTTTATTAATTGGATCCGCTTGGGCCAGTATCTACGAAACATTATCAGTCATTATTTGGTCCGATCAATTTGGTCAGATTCAAGGAAGCACATGTCCTTGGCCTCATTTTGCCGTTGAGTGTAGTTGGATCGAGGTACTGTCTATCCAATCCCTCGCTCCATCCTACTGCATTTTTTCATCATTCCACCCCCTCCCCCTCCTTCAGCCGTGTTTTCCTGATGAGTAACCTCTGGTGTATGGTGCATGTATGTCTTACAATGTCGCCGTCGACCAGCGCAAGGTAATTATCCTGTTGCAAAGTGGAACGAGCCGCACGGAACAATAAAGGTCTTCCAAGCGTTCTTCCTCATTCTCTTGGCTTTGTGTGCTTACCCGCTCATCTTCTCCGCACAACACCCCCCGAGTTCTCCTATGCCAGATGAGAGCACTTGGTACGAAGTACATGAAGTGCCGGGGCACGTCCGGTCGCTAAGACGGCACAGCCTCAACGCCACTTTCATCTCACCAACTCGGAGAGCATCGTACTACCTTGCCTCTACCCTCGTCCTCATATTATCTCTTATTTACTCTCACTCCCTCTTCGCCTTGTCTCTCTCTCTCTCTCTTTCGCTCGTATTCTCGTTTTGCGGGGCAGGTCATTAAGCGTTCATGCGCGTTACGTTTCACAAAGTGCACTAAACGATCGTTATCCAACGGAACGGTCGTCATAAGGGCTCCAGTCGGTGACTTATGAGTGACAGGACTACGCGAACTTATTATTCTAGCAACGTTGATGTCGCCCTTCTTTTTTCTTCCGAAGGTAGTAATTGGCATTATTAGAAAAATGGAAGATATTCGTTTCCCTCGAGATAATTTTTGTTTTATCCAGCGAGAATTTAAAGAACTCCGACGCAATCTCATGTAAAAGTGATTATACCAAAAATATGGAGTTTGATGAAGATTCGATCATGTTCCACTTATACTACATGCACATATAGTACGTATACAGTTGAAAATCTGTGTATATATACCTATCGGTACATAATATGGTTCGCGCTATGAATACGATAGTATGTGAGATATTGAAGCTACATCGACTTCGTTCCCTGATTCCCCAATATCGTAATTTCTCCTCCGGGTTGGATCGTCATCAAGCTATGCGCGGACTAAATCCACCAATTAAGTTGGTTGAGCCCCCGCGGCGAGGCAGCTTCGTTTCCCCGACCTGTTACTGTGTGTCCTTGCCACTACCTAGCCGCGTCTGCCTCTCTCGTTCACTTGCGCCCTCTCCTCACCCTCTGCATCTTCCTCATTCTCGCGGATCCCTTTCTGCGATAGCAGCCACCACCCCTCTAAATCGAGTCCGGAAATCTGAGTGCTGGAGCGAGAAATTAATGAGTTTCCCGTCGGTCGGCAACTCGCCAATTTCATGGATGGTACAGAACGAGAGAAACGAGAGACTGTTGGTCGGAGAGGTCACAGGTGAAAAAAAGGAAAATGAATAAAGCCGGAGGCTGTCGGATATTCAATGGCTTTTTCTCAAGCTTCCTATATTGGCTCCGATCGAGATATTACATCGTTGTATTATATACGTTAATACGCGATCGATTATCGTTTTACAAAACAAAAAGAAACTTGAAAAAATGAATTTTCCCGTCTAGAGAATAGACTTATGACTCGCTGTTGAGCGAAGCTCAATGTCATGAATATAAAACGTTTTTGTTCTGCAACGTTTATTTCGCTGAATTCAGAAGCAACCGACTGCACGACCGTGAACGAAACTTCGTGAGCTCCCAACAATAGAGCTTTTCCGAGTTACTCGTCAAACTATAAACGTAACTTCGTAAAGTGCGTTTCATCCTCCATTCATCATTTTAAGGCAACAACGGTTATTAGTTTTCGTTAAATCCTCCATACTGTCAACTTGTCGCTCGTATGATATCGACCAAAACGCTATAAAAACCGATCAACGAAGGTACGCACGTAATCCTGGGTCGAAGGTCGATCAAATATTCCTCGTTATCTCCCGGAGACAGAACGGTGCGCTTATATCAGTGGCTTAAGAGGGTTCGGAATTGAACGGGCGAATTGAGCCTTGACGAGTGTGCTTGAAACTACATAGTATGTATGAAGTCCGCAGGGTCATGATATTCCAGTCCTAGATGGAAACGGATAGATGTTGCCACAGATAGATAGATAGAGAGAAAGAGAGAGGTGGTTAGAGAGTAGATGAGGGCGACCATTTCAGAAGGGATATTCCGCGGATAAAGCTCGCTTGAAATGACGAACTAACGGGTAGTAGCATAATTATGTATTGAATCGAGCAATTATTCAGCGGATTGCCGACCTTCGGTATCGTATACAATCGCTTTGCTGGGTGTATAGCCGGTTAGTAGGCTCGTCTATCGTCCTACTGCCTCTATCTCTTCCCCCCCCCCCCCCCCCCCCCCTCTCACTCTCTCTCTCTCGGCTGTTCGTTTCGCTGGTACATATATACATGTATATAGATATATTAGATATAGAAAGCGACGTAGAGTACTATCCTAAACTCGGAATGCGTATACAGGCAGCTTATGGCATAGGCGCCCCAATTCCCAACGGGTTTTGATCGACGACGGAGCGCTTCCATGAAATTGGCCTGCCACCAGCACAACCATTTTGTACCGGTTCCTAAAGTACCCAGGACCATGGAACGGGATCGTGGACAGGTGTGGGAGAGCTATATGTCATGACATTCTATATACAGTATATCATCCCAGTGGCACGAACCTGTGCATTGTTCACCGATCTATGTGGATTTCGAAATCATGCGTGTAACGACGTAATCTTCTGATTATATTCAGCTTTTTCATCATGAGACATTCAAGACAATTATGGTTCATCGTCAAAATTATAAAAACCTTCTAATTTTAATTTTTTTATATGAAACTCGAAATTTAATCTTTTTAAAGTATGGTTTGTTTATTTCTAATTTTGAAAAAAGGCGAATCCATCAGTTTGTCTATTAGAGGTGTTTCTCTCAAGGAAGGGCGATTAAAATTAACACATGCTCATTCATACACGACTCTATCCCGACAAGTTACTTTTTCACTCGCTGACGCAGTATCATATTTCGCGTAGGGCAGCGCTTGTACTACTTTAGAGTCGAAGCCCAGCGCTAACGGTCCATAAAAACTGTCGACGATGTCGTTGTACAAGAAGAAATGCAATACACTTTTCTATAAATATTATATATGTATGTTTGTTTTTTATTCTCCAAGGACGAATCTTGTACACTGGGATTTTTTCGCGAAAGAGTTCGCGGAAAAGATATTATTCGCAGATATTCGAGTCCCTGCGGGAGCGCATTCACCTTCTATCTCCCTCTCGACTGGGCTCGTATTTCTAACGTGGTCCCCAACCAACCAAAGAGTACAGTGAGTGCTCTGACAATTCTATAGACTTGAAAGTACAACAGAGGCGAGACATACTTTATGCCTATACTAAAAGTCCGTCTGTATTCGTCCGTGGCTTTTTACCGGTAAAGAAAAGCCAACTCGAGGCGGAAAAATCTAACGATAAACGGTGGAACCGAAAGAATACGAAGGAAAACCTCGTTATCAGGGATCGACCGATCACACGCGACTTTGCATAAATTTCAGGTTTCCTCGTTACTCGCCGCAGGGAAAACTTAACGTGAATGCACATAGGTACTCACAGACATTCTCCCCCGTTCTCTACCGTTACCTAGTTATACGATCGCATATACGTATATACACCATGCTCATAACCTTTTTATAACTCTCGTAAATCACAATAAGACCCAGGGCCGTGAAATATGTATCATAAGGCCAGTTATGGCTAAAGGCAAACACCGACTGACGCCTCATCCATCTACTCATGACGGCAGGTTTGCACCCGAGGGCTGAATGATTCGAATCTTCGCGCATGACCCAGATCGTATTCCGTGTATTTCGCTCTGTCGGGACAGGATGCCTCAGGGTGTCGAGGGCAATTTTTACACCACTCGAGATGCGCTATCACTGGCGTTAACATGTCCTATGGACACGCGCTATGAACAGATAAAAGCTTCGAATTTACGTCATAGCCGTCGTTTATACAACAGCGATTTGAACACCAATAATAACAAAAATTATAATTCGATAGTTATTCAATTATGATATATGCATGCACAATTCGAATCGTATGCTTGATCCAGGGTAGAAATTTCACCGCAAATAAGTGGCATAAGAGAAAATCAACAATCTGATAATAATAATAATAATAATAATAATAATAATAATAATAATAATAATAATAATAATAATAACAACAATAAAAGTAGTAAAATGACCGATCTTGATCTCCCGAGTGACGTTCTCAAAGTGATAGAAGACCATTCGAACGAATGACGATTCGAAGAAACTGCAGGCCTTGTTTAGACTTGGACTAATTAACATTAGCTCAAATCAACACGAAGCGTAGTCTACGTTGGGTGCGTCCAATACCATCGAGAGCATGGAAGCGAATTGCAGAGGTGCTCTGGCGTACAGTACACAAGGCATTTACACGTAGCAGCGATAGCGGAGTGCGAGCATGCATTTACCGTACAGTTGCGTTGTGCCGGCGAGAAACCGTGTCTGTAGAACACATTCATGCGGGGTTTAGTTTAGCCGTGCGAATGGTACATACAGGTCGCGCACGATGTATATGCAAAGGTGTACAGAGTCCACACGCGTTGGGGATGATCGGCTTAACACAAGTGTATGCCGCAGGGTCTACCGAGAGGTGCGTCGGGCTACGGTCGAAGAGCTCTTACGATAAAGCGAAGTAAAGCTCCCTCTTTCAGTATCGTAGAATATTCCAAATGGGTATTCTACGTCAGATTTCACCAACCAATTCGTCGAAATGTTTTATTGATCGACACAAAACCGTTAAATACGATTTTGTCTCAGATATAACGATACCGCATTATTGGAATCTCGATGATGGGAATACGCGCTCCCTGCGTTACCCAGTAACCATCGAACCACCCTTCGCACACATTCCAGGAACCACTCCCTCTCGTATCAATATCATAAACGTATCCCACGATTTTTTCCAGTTGAAAAAATTAGATCAACACAAAAATTTAGTTTTGTTTTGACAGAGCAGGCAAAATTTCGGTAAATAAATTTGTCGATACTGTTGGTCACCCTCTGTGCATATTACACATGAACCCCTAGTGTTATAACAAACATACTTATATCTATGTACCCATACATAGGTATTCATCCGTAATGCAAGTATACACCAACATAAACGATTCATAAAGTTGCTACGTTCTACGCCATGGCTACGGGGTAACCTAGTATGCGCGATCTACTCTACTATGACATTACAGTAACGTCTATGTACCGGTAGTGATACATACCAGTGCGAATACCAAGAACGTTGACGGCTTGTGTGCCGCCGCAGAGATGTGCAGAGAGTTAGCCCGTTCCTCGCATCCTATACAGATGTAGAGGAGATTCGAGGGGGTAGAAACAGAGAGCCCAGAGTGCAAACGGCTCCGGGAATACGATATACGCTAATGGCACACGAGGGAAGATAGTTTAGGATTCTACGTATGTACCTACAACGCCGGACCTCTGATCTCTCCTCACCTCCTCTCGCCAACCCCTGAAAGCACTTGCTACCGAGCCTCGCGCTACCACCGTGCTGAGCGCTACACATTTCGGATTATAGAGACTAGAGCATGTACGTTATAGTGGTAGAACGCCTATAGACCCAAGGGAGGTGAGGTCTCTGCTAGCGGGCTAAACACTCGCAATGCCCGAGATCGGTCAGACGACCTTATCGTGGATACGTTCCTGAATAATTTTGCCACGATGCTCACTGTGCTCAAACGGCATTTGACGACACCGGTGTGTCATTGCTCTGCGCCGTAGGCAGGGGGGAGGGGAGTAGATTATACATCATGGCGATCCCTCGTTGTAAACTCTGCCGGGTTGGTGAATATCGAGCTCGAATTTAAAAAGATGTTGCGAGAATCTGTGGAATACAGTTTCATTAATATCGAACTTGTTGCGCGAGATACCATCAATGATTGATAACGAGCTTCCGTAAAATTTCTGCCTTGATTTAAAAAATTGCTCCAGGGCCGATATCAATCTTTTTCTATGTTTTTTAAATTTAACTAAATATGGTTTATTAATTCCATCAAAGGGAAGTAGATACGCGTAAAAGTTTGTTGCCTCTGGGCACGTACATGTCTAAGTTTACTAGAGGGATGAAATATATTTTTGCCAAACATCCGTTTCCAAGGGTTACCTGTATCGAGTTGCTCCGGATGTCGTGTATCGTATCATCTTCGGGACCTGTACAAGGCAACGTCGGTGCATGCATCCCTTTAGTGATTCGAGTGGAATTAACCCGTGATATACGTATATCGATTGGTTAAATATTGATACTTGTAGCCAGAGGCGGGCTTAATATGTACCGATAACGGGGATGAAATTTCTGTGGTTTCGGCCAATATTAGCTAGTATCGATGCAAAAGTATATTCGCGTTGGTGGCATAATGGAGTTGTCTGAGTAATTAATACTCGATCATATTACCACTAGAGATCGGCAATTGATAATAAATAATTCAGCGCACTAGAAGGTAAATCTTTAAAAATAATAACAGCTTCGTAATTCGTTGTACGCGACGGAAGTGAAATTCAGACAATGGCTTCCTCGTATCTTTCGAGACTCTTCCTCTCTCTTCCTCTCTCTTCCGCTCTCTTTTTCTCTCGCGTATCTACAAATTTTCCTTCTTCTCATCGTCGAATTCTTGTTAGATCTGGATTAACTGGGTAATCAGAAGAGGGTTCGCACGAACGAGAGGGTGTTCGGACAAGTCGATAACAAATTCTGTGCACGAAGGAAACGGGTATGGGGGTATAACAGGGGTTGTTACCGATGCCCTGGTATATCTGTATAATCATTTTCTCCGCGATCGCAAAAGAGCCCGCTCCACGTTCTATGCTCGGAGAGAATATAATCTTTTGCATAGCCCAAGAAGTAACAGCGAGGGTGGGCAGCGAAGGAGGATAAGCGAGATGAGGGAGTGAGGTAGACAGAGGGAGAGAGAGGGCAAAGGAGAGATGCTTGACGAAAGTTGTATTTTAATTACGTTCACTCTTGTGAATTATACGAGGGTGGAATCGAGAAGTGGCGGACGAGGATGTATCCGAGGAAGATAGAAGTTTGATTGCTCCGTCGACTTTCGTGAAGCAATACTGATATGGACGAGAGGAAGGGACGAAGAAGAGAGGGGAAAAGGATTGCCGATCATTCGGATGGAGAATGGAGAAAAAAGAGCACTCTTGGAACTTTTATTTCACTGAGAAGCTTCTGTAGCATCGTCAAATTTACTATGTACATGTATATATGTCTGCTATATGTATTTTCTATGTAACGGAATCTTTTTTTACGGCATAAATCTATTGCACCGATTTCAAAGTCTGCTGGGAAGAGTAGAAAAATCCTAGGGCACTGGGCCAAATGGAAATCGACAGCGTGAATAATTTCGAACAAATCGAAGACAATTTTTGTAGAATTTCCATGAATGTAAGAATATAGATTTTTCATTCAGCCCTGTCAGTATGTTCACCAAGACTTGAAAGTTTTTATAGAAAATTATCAAATTTTGTATAAAATAAATAATATTTATTTACTATTTTTTTCTGACGTTTGTTCGTATTGTTTTTATATGTTAACATACAGAAAGGTTTACTTGATTGGTTATCTCTCGTCAGTTATCGCAATGAAAAGGCAACGCGCGTGAGGGAAGAAAAAAGTGTTTAACAAAAGAGAGAATCGAGTCCGAGGCTGTATCGCATACAGCTGTCCATGTCCTACCGCACGAGAGAGTACAAGCGGGGTAGTTGATTCCGGCGAGCTACATGCATCGACCGCAGGCGATACATACCCAGCAAAACCCTCACTTCCGGCGATGAGGTCGAAGGTCGAGATTCACCGTTACGGGCATGAGATAGATCGTCCCGACAGCAACGAGAATGACGACAGGAGGTCACCTACCTCTACGTGCAAACCAGCCCTCGCTCTACTCTCTATGCCGACCCTCGTTCCCCCTAGAGCATCTTAGGCACTAACCAATGTAGAACGGTATCTCTATAGAGATGAGATTTGAGGATAAACAAGGTTGCTGGCAAAATAAGGTGGATCGAAGAAGGAGGGTTTGGAAAAGACGAAAATTTATTCCAACGTCGATAAAAAAAGAGACGAAGGAGACAGAACAAAGAGAAAGAAAATAGAAAATCGAACGAGATCGATCATTGACGGAGATGTCGACGAAAAAAAAATCAGTGAATGTTATTAGGGCCGTCCAATAAAATGTATTGACTATGCCGTAAGAAATAAAAGATGAAGGTTGGAAGTGATTTGAAGGATAAATAAATTTCGATCGTATCGCCTGTATAAACATCCGTATACCTATAAATATATAGCCTCGGAGACCCTGTATGTTCCAGTGATACATGTGTGTTAAGGGAGGGTGGTCCCTTTCGCGAAACCTCGTGGGAATCGCCGCTCGAACATTCCATCAATTGAAATAACTATATATATATATTTAGGTGTGTGTATGTTTGTGCGTATGTTTGTACCTATGTTTATATGTACCGCCGACAAGTTGTCGGAAGAGTGTGTGTGTAGGTCGAAAATCCGTGAACGGTATATACCCATCGTCGAGAAGCCTTTGAATATATTATATCGTGCAAGAGAGGGCTCCAACGAGCAAACGGGAAATCTGAAAAAAAAATAGAAAAAAACTTGGTCGACTGTATTTTCCAGACACGCGCGGGATTTGTTTGCTTGAATTCGATGAAATTCGAGGGATGAAAAAATAGGCAAATTCGAGCCCTCACGGTCTTTCTTCGGCCCGTGTACGTAATTCTTTTTTCTTTCAGTCGTTTCTTTGTGCCAATCTTCCGGAGACTGAATTGCTCGTAGCGAAACCAGAGGTCGCCACGATTCGAGGCAATAGCCTTATTCCTTGTCTGTACGGGAGCGTCTAGAGCGTACTGGCTATAGTAGCTTTGCAAGAGCATCGATTTATTTCGAAGAATTCTGTTCTTCCTTTATACGAGTCTCTCGTACCGTTCATCCACCAAAACCCATCCAGTACACTCTGTACGTCGGACGAACTACAATCTATATCTATAGGCAATTGATTCTACATATATGTACCTCTATACATATATGTATATATTAGAAATGTATATGTACATAAGTACAGATACGAGTATTGCCGGTTTCGTTGGTAAATCGTAGTACGACCGATAGCCGGATCGCTCCCGTTTCGGTCTTTCCACCAGGCGATTTTCACTCGGTCCAGTTGATTTTCCACGGCATTGGCTATATCGACTGGCTACACTCACGAGTATAGCGAAACACGCCCTTTTTCCCGATTTCCAACTATTTCGTTTCAACGGATTTTCTCCGAACGTTTCGTTATTTTTTTCCGAACTCTATCGCCTTTATCTCAGTTTTTTGTTCGTGCTTTGTTGAATAGCATCCGTATATTGCGATGCGTTTCATTTTATCAGACTGCGCCGGTCTCTCCATTTTTATCTTTCTGGATTAGAGTGTAAGAAGTCAATATAAGTACGGTGTTTGATCAAGTTTATTGCCATGCCATGGCAGCGGTCTTGTGTACACGATAAATAAATATCCACAGAGAGTGATAGAGAAGCAGGGAGAGAGAGAGGGAGACTTAACATATGACATTCAAAATATTACAATAAAAAAAAATTAAGTTTTTGAAGACAATTATTTTTCGTATTGATGGATCGTTATCATCGCGATCGATCGATAAAATGTTATCCTATTTACATAAGCGATACATGAAGTGGGAAATTTAAGATTTATTTATATTACTTAAAGGATTAATATCAGCCGATTGATAATAAAGGCTTAAGAGACAAATATAAATGTACGGTTGGTAAAACGTCCGATTATATTTTTGACCCGCCGACGACGACGACGACGAGTCTACCGCGTGTATTTCTCGAACAACCCCTTCAAGAAGCTCAACCTTCTCCATTATTTATCGCGACAAAAAGCCACCCGTCGTGGCTTCTCTTTCATTTTGCTGTCCTACACGTACATGTACACATATAGTATATACAGCATAGGGGTGTAAACGGGCATTGGACGGTTTGAGCTCTCGCGCGTGGCTTGGATCTCGTGTCGGCAATGAGGAAAACGGGACCGGAAATGAGAAAAAAAAGACAACCGAGTTCCAGGACATACCGCCGAACGTAGAAAGGACTGCTTGGGAGGGGTACGCGGGGCTGAAGGGTTGTGTGAGGAAGTAGAGCTGTGTTAATCCTACCATGGAGAGAGAGAGAGAGAGAGAGAGAGAGAGAGAGAGAGAGACAGACAGACAGATACAGAGACAGAGCCTAAGAGAGCGCGTAGTTGTCCGCTTACTCGTTTCTACGACAAAGCTCCAATAAAGCACTACGCCCAGAGAGAAAAAAGTTCGAGCCAAGCTACTTTTGTCTCTCGGTCTCTTTCTCGCTTTCTGCTTGTGCCGTGGCTCCTAACGAATCCTTTGTGTCCAGTTCCGCGGCGCGGTGCCAGCAACGCTGCCCGGAGATACACGACAGGCTATGCGTAGCATGAGGTACGAACGTTGGGGATCTTCGCGAATTTCTTCAGAGAGGATTCGTTAAGAATTAAATAAAAAAAACAGGAAATAAAGCGAAGGGCCAACAAAGTTTCAACCAAGAATAATTACGAAAAGAGGGAAGAATAAAATCAGTTTTTTTTTCATCTCGCTAAATTCCACAAAACGCAGTAATAAAAAGTGAGGCAACTCTTTTTTTAACTTTAAGAGAGACTCAGAAAAAAAAATCCTCAAAAATCGTATGAACGAGAAAGACGTAAAATAAAAAAGGGCGGTCCCTTGTAAGGTTGCGAAATTTATGTCCGTTGCTCTTTTCGTCTCTCTTTCTCTTTCTCTCTCGCTTGGTAAACCGCAAGACGGGATAAAAGGTTTTTTGTGATAAAATCGCCCCGGGCAAGGAAAAGACAGGACGATAATGAAAGTTCCGATGGATGAGTATCCAGCAGCCCGCAAGATCTACCGATGGTGGTGGGTTGCGTAGGTGAAACGTCCCTCTCAATTCGACGTATAAATTCAACCACGTCAACCACGTTTTGTCAGCTCTTTTGTTCCCTCGATTTTTCCGGAAATCCGAAACCACGGACTACCTTCAGCGATAGAAATAAAACAAACAAAAACTAGTGAATATCGAGTCAAGGCAAATTTACGACGATATTGAAAATTCGCCATTTCTAAAAAAACATTGCGTTCAGGACTGATGCGATAGTAAACTTAAAGACAGAAATATTAATGTTAATTGCCAAATAGAGGATCCTACAATGGATCCTAACACGTTTTAAGAACAATATCGCGCTGCGTCACGACACTTTCTCGTACGTGGAGTGAAACAATTTGGACAACTCCATGATTCTCACGCCTCAACGACGTACCAGCTCGATTTGTTTCCTCGAGGAGCCATCGCGACCTCAAAAGCAGAGCGGTTTTGGCAGGCACATTCGTCGTTTCCTCGGAAACGAGAGATTTGTTTGGCGTGATTCTCGACGCGGTGATTCATTTTCCACGAGACCCACGTAGTTACTTACTTATACGTATACGTAGAAATCATGTGTATGTGTACATATGTATATGTATATGTGTAGCAGATGCAGACGTACAGTTTCTCTGGTCGATTGCAATATCTCAAGAGGATGCAAGGGAGCGGCGCCGTTTCTCTGTTTTCATGCACACGCGTGTTTTATATCTGTGTTTCACGAATTTCTCGTGCAGCCCCAGGATACTGGTAGGGATAGTACGTGAAATGGGCGGACATTGGTTGCGAGAGAGAAAGTAGTTGGTAACCGTAAAGTATCTACGATGCGAGGGCAAGATCCTTCTCCTTCTCTTTATCTTTATTCTCGTTCTGCACCAACTACTGAACGTTCTTTCGGGTATCCCTCTGGCGCTCTGATCTCTACGTTTCTTTATTCCCTTTTCCCACCCTTTCATCGCTCTTCGTCCATTTCTCCCGAGGCGAACAAGCGACGAGCAAGAAAGGCAACGGGCAAAGAGATCGAGTAAAATGTTACCTCGGTAAATCGAGCCATCGCTCATGAGAACTACCGAGATTTGTGAATACCGGGTATTCCACCCGGAATAGTTTGGGTTCACGATGTAGCAAGGCTTGTAAGATTAACTGTCGATATCGTCTTCTAACGTTGACCAAAATCCTATTTATTTCATGGATATGAATGTTTGGAGATAATTATTTCGTTCCCTAATTGATTCGTTCGCATCATGGAATTACGTTAATGCGGAATTCAAGCCTCCACAGGGACTATCAAACCGTCTTGGACATCCTGAATTCCAAAATCTGACACCCACCTCCATCGCCTTGGGATTGATGCTCGTAGCCTACACAGGAACCCCTTGTGCCTGCATCGACCCTGTTCAATTCAAGATTACGTAATTTGGGCTCAAGGGATCTCGGGCACTAGACCAATCTACACCTTGAATCTTCACGAGTAACACCTACGCCGTTTGCCCAACACACCAGCCATTGAATTCTGCATCCAATTTCCATTCGAGCTAAACCGCGGAATGTAACATGCTCGTGCGTGGCTCATACATATATATATGTATATATGAAGCATAGCGTTTCCTGGCTTGCGAAGACTTCCTCAGGGGGCCGGTGTGTAAGCTCGTCTGTTCGATGCGGTAGGTGCGATTGCTCGTTGTGTCCAAGAAGCGGTACGAGCTTTTGCGGCGACGGGGCTGCGCATACAAGCAAGTTTCCGTTCGAAAGGGCAGCTGTGTTCCTCCGAGATGGCGAATGCAAAGGAGGGTGGTGCAGGGGATGAGGCTTAAGGCCACCGTCGAAGGGGCCGAGACGTTGTTGGGCAGAGGACTTGCGGCTCTCTTGGATACGGTATGGGGGTATACCACCAAAGGTGTCTTCAGTCGCCTCGAGAGCAAGAGGGAAAATTGCATGCTTTGTGACCATCAGGGAAAACGGAGAAGGCAACAGATATGATATATTTAGTGCTAACCACGTACACTGGCCGCCACCACCCACCCCCGCTCCGTTAATCCCGCGAGAATGTCTTCACCTAATAAAGGGTAGAGTTTGGTGCTGCTATACTACCGGCTACTACTACTATGTGCCGAGAGATGGTCTTGTACAGGAAGGATCACCAATGAATCCAAGGGTCTATTGCTTCGCTGAGCTTACTGAAAAGTTCTCCTGTTTCGAGCACGTATATCGACCGTGTATACAGCATAACTGCCGTACAATGCTCCATGCAATACCTATCGAAGGATCGTAGCTGAGCATCAATGGCGAACCAAGGGTTGGCAGACTTCCTTCCGTTTGCATCCTCGAAAAGAAATGTTCTGTGGAACCTACGTGTACAGTTTGAGGAACTCGGTCGTTTAAATCCAAAAGATTGGAAGTCTTTATCCACGGAATAGTTGAATTTTTGGAACACATGCGGGGGTTGGAGTTGATGGAATTAAATCCGATTCAAAAGTTTCACCGGAGCTCATTCCTGGCTGGATATCAGAGGCTTCAAGATGTTTCAGGAGTTTGCGAACTCACGGCTTTCCCATATGCAGCCTCGCCAGGCAAGAAACAAACTTTGTAATTTGGTGATTGTCCTCCGGGACACATACGTCTTCCAATTGTGCACTCTTGGTATCCGTCCGTTCTCGTGTGTGTTGAACATGTAATACAATGTATGTATGTCAACGTGTTATCCGCCATGTAAGTTTTTCATTCCTTTATCATCCTGTTTATCCGGCGTATAATACGAAGAGTGGTAAAAAAGAGACATAAACTTTAATGCCGTCCCTCTCTCTCCCTCTCTCTGTTTCTCTTATCGCGAAAGACAGATTCGAAGCTACGCGGAACGCCAGAGGCTTACGCACTGTACCGTGTGTCGAAATTCGTGTATATACACGTATAGATGGGATCGTAAATCGACGAGGACGATTAGATGCATCGTGTGCGCTTTAATTTAACGTTCTCTCGGATCGCTGAAGCCACACAGAGAGCAACGTTCAACTGCGGAATCGTCCGGCAGGAGGAATATATACCGTATATATGGCGACACGAAGGATAGCTCTCGAATCGGAGGTTTCACACGAGCGAATACACAATCCGTGTGGTCGATCTGACCTATAGACACAGATATGCTATGTAGATAATTCGATTGTGACGGGAGTACAATGCTCAAGGGGTTAGTGTTTCACGCTCGGGCGTTATTCGGTCACAGCTACACCACTGGGGTGGACAGCAATCCCTCCCTCCGTTCTCTATCCTTCCCATTCCGCTTCCCATCGCAACGTTACTCCGGGAATTGTTTGTGCACCCCGTTGAGAGGGCGATATCGAGGTGAGAGCGAAACGCGAGAGACACACCACCGATATACATCCCTCTCGTGTGGCTCGGTTAACTCACTTCCGCCCCTTCCTCCCGCTTTCCCTCTCTCGCTCTCTCTCTCTCTCTCTCTCTCGTCCATTCTGTCAACTGGATCCCTTCGAATCACGGATGCGGATCGTTCAAACTTTGACATTTCGTCAATGACGAACGATCTGCGGCTTTACTTGTTATTATATACCATGAGGGTGTTTCTACTCGAACTATTACGTATCTACGTACGTCATTCGATGTGCGAGGATAATTGCAACTAGCCACTGCGGAAAAAATATTTTCAGATCGTGGGGCACAAATTCGGTTTAGAAATTTCCCAATGGAAATTATAACGATTGGCACTCATCCCGAGTGTCAATTATGACACTAGGAGATTGATACGGATCGTTGAGTTATCACATGATCTGGGCCATTTATGCATCCTCCTCGAACTGCTGGTTTTTCTCCTGCAAGTTGCAACGAAGAAGTGAGGAAAAGTGATGTTGATTAATGAACCAAGAGAGTCGTAGCGATTCTTCTTTTTAGTGAGCTTTTATGAGCCTTCGCGCGGTTGTTTTGCTCTCTCGCGTCTTTCTCGTCGGTTTCACTCGATTAAATAAGGTTCCAGAACCACGAAGGCGACCTAGCTCATCGACAACACAGGCACATCTTGTATGCTTCTTTTTTCGCCCATACATCGGCGTTCCGCTGAATTTTCAATGGAAACAAGATGATCGGCGTCGCGCAAACGAATAGCTAGGAACGGGACAAGTGATTCTCCCATGCTCGAAAGATTGATTGATGAGGGTTAACGCGAGGAACTCCGATGCCCCTAGCGTGACGTAGCATAACGTTTCTATCCGAAGTTTTTTCTGCGCAGTCACTTACAGCGAAAAAGTCGTCGGGACACTGTGTGGAAAATTGTATTATCGAGCCGAAAGGTAGACGAATGACTAGACGATTAAGCTCGAAAAAGAATGCTTTTCTCGGAGGAGAACCTTTTTTCAATGGGAAGCAAATAATTGGCAGCATTTCTCGCCCTTTTCTGTTTATATCCTTTAATCATTAGGTACTCCTCGATTAATGAAGATTTTCATTCGCAAAACGACTCGTCCACGATCCACTTCAAACTTTTGTGCTTTCACATTATTTGTTCATTATTTGTTATATACGTCAAGAAAAAGTATAACTTTATTAGCATTTTCGAGTGATAACCGCGTGACTATGAGTGGAGGTAACTGCGGTGAGTTTGAGGGTTTCGCGTGTTTCGTAATGGCGCAAGTTCTCTTACGAAAGCTTCGCGGTCATGGAAAAGCTGCAACGGCTGCAAGTTCGGCTTTTCACGAGACCAGCCCGAGCACCCTTGGGTTCCTGACAGTGTCATACTTCGCGCCTCGCTTTTCCGCTCGACGCAACATTATTCACATAAAAGCAGCGACAGCTTGTTCGGTTTCTCACTGATGTATAAATTACACGTGTTAGGAAACTTGGATGAGTTTCTCGTGAGGGTTTTGTCTAGGATCGAACAAGTGGCAGAAATTGCTCGTTTCTCGATTGTACGTACGTATATCGCGGATATATACATACAGTATGGTTTTCGTGATCGAGGTCTCCCCGGTGGTCTCGATATTCCAGATACCGAGTGAGCCCGATTTGTAAGGATATGCACGTAGAAGAGAAGCTCTACAGCTTCTCTTCTACCTTTTGCGGTTTGTGCCGGGGAGTCACTTCTCCGAGACGATAGCTAAGTTTGTAGCATCGTGGACAATGGAACATGTATGAGGATATCTGTTCTTCGAGGGCGTACCACCCTAGAATTTCGATTCTCTCCGAAACCCTGGAATTCAAATGTGAACAAAAGGGCCTAGGAAAGGTATCCTTTGTTGACATGCCATTCTCTGCGATCCAATTATCCTCGATTATTCAGGTACAGTTAAAAGATGTTCCAAACATTCATTTTTGAACTAGATCACGCAACAGGCCGCCAAAAAATTTAAGGCTCGGGGCTGAAAATATTAAAGACTCATAACATTTCGAAAACTCAGAACAATCCATATAAGGACAATAGGTGGTACGAAAGGTGCCCTTTGCTGAAATGTTATTCTCCGCCAGCCAAGTGCCTCCAATTATTACTATTTGTCTTGATCACTTTGAACTTGAAAAATTCTGTCATTTTCTACATTAAAGTCAAAGTAAGAAAGTAAATAATTTATCCATCATAACTCCATCGACGTAGCAACACGTCCTTGCTAATACAAAAAATATTTGTTGTCAATACATCGAGTGAAATTACCTTGCACCTTTGCTTATGAACATCATCAGCTGATCTTGGAGGTGCTCTTCGTCCATCACGTACAACAAGTTTGTCGAAAGGAGCTTATGAGGGAAATATATAAATCGCTTGCCTTGGTCATTCCCGTTAGAACTGAGAATTAATCGTTGTTTACTAGCCGTCTTACTCTTGTTAACGAATTAAGTATATATATTAGATGCGGTGGGCCTTTCCACTGGATCGAGCCTGTGACACCAGCGACGAGCTGTGGTATTACCACTGCTAACGGTTTCTCACAAGATCGCGTAACGCGTACATACGCACACCCACTAGCAAGGGGTTGAACTCCTGCAAACGAGGGAGGGGACCTCCGGGCGCTCCTGGCGTCTTTCACGAAGTTTCTTCAAAGTTTGCTCAGTCCTGTATCTGGTTTGATGCTTTCAACTACCGAATATATCTACGCGGCAAAACTTCGAACCCGAAGCTCCGGGAGCTCGCTTCGTCCTTTCAAGGGGTGAAGGAGGTGACAGCAGTATGCCAAATGCGGTGAGACCTGTCTGATGCTTCGTTGAAGCTTTCGGGCATTGTTATACGACCGAGTGTCTATCATTCGTATATATCCGTATACATAATTGATTATTATCAGATTTAGGGGTTGAAACGACAATTTCATCACGAGCATCCCTCGGTTCCACCATCTTCTGTCGAGACCAGTTTTTGCTCTTTTCCCGAGTCGTATTAATCTCATGACAAATAGCCTCCATTTTCCACTCTTATCCTCTAACTCCGTCTGACCCTTCACAGTATACGACGTCGTATGATACTTCATTCGCGATATTATCGACGTCCGTCTCGTACCTTTCTTTTTTTCGTGTTTAGCTTTTTTCTCTTCTGGCCTAGGTAACAGTCGAGCTATAAAGATATACTCCGCTGCGTTCAACTTTACGCGATGGAGCGTGTGAGAATGAAGAAGAGAGGGAGAGAGAGAGTGAAAGGGGTTTATCGGGAGCACGAGGGACGGGCGTTTACAACTCGCGTTATTGTCGTGGGAGAAATAATTCTAAAAAGTGTCACGGAAACGCTCTTGAAGACTGCTGCTGGTGGTGGTGGTGGTGCTGCTGCTGCTATTGCACAGGCTCAAGAGTCTGAGAGGGGGCAGATGCGGGGTCGGGAACGAACCCCATATTCCCACCTCCCACCTACTCTGTTGCTTTATTTTTCCCATTCTATCTCGCTTTCTCTCTCCTATAGAGTCACGCTATCTGAAAAACTGCCGGTCGACGGCTTACGTAACTCTCGACGATCATATTTCATCTCTCTTATTTCACCCGGCGGGCATCATAACGCTGCAATGTTCGCCCTCTCTTGTTTTATATATGGTATGTATATGCGGAGAGGTTGAGGTATATAATAAGGGTGAAAGAGAGCGAAAAAAGCCAACATTTCGCGACATTAGATAACCGCGGAAAAATACAAGGCACGAAAATTCGGCAGTTTCCGCTTCGTGTTTCGCGTTACTTGTCGAGCTAAATTTTTTAAAATTGTTCCCCGCCGGCAACAAATACCGATTTTATTTTTCACGCGAAAAAATTGTGATTTTTCATTCGTTCAGTCACTCATCGCCACATGCATTTTTCTCTACCCTCGAGCTGGTCTGCGTACAAAAAATGAAAAATTGGAAAGTTTTAAATAACAAAGAAACCGTCGGCTCAATTGGATCAATATCGCGTTTAATAATGGGAGGTTAAAAAAATCGTTTTCGCATCCTCGTGGGAAAAATCTTTTTCTTTTTTTTCGTTATTAACTCAAAGCAACTTTCGTATTCGTAATTGAACTTCGCGTACTTTGCATTTGGCACGAACTCGGTCCCCTATCACCGGGATATTGGGCTTCTTGACGAATCACCCGAAACTAGGAATCGGTATAAATAAATCGAACTGTATCGATGCGATTGGGAGGCGTAACGTTCTCCCCCCGGGATTCAATCTCATTTATATGCATGAACCGCCATACAATGCGAGAGAGAGAGAGAGAGAGGTGTACATTCGAATCGCGATAAATGTTTGGCGGTGGGAGTCGTTGCGGGCCCCGCCATCAATCGAAGCGTACAATTATTTCAAGCTTTGGTCGAGGGTTGAAACGATGTTTAGTCGCAGAAATCTAATGTATACCTTCAAAGCGATGGACCATTTCTGCGAACAATTATGATAATGATTATAATAATTATGATAGCAGTAGTAATAAAAATAATACTAATAATAATAATAATAATAATAGGAATAATAACAGCAATAATAATAGTCTAGAAATTTTACGTTGAAAAATTCATATAATATTCAAATTTTATCCCGAACTAGGATTCAATTGAATAACTGTATATCAATTTATAGCGAATAAAATAAGATTCAGGTCTACTGAAAGAAATGTGTAAAAATTGTTATATTATTTTTCTCGAGAAAAGATAATAAAAAAAGGTCCTGCCTTTATTTCCATTCATCGTTGAAAAGTCACACGCAAAGAAAACGAGCCGGAATCAAAAGTCACATCGAACAGACGTTAAGCTAATGCCTGATTCTCACTCCTCCCCTTAACTCGACGAACTTGGTCGTAAAAGGAATTTGCACCAGTCACCGCTGTTACGAGTTTCTGCTTCGATATGGTTTTTCTTTTTTCTCAACGATTTGTTAGGCACACGGCGTCAATGAATTATTCACGATAAGTCGCGATGGATCGATCGGAGGGGAAACATCTGGTAGCGCGATGCGAATAGTACAGAGGCAGCGAGCCGGCCATTCGATTGCCATTTACGAGAACGTTCTGTTATTTTCTTTTTTTTCCCCCTTTTCACTTCATTCTTTTTCTTCTTATTCGAGCCGAGAGTTTAACACGATTCAAGTAACATGCCGAGTGTTTGCAAGATCAACCGAAGTTTCTCGCACGTAAAGCACGTTTTGTTTGTCCATCCACTTCGATTCTCTTCCAGGCTCCGTTTTCATACGAATCGAGCGGTAATACGATCGTCTTTGTCAGAGACAAATATTTTTCTGCATATTTCACTGTCTCGTGATATCAACATTCGCGTCACCCGAGCTCTTGGGTTGACGAACCAAACGTTGGAGGAAACTTTTTTATGCAAAGCCTCGTGGATAGCACGAAATAGTAAAATGAACAAAACGCTTCATTTACAGTGCGATCGTAAATACCAACGCAATAAAAAACGCTGTCGAAAGCGTCCACCGAAACCAGGGGAACAAAACCTGAAGAGGGACAATACGAGAAAACAATGCGATACACAGTAGAACGCGCGGGAACATCGTAGGTCGATATTGGCGACCGACCTAAATGTTTAGCTACCTGTGCGATTTATGATTTTTCACCCGAAATCTCGATTTGACTGCCTTTTCTCATTCTACCCAAAAATTTCTATAGAATCAGGGATTTTGTTTGGTTTTTGCTTCGATATGAAAAATCGTAACTGGAGAGCCAAAGTGTTACCATGTGGTCCGTTTACATAAAATCCGTTAAAATAAAAATGCAAATAACAAAATCACGAAAAAATAATAGAATATAAATCAATATCAATAAAACAAAACGTCAGAAAATAAATAAAATAAAGAATCGATGAAAACGAAGCATCAAAAAATGTACGAATTGAATGAAAATGTTACTAGGTAAAATGTAACGACGATTGAAAATCCGTTAATATTTGCCAAATTTAATTTCAATCTTATATTCACATTTTGTGTGTTTCGATCGAAAGCAAATTTTCCAGAAAAAGAGAGAAACCCTTGCATCAAAGTGTGCAACTGTCTTGAAGGTTTCATTCGCGCTCGAACTATCCCGAGGGAACGGAATAACCGGAGGGCCACCCTTTCTTCCCCCTTTTCGAAAAGTCAGCTCGATGCGTGTCTCGTTTCCGTTCCCTGTTTATCTGCCGGTTTTATTCCAAACAAACCAACGATTGACACGTACCACTGTATACCGTCGATGCATGCGGAATAGTAAAATTTTTCATTCGACCAGAGCAAGGCGTGTAACTCTTGTGAAAAAAGAAAAAAAAGAAACAATAAACAAGAAAGACCATCCTAGCACTCGACCGACTCGCGTATCTCCGTATCGTTCCATCGTTCTCTCGTCCGAGACAGCAGTAGCTTCGTACCTCCTGATGGTTTTCTTCCGTCTTGAAAACGGTGGCAATCTCGTATTTCTTATTTTCTCCGCCAGTTTCTTCCTTTTCGGTCCCTTCGGTCTTGCGATTCTTCTTCCTTCACCCTCGTCGTTTTTTTTCTCTTCCCTTCCTTTTTCATTTCCATTCCTCTCGCGAGTCTCGAGATAGTCCCTCAGGAGTCTCCATTCTGGTGCACCATACACACACCCCCCACACACATACACACACACATACAACCCACTCATCGTCAGCTCGTTCTTGAGCAATTTTGCAGTTTGTTCTCATCGTTGAATTTTTCTACCACTATCTCACCGTTTTCTTCCTTTCACCCCCGCCCAACCCAACGTCCAACGTCTTCCTCGTCACCGCTACTGTCCCCTCTTTCCGGTTTCCGTCATTTCTCTTTTCCTTTTTTTTCTTTGGGTTTTCTCTCCCACCACTCCTTTTCATTTCATTTCTACTATATTTTTTACGGGGTTGACTTGCGCTAGGCCATGTCGTTTGCTTTTTTCATTGCTTTTTTTCTACCCAACGAAGCCCTCGGGACGTACTCGTTACTGCTTCATCCCTTACTCGTTCTCCAAACCCCCTCTCATCCCTCCCCTTGCTTTATCCAATCACGGACGAATCACCGTTTCTCTTGAAAAACTCACTACTCACCACCCCTCCCCTCCTCCTCTATGTCCATATAAATAGTTTTCGTTGCGAAAATCCGTCGAGATATCGATTAGTCGTTTGTCCGGGTTTCTCTTGAGACGCGAAAGATGTTCGCAAAAAGACGCGAGGATGAGACAATGGGTCACTCGTCAATCTTCGTATCGCAAGTTTTGCTTATCTCTCTGTGCGGGGGCTGTGTCTGTGCACCGCATGTAAATTTCACGAGAATGAAAAGCTCCGGCGAATGCGGAAGGTCGGCCGATAAATTCTAACGTAGTTTCCCTCTGTACGCTTTTTAGTTCCATCGTCCGTCGAGCGATATCATAACGCAAAGAGCAGCGGAGTGAGCAGGGCGGAGGAGGGGGGTGTGGCGGAGAGGAGGATGTCGAGAGACGAAGAACCGGTGAGAGTAGATAGAATACGGCTTCGGAAACGGTGTGGTGGGGTGATTCAACCCGTAATGGATACGAAGCGAGTTAGCAGCGGCTCACCAGTACGTCGTAACAAATGTGAGAGCTGATAAAGGGAGTTTCCTCCTAGTTGTGTTATACACGACACAAAACGTGAGAAATTCGTGGTATCCGCAAACGGAGAAGGAGAATGCCGTACGTTCGTGTACATTGCTCGGGGTATCTGCGTATGGGAGTTTCGACGATGTCGACTGTTAGTTGAATTTGAGACGTTAAAATAATTTTCATAGTTTCGCTCTTATCGTCGATCAACCGTGACATTGTCAAAGTTTTATCCTCATCTCGTGGTCTGTGGAAGTTGGCTCGTTGTTGAAACAAGCATTACGTCGAATTGCTGATAGGGTCAAGTTTTTTCCACGTTGATATTTGGAAATTATTTCAAGAAAAGTATTTATGGAGCTACAAAGGAAATTTCTTTGTGTTTCTACGGGGTGATAAATAGGAAAACAATACTTTCGTGAATAATACGATTTTTTAAATAAAATTGTTGACGTTTTGAAATAACTTTACTTTAATTTGGCCAATTTTCGTAATGCGCGTAAATATTTTCCACTCCTTAACATGTTTTTCTACAGATTTTAAAATTCTCCGCCAGTCTGGATTGCGAATTGAAAGAATAATAAATTGGTTTTATGGTCATCGTTGATATTATTGTATATTGTTATCACGATCACTACGCACTTAATTACGTTGTGTACATTATAGAAACAGTGTGATAATACGATACAGTCTTGTTAGGATTTTTAACACGTAAAATCTTCTTTCTGTTGGAAATAAAAATTTCCACCCCCCAAAAAAACTGCATCGCAATCACGGTAATGCAAGTTCATTAAGGCAAACGAGGTAATGGCGAAAGTAGAAAAAGAACTGGAAAAAAGATGTTTCAAATAAGAATCTCGTCTTCTTTTTCTCCCCTCCCATGCCCCCAGGGTTAATACATTTTCCTGTTTCATCTCGATCATGGTCCCCCGTTCTTTCCATCCAATAATATAATGATCCTCCGAGCACTGAGGTATTACTTGAATTATAGTTGTATATATATAAATAAGCGTTCTCTCGAGTTCCTTATACTCGTAGCAAGATGTAATAATCGGTGGCTCGTTAAGTCGAAGTAAAATTCCTTTGATCTTTTTAGACCTTCTGTGAATTTGCGGTGGGGGTCGTGGAGGGAGGGGATGAAAAGAGGGTAAAAGGGCGCTGGTAGTAAGTGATTACGGAGTTAGTTCTTGTCGGTTTTGTACGCACGAAAAGTTGCGAAGAAAACGCGTTCATCCGTATTTCTTCCAGCTTCGCCCCACTCTCGTCTTCGAACAGTTCTGTAAGCGCCTTTACCCACTTTGCCATCAAGTAAATGAATGCTATATTTATATGGTATATATACATAAATATATATAGAAATATATATATTTCTATATGTATCTATGTGCCAATATAACGAGGTTTGGCACATTACACGGACACGTACTACCAGTGTTTTATCCGTGTTTCTTTTTTACACGCCGTTGATTTATCAGAGGGAAGGTGCGAAGTTTATTTTTTTTCTACCCTGTCGAATCGCCCCTCGCGATCGTCCCGTTTGGGCCATTAGGTCGACGCGTATGGCAAAAGTTATTTCTGCGAAGAGGTCGGAAAAAAGAGGAAGTGTGTGTGTGTGTGTGAGAGAGAGAGAGAGAGAGAGAGACGAAACGAGAATTCGCGAAGTGCGAACGTTAATTACGTTTTACCACAAATTGTTCCCTCTCTCGTTTTCCGTTTTTTTCTCGCACTCTTGAAGCAACGAGGGAGATTCTCGAAATGGCTTCGAAGGGTCATTTGGGTGGTAAGAGTTTTTTTAACGCCCCCCCCCCCCCCCCCCCCCCCCCCCCCCCCCCACGACCCGCACAGAAATATATCGAATTTCGCGGGCTCACGATAGAATGCCGGAGAAACGTCGACAGAATGGCACGAGAAAAAACAAAATTCTTTGACCAAGTTCGCGAGAGTCCGGTGAATCACGGCTTCGATTCATTCGGACGTAAGAAGTTTCGGATTTCTTCCATCACTTAACCGTCCATTAATAGAGGGCGAAAGTCTGAGAGCAATCGAAAGTGAAAATAAAAAAGAGAAACACACAAACAAACGAGAGAAATCAACGACGAAAGTTTTTTACTCTCCCCACCTTCAATTGCTTCGTTACTTAGTAGTTCCGTTTTCTTTATCCACGATTGTTTTGACTTGGTTGAGAAACATTGTCGGAAAAAGTTTAATCGGCCCCGGTCCAATTACATCCCTCTGTCTCGTCGCGGAACTGGAGTGGAAAAACACACCCTTCGTTGCAACCCTCCGATGAGGGAAATAACCAATTTCTGCTCTAAAAATTTTCCTCGTACCGTTGCATCGTATTTTTTGCCTCGGACATTCCCCGGGGCCAATAAACTTTCGAAAAAAAAAATGACAAGAAAACTAAAAGATCAACGTTATTTAACCAGCCTTTTAAAGTACTCCGGTTTGGGTAATAGAAATTAACCGATACAGCAGTTGCCCAGCTCGCGCAACGCTTCGTTAAGTTTTAATTGCCGAGCGAACGAGGAAGAGAGAGAGAGAGAGAGAGAGAGATCCTTACTTCGCCGGATGAGTCCAGAGTTCGCCTCGCTTAATATGCGCTTTAGCCTCTTCGAGCGTCCTCTGGCGGCATCTCGCTTGCACCACCAACGATATCATCCTTGATATCTTTTGTACCCCGCGACCCAGATGCTCGAAAAAGAGAGAGAGAGAGAGAGAGAGACAGAGAAATAGAGAGAGAGAGAGAGAGGGAGAGAGATTCAAGCACTAACCACCAAGAGAACTTTTAATTGCCACCAGCATGGAAAACTGCCCTCGTTAGACAAACGTGTCGGTGCCACCCCCCTCCTTCCGCTACGTACGTAACGCGCCGAGAGAGGATATTTAGATCTACAATGGGTAAAAAGGGCAAAGACCGTTTGGAACATGGAAGTGCTTGGCGTAAACTTAATTTCATTTCGTAATAATGTTTTATTAAAATTTACGAATAAAAGTATACAACGATCTTCTAATTTTGTATTGTAACGCGCAACGTTTGTTTATAATTATGACCAATTACCGGACGATTACCCTATAACGTTTAAAACTCGTACGTCAAAGTAATATTAATAATTGTATATAATTTGCTCGTACGTACAATTCGAAATTTTCGTACCGTACAGAACCCGCCGTAACGATGGCGACGTTAAGCTTTGATCGTTTGTCAATAAGCAGAAACTGTGGTAATTACCACCCCGTCGAGACTCGGAATCGTTTGATGTTTCGATGATCGATTTATGGTGTTTGTAACGAGCGACTTAAAGCCACCACACTCTCCCTCGACGAGGACTCCAATTAAATTAACAATCTCGTCGCGAATATGTGCGACGTATATTTTTAATTAACGACCAATTGATTTTATTACCACGTATAAATATCTTTATTAGTAAAAGTATGCACCTCTCTTCATTCCCCTTTCCCCTAAATAACCACGATAAACAAGAATGCGGCGTTATGCGGGAGGAAAATTCAGTGGATGAAAATTTAGGGCGTCGAAGTACACGTGCCAGGAGTAGGGAGTTGCTTAAAGGTTGGGTCGAGGGAGGAGAAGAAAAAGTTGAGAGAACTCGCTCGAAGATTCATGGAATTTTTCATCATGCGAACCACCCTATATACATACAACTCGTGAATCAAGATATACTGCGGATGTACACGTATGTATTACCTCTACTTGGGGTCTATTACATATTTCCCTGGTGGATGACCGACGTCTTGGCCAAAGAGAGAAAGAGAGAGAGAGAGAGAAAGAGAGCGAGAGAGAGAGATAGGAAGAGACAAAGAGAGAGAGAGAGAAAGAGCGGGAGAACGGTGAAAGATAGAGAGACGAAAAGTTAACGAATACAGCGGACTATCTTCTCTCTACCGAAGTGCTTCATCTTCTTCGTACTCCTCCCTTGACGCAATCTATCTCAACTGTTGTATTTTGTACGGTCACCATCCCTGAGAGAGTAAACCTTTTTATTACACATCCCACTCGTTCCTTTCGTTGCCACTGCTTCTTTTTTTTAACCAAGCGACAACTCCGTTTGGTCAGTTACGGCTTTGTTGCACTATGTATACGGAATGGATGTATCGGGGAAATAAAATACGAAGTGCGTTTTATTTTCGGTACAAAAGATTATTGTGTATTCGATGGATTATAGGGAGAGACATTGAACTTTTTCATTTTTCTCCAATTTTCTCAAAATCGGAAGTGTTCTTTACTCGAAATACTATTACGAAAATAGAAATAGAAATTATAGAAAAAATGCGGTAATTTAGAAGCATGAAAAAATAAATACAAAATACTTAGAAAAGGGAATTTAGGAGTCTGTTTTTAGAAATATTATTTAAAAACTCTGGGAATACAATATACGAAAAAAACATTTTAAGCCTGAATTAAAATCTTGATTCGAATCAAAATTACTACTGAAATTGGAATAAAATAATTAGAATAAAAACAAAAGTTGTATTGTCAGATGTTTTTTGCCCTCGTATATGCGAGTTTTATCACACAGACCCGTGTGTTATTTCAGTATTTATTTAAGGACGGCCCATTCGCGAATTCCGAGTAAACAGGTGGAGGGGGTGAAAATATAATTCCATGGTCCGCCACGTGCAAGAATAAGATAAACAGAATATATATACTCGCATGCAGAAGGCAAAGAAATTGGAGCCGAAAACGAATACGGAAGTAGAAAGAGTGGGAGACAGAATGGAACGAGAAAAAAATATACGGTATAACCGCGAGCGACGGGGCATCCTCATTCCGAGATGAGAGTAAAGGCCTGATCAAATATTTATACTCCAAGCGGTCTATGATTTCGAGGTCTCTCCTGTGAAATCCCATATATATATATATACTCGCAAAATACACAGGACTATACGTGTATTGTGAGTAAAAAACTGCGAGAGTG
The DNA here is from genome assembly GCA_964017225.1 of Netelia inedita. Taxonomy (NCBI): domain Eukaryota; kingdom Metazoa; phylum Arthropoda; class Insecta; order Hymenoptera; family Ichneumonidae; genus Netelia; species Netelia inedita. Next base: position 9,556,135 of record OZ024922.1, read on the forward strand.
TTCTACTTCGTTTTCTCGCATGTTAGAACGTCTGGGGAAATGAAGTAACCATATCCACCTACTGCCACCCACACACACACACACACCCACGCACAAACACACGCAAACCCATACATTGTCTTTCAGTTCTTTATTCGTTCCTTTGGCTTATCCCATGGATTCGTTCCGCACCGTTTGTCGGTTTTTCCTTTTCGTCCAGAAATGAAAAAAAATACGAGAGTAAGAGACGCAAAACGTGCCCCGAAGGGTGAAAAAGAAAGGGTAGAACGATATTTGGGCGTGCATGTGCACGTGTAGGTGTGTGGCTGTTCATTTGTCCGTGTGTGTGTGCGCGCACTGGTGGGTGTGACGAAAGTGCTTTTTGGGCGCGAGTGAAAGACGATAGATCGAGGCTGGTGGGTGATTTCTTTTCCACGCTTTCTTTTTCATTCCCCTCTCGTATCTTCTTTCCACTTTTGCGTCCTTTTTTTTCTTTCTTTTTTTATTCGCAATCTCTGCGCCTCTCCCTTTTATTCCACTTTCACTCTCCATCCAGCACGCTAGTGGAAAGAGTTATTGGCCGGGCAATAAGAAAGGGGTACAGACCCGATGAGACCCGGAAGCGGATTCTAGACAATTCATGAGCCACCAACGTGGATGGTATGTCTAGGATATATATATACGGGGGTGTGTATTCGTGTGCAGGGCTCTAATACCTATATATGCACATAGAGAAAAATTTCTGTCCGACGTTCACCCCTCGCCACCCCCCCCCCCCCCCTTTCGTCTTATTCGCACTCATTCTTCCTGCTCACTCCCGCGAGGCAATGAAATAACCATTCGACGAAGTTTATCGGCCTCCCAGGACCTCTCCTATATACTCGTACACTCGTCTCTCTCCTGTCTGTTATTTTGCCGTTTGGGGACTTTAACAGGCAACGACATCGCAATCCCGTGTCTCGTCTACAAATACCGAGTGCTGACGTCGCTAACACGCTCTGTTCCGTTTCTTCTCGAAGATCTTTCATCGATGTTGTACAATGATGAAAACAAGAATTGAAAGAGGTTTTATGATACTCCGAGTGGATAAAATGACGTAGGTACAGGAATATATCGCCACAAAATTGTTCGATACATCGATGTAAATAAATCAAAGAGCGTTATCACCCTTCGGAGAGTGGACTAGTAAACGAGAAGGAGCGAGAGGATCGCTTCGGGGTGACCGTGAGTGGCGATAAAGTTCGGAAACCAAGTGATACGAGGGAAGGAAATTGAGTGTGCACGCACTACTAGTGCAATAAAACGCGGGCTTTAGCCTGGAAATGTCTGTTTGCATTTCCTCGTGATTTTATAGTCGGCAAACATATTATAAGCTCCTCCATTGAAGTCGAATTTTGTAGCTTATACGCCATATTGGTGTAAAACAATACATATACATTAATACATTCGTTCGTGAATTGTAGCGATTCAGCATTCGAAAAGTTGGAAAAACATTAATTTTGCTCGATTCTTCAATTTTTCAGCGACCGTTCTCGTTCCCCAACGACTCTCTGTTACCGTTGCACCGTACCGAAAGGAGATATCAAATATATTTCGAATAACATAAACATTTTTCTTTCTCACGCTAAATTTTTATCCAAGGTAAACTACCTACCATTATGTACAGCATATGCACCCACAAACGGGTGTACGTTACATTTTCGATCCGTTTAAAAATTGAAATCCCTCTGTGATCTCTCGCATTTCATTTTCCAGCCACCCTCCCTCAACCTCGTCTCGTTCGATATTTCACATTACTACGTTACGGTATAAATATCGCTTTGATGCTTTCTCTATGGTAATTTCGCAATTTAACTACCTACCTCAACCGCAAAGCATCAGGTAGATACTTTGAAAATCGAATATCTTTCGTTCGTTTTCTTGAGGAAATTTTTCGATTAAAAATGCGTTTCGAAAGAAAAAAAATGTCGGGGGGCGAAGAAGAGGGAGGAAAGATATTCCATGATATATTTTACGCGCGATGGTGCATATTGTATTCGGTAGATGAGAAAGCCGACACGTGTGCATATTTTAGAAGGTGAATTACCATCACCGATGTACCTTCTCGCGGGCTCAAAAACTCGTACCCCTCCTTCCTCTCCATCTTCCCTTGGATCTCATCTATAAAATTCCCACTGGGATGGTCGGTGTATAACCTTCCTACCGGATATCGTTTCATTTCCTCCCAAGCTGATGCAGAAACTCGACCCAAACGCTCGCATTTTGACCGCACACCCTCTTGTCCGTGATATGTTGAATTTCGAATATCAGACAACACGTATATACGAACGCGTATACGTTCGACTGATGTTTTTGTTGTTTTCGGATGTACGGAGAGTGGAAAGAACCGAGGATTTCGATGAAAACTGAAACTTTATTAAAAACGATTCAATTACAGCAGCGCGGTCAAATCCTCCCGAGGATTCGGCGTCTGGTGCAGCAATTCTAAATTCGACAACGAAATTGAATCGTGGCCGTTTCGCATTTCCCCATTTGCACTCCCTATATCTTCGGCTCTCGTATTTTCTAATTCGAGCGAAGTATTCCATATGCGGATTTTCACTCTATTCCGGTGAGAAATATTTTTGTTTCGTGAACTATTTCTACGTTTCCTTTCCCTTACTTCGTGTACAAAATAGTCGTTTCGATTGTTACATACACAAACTTGAATTTTTTATCAATTTTTTACATATACAACTGATGAAGTAAAATCATTAAAACAAAGAGAAGAACGTTAATGGAGTTTATATTATTGTTTTTAAATATTCTTCGAAGTCTTTTGGTGAAGAAAATCCAAGAGCTCGAAGTTTTTCCTATAATTGGATCAAATTCACTATTTTCTCGTGAAGAATTTCTTTGAGAAAGAAATTCTCGATGGAACGTCCCATACATTGACCATAATTTAGTACCTTCGCATCGTCGCATTCGATCGGAATCGATTTATCGTAAATCGAGAGGACTGTCTCGATCGGATATTGGGAGTTACGATCTTTGGATAAATTTACTCGCGTCTCCAGATCAACCCGTCTTCAGATTCACCCCCCCCCCCCCCGCTTCTCCACACCTTGCTCACACTCACATATCCCGGGTGAGCTTACTTTGGTAGAAGAGGATAGAGGAGAGTTGCGCGCAAAGACGGTGAGGTCGTAATCCACGCGAAGACCCGATTGCTCGAGTAACACTCGACTTCATTTCGCACACCCCTTATCCAGCAACCCTCCTCCATGGTCCTCGGGCATCCCCTTCTCCTTCTCGTGAAATCTTCGTCGATCTGAATTAACGGTAAATCCGAACTGTCGAGTGGCCCATATAACGTACAGGCTAGATAGAGCCTTGCACTACCCCGAACCAATTTCCATTCCGTCGTTTTTTTTCTCGCTCTCGAGAGAATAATGGATATAACTAGCGATCGTAGATCAAGATATGCGACTCGCTCGAACGTAACGTAAACGAACGAAATAGACGTATGCGTTTTGGCAGAAACAAAAAGAAATATAAAAATATATACATATACAGTAAAACGGGGTTATATTGGCATCACGGGTAACTTGGACAGTTTTTGGGGCAACCTTAACAGAATGCCAAAATACGAAAAACTAAATATTTACTTAAATTGCAAAATATCAAAATTATAAAAGGGATATTTGTATTGTGCGAGAAATTTTCGATTTCGTAACTTCCAATTGAAGCCCTTTTGACGGAAAACAAATCTGGACTCCCCCCCCCCCCCAAACCAACTCACAAAGATTCAAAAGTAAATTACGAATCTTCACTATCGGCACCTGCCGAGGGTCCAAAATTTGCTTTCCTCCAAAAAGAGTTCAATTGGAGGTTACGGATTCGGAATTTGTTAAACAAACCCCATACTCATGGTTACCTTGACCCTTTTTTAAAAATATATATATAAAATAGTGAGAAGAATGGAGGCGACTTTCTTATTCATTTGATAGCCAAATAACACGTTATTCTATTGGAGCATAAAAGTTGGAATTTAGGATGTTAAAAAGAAGTTACGTTAAAAAAACTCCCAAAACCTGTTCAAAGTGTCCCTTTATATATACGGTATATTGCGAATTAATATTTATTCGATAAAAATTAATATTTATTAAACATCGATTGAATATTTATTAGATTCGAGTAACTAATAATCAATCGTGAATAAATATTTTCTTGACGTCGGTTCATGGTTTTCTTGTTCGAGCCGATGGTTCGATGCATCGAAGCGGCAAAAAAAAGTTTTTAATCACGTCCTGCCGCGAGTACAAGGAGAGAAAAGCTCCCACGCCCTTTTCTCGCGAATTTAATAATCTTTGCTTTCGCAAAAATTATTTTAACGATATTGGAATAATTTATCCGTGACGCGAAGAAAGCAACCGTTCGACTATGTATAGTTCGGAAAGTGTTGAGCGAGAAAGAGAGTTATTTCATGGCACGTAAAAGGGAGCTTGAAGAGGGGCTTCAAACTTTTGTTCCTACTTCAGCGGTATTGAGAAAGTGTAAAACAGTTCATAGCACGAACCTTCGTACCTATATACATGTATACGCATATATACATTCGTATATGTATGTATATATACATTGACATCGTTTGGTCGTCTTCTGTCTTTACTGTACATGCTCTGCGCTAAGAAACTCCCCTAATTATGATGCCAATTTGTACCTTTGATGTCGATGTACACTTTCGTATGATGTTTCACTTTGATACTTCCGGCATCTACTTTCTCACGATGCCCTTACTTTGATAGAACGGTATGCAACAAAAGTTGCTGATAATATTCGCAATACTCAACATCGCGATGAGTTTTTTGTTGTTGTTATTTTTTTTTTATATAAATAATACCGTTTTGCAGATAAGAGCATTTGTCAATGCACTCTGCCGAACGGATATGATGTTTCAATGATAATACAGAAAGAAAAAGAAAGAAGAATCGAGTGATAATAACATTTACCCGGCTGATCAAATTAAAACCGTCGAAGCCGGAACAATCTAAGCGATTCTTTTAGTTTCGATTTTCTTTTTGTCTTTTTTTATTCGTGTTAATGGGCTTCAGCGTATGAAACGATAGTGCCGGACAAGCACGCGTGCATTTGGTAGAGTTTAATTAAATTTTACCTCTCGTTCAAAGGCCCTCACCTGTCTTTCACAGTGAAATAACAGCGGACTGCCGCGTCGAGCGAATACTCGGTGATCGAATATATATTTTCGTCTATATTTTTAGAAACGTATACGTGTAGGTATATATTCATGTTGGCACCGTGACGACCAAATATCACACATGAATCTCGATGATTTCATGAATTCGAAATTGCGGTCGCCGAAATATTCTTTGCCCATCCAAATTTATGATTTTTTTTATGAACGGTACATATTAAATATATACATATATATAGGTATCTACGAATCGGGTGAACTAAAGGGCAAAAATCGATATCACGTACATAACCGAAGCGAGGTATTTCAAATCCCCGAGGCTTTCGAAGCTTTTTATCGTTCAATTTTTATTTTAATGACGTACGGTCGCATCTCTGCACCCCTGTGCCTGTTACATTCCTGTTGAAAATATAATCGCGATGTAAATAAAAAACATGAAAAATTTATATATATATATAGATTTATCAATGAACGCAGCGCTCTGGTATATTTTTAGTACGCTCCATTACAAACACGGTCCTCGGTAAACTCGCAATTTTTCTTTTTGCCTAAATAGACTCCTACCTCATACTGTATTGTATCTTGTTTCTTGTTTTCATTAACGAATATTTGCATTCACTCGCATTGTACCTCGTTAAAAAAGAAGCGGAAGGAACCGAAAAAATTTACAAATTTTAATTACGAGGACAAATTGAAAATTTACGCAATTCCGAACAACACGAACAGTTTTCATCTAATGAGTTAGTAGGTGAGAGCTCGTGCAATGTCGCTCACCCACTTTGATAGCTATTTTTGTTTGTTCTCGAGTTTTAATTAAAAACAATAAAATTCGATAATAAAACACACATCGAGAGGGCAGCGAAACTTCTTCGTCACGTAAAATCGATATCGCGCGCGTGAATTCTTTTTTTTTCGCGTACGAAATTTCACTGGGTAATTTCAATATTTTATTGTCACGAAAATCATAAACTTTTGCCTTAAAATGGACACGCTTTCGTTTCTCAACTAGTGTATTCTGCTTTGGATTTTTTTAAACAAATCATACAACTCGTATCTCCCGATCATCCGATGATTTACGAATTGATTGTTATTTGCTAGCGAGCTCGGCGATGTACAGGTGCGACCCTCTCTCACCTTTACCCACACTCGCGGATTTAGGAATTCCGCGAACACGCGACACGCAAAATTTTGGCAGCGAGAGAGAGAGAGAGAGAGAGAATCACAGAGAGATGAGAGTGAATAAGAGAAAAAGAGGGAGGGACAGAGATATAGAGATGACGAAAATTCGGTGCGAACGTCCGAAGCATGTATCATGTTTGACAAGCCGTCGCGTATATTATCGGTGGATTATCGTTGTCAATATTACGCGAAAGTGAACAAGAAGGCGGGGAACGTAAACAAGATTATCAGCTACTATTTGATAAACGTACGTGACGACAAGACGATCTATCGTTTCTCGTTAAATTTAATAACACCCCTGTTTAAACTTTCGGCCATTTCCATCGCGCGAATAACTAATCAATAAAGCGCAAACTAATTCCATACAAGCTTCAATTAAATTCTATTCCGGTGAAATTTTAGAGAACAAAATTTCGACTATTCGTAAAAATTACAAAAAAAAAGAGACGAAAAAATTACTCACGTAACGTCCGCTGGAGAAAATTAAATTTCGTTCAATCGGATCGAACACGACTCTATTTCGATCGACCTCTGTCTCTATCGGGGTTAGTTCTTCCAGCCAGGAAGAGTAAATGCGTAATAAAAAAAACCAAGAATGAAATAAAATCTAAAATTCACGTATAACACCGCGAGATCCGCGAGCTTATCCGCCTTATCTTTTATTCTCAGCGTAAAAGTATTTTGTGGTACACAATTAAAGAAGGACCACGATACTATGTACGTGTGTATGTGAGTGAGTGTATGTGTATGTACGTGCGCAAGTGTGTACTCGTCGTATCGGAGAGATGCACCGCATCTTTTATGACGGGCGGATACAGTTTGATCCTCCCCAGCTCCTGACACCTCGTTTCCCGCATCCACGGAATCCCTTTCCGTACGAGATCCACACGTACCTTCCTTCCACGCGAAACGTATCTTTCGACATAATACAAGCCTCCTCCTTTCTCTCCCTTACAGCCATCCTCCCCTAGCTCATCGTTCTACAAAAATCGTGGATCGAACGTGGCCTGGTGTGAAAACGCGCGAGATAAAAACAAAATACGAGCGATACGAGGGAGACTCGTGTTGAAATCGTTCGTCTTTTCTCCGATAATGTATCCGGTAGCGTCGTCACCGACGTCAGCTTCGAACCAAAAATATATAAAATATAAATCAGTGTAAACGTAAAAATACGGAATAAATATAGGGAAAAAGTGCGTGAGAGCTTTTCTTTTTCGAATTAATATTACTAGAAACGGATGAGTGAAATTTGTCGAAAAACGATTTTTATTTCGTTCTTCGAATGACTCGCGATAAATAGTATCTCGGACGAATAAAATCGTGCTCGAAGATTGCGACGAAAAGATCGATATTCATGAGATCGTTATCGAAAATATCGAAACTAAAAAATTTCGATATTATATTTGAATCGATTATTCGACTTAGGTACGTGCGAAATGAGCGCACGACCAGAGCGAAAGGGCGTATTGTCCGATCCACGATACCTCTTCCCCCCCTTCTCAACTCTATTATACGTATAAATGTATATCACCGATATTACTGTACCGCAGTTTACAACGTCAAATAAAAATTCTTGGTGTACGTTCGCATTGTTCGGTCGACCGTTTGGAAGGCGTACGAGAGACGACTTAATGCGAAAAGTTGGAGGGTGGCACACGCGCGGAAGTCAATATCCGTCGTCGTCATCCCCCACGGTGAGGAGAGAGTAAGGGTTGGTATGCAACCCGGAGCAGCTTTTCTCTTCCAGACCGGAGCCTATATCTCTTCCTCTTTCTCTCTCTTTCTCTCTTGATGCAGCAACGCCACCCCCCCCCCCCCCCCCCCTCCCCCTCCACCTACTCGCAGCTACCGCTACTCACCCCTCGCTGCTCAACTCCTCGTAGCGCATATCTCTTCGTGAAATTGCTCGCTTCTGTGTCTTCGTCTCGCCTCGTCTTGACGAGAAAAGTGAAGATGCGGCGCACACGGTGTCGGGTTGCACGGTTATGCAGACATATATATATATATATATATACAATGATATGCGTACTGAAGTCGTTCCTTGGTTCTTGACGCTGGTGAAAGAATCGCGCTCTCACTCGAAAGTTCTCTCGTCGCACACCGAGTGACGAACACTTCTTGTCGGCAACGGCGACATTTCACATATGAAATTTCCGGCTTTTCTATCTTCCGTGTCGGTCGTTTGATATTTTCTTTTGCAACGCGCTCGAATTCAACTTTCGCTCAAAACATTCGCCCGAATGTAACTTACGTCGTTTGTTTCTTCGTTGACGGATTTTTGTTTTTTTGTTTTTAAATCATCGTTTATTCGTTGATTCGCGCGTCCGTACGAAAATTATGAGAGTTCGAGGAAGCATAAAGTACGAGAAAAATTATGATGAAAGGGAGGAAGAAAAATTCACGCTCACGTAGTTTCGGTGAAAATATTTTCAGTGGAAATATTTTTACGTTTTCTGGCCACGTTTTGCCGGTGAACTGTAAAAAAATATATATAAAAAAAAAGTGGGAAAAATCTGTGGTAAAAAAAACGACTCGACCTAGCACGTGCCAATAAAATTTTCTGCGTGGATGTCGTGAGACAGGCTATTTCGTGTCGTGCATTTTTCTTATCGGACTACCTGTCGTCCCGGGATCGGAATCATCTCGCGAGTTCGATATAAGAACGTGAGGGTTGGTCGTTTTTTTCCTAAGACATCGTTTACATCAGAAAAAAAGAGAAAGGGAAAGAACGAGTGTGTGCGAGAGAGAGAGAGAGAGAGAGAGAGAGAGAGAAAGAGAGAGGAACGACTCTCGCAGAAAATCGAAATAGCTGAAAATTGTCGACATAACTCGTTTATCGTTGCATCGCAATTTTTTTCCTCTTTATCCCGATGCCTATCAACGCGAATTATGTCGATACGATCGAAAAATCCTTCATAAAATGTGAAAATATCTATATCTACGGATATTCATATCGCTATAAATTTACCCATAGGTCGACATAAAGTAAAGACAATTTAACAACGTACACAAACTATAATAATAGCCTCGCGTTCTTTCGCGAAACTGCTTTATTTCGTTTCATCGCAATATCGCATATCTCCCGACGAGATTTCCTCATCCGAGCTTCGATACACGCCACCATATATCTCGTTCGGGTATACGAATCTCTTGACTAACTTCTATCTCTCTCCTTCTGTCTCTCGTTATACGGGTGTATAAGAGCTTAAACGTTCGCTATACCCGTAAACAAGAAAATTGAATTTCATTGATGCGAACGATCGACGCTGCGCTCGTACGACGAACAAGGCTACGTTGGTAATACAAAATTCTCTATGCCCTCTTTTCCCATTGAATCGGCATACCAGCGAGCAATATAACGCCCATCAAAGTATCGTTAAATAAGTATATATATATATATATATTATAAACTACAATTCACGAGCCAACTTCAATTTTTCTCGGCCGGATTAGAACGTAAATACATTTATATATTTATGGACACGTTTATATTCTACATGTATGTTTTCATATAAACATATATGCAGGACATGAAATAAGATTCACAAGGGTGCGCAGGTACGTCAAAATAGACATTCTGGCACAATCGTTACTACTTACGCGTGCATTTATAGCATTTATATACCGTACGAATTTCAATGGGTTAAGATACGTGCATACTGATACGAGCTACGTGTGCGTATAAATGTCGTACCTACCGGTTTGATAGACGTCGCATCATACCATTAGACAGAACTATACAGGGGAAGCAGGTTGGGCATATTTATCTTTCCGTGCACAAAGTTACCTCTCTCGCGAAACGCCCTAAGCACTAAATTTCATGTTGCATACACGAGCCGTTTCATCGTCATGAACGTAAAACACCCTCGTTACTTGAGGTATCAGATCTGTCGTGGATTTAGCGTGCCCGAGTTTACGAAGTATTTTCCTTTCGCGGTCGCCACGAGCAACGGATGGAAAATTTGACCGTTTTGGTGCGGAAACAATCGGCCGTGGAAAGAGAGATATATTTCGAAAAGAAAAAAAAAACGGTGGATCGTTATGTTAATTAATAATTGTAAATATTTTTATTTTCGTCGAAGTGTGTTTTATGTTTAATTACGAGATTGATGTTATTCGCAATTCGAGGTGATTATTACGGGGCTTAGTTTTTACCCGTGTTTTTATTAACCGATGAATGAATTTTTCAAGTTAGTAACAGTTTTAATGAGGTAACAAAAACAGAAACGTAGAATAAAAGAATTAAACGTAAAATTTTGAACGAACAACGAACTAATTAATAACTCAGTTTCCAGTTCGTTCCTTGTACCGGCTAGTCTGTACTCTGTGTGTTTCATTCTCTACCCCGTTCCATCTTCTCGCGAATACGCTTTTTTTCAAAGTGCATATGTTCCGTTGGACGTGCATTTACTGCAACTCGCCGTATATTCGCTTCTGGAGTGTATGTTTTCAGAGAAAAAAGCTCTCTCTTTCTCTCTTATTCTCATTCTCTCTCTCTCTCTCTCTTTCTCTCTCTCTCTGTCTCTCTCTCTCCATCTCTATCCCTTTCGCACTCTGCCTCTCTGCTGGTTCAGTAGAAAGAATAATTCTCTGGTAAAAAGGTGTCTCCGCGAGAGCTTGGCCCTTTTCCGGAGGCAGGAAAAACGAATGGTATTGAAATTCCTCGAGAGAGCTTTACCGCGCGTGGAAAGCGATTTTTTTAAAACTCTTCTACCAGCCCCTTCCTCCCTCCCGCCCGCCCTTCCCTCACCCCATCCTCCACGAAGCTCGTATATAATAAAATAAAAAGAAACAAGCACGGAAAGAAGAGATATATGGCGGAGGGATCGTGGTTTTGCGTGAATTTACCGAACTGTTACCATGAGAAAGAGAATCCTCTTCGTACATCCACGGATATATACGGGCACACCTTGTTTCTTTTTAGATTTTTATCCATTTAAATAGTTAAATGTAGTCCAACGGAAATTGCTTTGCCACACAGAGTTCCTACTGGCAATCGTTGAAACATTTTCTTTTGTCCCCATCCAATTCCAAAACCTGATGCTTCGCTCGTGGTTTTCCATCCTCCACCCCCCACCCCCCCTCCTTGCCACTCCGTCCTCCGCCGAGCCATCCTCTTTCTTGCCCTCCATTGCCGGAGGGTAGAAAACGTTGTACATATTGAAAGTTTTCCTCCTACCCATACCTATATTTATACGCAGACCTGTCGGCGTCCTCGCCGCATTTGCCGGGGACAAAATTCTCGAGCTTCCGAAACTACGAGGAAACGTTCCACTTGAGTTCACGAGCATTGCGTTTTTAAGAATGTCGTCAAATTGTTTTAAAACGAGACGTCGTGAATATCTCGGGGCTAGATTACTTCGTTAACGAATTTTCTGATTCTTAACTGACTCTGCGCTCACCAGGCATCTCTTCTATCTTTGTGGGAAGTCAGTTAACCTTATTGTCCTTGTTCCGATCTTGAGCTAACCTTAAACTCAATTTTTACCACCTATCTCTTAGATACGGACGTTTGTGCTCAAATAGAAACTACGACCTGTACGAGCAGTGTCATAAAGCTCCGTGATTGTTAAAAATCTCAGAATTGTCCATTTCCGCCATCGATGCCGCCACTGGTCCACGAGCCACGCGATATCGGCAGAGACTTTTAGCAATCACCATCTTATTTTTCGTGGGTTTTTCGCCATCTTGGCAGTCCCTTATTTCGACAAAACGCGAGATCTCTATCTCCGCGCGAAAGCGGAAACGATGGTGGCGTGGAAATGGACAGCCAGATAGATACGACGCTAGATGTAGTGCGCGCTCGGCAAAGAGCATCTCGGCGTTACTATCCGACAAATGCTTGCAGCTGATGCTTTATGTACACACACACACACACACACATATGCACACACACACACACACACACACACGCACACGCACACACACATCCATATATATATAGACAAGGATATAAATGTCTGTGCATCTGCTAGGACCACATAAATTTTAAGCGAGCTCACGAAATAACACAGAGTCCAGATGAGAGGGGTTTCGTATAGAGCCACGAAGCATATCTCCTCGGGCGGCTTATGGCGTTGGCGCACAAAGGCAAAGAAGGATTCGTTAAAATTCAGTTCACATATCCATTGTGGAACATTGGGGATAAAGAGAGCATTCCGACGATTCTCAACTATACCATTTTCGATTTTCCTTTACCAAGTTTTCTGCTCATCCCTCTTTCTCTCTGTCTCGGTCTCTCTATCATTCTCTCTATCAGTGCCACATATATAGCACGTATGTAGATATCTATTCTGTTCCATACATACATCTTTCTCTTTCGAACATTCGTACGTAACTCTCTTCCTCGATTCATTCAATATGCGTACATACGCGTTGGCGATACAAAGCCCGTACAATAATAGAGACGTGTGCGCAATTGCAGCTTCCCAAATATACGCGCATCCGTTGTGTTAAATCGATAGAGAAACCGTTTTGGCTGGCTGTACGTTCGACGAAAGAGACTTTGAAACGGAACGGTGCGAGTTCTCTTCGTCTCGCTCTCGCGTGTACTGACCAAATGTGAAAATACGTCACGTCTGTCCTACATCTATGCGTTTATATATAAGCGTCTACTACAGAGAAAATCTTTTCGCCGAGGTAGAAGCGAAGAGAGAGAGAGAGAGAGAGACGAAGATAGATCGAATTCGCGTTTCCCATCGTTTCATAGACGCGGTTTCGATTTGATCATACGTATGTACGTCTCTTTGAGAGAAGCTCCGCTCGAAAATTCGTGTCTACATCAAATCGCCTCCTTCCTTCGTACGCTTTTGACAAAGACGAAGAACAAAAAATAAAAGCTCGGAAATAACTCGCACACACTTGGAACAAAATGTTGCTCGTACCTCGATAGTTCAGTCCCTGCTACGATCTTCCAGCTGGCTCGATGAAATTGAATTATGCATCGAAATTACAAATTGCTCTGCGGATATTGTTTTTTTCTTCATCTTTATCTCATAAAATCCAATTGCTTGTATGTGAAATAAAAAAGAAAGAAGACATTCTTCGAACGTCACGATTCGATGTTTGCGAGGGTTGGATAATTGTGAAGAATCGTGGCAAAGTATATATTGCGGTTGACAAAAAACAAAAACCTCAATCTCGTGTGTCTAGATTTACAAAAAATACAACATTATGAGCTGTTTCGAGACAACCCTTGATAAATACGATATATATGTGCATAGGGGTGGTTATACCGAAATGATGATATATGTATAAAATATGCAGAGAGTTGAGTTCTCGACGTGAATTTTAACGAACTGTCATTCCTCGCCTTGTTTTCCAGAGTCGTGAGCCTCTCCAGTCAGCGGTAAAGGAACTCGAGAGAGGGACAGAGAGAGAGAGAGAGAGAGAGAGAGAGAGAGACAGAGAAAGAGAAAGAGCGAGGATAAAGAGTGAGGGAGAAACGGCGTCGTCGTAGTGAGAACAGCCGAGGGGCGTCAGTCGAGGGGTTGGAAAGGCGAGCGAGAACGTGGTGGCCGTGACGAGAGGGTGGACGGGGGTGCCGGGAACGTCGGGGCAGTTGCAACGACGGACCGGAAACGGAAATGGCCGCGAGGTGGCTTCTGCTGGCGCTCTTCGCCATCCATGCCACCGCTCTTCCTGATCTCATTAGGATAGGTGAGTATCTTTCGCGTTCCTTCAACGAGTAAAAGAGACGAGGACGGAGAAAGAAGCTCGACGTTAGCACGGCTCTACGTTACGAGCATTCCACAGTCTATTCGACAGTGTTCATTTTTCTCGCGCTATCTTTTTATTTCTTATTCTCCTTCTTCAATCTCACCCTCCCTCCACACCCTCTGTCCTCTCGTCCTCTTAGGTACTCGTCGTCTTTATCGATTTTGCCGCGAACTCGGCGCAATTCGAGGTCTGATAGAAATAATATTTTTCATTGGCGGATCGAGAAAAATGTAATACTTGGTTGATAGAAGCGAGAACACGATAAAATCACTTTACGACTTAACGATTGTTATAAAAATACATTTAATCTAAATGAAAATAATTATTTTATTCCGATGATGTCAATTTTTTTAAATTACATTCTTTTTTTTTTATAGAGACGAATGGATCGTATTAATTGTTTTCTCGCTCGTGACCAATTTGGTGGGCAATTGTTCATAAATTGCGCGACGTATGAATTAACTATATGGTGGGGGTTGTGAAAATGGCGTGCACAGTTTAGGAATGTTAATGACAGACTTGGTGATCGCACGGACGTATTTCCAATAAATACGAATATAGGTAGCTGAGAACTATGCTCGGCTTTACGAATCAACTATTGGTGCGATATATTGCAGTATTGTTCGATACAGTGTCATGTACAGGGAATCAGCCGTTTTCCGGAAATTGCGACCATTACACGAATCGCGTATAATTGACATAATATGTTTATTACGCCTGTTCTCTATTATGTCTGTCTCTGTTCTTGTCAACGGCCCTTCCTCCTCTTCCACTTGTACGTGCATATTCCCGCTCTATTCAGGATTTATCTCTCCCCCTCCCCCATTCTCTCTCTCTCTCTCTCTCTCTCTGTCTCACTCACGATCGACCATATTCTCGTCGCATTATCGCCGTTAATGTGCAGTAGAAATACGAAGCTTTCGCATAAATGATAAAACGACGCGTCGACGCGACGGTGTAAACGAACATTAAATATTTCTATAAAGTTATATATGTCACGGTAAAATTCGTGCATTGAATATCATAATGGAGGAAATATCATCATTCAATCGTTAATTATAAAATAAACGAGTCCAATTCGTAATTTAATTCTGCAACGATTTTTCATTTTTCATTCATGATAATTCGGAGTAAATGAATAAATAAACAAAAAATTAAGTACAAATTTAATATTTACAATTTGTCAAAGAATATTTTTATCGAGGGACACTCGCACGGCGTATATGCATGGACGTATCGTAATCAAAAAATGTCGATGAAATAAAATTAATTCGTTTGTCAGTGATGATATGAACTAGCGACGATATGCGGACAGACGGACCGTCGTAAGCTCGTGAAATAATTTTTATCGATATTTTCCATACGTAAATTACGTGTCAACCACTTTTTGATCAGCGAGATTTTTGTTAATTGATCCAGGTCGATCGAGAATATATTTCGTTTGCAACGAGTGCGTCTCGTATCTCCTCCCTCCGCGAACGTTGAAAACAAAAATTCATTAGCAAAATGGCGAGATTTTATCGCGCACTGTCACGTATCGGTTAACCGCGTGAAATTCCCATGGCGTGCGAACGTATATAGATTTTTTTTCGTTCCGCGGTTGAAGTTTATTGAATTATTTCATTTTCCAATCAAAGGATTGTTTCTCTTTCGGTCGAGCACTCGAGAAATTTTTCGTCCATTGCGAGAGACGAGACGAGAGCACGGAGATTTTTTATGATCTTTATACATTTTTCCGCTGACGCTGCCTGCCAGTCTCATGGACCATCGGTCGAGGCTGAGTAAGTGAGCATCAGCATCAGCAGCAGTGGCAGCAGCGGCAGAACCATCGAGGACAGCAACGGTTTATGGCCGTTTCTCTCACAGCGCGATCTTGGCTCTCGCTCTATTGCTCGAGTGCTCGTTACAGCCACTCGGGCGGATAACTTTTCCTCGAGATGCTTCCGTGGCGTATCGCGCTACGACGTCGAAAATATTTCCCAGAAAGGACAATTATTAATACGAGCAACTTCGTCGTTCGCGAGGAAGAGAGAGAGAGAGAGAGAGAGACTGGCATTTTTACGTCTCGTTGAAAAATATACGAGAAAAAGAAAATGAAATAATAGAAGAAAGGAAACGTTCTCGCGAACATGAAAACTCTTCGACCGTAAAACCCGATACCGCGAGTTTCGCTAACGAACGTGTTATAATTGAATTGAAAAAAAAAAATAATAAAAAAAAATGAAACATCGGTTTTGGCATTGTTGCATTTGATATGTGTCGAATTATCGAGACAATTCAATCGATACGTTATAAATGGATTTCGTCAATTGCCGAGCCCACCGCGCATGTCAAATACAAATTTCTAATTAATACCTTGCCGATAAAACGAATCGATAATGCATCGTAACGTTACAATATACGCCTATAGCAAATTAATTTTCTTAATTATAACAATGTAATCATTGAGTATTTTGTTCCGTAAATTTTAATTAATATTCCACTTACCCTTTACGTATACGAGGTCCTGCCACGAATCATTGCGCTCGTAATCAGCTCGTTCTATATCTATTACGATCGAGGCTACGAAATATGTACCGTAATCATCGGTTCGTACCCGGGGCGAGGCTTTATTAATTCCCGAACCGATTGCGAACTTTCGTACGGGGCTCTCTTTGTCTCTCTCGCTGTGGGTGCACGGCTTCCATCGGACATGACCAAATAATGCATTTCCAACGTTCGTAGCTATGAATATTTAATAATCTCCCACTGCGAGGAAACGTCCGATAAAAAAAGAGTAAAAGAAAAATAAACAAGTAAAAAGATTACGAACGACGTCCATCAAAATCGAAAATTAACATTAATTTGTTCTCGAAAGGATTCGGGCGTTGCGAATGAATAATTGTTTAATTTTTGTTTCCAACGTGGGCGTTCAATTCGTGCGTGATTTTATATTCCCGGGAACGAAGAATGGAGTTAGCGTCGCATGAATCGTAAATTTCGTTCGCGACCCGTTAAAACCGGAAGGCCACAGTTTCTTGACTGTAATTGGCAGATAACGGCGTTGGCGTTCGTACGCTACCGAGAGATGCATAAATCCCTCGGTGACCTCGATTATAATTCGTGGTCTCGAGGTGGTATAAGGCAACACCATTTTGTACATATATATATTGTCTATTCGTTCTACTATGACGAATAGGAGGCGAAACTCGATTTACGAGGTAAATTTTCCCATCTGGCCAGTTACCGGCCTCCGCGCGATCGGGAACTGTTTGGGAAGTGCTCGAGCCTCGAGCTCGTCGAACCGCGGTACGAGAGGGATGAACGTGTTTCGTATCTCCCTTTTCTACGCGTCCTATCTTTCTCCAACAATGAATGCAATAACCTACGGCGCCCACCTGCAATCCGTGCTCCAATGTGACTACTCATCTCCTTCAACCCCTATCCTCGACCCGTTTCCCCCTAACTCCTCGCCAACCGACAATTCGTTTCCGAGGAATAATACCACTTCTACTGGAAATTAACTGCAATCCGTCAACATTTCTGAAATATAACTCGACCCACTGTGGACGTACGTATATATATATTTCATAAATACGTCGAAGTCGATCTCGTGAAACGTCGAAAATGGGAATTTCCAGAATTCCTTCGATTGACGAGTTTAAACAAGAGTTTGAGCGAGATAGGAATAATCAAAGCGAGGTTACGTATTTAGGTCGACATCGAGTGACCTTAACTCATCCTACTTAAGCCAAATGGTGGCCGTACGTAAGGGAGGGACGCGCGTTTACTGCGATGACTACAAATGCGTTAGACCACAATTCGCCGGGTGGGATTACGTCTAGCCGTTGGCAAATGGGCATTGGTTATAACTGTAAGCCTCAGAGTTCACCCTCCGCATGTGCACTAGACCGTCTTTTTATGGGACATAACCGACACTAGACGTCCATGCGTCTTAACCTCTTCCTCGTACGACAAATCTGTCCTCTAGACCAAAACAGCCCCTGTGACCCGGAAAGCCATTTCGAATTGTTCAAATCTCCCCTCTTCCCGCAGCTATGCACACAAACGGTCTACGAACGTCTGTGTTTTCTACCTCAGAGACAACACGAACGTGGCGAGGTTAGAGTTTACGAGGAATACAGAGAGGTGGAAGAGCCACAGTGAGAAAGGGGTTGAAGGAGAGACGAGGAGGGAGCTGAGAGAGCGTGAGAGTCTGAAGAAGCGAGATAGTCCTCTGGTCGAGAGACCAGAATGCAAATGTTCCCAAGGACGATTTATCCTGGTGGAAAGACGGGGTGCTGCATGTACGTGTCAACGACAGGTACCAGGCGAACCGCACGTAGGTACATACGCAAAGAGATAAAGAGAGTGGGAGAAAGAGGGAGGTAGAGAGAGACAAGGGAGACGACGACCTGCTGGGCCAGACTTTCCAAGTCTCGTCTCGTTCTCCTTGCCAACCCGTTACGAAAAGACTATTGAATCAACACACGCGCCCCGCGAACATGGGAACACTGCCACCGCGGCTTCTACGAGACTTCGCTTCTTCCATACTCCGCTGTATCTATCCCTGTCTTCTCTTCGGAGCATGACTTATATACCTCCGTATTTCCTACCTCGTCGTTTTCGTTCTACCACCTGCTTCGATATCACGTATTCGACGTAACCATTGGAAGAGAATCGATGAATTATAGTCTTCGTAACATTTCGTCGACAACATTACAAAAATCTACGAATATTTTACACCTGAAATATTGAAGTGATCTTCCAACAGAAGGCTTTAGCAATTTCTTTGGTCCAATTGTCATTCACCCTCGAGAAGTGATAGCGGGATGAAAATCTGGCTGAAATGTAAAACCCACTCTTGAAGAGCCTGAAACCTGGTTTTTCGAGAAAGTTTCTTTCTGGAGAGAATTTTCTTGTTACGGAACATTATTAGGGCAGTCTTAGTGTAGGAAATGAGACACTAACTAGTTTTCTCTTCTATATAAAGTGTCTTCTGACTTTTGGAGTTCGTTAAAACATGAAGTAACAAAATTCGTAAATTGGTAGCATTCGACTGATCGACTAGTAACGATCATAATTGCCAATATTTTACTCATATAAATATTTAACATGATAATATCGAATAGAAATGATTGCAAATGAACTGCAGTAAGATAGAAGCAGTTACATCTGGGTATTTCTAAAATAAAAATCATTTCAATATTGCGAGAGATAGCATTGAAAATTATGTATACAATCGTGTACGCCGGGGATCAAAGGGTTAATAGTTTGTCCAAGTAAAAACTTGAACAAAAAATAGGACGACCATGGTGCATTCTTGTACTAAATATTTAGATACATGTATGTATATGTGTGAATATATATATATATATATATATTGTGTGCTGGTGATTTCCCAGGCGGGCTGTTTCATCCGTCGGACGACAAGCAGGCTGTGGCTTTTCGCTACGCAGTGGAAAAGATCAACGCCAACAGAGACATACTGCCGAGGTCGAGGCTGAGCGCCCAGATTGAACAGATATCGCCTCAGGACAGTTTTCACGCGTCGAAACGGGGTGAGTACTCGTATATATCACTCGCTGTCATTACGTGAACGCTCTTTCATTTACCTCGTACAACATTGATGGCAAATTCCAATAACGCCTGTATTTTAACCAGTACCCAAACCCGATCGTTGTTGTTTGAATTTTTCGCGGGTTATGTCAAGCATGCGCCATAATCGCGAAACCTTGTCATCGGGTCGAGAGACCGTTAATTCAACCAACCATAGACATCGATTATTATCGAACGCGCGACTCGTTCGATAGGCTTAACTCGACATCCACGTTCATAAGTAAAACAAATCTGCATGGTTATCGCGAAATTTGTACACAATTATTACATCCAGAATCAATAAGAATTTTTTAATCGAAAATTGTCGTATTCCCGGAAACATTTTTCTAATCGTTCGGTTTATTTTCTAATGTTAAATGAAAGAACCTATATTCTCCCTATTATTAACTTTAATTGACTCATTATTTTATTAATGCAATTCTTAAAATCATGACAAATATTTCTCCATCGATAAATAGTTCGTTAAAGGTTGAACTTATTTTTTGAAAGACACGATGATACTTATAAAAAGAGTAGTGAATATTCAGTAATATTTGAGATAATAGCTTTTGCGATCGAAACAGTTCCGAAAATTGCTCAAAGTTTGTAAAGCGTATGGGAGAGAGATATACAAATATTGCGATAGAAATAAAAGCGAAGTTGGAGGGACCGATGTGGAAAGCGTATGAAAGGAGGGCTTACAACATTGATCGTTGATAGTGCGCGGTTGTACGGTGGCATCTACTTGCAATAGATCGATGTAGTAGGCTACATCAGGTACATATATCTGAACTTCTGTTTTAGTGTTCACGCAAGCTAACCGTACATTATTCTGAACTAGTGTCCAACTTTCTTACCCTCATCACCTTATGGGCTGAACGATGGGAGAGAAAGACACCTGAGCTCATGCTCTCCCATTGCATATGAGAATATACATTCGCCCTCTCTATCTTTCTCTCTCTCTCGCTCCCTCCACATTTCTATTTGTATTTTTATCATTTTAGCTGTCCTGCGTATTCTAAATAGCAACAACATTAAAATATGAAAAAATAACGCAATTAACTAATGGAAAAAAACATTTTCCTATAATGAAAACAAATGAACGTAATAAATTTTACGATTTATGTACGAGGGTCGCGTTTTTTCCCAAATTACGATGGAGGATCTTCACCAAAAAAAAATCAAAAAGGAACGAGAGTAGCGGGAATCCGGGGGTGTGAGGGTAGTTTTACGTTTTTGCGAATCACCCATTGTGCTACAGGACCGGTATATCGGCGTTAAAATATACTGTAATGGCGAAAGTTAATATCGCGAGCTGGAAATGCGAGAACGACCGAGAAGGACAGAGAGAGAGAGAGAGAGAGAGAGAGAGAGAGAGAGAGGGAGAGAGAGAAACAGATAGAAGGATACAGGGATGAAGGAACAGAGAGAGCGAGAGAGAGAGAGAGAGGTATACAGACGGTCAAATTATTGGTCGACGAACCGCGTGACCCCTCGGTTCGAGAGTAAAACCTGGCGAGTTTCCAGCCACACGGGGAATAAGTGTGCTATAAGCTCGTTTCTGCTAGCCGATTTTACGCTATACGTAGCCCCGCTATAGTATCACGCTCGCGAATATATGTGTGAATATATATGTATACGTATGTACCTAGGCACACTCAGGCGATTTATATCGAGGAAATCGTTTGGCGGTCGCGACAACGATACGTATATACCTCTAACCGAATTTCGCTCACCACCGAAATGTTGAACCGTTAAGTTCGTCGAAGTACCGATCACGCGCGTTCTCGAATAGCTCTTCTTCTTCGAGCCTTACACGTATATGTCTACGCTCCTGTAGTCATTGCCAGAGCTGCGTGATAAATTTGGATACCACGATCGATGGTTTCGATGGAATTGCCGTTCCTTTGTGTACTCGGGGCATAGGATCGAGCGTAAAAATAATGGCCCTTAACTGGGAGCTTCGCTCGTTCGCTGATCGAATGCAACTTTCGAGAATATTAAACGAAAAATAAAAATTGACAAATTAGAAACAATATTCCATGAAATACTGACGCTCGAAATTCAAAAAAGGAAGTTAGAAAAAAGAATAGTGTGTATTATTGATTTTTTTGTTTCTTAAATAAACATATTTTTATGTCAACGCGTCGTTATCACAATTTTGGTTAATTATTCGACGACGAAAATAAAAACGGGACGGAAAATTGAAAGGAAACTATCGAGTAACGATATTTGCGAGAGAACCTCGATAACTTTTCATCCCCATCGTATTAATACGAAATTGTAAGAAAAATTATATAATATTACCCCCCCCCCCCCCCCCCCCCCCCCCCCCCCGTGAGAAAGAGAAAATTCGCATAGCGGTATACTCTTCAACGAATCGTCGAACGTCATCACCGATATGCAATATTCATTATTTTATATCGCCACGGGATAGAAATTTTGAGAAATAATTGCGGTAATGAAAATTGACGGCAATGTTTTTCATCCTCTCTTATCCGACTTCTCCGTCTACGAAAAAGCTCTTTTCATTTATTGTTGGCCAGTTCACTGGCTGGTTCCTACGCCAGCCGCACATAATGACGCGCGCGCGATATAAGCAGTAAAAAAAAGTAGGAAGTTGGCTCCGTCCGTAGTAGTTTTATATTTTTATGGGTATAATCCTTGCACCAGCTCCACGAGGGATAAAAGAGATCCGACTTTTCGTACGCGAATACCGATGCTTCGTTCGAAATGTGTGCGCATCCGCATCTCGACCTTTTGTTTACTCCATTACTACGAGGGAAGAACGTGTCCAATCGCACGGTCGAAAATTTCCTCGAGCACGTTGCTTCCCGGATAACTTGACGTGCCGTCACGTATGCCCGATTTTCAATGAAAGTGGATGAAACGAGGAACAGTTTTCGATTCCTAAATATCCTTTTTTCAAATTTTTATGTTTTCGTTTTTCAATTTTTTATCAAAATTTTGTTCAATAAATATCGATCTCGTGCAACGACAGGCTCACTGAGAACCCCACACGTGACGTCAACCAAATTTATCAGATTCGTCCCGAATGGACCAACCGCCATTTTCCTGTAACTCGAAGTTCGCGATCATTTCCAGTTTTTTTTGCTTTTTTGTACTGTCCTCGCTTCCTTCCGTGTTTACCGATGCCACTACAATTCTAGCCGCCATGTTTATTTATGCAAACTTTATTTAATTTTACATCGGGGCTGTTCGTGTACTCCACGGTCTAGGGAAATAAGGAATTGAGCGACGGTGAGCGGGCGGGTGGGAGGCGGCGAGGAGTTAGGTGCTTGGGGCGGGGAGGTTGCTGTATCGCGGAGTAATGTAAAACTTTGTTCAACTGCCGGTGATGTTGCACCGGCTGGAACGAGACTATGTGCAACTAAGCTACCGGTGCACTCGACTCCTTCCCCTTTTCCATCCATGAGGGGGTTCGCTCCTCGAATTCTCGCGTAACAACGACACAAAAGTCCACGCTGTATTCTCCTGGTTTCTCTTTTACATCCCCTCGCCCCACTCTCGCCCTTTTGCGCTCTCTCTCTCTCTCTCTCTGACTCTCACTCACTTCTTGGTATCGCTTGCATTTATAGCTTCCAATTTCAGATATAAACGTTAATAGGATGATGCAGGTGCAATTTGTGCTTCGTACAAACTTGTAACAACGGAAACTCGACGATAAACTTACGCGGACCGTGACGTAACGATAAGCGAAGTGGCGATCAAGATTGTAAATGACGCGTATATTACTTGTGTAACGACGAACATTTTTTTTACCATCGTGATCGAGTAGAAAGATTGTATCGAGCGCGATAGATTCGAGCTTCTTCGACAGTGAAAATAACGAATTGTAAATTTCTTTTGATATTGTTTGTCCTAAAGACGAATTAGCCAATGTACGATATCGTGATTTTTAATGCGAGATAAAAATCGTTACGTTCCGCGATTCTTTTTCTTCCGTTTGCACGCGAAACGGAGACGAAAATTTTCGCGGATAAACCTTTCTATAAACGACGTCATTCTTCCACGTAAAATCGATATAAGCTCACGAGAATTGCGGCTTTTCCCTTTGGCATTTCCGCAGCTCTCTCGCAATCGGTTCGGTAACGACGCCCCCGTTGCAATTGCGTCCACAATCCTCTGGTAGCAGCCAACCACCTCCCATTTTCCATTCTCGTTTCGCCCCGTTTGTCCGTAGACGCGATTGTCGTCGTACGGCCTTTGCCACCTCTCGCTCGTTTCCACCGTTACGGAAACTTTCCGACTTTGCAAGCTCCCCCCCGCCCCGTTGGTGAACGGGATATAATTCGGAATAATACAGTGACTTCGAAATACTCGACGGACTTCCGGTTTTTACGGGACGTCGTATCAATTTGTGCGGCCACTGCGCGAACACAGAAATTTCATTCCGAATTTCAACTGCGTCGTTGTCCACGTACGTTATTGCGTCAATCGAAACGAGATTGAGTCGGAGGAGGGGCTGAATTTTGTAAATTGTGCACAAAATGGGACGAAATCCCCTCGATGATAACATATACAAAACGACGTCTGCATTATTACGGATAACAGAGATTACGGACTAATTGCTTCGTGGCCGTTCGCACAGTACTGGTTAAAGGGTTCGCATAATCGAAATTCAGATAATAAACATCCGTACCACTGGAATGTTATGGCAAATACGTGGCATGTTCATTAACTGGCACGGGGTAAAATACATGGAGACTGCGACATCCGGTGATGGAAAACATATAATTGCGGTTCGGAAATTACTCAAAGGTATGAGGGGTGGAAACTACCCTCATACATAAACGTTCAACAACATTCAAAATGACGCAAATTAGAATAACGAATCTTTGATACAGTTTTAAGTCGGATTATAAACTGAAACTGTAACGTCCGATGGTGAAAGTTACAGAAATTCGAAAATGGTGCCTTAGAAATTATTCGCAGGACTGAAGAGAAAAAACTAGTTTTATGACGATAGATCAGCTCGAATGGAATTAGAGAAAAACAAATCGATCAATTTTGAAAAATCGATTGTTTCCATGTTCGACCAAATAATACATGAACCCTTCTGGACAGGAGGCGTACGGCGAGAGTCACGAGGTAATAGTAAAAATGAATTCTTCCTCCAACCCCCAGAAGCCTTGCGTCGGAACAGTAAGAACAGTATTCCTGGCGGACATGCAAAGTGTGAAGACCGGCCGTGGTTGGTTGAAACAGGGTTCGAGTAGAATTAATATTTTCCGAGTTAAACAGTTTACTGCCGGAAGTAGAGTCGACATTGGAAGTACCCGTTTCTCTCTTTCACTCTTGACCTCTACCCCTCACCACGACCTCAAAAACTGACTATATAACACTCCTGGAATTCAGAGGGAGAGGATAGCCGAGGGCAGAACGAATTTCGGTCCTATCGCGGTTTCGAGAGAGAGGCCGCGCCAACCGTACGTTCTAACTCGATCTTAAGTAATTTTCCGACTGTGGAAATACCACGAGGGCCGAGGGTAACCTTCGCGACGGGTACCGGATCGGTGGAGAGCGCGAGCGAGAAGCACACGCTGCGTGTTTCTCAGGCTTTCTCGTCCGTTTCACTTTCCCTTACCCGGAAAAGCAACGGCATAAGTTGTGGTAGTCCTCGGTACACTAGTCAACAGTTGCGTTAGTACGAAATTTTCGACATACCGTTAACTAGACATTGAAACTGACGGTATCGAGCTACGTCCGACGAAAAGCGAGCGTGCACAAATCACTGAAACGTATTTTTGCGATATTTAACATTCCTTCTTGTTCTTTTTGTTAAATATTTCACGGTATGGCATGAAACAAAATTTGTTTTTTTTTCTCGAAAATTTGTCATCTTTACGAGACGTCGTCATGAATAGGGGCAATTATTCTACGGGTAATTCATTTGCAAACAAAAATTGGCTATCGGGTCTCGGCATTCTCATTAAGCACGTTGACACTCATCCGAGATGAAAAAGTAAACAAAACGTCTTTCGTAAAATATTTTCGACGTCATGCCTCGTAACTTCGATCTCTTTTTTAGATCGTATTACTATGAACTCCGCACGATGTTAATTATTTTTTTGTTGCCGGAACGAACGATCGTGAGACCCGCACCATTGATTTTCAAAGCGCATATGCTGATACGTACTGGCCCCGATATAACCGGAGGTTATTACCAACTTGGAGCTAATTGCTGGAGGGATTTCCGTGCGGGAATGAGACAAAGAGAGAGAGAGAGAGAGAGAGAGAGAAAGAAGACGAGTGAGCAGAGAGAGAATTAGGAAAATTTCAATGGAAGAGCTTCGTGGCATATTGAAGTTCTCTAATTTTATTCGTCCACATTCCCTCTTTCTATTTTATTTCTTTTTTTTTAAGATTATAGGATTTTATACGTTATGCCAGTCATAAAAAGTGAGTCTTCGCAAATCGTATTACATCCGCCGGTGCGTACTTACGATTCGTACTCACATTAGTCTCGTTTTTTCAAGGCTAACAGGGATGGCTTCAAAGAAACCTGGTAGAGCAGCTTGGGAAATAGTACAAAAGCTAGAGAATTTTTTATTCGCATATCTCGTGCTTTGAAGGACAAACAGGGGAAAACGGTAAAAAGGAAACGTAGAAATAGCCTGTGTGGTTTTCGTATATGTACGGACCTTTCTCTCTATCTTCGTCCTTACTGTATCGCTGGTATGGCAGCCTTTTCAATTCAACGTCTGGGTCATGTTTCGAGCTCGCAACTCGGGACTACTTTTGCAAAATAAAAACGTACCAAGTCTTGGATATAATGATAACGACGAAGAGGCAACCATCGGGAGGTTTTCTTGCGAGGGTATCTTTCTCTCTCTCTCTCTCTCTGAGGAAAGCTCAGGTCACAGAGCTGGTTTTTGTTAGTCGTAGTGTTTTATTTCCCTGGGACGCTTATATTGTTCCGACAAGAGGGCACTTTGGTACCGGCGTATTATGTTTATCACTTGGGTTAGAGAGAGAGAGAGAGAGAGAGAGAGAGAAACAGAGAAACAGAAGGAACAAGTGAATCTTCCCATTTTACGTTACAACGCGGCACAGCGGTAACTAATGAATATGCATGCAACTGAAATCCTCAATTCCGCGAGATCCTTTTTCTGTACAATAACTCCTTGAGACTTTACGTTGGCTACGTATATGATGTCAAGAGACGCAGGACGAGGAATCTCCGATTGTTATAATTCGCGACTTGAAGTCAAAACAATGAACTCGATGATAATTATGATTAATTATGATAAAATAACGATAAGTAATATTTCGAGGCTTTGGCCCTCTATGTAGTTTTTAACGAAGTCGACATTCCAATAAAGGAAGTTTCGAAAATGTCGATTTTACAGAACGATCGGCTGAAAAGCATACAGTATTTTTACACATTTTTTATACACATGTATTTTTTTATTTATATTTATTTTATCCAAAAACAAAGTAATCGTTTTTCATCCAGAACTCGAATGCTTCAAATTGAGTGATAAGGCTCGTACTGTTGTTTAACGAGCGAGAAACGCTGTTGCCCCGACTCGACTTCGAGTTTTCTCCGGAGCCTTCTCCCCTACACTTTCCGTGGCACAGGCTGTGCTAATTTTCTGGCGGAATCGAAGGAGCTACCGGGCGACTGGGAGCGCGTTCAACAAACTTTTCCTCGCCAATTTTTACGAAGACTCGTCCATCCATTCTCCTCCTTCTCTCGCACACACTCAGTCATATATGACGAGGTACAACGCTTCGATATACATCTCATATAATTGAAAAAGTTTTCCAGGGAATAAGAATTATTCTACATACACTCACACACATACATACATACGCACACACATACACGATGATGGACACTTCGAAATTCGTTGATAAATTTTCGAATCGTGCATCGAGCATTTCATTTTCAATAAAAACGTTTTTTAGCGCGAGAGAGAGAGAGAGAGAGAGAGAGAAAGAAAGAGGAGGGACAATTTTCGGGTTCATGGGCTTTTCGGGTTTCAGTATTTGTAAACTGCTACGAAAAGTTTCCGAAGCTATCTGCGGGACACAGAAACCCTGCTGGGTACCTGGTAGGTTTCCACACACAGAAAAGCTAACCAGTTTTTATACGTCCAAAAAAATGCTAAAACCCTTCTACCTCGGTTTTTTCAGATTTTGTTTCAATGGTTTTCTGTTTCTTTCCTGGTGGAAAAAATTATGAACGTTAATGCTTACTTTCATTTTTTTAAATAAATCTACGACTGCGCCTCGTCCCCCGGTGGTTTTTTGTATTTTTCGGTCCAGCGTGAATTTTCGACGAATGTTATTTTATCTGATGTCAGTCGTATGTTTCGGATCATCCACAATACGCGGTAGACGCCGCATTGTCGCTAATGATATCACCGCACTTTATCCGTCGGATTACGAGCCGCATAAAAAATAGAGCTGTTTGACCAGACTCGCGAAAGGGAGTATACAAAAAGAAAATATGGGGACATGATGTAACATACCCAGCGTGAAGTGGGGTAATACAAAATGACCATATACTAAAATACGGCTTAGTTGTGCACATATACAGAAATGGTATGTGCTTTTAAACTTCACTAAATATTTGCTGGTGTAAGTATTGACCGTAGAAAAATAGGGTTGTTTAAATCGTGAGAACAATTTTGATAACTCGTATGTTTTTCCGTAGTGGATTACGTTTGCCAAATTTCGGGATCGTTTACTGAAAAAATTAACAGATATATCTATGTAAAATCCTTGAAAATATTTCATTCACTTAAATTATTTATAGTACAACGGGTTTAATGAAAATTATCAATTCTCTCTCAGAAATGCAAAGCGAAATAATTTTATTGTGGTATTTCAAGAAAAAGATATCGAACAATGACAATAATTGCGTGTGCCAAAAAAAGTCGATGATTGTAATTCGTGATGAAAAAAATTATGAATTTTTAGTCGAAAACATAGTTCGTTAATAACATTTTTATTGTATATCTAGCATTATTATTCTATACGGTCAATATTCTCAATATTCTTCGTTTAGTTAACACAATTGATGATTTTTTCAATTTTTATGTCTTGTTTTGGAATGTACTCATATTCGAATTATTTTTAACTTTTGAGTGAGAATACAGCGGTAAATCTCGAGCGCGGGTCGTTTTGTAAACCAATGCTTTATAGTTCTTATTGTTATAATTTGCATTGGTAATGATTTTCATCCGCACCTATGTTTGCACGGTCCTCGAGGCGAGAAGAAGGCTCCGTAACAATTTGCAAGTAGTACGAACGCGAGTTTGGTCGGACGTGGCGTTTGTTCGGTTCCCTCTGGCGCGGATACAACCGAATTAAATTGGGGCTTTCTCGCACGGTATCCCGTTATTCCTAATGCGCCTAATGCAAATCTTATAGTCACCGAGGGTCAAAATTGTTGAAAGTACGCATGTGGGATGGGCGCGAGATCCGGTCTGCATAATCTTCTGTAAGTAAAATTAAAAATTCATTTGCACCGACTGGATAATGAGAGAGGTATTCCGTATTCTGCAGTGAGCGTATTCTGTATTCTTGCCTCGGAGTTTCGGTTACATATTCATATTACTGTATATTACTTGACTGTATCTTATGGGTAGAGAGGGTGAGAGGATTTTTAGTGCGAAAATTAAAATAAATTTATGATTTTATTCCTTCCAAGTTTCGTTTTTGAAATTTTCACGATGACTTGGAAAGATACTTCTCGTTGAGCTCACTCTCTCGGATTTTCCGTAACGTAAATGATATCCACCGAATTAGAAAATTATACCTGCGCATTAATTGAAGATAACGGAAATTAAGGGATGTAAACAAAAGAATTATATTCAATCCCACAATTTTTTCAATATCACGTATCTAACTATTTATTGTTGTAAACCGTGAGAAAAGCTGACTGGACAAATAATTTTTCGGGATATGGTTCAGTTAAGGAGTCGTGGCAAGTGCCTCTTACGAAGTCGACAAAAATACGAATAGAATATTTTGGGACGAATTGCGAAGCGTATCACTTTACGACGGACTGTTTAAAATGAACGAAAGATATGATGTACAATTAGAAGATGAATATATTACATAATAGCACAAAGCTCGTTTTGTACAATAAAAAAAATAATGAACAAAATTCCGTGAAATTTACTATTTTTTATAAACTCTTACCCAAAGGATGGCGCACGGTTCGTTCTACCATAAAGATATTAATTTCAGCTTGTTGGTATATAAACAATTTAATAATTCCATTAGGATCATGTACGAAAATTATTAATAGCATTTGTCGAATTGTAACACAATTTTGAACTCTATATTATATAGAACGGACTACTGGAGATACACTGGTGCAATATCAGATTGCACTATTTGTTTACCATAGAGATAATTATTGTAGCGTTCTATTCCATAGATACGTCCGATGTACGTATTCAATGTTTCCCACCTCGTTGAGAATCCCCGTCAATATATAATAGATACTCTCAGGGTAATGGAGCCTGTGTTACATTGTCCCGGTGCGGTTGTATTGGTAAGCATCCTTCCGGTTTCCCTTAAGCTTCTGAACCTTCCAACCCCCTCGTACTGTATGCGCTCGTTCCCGCCCTATCCTCGACCACCCTATTGCTGTAGAAACCTTAACCACGAACACGTGAATATTAAGCGAATCAGTTACGTCGTAAGGGGGCTAAGGGAAGGGATAGTGGAAAGGGCAGAAGGAAGAGGAATCTGCGAGCTGAATCCGGTAACTCGCGACCCTCCATATTTTCGAGTGGATGGATGCATAACGAGGACCGAGAGAGGAAAATGTAAATTATGCATGCACTTGCGTAACGTACCACGCGTGGGACACAATGACCGAGACAGATTTATCGTCTATTTTCCTTCACATAAATTCACGTAGAAGCGAAAAGAAGTATAACTGTTCAAAATGCAGCGATAAATTTTCCAATTATTTCAATACGGTTTAAAAATATTGCCACGAACTTGTCGTTACGGGAACAGCTGAAGTGACAAAGTGACTAAAATGACTTCAGTCCATTCGAATATTCCCGGTAACACCTTGGCATTCTCGGCCGGCAATTCGGTAGGTCGGTAAGTTAGGGACCGATGCATGGCTGGCGTCGGTAAATAGTGAGTGAAATTTATGTCGCGCTACGCAAATTTATTTCTGCTTCACTGTGTGACTGGCAAAACGCGGTTGTACTCGCGAGTCGCGATTGTGTTCATCGGTGAATATTTCATGCGATTAGATACAATTAAATAAAAGTTTTTGTAGGTTTGTAGCTTGTAGGTTTTTCGTAATTTTCCTTTTGCTCATGAGATGGTACAAAATGATCTGATTATGGGATTGTACGATCAAACAATGCTTTTACGAATGGACATATAAAGGTAATGGATGCGAAGATATAAAAAAATAACCGGCTTAATTCGACATTGAAAAAAAATAAAAATAATCTCACAAATGAGAGATGAAAAATATTATTTTTCAATACTTCCATATAAATTTACGCCTTACGAAGCTCGCTCCCATCTCCGATTATTTTTCTCTCCGCGAGTATAACGAAGCAATGTTTTTTGCACCGGTTCTGAAATTGCGTAGTCCGGTACGATTGTGTACGTCTCGTTATTCCCACCATTACATTATTTGAGAAATTTTGAATAACGAATTTATGCAGTTACAATAACAAATCTTTTCCTCCAATCCTGCCACGTATTTACAAATTTATTTTGAAAGCGAGCCGTACTCGGAACGCGAGTTGGCTTGCGTGAACGCCCTTGTGTACGGTAGTGGCGCTCATTGAAAAGTGACACGCGCGCCAGTGCGATAATAGCGGAGGCGTCATAGCACCACTAACATATGTATGACGTAGCATAGAGGGCGCTGCGAGATCTCCCGCGCAAGTCCGGCGGATTTTGACATTGGCGCGTTGTTTTTTTTCTCGGTTTTCTCATCCCGTTTTCTCGCCGTCTATCTCGCGAGAGAATAAATCAGCGTCAGCTTCCGTAAATTCGTGACATGCTCATTCTCGCTAGTTTCTCGCGGTGCGCGAGAGAAACGGAGGAAGAAACGAAATCAGCGGTACATATAAGGTAGAACGAGAAACGAAACGAACGAAAGCTCGCTTTCGCGGCTTTCGCCGTTTCAACCTTTCTCTCCTCGCCCTTGCCTCGGTTTCGCTTCCACACCCGCGCAATCCCTGTTGTACACTGCGACGCGTCCGTTGTTAATTTTACCGTTGGGAGTTTTGCAGTGCAGATCCGTGCCAGAAATTTGCATTCTTGCGGGGATTTTTATCGTCGCGCCGGTGCTCCTCCGGAGCTCCGCTACGAAAGAATGACTAAAACTGAAAGCCTATATACTTTTCTATGTATAATATAATCCTATGTACATTACATATATATAAACATATATATACATATATATGCGTGAGAAAAAATGTTACAGTTGGGAAAGGTACCCGCGAATCCTCACCCTCTCTCCCTTTCTCCGATAAAAGCAGCGGAATAGGGTGGGGCAGGGGGCTGCTACCTAACCCTCGAGCGCGATTTCATTGGCGGCTATATATAGGTGCTGTATTCTCTCGGCGACTTCTCCAGCCGTCGCCACGGTCGTTTCTACAATATGTATACAGATATACATAGCTTTTCGTTATATACGCAGGCTCGGTGCATCGATTTTTCATTAAACTCTTGCTCTTCTGCTCTCTCTTTCTCTCTCTCTCTCTCTCTCTCTCTCTCTCCCCCCCCCCCCCCCCCTCTCTCTCTCTCTCTCTCTCTCTCTCTCTCTCTCTCTCTCTCTCTCTCTCCATTTATATACCTCTTTCTCGTCGCCTTTTGCTCTTTTCTCTATTCCGTGCCATGTATTACCCCTGCTGTTGCTCCGTTGCGGTTATACCACGTTGGAGAGGGAAAACCTCACTGTCTATTACCCGGGTGCTGGGAAACTTTTGCATATATGCTTATGCGTTGTCACGAGAGGAAAGGCGTTCATTTCGCTACGGCTCTCGAACGTCGGACGAATTCTGCGAGAAATGCACGGCAATAATAAATTTGAATGAAATGCGAGGCGAAGATGCCCCCGGATTCTTTTATGCGCGTTACGCAACGTTCCGAGATTAATACTCCATTATCTGTAATAGCTTTCTTTTTTTGCATTTTTTTTGGTTTATACCTCATTTCGTAATAAAGCGTTTTTCCGGCTTAATTGAGCCAATGGTAACACCGCTGGAGTCGGATTACAACGGGTGTGTATTCGGTTGAATATTTTAGAGGCTATTTATCAACGCGTTCGCAGATATTTAAATTCATGGTTCCCAATTTTCGATATTGCTCGTTAATTCTCCGTCAAATTTGGTGTGCTCTCATTGATTCTCATTCGCAAACACGAAAATGTTTATTCGTATAAAATATATTACGCGGACGTGCATTTTTAAGCGACACATATCTCACACCTTTTCGCCAGAATCCGTCCTATTTTTCGTACGAATCTACTTATTTTTAATTTCTGTTTGCTCTTTTTTTATTTCTTCGTATTCTATGATCATTTTTATTTCTTGTTTTTCAACTCTAGTTTTACTGTATACATCAAGGATTTTCTTGTTTATTCGTATATATATACATATGAAAATATTACTTCTTTTCACCGCGATAAGACAGAGATTTTCTTTCGAAAACTTTCGCCTGAGAATGATATGACCAAAGTCACGGGGCTATTTATATATGCATATACATATATCTGGAACGAAACGAAAAATTGTAGCTTCGAAAAGCGTCTTGGGTCGACGAAACGACAAGAAAACGCGCGGGCTACGTAACGATCCAAGATTTCGTCTTTTTTTTTCGTCTTCGTCAGATTCGCGTACACACTTATACAGTTTTCCTTTCCATCTCGGATCTCTTCACTGAGATGTCTCGCATTTTTTATGGTTGCTCGATGTAACAAGTTTTGTTCTTTCTTTTTTCCCTTTTCTTTCATTTCTCTTTTTCATATCTTCCTTCGTTCGTGTTCCGACTCGACCCAAGACCGTGGCACTCCCAACTTTATGTCGCTTTTCCATTACGGTTATTTCGAGAACGCGACCAAGAGAACCTTGTGAGAATTTGCCTTCGCGCTTCTACCGGTCGTTCATTCCAACCGTGTCTTTGCCTCGTTCTCTTCAATCATTTTTTAGTTTTATCTCATTTTCACATTTTTTCACTTTTTTTCCATTCGTCTCTTTTATACCACTATTTTCCTTGGGCAACGTCTACTCGTCGTAGCATTCTCTATTTCGGCTTTCGATTTACTTCACACAACTATAAAACATCTCGTTAAATTTTGTGACCGTCTCGGATAAATATGGCAAAAAAAAAGGAAAAGATTTTCTCAATTTTTTTTCGAAAGTGATGAAGGAACTGAAAATAAAATCCGAACAATCGGCAGAACTACGTTCGTGGATAGAATTCGTGACGAATAATAAAGCCCTAATGGACCACAACGTCGTGAATGTAGTCGTGGAAGGGAAACGACAATTACAATGCACGTGACTGGTGTCTGGCAACGCGAATCACGAGAGAATCTCTAGGGGTAGTTATTTGATAGGGCGAAGGTGAGGAGAGAGATGAAGAGATAGAGATAGAGAGCGAGAGAGAGAGAGAGAGAGAGAGCGTGGTAAGGCTTGGTGTAGATGATAGAGACGGCGGATAGCGTTGAGTTTGTCGATTCTCGATATATACCACCAACTGCCGACCACTACACGATAAACGCTTCGCATATTCCGTTCTCCTAGCGCTATTTAGTTCACGTGCTTGGCGGGTACAGCCAACACATTGCTATCCCTTCACCATCGTCCTTCTCTCATAACGACTACAACAACGACGCCGGAGAACGTAGTTACGTACTACGCCCGTTGCAGCTATACTGAAATTTCGGCTGCCTCACCTATACACCCCCAATATGTATATATATATATATATTGGGGGTGTATATATATGTATATATATATATATATATTTCTCAAACGCAAAATCCCAGCATCGCTATATTCACCGTTCTCGATTATAGCCCAACATTGCTAACCCTGTTTGCTCGAGTGTATAGACTCGTGCTTAATTATGCAGCGAGCCCAGGGTTCATGCTATCGTCGCCGTAGAGCATGTACAGAACCACGCGAAAGACACCCTTTAACTCTCTTCCTTCCCTTCTCATCGTTTAAGCGCGCTTAACCGAGTCCTAGACTCTTGCATTCATGTATAAATTGCGACGGTATTTAGTCGAGGATTTCGAATCTTTTCGTGATCCAGCGGATTTGCTTACGGAGAAACTTTAATTCGCGTTGGCAAGGTATTACAAATTTTAGAGATGCCCAGAGGAGGATTTAAGCCATTACATATATTTTCGATTGGGTTAGTTTGTTTTTCCCTACTTTTACCCCCAACCCTGAAGTGTTGTTCGGGCGAAGATGACGCGCGAAGGAATCGGAAATTTCTCGTAGATAACGTGACCCGCCTCCCGTTTCCGGATTTCTTAAGTTTTAGCGATAACAACGTGGAAAAACGTGGGCATGCTACTTTTTCGCATTTTCACCGACAAAATTGTCAGGATCGAAAATTCCACTGCGATATTCATGAAGTACGAACAATTTCTTACTTCGTGACAGCTGCGTCAATGTATTATTCCAGTATTTTCATTATTTTTATAATATCTCAAATGAATTGTCTGAATTGGGAATATCGGTAATATTGGATAATTACCCGATAATAGAGTACGTCGTTAATCGATGCATCCGTACTGTAATTACGTGGTATTAAATTCCACGAATTTCAGCATAATTATTATCAACTATTAATAATTCAACCGTTGTCTCTATGGGAATAGACGAAATTTTATCGTTCTTCGTCATCTTGTTTCGTTCATTGACCAATTTCAAAATGATGAAAAACGACCAAATTCATCGGAAATATGTCGAAGTTCATTTTTGCAATTTTTTTATAGCGCATGCCTCGGACCGACTGTCTGTAAACATTAGTATATTATACTCATCATTAAATTTCGCGTTTTGGTACGCCAATATCGTCTCGTCTATTTCACTCGGAAATTCGAGAGAGAATTTACCGTAAATTGGAGAAATCTCGTGAGCCACCCTCGCGCTTCGGAATATTGTGTGCGTATATATGACGATATACATAGTTTGCGTTTCCCTAATTGCCTAGTTTCGCATATGTACGAGAGGAGGTCGACGCTTGTCAGATTATAGCACACATCGTATGTATATATGCGCGGGCGCGTTCCAGTCACGGTGCGAGAGACCGTTGCATCTCGGCATTCGCGACTAATAGCGTAGCGATATTTCATTGCTATATCTGCCTTCTCGTGTCAGTTGGGCGTTTTAGCTGTAAATTCTCGTAGATGTATATTTACTCGGTGTAGCACTCGGTGTAGAATCTCCTTGTACATGGTGTATATATAAATATACATATTTATAAAAAGGGAGAGAGGGGGAGGGGGCGAAAGAGAGACGGAGCTCCGGCTGCGGGAATACAATGAAAAAAAAAAAGATTTTTGTTCCAATTATTCACAAACGTTCTCGTGCGCCGGCTTCGAATCTCCGACAGCCCTCGGATAATCATCCGCGCACTCTTGCATGTTTCACTCAAATTTCTAGTCCATTATGCACAGCTCAACCGTCTGCAGGAATGCCCGAGATCCATTTTCCTAAAAGCTATGCCGTATTATTTTCTTGCTGCTGCGCGCGGTTATTTTTTCGCGACAAACATAAAGAGATGGAATTTTTTTCTTTCGCGAGAAAAGAAAAAGAGAATTCTATTTGAAAAGAATGGACCGTGATGAGATATACTCGATAGGCGAAATCTTCTTTTGGCGACGAACGTCTCGATTCTGTGAATATTTGAGACGATGCTGAAAGTTAAGAGTTCAGTGGGGTTCATATACCCCTTTTTTATTTGTTAAGTCTAGTACGTAAACGACTTAAAATCGTTGATGAACTAATGTATTTATGAGATTTGATAAAATTATGGGAGGAGATTGAATGGAAGAAAGGAAGTACACGTATTGGATTGGATAGATGGGGGCGGTAGGGACGGGGGTTGGAGGGTACACGAGAAGACTCCAATTTCATTTATCTTTGGCAATGAGATCTGCGTACTGCCACAAATATACAGATCCGGGACAACGACGATTCACTATGCCAAAAGCTTCCTCGAAGCGAAAGTCCTCGATCAATCGCAAACACGTTTCTGACACACATATTGACACGAGGTATAAACCGATTTCGACAACGTTCTGCTCTTTGAGTCCAATGTCTAGTCGGCAAACATTAATTGAGCGACGGTACATCAATGGGGATTAGAATTTGTGCTTTGGTATGGAGACACGTGTCCATCATTACGAGAAAATAGAAATCAATAATTCCAAATGACTACAAGTCCTCAAACGAGGAACTTTTACAGTAAACCACTCATTAGGAAAATCAATAAAATATATTCAAAATAATTTTGAATAATTATTTGGTTTGATAACAAAAATATAATATTTTAAAAATACAACAATTAAAGAGTAATGGGGAGAAAATTGTTTAAATGATAAAAAAGTGCAATGTTTTTGATAATTTTCCCAGAACAAAGGCAGGAAAAATATCGTGTAACTGCAATATTTGCCGATCCAAGAAAAAGGCACGTGGGTATTAGCGATTCTTCGAATATCCCCAAATCTCAAAATACTTTAATCGCCAATAATTCAAATCATAAATACCGTATTCCTAGCAGATTACGAAAGTAAAACGTTAACTCCAGAACCATCGTTGAATTTCTGTCTCGTCCATCTCCATCATCCGACTGCTACCTCGTAGCAGAATAAGCTTCGTGGCTTAGAAATCCGGCGGGAGCAAAATGTGGGACATGCACGCGACTACGGTGAATTCGTCGTCGTTTTGCACGAGAACCGTGAAATATAGTACGACCTAGTACACGTTAGCACACACATGTATATACGCATCCATACGAAAGATCCATGTATCGAGCTTGTGGAATTCGCTGTAGTCGTTCGCCCAATGCAAATATAACGGAGCAGAGCGCACATTGGGGGTGGGGGCAAAGGGTAGAGACGTGTACTCTTGCCCAGCCAGCCACGATTGCGCGAGAGTGAGTGAGAGAGAGAGGACTCGGACGTATTTGCATACCACAAATTTAGCCCCTGACCCGTGATCCGATCGACCGCACTGTTCAAAAACAGGCCGATCTCATTTCTCTCTGTCTCTCTCCATCGTGCTCATCCCGCCTCCCCCCGCCCTCCTCTTTTTTTCGTACATTGGAACGATTCACCTCGACGCCATTGACATTCTACCGTAATGCATGCACATATGCGCATAAAATAGCGCGTAGATGGCACAAATGGTACCCACAGTGTCCAGGTACCAACGTTAATACTATATCGGAAATGAAAGAGATGTAAAGTCAGTGACACGTTTCATCATACGCGCGTCCACACACGCGCGCTATGCGTTATCGCGCATATCCGTCATTTCCCCTCTTCAGCGCTTCTCGATTTATTTATACATCTGGCAGAGCCCGATTTGGTGCCGTAGGAAAGCAACGATGTCGAAAAACCATTCGACGTCATCGGGCATCATTACACGCATCACCGATTCGAACATCCCACATATATAACCATATATATATGTTTCGTTGATGCGATTACGTCCTCCTCACTCGATGGCCATTAAATGCCTTTTTGTTACCCGCGACTATATACGTACGTCACTTTCATATTTACCAACATGTCGATGATATTGTCAGCGGGACCATTGGTAATCGTGGAACCCAAAAACCGGATGCGACTAATGATCATTCGGCTATGTACAGACCGATTCGGTCTTTTTCGTTTCACATTTCCCTTCTTTTTATATGTGAACGAAACTAATCTTAATTACCAATTGTGATTATCCAAAATACGGGTATGTCCGCGGTGTCAGACCCTGGAAAATGCAATGGAGGACTCATGGGGAGAATCCCCGTATCGCGTTCCCGGATACGACATCGCTGGAAAATCTCTCATTACGAACTTGTAAATGTGGTATTACAGAACACACGAAATCCTCTTGTATAACAGGAATGGAGGTGGTACGGGTGAGATCTCGGTGGTTGTGGAGCCAGGGAATATCGTTTCGCGCTTGTGATTACCGCGCACAATTTCTGCGTGAGAGGTTCTTCCAGCCTGGAGGTTCAAATGGCTTCTGTTCCCTACCGCGAACCGCTCGAGAGACGGCACTAATACGAGTGAGGGGGAATATTTACTGGAGAGGAACGCAAAACAGAACGGTAGACGATACTAGCGCCGTCGCGCGGTCGTAGTACACCGTAGGCGGACGGTCGGGGGGGGGGGATAAGCGCGCGACATTCGTATGTGTGCATACACACTTTAAAAATGTAGTTCCCGTACGCTCCGGAGAGTATAATATCCCGTTGTAACGATAATGCTCGTAATGGTAGGTAAGGCGATCGTAAAATGGTCACTGGTGCTGGCCCCGGCATAACTATAAATTATTGCGGACCTCGAGAATCTGGAGGGACAAAACGTTCCTCGGTTGATATTTCCGCGCTGTAGCGCCAGCGCCCACTGGTGGCGCCCGAGTGTACGAACGTCCGCGGCAGCTCTGTCTCTCTCGTTCGCTCGTTACTCGTACGCGCGCTTAGTTCTCCGCTCTACCCGCTCCACCGGCGAAACTCTTCGAGCTCCCTCTGTCTTTTTCCTACGGAATACGCGAGGAAACTCCTTCACGGTGCGCCCGCGACTCTCGTAAAATAATGTCCACCGGTTTTGCTGGCCCTGGTTTACCATCGTTTCAGGTTATACGGCGCATCATTCCACATTTATGATACGTAGAATATACATTAAGCAACGGAAGGAGAGCTCTCAGTTTCCGACTTCGAAGTTATAACGTGTACCGGGATCTTGCGACTTTCCTTCGAAACGATTGGGCTCGAGTTATCGCCTTGGAATGGTCAAGCCACGCGAGTATCTCATGCAACTTATTCGTACGTCGTAAAACATTGATTGAAAAACTGTAAAAACGTATATAGTCCACTCCTCAGTGCGCTCGAAATCCGTTAAAATTGTTCACTGGAAAAATGTTTCCATGTCACTGATAACGGATAGAGAATTGCATTCGGAGTGAAATATTACTGACAAGGGATGTAACAACGTTATAACATGTCGTGAGGAACTTTATTATGCGACTCGAATGAAAGTTTTTAAGACCAATTAAAGAAAACCACATAGAAAAATTAACTTTTTTCATAGGTTATTATTTTTGTTTCAACCGTTGCCTTGCTATAATTTTATTGTATACTCGGCCTTGTCACGTAAAATGTGAAAAAGCCCACAATCGCTCTGTGAGAGAAAAGCAATTCTTCTTTCCTCCTTTTATTCGTTCTATTTTGCGGCCGATCTCAAGATTTTCACTGCTATAGTTCGGTATAGGGTGTTGTGTACAACTTATAAGTATATACGAGACCGCACATCCCTGTGCTTTCTATGTACATATATAGACATACAAGTGGAGGGTGTTTCCCGGTTCGAACTTTGTCGGTGAACAACGGACTACAGTGGAAGATGCGGGCCAGGGATTGGGGGTTGCGACAGAAATGAACAGGGAGAGGGTAGATATAGGGTACGTAGACCAAAGTTTCTTCGCCTTTATCGATATCTATATAAGGGGAGAGAGAGAGAAAGAGAGAGAGAGAGAGTAGGTATAGGGCCAGGAAGGCAGGATGGAAACGCGGCGAGAGGGAGCATACGATGTCTTTTCCACCATCTCGTTCGTCTCCAACGACAACGACGACGTCGGCGACGACGACGACGCAGACGACGACGACAACGACGACAACGACAAAGACGAGCTCTTCACTTTATCATCGCCCGCGAGAGATATATATCGACAACGATTATTATTCGAACTCGGTTTGCCGAGAACCGCATACATCGAGAACGAGATGAATTGGCGAAAGCAGACAAGCGACGGATAAGAAACTTAATTATCAATATATACGATGATTGATTATGATAACTTCGATCAAAGAAGCGCGTATATTAATGCGTTCACGATGAACAAATTCCTTCTCTCACTAGCCGGATAATTTCCCTAGACATTCATTCCCATTATTTCTTTCGTGAGAACTTTCTCGGGAAAACAAATATTTATTACGAATAAATTGCATCGCATAAAAATATTATTCAATTGAAAGAAAACATTTATCAACAAACATTTATTTAAAATGAAACAAATTTATGGATCTTGGGGTATTATTTCCCACATTTCTTCGTCAGATGCTCACGATACAAGGAATCATATAAATACGTATCATACAAAATTGAATCCTCTGAATGTCGCTCCATAACTTCCTCTCTGTTTTATTATATCAGAACCTGATGAACTCGTTATTTTCGCATACCGTTGATCCAAGAATTATTACATTACTCATGTCGCACGTCAACGTTTTTATTACCTACGGCATTTTGAGATTGATGTAAGCAACCACCGCGTGTCTCTCGTAATTTTCACCGTCGTCTACGCGTTCGTTCTCTCGGCGCACCGTAGTTTTACGATGCTGGTATAATAATACGTACTTCAATATACACAATTAAAGCTCGATGCTATTCCCCAGGTACCCGTGAAAGAAATTAGTAGGGCAGCCCTGAAAACGATCGGGGCCCAAAAGGGTTTGAATATGGATTCCCTACTAGGGATTTTCACAACACAATCCGACTAGGCCCCGACAGGGAAATAACAGGGTTGCCTTATTTATTTAAAAAAGGTCGTAGCGAGGTAAATGATAAAGGGCCTAATCGGGATTCATCAGGGCAGTAGTTATTACAGAGCATACAATATTTGCAAAGTTATTTACACCAATGTCTAGTTTTTATACTTATTTTCCATAGATGTGATGTACATATAAAGTTAATTTAAGCTTTTTAAGCGTTAATTTTACCTGCACGCATGAATATTATTAAAAAAAACTTTTTTTATATTGTGAAATTTATTTTCCAAATTTTCTCAATGTTTATAGAATAGAAATTTTACTATAGATAATTTGTATTCTATTATGAATATTATTATCTGTAGTAAAATTCTCAAATTATCTGTAGTAAAATTTGCAATCTATAAATATTTAGAATGTTTGGAAAATAAATTTCACAATATAAAAATAGTTTTTTTAAAAATAATATTCATGCGTGCAGGAATGACAGCACATATACCTACGTACAACACCGTTTGGTTGTTGTATGTGCTCACCGCGCAACGAGTACCTATGTAGTTCCGCCAGCGGCCGATGGGCGGCGCATGGCCGAGCGCTTTCTCGCACGCGTAGTCGTCGCCCGCTGGCATTATAAAGCGGCAAGCTGACCGATAATTTAACTCATTATCAATCTATGGATGTGTAACGAAAATTTAGATGCAAACATTGATTATAGAGGAATTCTATAAACAAAGGCACTAACTTTACATTTTTCACCATTTTTACTTATAAATTACACCCGGGCGAAGCCGGGCCGGGTGGATAGTAATAAATAACCCTTTACCCGAAGAAAATTGTTTTCATTATTGCAAAACATCTCGCTTGATATGTATCCACTATTATTATTATTATTTGGTAGTTTTATTTGCACATCCTTGTCGCAAGGATTTTTACAAACTGATATGTATCCACTAATAAAGCTGGTAATTATAGGGCAGTAATAGGGTTGCTTCACGGCTTCGATTCGGTTCTGGCAGGGTTCTGTTGAGGCAACCAGCCGGGCCCTGATTTATAGGCCTCTTTAGGTCCTCACTGACAAAGTGTGACCGGCCACCAAGGGACCTAGTCAGGTGCCCTGTTAGGGCCTTTGTAAAGTGAGGGAAAAATAATCGGGACCTAGTCTAAGCCCTGGCAGAATTCTTACTTGGGTACCTAGTATATGCGCATTCGACGGCTCCTTTGTGCCTGTATGACTTCGTCTTTCTCGGCTATACGAGGTAGAAGAATTTATACATTATACACTACTACGGGACTAAGCGATGTTTCTCTTTCTCTGACTCTTGCTTTGAACTCATAAGATTAACTTATAAACGTATATATATCTAGGCCTCTCTGACGGAATAAATCAATGAATTAAACGTTGTTAACACGGTTGAAAAACTTCTTAAAAATGTTTTATGAATATCGAATTTATTAAATTTAATTTTTTCGAATTAATATATATATGTAGATTAAACTAGGCTGGTACATGGACGAATATAGTTTAATTCTCTGATAGTTCATATTTAATATTTTTTATACGGATATTTTCCATTCCGTTCAAACCAATAAAAAAAATCGATACAAATATTTAAAAAACCCATCATATATGTATAAATGTGTAAGCTAAATCCCACGGTGCACCGGAACATAGTTTCACATTTATCAAACATTTATAAAAAAAACGTCAAAAAAATTACCGTAAAACATTAATGTCTGATCATACATATGAATCCTTACGCGTACGTGTGTATCGAAGTATGTGGATAAAATGCTATAAAAGTCAGCATACTCCGTCGCGTAGTATATTCTTCCGGCTGCATTACGAAATAAATAATAACCTCTCGCTGGTAGTCTCGGAGTCTGACAGGTAAGTAGTAATAAGCTAGCTAGCTATACAGCCAGAGAGAGGAAGAGAAAGAATCCCTCTATATATACCCTCTATACACTAAATCCGGCACTGTATATATATATATACACATATTTACATATATACATGGCTGGAAAATTCTTCGGCCCAGCACGTAGCAAGACGTACCAGCACGCGAAAGCATATCCTCAAAATAAGCGAGCTTCTCGTTACTTCCATTTTCCGCAACGTAACCTCAGCCACCGACTCCCTCGGCAGACTTGCCACCCTTCTCTACTCTTGCTTCTATACACACACATTGTACTATATGTAACGAGCCAACCACCCCACAACCACGATATGCCGACCTATACACTTTTGTATATCTATAGCGATATAAAATGTGCGATACATGGTGCGAAGTTGATGCTGTGGTTCACGTTGAGCCCCACCACTTTCTCGAAAGAGGGCGTTCAGTTTTTTCTCATTTCTACGCGTTTCTTTATTGTATATATGATTGTATGTTCTTATATATACATATATATATACATGGCGGACTCTAGATGGTTTCTAGTTCTAGATGGCTTATTATAGCCCGCTCCTGTCCGACAGTCACTGAGAATTCCATGGTCTTGGAACCTAAGCTTCTTAGCCCTTCCCGTCTCCCCGCTTGCCGAGGGTAATCCGGAAATACGAACCGGAAGAATATCATATATATATATTCTATAGATATATCGTGTATGTGTATACGCTTTTGCGGTCAGCAAAATCGTATATATAAACTTGTGGAGAAGAGTCCGATCAATTTTTCCGATAATCGATTTTCTCATACGCCCGAAGCTTTTCTATATACAGCCGGATTCTGTACTGTGTATTAAGTGAGATATAGTGCCGTATAGCAAGATTCGAAATAAATCAGCCTTCTCTCTTCTTTTTTTATACAATATAAAGATTTGCTCTTGAATGGAGGA
The DNA here is from genome assembly GCA_964017225.1 of Netelia inedita. Classification (NCBI taxonomy): domain Eukaryota; kingdom Metazoa; phylum Arthropoda; class Insecta; order Hymenoptera; family Ichneumonidae; genus Netelia; species Netelia inedita. The sequence goes on from OZ024922.1 coordinate 9,600,380, forward strand.
ATTTCGTTTTTGAATCTCGTGAAAAGTCTTTTGTTGATAAAAAATGTTTTATTGACAACAAAAGGATGATAAATTTCAATAGCTTAGCTAACTTAAAAAAATTATGTGCCGGGGCAAAGAGTACTGAACTTTCATGAATTAATTTCTCAAAGATTTAGAAGGAATAATTTTCGTCGTTCTTTTTTTCTAAGGCATTCTCTCCTCCTTTTTCCTTCTTAATGTCAAGTTTTCAGCTCGTTAGAGTATTTCACACTTCTTCCGTTGAGATTCCTTTCGTAACGCTCTCACACTTAACACACGCGAAACCGGGGAGAACTTTGCATGGTGACAAAAGCTCTCGGGGCGATGAAAACTTTTCGTGTACACGCCCGGAGGTAAAACTGGCCACCGGCCAAGTTTACTGAGAGCAACGTCGAAGCCAAATTTACATCGCAAATTCTCCTTATTTTCCAGCCCGCGATAATGCGTTTGCGTTACGCCGAGTCTTACGTTTTGTTTCTTTTCATTTCACGATTTTGCGTATGTTTAATCTCGCCCCTCGTTTACCAAAAGTATTCCGCAATGGAATTTTTGACGCCGATCGTTTCTGATGTTAATTCAAATTGATTTATAAGAAAAATATTTGTTTCGTTGCATTGAATTTTCAATCGCTAATACTGATTTGCCCGAAGTCAAAGTTTCGTTAACGGCTTAATTATTATTCGATATATCCTATATTTCCGCTCGGATGTTCCCCGAAAGGACGGGTGAAGTCTGGATAGTTTTAATGGAAGGTCCGGAAGTGGATCCATTTTCATTCTAACTTCTCTCCCGCCAAGTGTCGAATTGAATTTTGTTCCGCTCGATGCGAAGCAAAATCAGGCAAAGCGTGACGGTGCCCTCATTAGCACAAAGCTGGGAATATACATACATAGGTATATATATATTCGTGACGAGCAATATGAGAGATCGATTTAATTCTATATTATTCAATATTAATAACGTTCCTGTTACTATTCACTAATGACGTCATGGAAAAGCATCGACGACCAAAGGGATATAATAAATAATGTATCGATTTCCAACGGTTTATGTAAAATCCATCAACGTAATACATAGTATTAAAAAATTATCGGTTACACGATGATATCGTGGCTGTCGCGTAATTATTTTTGACTCTATATCGCATTCATTAATTCAATAATTCAATCGATAGACTTTGTGTCAAAAATGTACTTTTTAAGCAAATACGCAGAAAACGAGTAAAGTTATAGATGGTTTAAGATTCGTAAAGTGACTTCGCTATAGAGAAACACGCTACATCTCTTGAAATATGGATCTGTCCATGTTTCTCGTTCTGGTCTATATTTTACGGTCTTAGAACGTCAAATATCTTGCTGGCTATTTCTTTTTTTTTTCTTTCGCGAGTTCATCGACCTCCACCCTCGATCGCAGGGAACTTCAGATTCGAAAATTCGTTCCTACTATATGATTTACGTCCGGCTTAGACTTCTTGGCAATTTTTTGCTCTCATGCCATGCTGTCTGATCCTCGTCCGAGAGTACTGAATAAAACATCGTTTTTTTCATATCTGGTCAGTGGTGACTGAGCCTTGGGTGCAGGGCTTACTTTTGACTATTGCGTGTACGTGTATGTATAACTGTGTATGTATATGAGGGAAAAAAACAAGGTAAAGGCGAAAGGAAAGGGGTGAGGAGAACCAAAAATCCCGGTGACCCTCTCTCGGCGGCAAGCGCCTCGTGGTTCTGCACCAACCTTAGCAAACCCCGTTACATACCCCACACCCGACAAAATGGTTCACTGCCAGAACGGAAGCCCCCTCTGTGATATACAGCGTTTTATGTCCGTGACAAGAGTGGGTGTCTCTGCCGTGTAGAAGTTACTCTCGCAGTAAATCCCAAATGGCGAGGCGGACGGAAGGAACGGATGGGCAAGGGACAGTCGAGGGGCAAAAGAGGTTTCGTAGAAGCGAAGCGGCCAAGCGAAAGAGAGCTCGGTATAGCTGCGATAAAGAGGAGAGAGAAAGAGAAAGAGTGAGAGAGAGAGAAAGAGATAAAGACAAAAGACGCATGCTCGCGAAAATGAGGTAAAGTCCAGCGTGTGGTCAAGGACCGCCGTCATCATTTTAGCTTGAAAAATATTTCTTCTCTAGCCATCTTTCACGTGCAATTGTGGGCTCAATTTGTTACATGCGTTTCCCACAAGCTTACAGTATGCTGCAACGAAACAAAAACTCAATTGCGCCATAATGTTTTGTTATTGCGTGTCGCGTCATATTAAGAAAGTACGAAGACAGATCGTTTGTGATTTAGGAAACGCTTTGCAAGGTTTCTCGTTACGAAAACTCTTAAAGCCACGCTGTAAAGTGGAATCTTTCAGATTGGCTTCCTCCATGTCTTCTCATATAAACTACCATCCGCTTTTTGAAAATTGCTTGAACTCGCTGATTCTGTTTAGGGGCTTCGATAGTTTTCGTACGCAGCTGTTGATCTTTGGTATCATGCGTATCAGGGCCTTTGTCAAATTATAGAGAACGTCAATGTTTCCAATGTCCTGACGCAAAAGCACGTTCTTTGAGTGCCCTGACTATGAATTTTAAGCATGTGTGGTCCCAGTGTTCTGACTATGAATTCTAAGCATGCGTGGTAGCAAAATCATGGTTGGGAATCCTAAGCCTGCCTCGCCTTGGGCAAAAGTTTGAAAACGAGCTAGTTTCCTCGATGGTCCGATCCATTTTCATAATATTTCCTGCAAAGGCCCATTTTCTATTTAACGCCGATCAAGATTGTTCGATCAGAGAAGGATAATAAATTTTTTTTAATTTATCTGTAAAAAATGTATGAATAAAAATTTATCCGTGATCGCGTTAAACTTCATACTCAGCTTGGACAATGAAGCGCACAGAGAAATGATATGTGCCTTAAAACGACCCCCGACTCACTATGACTTAGATGATGACAAAATCGACATGTCGGCTATATCCGTATGAAACTTTGTGACTGAGAAGATGGAACGTTCCATCCATGGAAATTTCTATCCCGCGAGAGCCCGATCGAACTGTTCATCATAGATCAGAGAAATCGACGTTAGGGCAAACGCACCGATAAACGCTACGTGACTTACTGATGAGAGCTGAAATTGTTTCTAGCAAAGAATAGTGAGTGAGCGTCGATCGTACAGAGGTTGATACAGACCGCGAGAATTAAAAAAAAATATATATCGAAACCTATACCTACGAGCAAATATGTATACAGTAAATATTTTTAATGAAAACGAGCGAGCATGCGAACCAATCGATGCGTTGGAACTATACAAAAATAATTTAAAAAAGTCTCTCACTACTTTTTGCGGCTCTTCGCTTACCCCGGGGATCCCGCCCCTATGAGAGATGACGGTGGTTGATCGATGGATTTATTTTCGATGTTATGGAAATGGTAGATGGACGTGCAAAATTGACACACTTTCACATTCTTTTTAAAGTTACTTCAAGTTATTATTTCTTACCCATCGAAGATACTGATAAAATTACTATTTGTCTCACATTCGATGAAAGTAATGCAACGTTGAGAAATATTTGTAAACAATTTCGTTCTGACAATAACAACGACTTTATCTGGCTCGACTAGCTACGGCCTAAGATTTCTTCCCTATCATCCCTCGGAGTAGTTCGGAGCATCTCAGGTCGGTCGCTGTAGCGCGAAATTGTTCTCGCGGTGCCCGCAGTGGTCAGTTCCAAATTATTCAAACATATTGGCGCTTGAATAACTCAAACATCGTTTTATCGCAACAAAAGCTGAGTTAAATTGCAGTGGGATATTTTATTTTACAGGATGCTAAAGTTTCGATTTGGTTTTATGTTTCAACGACTTGCGTAGTTTTCTCGTGAATCTAATTCCTCTGCCCGTTTGACTTCAAAGCCGAAATAAACGTTATTGTACGGATGACGAAATTGCAAGAAATTTATGTCAGGTTGAGTAATCATTGGAGCAGCAGTGATGAGACGATGGTCGTTTCCCCTAGTTATGTCGCTTATTAACGTAATCGGGCAGAATGCCAGTGGCAGTGGTAAAAAGTTGATGCGTCGTTAATTAAGTTAATGCTTCCTGTCACGGAATCTTAGTCGTATTTTTTGTTTCGCAAGCCACGAGGGGGAGGAACGGACGACAAAGTCGTTTACGATTAATGATGTCTCTAATGCGCTATATATATGTTAACTATTCATTTATATACACAGTAAATCAAAAGCGGTTCTCGAATACCAACGTAAAGTTGGCGTCTTCATTAAAATGTCCCGTTTAAATTAATGCGAAGCACAAGATGAGAGAGTAGATGGTGGAGAGAACAAGAGAGATCAATGGGATAAAATTATCGAAGCCGTAGATCGGAGATCGACCTCGAATGGATCGAGTAAGATAAACGAATAACGTTTTTTGATTATCGTACCTACCGGAACGAGTTTGATGAATTCCATGGAAAATGCAAACATACGCCCATCTATTGCTTACTCATACCACGGTAATAAATAGACTAGAGGAGACCGAGAGAGATAGAGAGGTCATCGTTCGATCGAACGAGGGAGAAGCCAGAAATTTATAACGCTATATGTCGTTGATTAAAATTGCTTTGTGCTCCCAAGGTAGATATAATACGTACGTCAAACCGAAGGCTATGTGAGCTCGGGGCGCAAGTAAGACGTAAAAGAGGTATGGGATGAGAGGCCAATAAAGAAGAATGTTTTATTAAAAAACCTTTATGCTCGCTCGATCGAGAGGACAAGCCCACGCGAAAAAGGATGAACAGGAAGCGAAAAAAGGGAGTAACGGTTATACGAGGCGATGTGTGAGAGAGCCTGGAATATTCAATAGCGATCGATATGTAACACTATGAATGTTCATTATCCTAAAATGAATTTTTGTCGGCTTTGAACGATAATAAAAATTGGAAATATTTCTGTTTTGCGATAATGGGCGATTCGTTTCGTATGGTCGACGATTGAATTATTCTTCCAAAATATGTTTGCGGTATACACATATATATATATATATATTATGTATATGTATGTATATATTATATATGTATATGCATATATGGCTGTATGTATATGCATAAGTGGGTGCCATTCGACCATAGTTAGGCACTTATCTTAATTATGTCCCATTAACATGTCGCGCTCGTTCGCGCTTGAGTAATAAACGTTCCACGGTCATTTCTACATTTCAACTCCCCTCCGAACAATTAAAATAATTACAAGTCCTATTTGTTTTCCGAGCGTCGTAGCAAGGGTTCTATGAGTGTTTTTTGTTTCTCGCCGTAGAAATATCGATGGTGAATTAAAGGATCGTGTATAGACGGATTTGCGATTTTAGAGAAAAACAATTCTGCCAAAGTCACGAATGGTTCAATATTTTGGCGGCATATTTTGGACACTAGCGATAGGCCGAGTTTAATTTACGCGATTACGAATTTTCGATAATTTAAAGTTTTATCGGGTTCTCGCAAAATGAGTATAGGCTTATGTAACAATGCAACGATATGACTGGACGCATTTGTGCCCAACGTACAGTTTGTAGTATTATCATCGATAACGAGCTCTCGTTAGCATAAAGCCTCGCACAATGAGATTATCCCTGGGACTGAGCGGGTCCAGGGGTTACCGGTTTATCGGAAAGTTTCAACGAATTATCAATCACATTATAGGGATACGAACGCGGGACTCTCTCGATCTCGTTTAGGAACTATTTAAAACGATGTACTTGTTATTCATACGACGACCTGGAGCGATATCGGATCGATAATCTGTTTAATATAATTAGAGATCGCCGGGCCAGTGTTTGGCGAGAGGAATTATCTCGGATGCGAGTGGCATATCAGACTCGATTTATGTCGAAGAAATTTTTCGCTTGCACATACGATAACGCCAGCATTCTATCGTCATAATATCGAAAATGTATTTAGTTTAATTTATTTCATCATTGATCACACTGTACTATTTATCTGACATTATAGATTCAGTGATTTATATACAATTTATCAAACAACGTAAAAACTGAGCTCACGTCCATGTTAATTTTTTATTATGAATTCGTTTCGCATTTAATTTATATTTTAGTGAAAAATATTATCTTTATGTATATCAAATCAAAATATTGATTTTTATGTATCGATCCAATTTATTGACGATTTAATTGTTTGGATTAATAACATTTTACGTAAATCTAATTTTCTTTATGAATTACTGTATTGTGTTTATGTTGATTTGATTGCAGTATGCCATTTGTTGAGTACCGGTGTCGCAGCGATATTCGGACCTCAAAGCGCTCACACAGCATCCCACGTACAGAGCATATGCGATACAATGGAAATTCCACATCTCGAGACCCGTTGGGACTACAGATTGAGACGCGAAAGTTGTCTCGTCAATCTATATCCTCATCCCACGACGTTATCAAAGGTAAGTTAATTTCATTTTCCTGGTGACCTGCTTCGTTCGAAAGTTTCGCTGCCTTATAATTGGGTCAAACTCTCGGCATTCTCAATCTTGCACATTCCCCTAAACAAATATAAAAACAAAAATAATTAAGTTCGCCTGGTAATCGAATTCCATTTCATTCGAACAAACATTTATTCGATCGACATCAAACCTGTTTAAACGACGGAACGATAAAAAAAACTCCTAATGTTTTAAGATCTCAATGAAATTGTCTGAAAAACCATAAGCTTCGAAATCACGAAACATCTCTCGTACGTTACGATTTGCAAAAGTTTTTCATTACTACGAGGTACTTTCGGCACAACGCGCTTTATAAGTCTCCTTTTTACGTCGTAAGCAACCGATCAAAGTCTCTTCTGTAACGTGAGAAATGTTCACAAAGTCAAAATGAACGTAATTTCGGTTGGCTCTCAACCGCGAGGGTAATTCTCTGAGCTCGTACAGCACATAACTAAAAGAACATTTCATTCCACTAACGAGCCGACGAGCTTCGCATACTCGTGTATGAGAAATATATATGTATATAAAAGCTCATCAAACGCGAATGTTGAAGGAAGAAAAGATATCCCATTCGGTACCTATCATATGGGCGGCCATTGAGCGTTTCAGGGAAACGCGCGTTGGCCGTAAGGGCTAAAGTACGTTACGAACACTTGGACGAATAGTTTACGAGATCCTCTACTATCGTTCCCATTTGCTCTTATTCCTCGAATTCCGCCCAGCCTACTTTAATGTACGTTTCGCCATGCAGAAACCATTTACCCTGGTTGAAAATTGGCTCAAACTACCCCCAGGCTTGTCAACAAAATTAGAATCTCGTAAATGCACAAGGATTTCTGAAGGTAAAGTAAATTTTCATAAAATAAATAAGCGCAAATTAGAAATGAAATAGATAATATTATGATAAAATTAGTAACAACAATAAATTGAGCATAGTTATATTTCCAATTAATGAAAAAGATTGAATAGAATTTGTCGATCTTTGGGTTCAATGAATGGGAAAAGAATTTGATTTTCTCGAATAATCGAGATATTGAAACGACTCATGAGGAAACTACGACGATAAACAAAAATTGACGTCCAGCCTGGAAATTGTACTTGACAGATAATCATTTCCTCTCGATATAACTTACATGTTGGATATGGAATTGTTCCTGGGCATATCCCTCGAAATTACAACGTCAGTTCTGACCTCGGAATATTCCGCGATTGGTCTCGAAACGTACGTGTACGAACGATAGCTGGGCGCAAAAGAACTACGACCGATAAAAAAAGAAAGGTACGACCCAAAGCAACAAAAAAAGTATGATGCTGTTTCCTACTTCCTCAAAGAAGAAAATATTCCTTACAGCTCAATCCAACCGGCAAAGATCAAAGGAATCGAGTGGCCCCTCACAACCTTATATACATATATGTATATAGACAAATCGCTTTGGCAAAGAGCGTTGCTACTGTGATAGACATATATATATATAATCGGAGCAAAGCTCGCCAAACGGATCTCTGAGTACTCCGTGCCATAACTCCGTCATTCTGCTACTTGCGGTAGCAACGCCACTTTATTTTTCAGGCAGGTATACCCGTGTACCGGCCGAAACAGTTTGTTTTTCGAGTGCAGAGCGCGCCTTTGACTCTACGTCGTGGTTATATCGTATCAGCGCGAGTTCAAATATTTAGTGACCCTTTTCATTAAATAGCTCGAAGTTCGTTGGAATGGATTTAACCCATCTCTGAGAAAATCTCTATTCACTTCGCTCGACCATTGCTCTTCATCGGGATATCTATTTATCTCTTTACCTGTCCGTCTCTCTCTCTCTCTCTCGCGGCATCCGATCTAGAAAAAAACTGGAAGCCCGTGATTCTGTGCACGAAGTTTCTCGAAGGGTTATTTTAACGATTTACTGACAGAAGTGCATCGTCGAAAGGGACTTCGGGGCAGAATTTCATTCGCATAAATGTGTATATAGATATTTCGTCAGAATTAAATACCGAGCAAAGAGCATCTCGTTATATGAATTAAAGAAAAAGAGTAATTTTTATTATTGAGTGAACAAGGTTGTGGGGCAATGGGGAAGTGATGTGAACGAGAGACACGCATAGAGAAAGGAAGAGAACAAGGGAACGAGTGTGTAATTAAAGGGAATGATTAGTTTTTACTTTGTTCCGACTTTTCCTGTATCATTTCATTAAAAGTGATTCGTTTCTTCTGTCACAGATTTTAATCCATCAACCACCGAAGATACTAATTATCGAATGTTGAGAGAATCATCGTATGGGCGATGATAATAATTTATCGGTAATCCATCTCGTCGATTGGAATTGCTCAGTATAATGAACGAAGAATTCGGTAGTTTCAAATATGGACCGTCCTAGCCGAGAATTATTCTGCAATTTATGCATCTGTGATGCAATCAAAGGACGAAGAAATTGGAAATAATCGTCAGTTCTCTTGAAATGCAGAAGTTCTCTCATAAGTTCGCATCGTACGAAGAGGATAGCATTTCGCACGTTTTCTGTTTCGTCGGATCGACTTTCGCTAATAATGAACCGCGTGTAGTCGACGAATCCTTGCTGGCTCTCACGTCCATTTGGCTTTACAATAGTAGGAAAGCTCATGCTGATACATTAGCTCTCTCTCTCTCTCTCTCTCTTTCCCTCTCTCTCTATGTCTCTCTTCAACGCCCTCCGGTTTCTCGCCCTTTCCGCCCCACTCTCTCTCTCTCTCGCCCTCTTTGTCTTTCTCGCTAGTCTCTCTCTCCATTAACTATACGTATGCCATGCCAGCGCGTCGCAATCCGTTAAGCCAGCTACCGTGTTTCCGGTGGAATTCAATTTACTATCTCGTGACCAACGAGAGAAGGGGCGAACCGGTTCGTCTCCGGGTATTTTCAACCAGGTATTTTGCGTCCTTTCTCTCGTTCGCCTACGCAGGTATGTCGAGAGCAGAGGAAGGAGTGTGAGAGTTAGTTGTACAGATAGTGGTGGCTTCGTCTCGTTGACAAATGATAAAAACAGTCGACGTACTTCCATTCCATTTCACCCCTTCACACGATCACTGCGACTTTATGTCGGCCTGGACCCGATTCGTACTACTAAAAATATAAATATTGAGGTACGTGTATAAAGTTGGATGAATATTGTAGAGGATACAGCAGATTCAAGCAAGGTTCGTCCAAATCGAATCGAGCCCATCAAGAACTAACAGGATTTATCGAGCGAAATATGACCTTGAACACCAATAGGATTAACCACTTCAAATTACTGAAATCAAATGGCATTGACGGGGCAGAGACCGAACAATTCGCAACTCGACCGAACAAATGAGATTTGATTTAAAGAGATCGATTATCGATTGATCGTTATCGAACTCGCAAGTGATTCTGCGGAAAGCTCGTATCGCAAAATACGATCAAAACTGACAATCAGATTATTTTCATGTGCTTCAAACGATCGGTATATCCGATTTTAACCGTTTACGAACTTTACCCAACAGTATGGGTCCTCGTTTTCGTTCGTAGAATTTAAAAAAGCCCAAAACGAAGAAAGAATTAAGCTCAAAAGGATCATCAGCGTTAAAGGATATCCTGAGTGCTCTTGGTAGGGTCACCAAGCTCGGACAACGCGGCTTCGCTAATTACTTTTTAAAACTTCCCGCGTAATCCGCAGCTCCGTGAGCAAAACTTTTCACGTCTCTCGATCTCCGCTGCTTTGCACCGCTTGCCGACTATCTCCATCAGATTATATAGTCGTACGTTCTTCGCGCGAAAAAGAAAAATGTACTGACAAAGAAAAGAAAAATGACAAAGAATAGAGAAAAAAACGGTCCAGCTGGAGGCCCCATTTATTCTCACTCTGGTATTCGCGTATATGGCGGCGCATCCGACTGGTTCAAAGAATTATTCACCACTTTTTCGGTCCGTGCACAGCGATGGAAAAACGTGTTAGACCTCGATGTATCTTGTTTTAATTGCTTCACGCAACAGCGCATTAATTTCCATTCCGCCGATGGAGGCTCTTGAATTGACCCACCTCCGCTTTCTTCACTCCGATTGTTCCTACGCCCGAGAGAAAAAGCGAGATACAAGGGTGAGGATCATCCCCGGGGAAAATCGATATTCAATAATAGCGTTAGAGTGGACAGTGCATGAGTTTCGTTTGAAAGTGATGAGAGTTGAATGGTGCGAGAACGAGTGAAAGAGGAAAATTGTCCATATATATAGTGAATAATAGATTGCGCTCACACAGCGTCGTTGCAGCGGTGGTCAACGCCGGATGAGAAGTGTTCGTGATATTGGAAATGTCAGAACTATTCGAGGTCAGTGGCTCGGAAATATATCTACGGGTATATGCGAGTTCTACGTCGTGAGTACGTATGATATTGTCAATATTAGCCGGTAGGTACTTCCAACTCGCGAACAAATCTGATAATATAGGCGTAATCGATATCGTCGTCGATCTTTCATTCGAATTCGTAAATAATTTATAGGCGATGACATTTTATGCAACGTTTTCCAGAAAAAAAGTTGCATATTGCATTTGAGAATACGAGGAATAAACTAGACTGGGGCATGATTTTTTTATGTTGTCTGTAACGCCGTGAACTCCAATAGAACGTTATCGGCGGAAAAGTGCAGTAGGAAGGATGGAAGGATGAGCAGCAAAAAACGAGTAAAGATAGGATACAGGAGATGTAGCTTCTCGCGTCCACTTGCGTTGCAGACTCGGCGATCTTCGGAGTGACGAAAAATACATTATTAATGAGTACATTAGCGCTTGGATATAAAGCCAAAGAGCGACCTGTAAAAGTATCTGAGTGCATCGGGATAGGGGTAGTTGGGGATGGGAATGGACAGGAAGATAGGTATCGTCGCGAGCTAGTGAAGTACCAGCAAGTAGTTAGTCCAGTAAGTCTAACAGTAAATATCGATCATTATCAATAACAAACATGTGAAACTGAAGGAATTTCCGACGACCGTCACGAATTATGTTCGATTTCAAATATATTCTACAGTTCGGAATAATACATTTTTTAAGCAACTTACCGAGCATGCCTGACTTTTTTTGACAAATATATTTCGAGGTCAAAGCTTTTGTGTCAGAAATTTTAATGATCGATAAATCGGCCAATCTACCATCGATACCGAACAAATCATAAAAAATTTGTTATCAAAGATGAAACAAGCTTCATAAGCGATTTTTTTTAATTTGGCAATACAAATCGTTAACACTGCATTTTTATAAAAATAAACATAACAAATTACTGAATCGAGATAATCGTAGTAATCTACCTTTATCGTATTTTCCTACGATCGAGAAACTTATTCGATTGAAAACTTTCGCAAAAAGAATATGGCGTTAAAAAACAACATGTTTCGTCGCACAGATATCTACTCGTACGAACTGCATGTGCTAACAGCCACGATAATTTGCACTTAGGACGCATAAAAAATTTATAACGAAAAACTTTAGTTGTGAAATTCGGACACAGAACGACCATCAGTCATGGTTAAGAGATTCAAGAGAGGAGGCCCGTGAGAGGAGGGGAGGGTTAACGCGTGAATTTCAAAGTGATCGAGGCAAAGTGCATGCTGTCCGTAGTGCATGAAAGCATATTTTTTTATTCACAGCGATACGAGGACTGGGTAGAAAAATCCTCGACGATCGTACCGGGAATGAATGGGGGGCCAGGCTTTGCCGAAATATATCGACGAATATCCTGGACAATTTCGCGTGCGCGACACGCAACACCATCTACCTAGACTCGTGATGTGTGTGTGTGGGTGCGTGTGGGTGCGTGCGTGTGTGTGTGTGTGTGTGTGTGTGTGTGTGTGTGTGTATGCGCACGGGGCAATGCGGTAGTATTGGTTCAGTGCCCGGTGACAATCTGAATACTTGGCATGCCTCCAATTTTTATTCTAACGCGTTGTACGACGCTGGAATAAAAAAAGGTACAATGAATTAAAAAAAAGAACATCGAAAAAAAGGTCGATCTCACCTTTTCGAACCGTTTTACCGCAGCGGAGTACGCGTGTGCTATGTTTGTTTCATTCATAATACGTCGGCATTGGTGTATTTTACAGGGTTATATCGTACAGAGGCAATTTGGATGAAATTATTACGAGAGGATAAAATTGTGTAAAATATTAAATAATAATAATAATAATAATAATAATAATAGAAAACAACAAAAATAATTATAATAATTATAATAAAAATGTCAAAAGAAAAAATTGGAGACGCTTCACGAGTGAAGTACGAGAGCTGACATAATTGCTATTTCCGAGAGCGACTTCTCTCACGTTTTGCTCAGCGTTGTTGGATATATTACAAAGCCTAGTGTCTTTATTCTTTGTACCGTTCTCGCGACGTTGGAAAAGTTTTCAACTGTTCCTCTATGGGAGTTTCGGTCTCTCTTTCTCTCTCGCTCTCTCTTTCCCTTTCTCTCTTTCCCTCATTTCTCTCTTTGTCGAGACTCGAAGAACGCAAGCGTGGAACATACGGAAAGCAGTAATTGACGAGAAACATTCTCAGGAACGGAGTTTATCCCGGCTTGAGTTTCCAGGGGAATAGCGGGAGCCCAGGATCTCCGTTCCCTCTCTCCTACGCAGAAGTGCCATTTTGCTAAGGTTTTGCCGCTGTCGTTTCTACCACTCCGCGACTCGAGCTATAGTCCTGAAACTTGGCCGATTAACGTCATAACTTTTGGAAATGCATTTTTTTCTCTTTTTCTCATTCTTTCTCTCTCTCTCTCTCTCTCTCTCTCTCTTTCTCTCTTTCTGGGTTTGTTTGCTTATTCTCAACTACCGTATTACACTCCCGGGCGGGTATCAGTCATATAAATCGTTGGATAACAAGAGCTGATGGCAATGAAACGGACTTTGGGGCGTAACGAGATTCCTTCGTGGATCTGAAACTTGTTATAAGAACTAATAAGAGAACGTAAAAATTCGTTGCCATATCGTTACGCAAAGTTCTCTACGTTTTAGAAGATTTATTTTTTCTTCGCTCGTGGCTAAATGGAATGAAATCTCCTCGATTTTCAGAAATTTTTTAACGAGAAGATTTTCTGAAGCTTTTTGTTAACAGTAGAAAAGTAGGGGTGAAGTAGCAACAACGCCTGAAAGGTTCAAAAATCGAGCTTTGTGCCCAAAATATTTTAACCTTTGGAAAAAATTCGTAGATTATGAATATAACAGCGCTCGATCCCAATTTTTTAAATATTTCCGGTCGTCAGATGGAAAAGCGTGAGGATTATAATTTGTTCTTATCCATTGACTAGAATTTTTTCAAAAACCGAGAAAGAGGCTGTCACATTCGTGTTCCACGGGATATTTCTGATTTTTCGTCGTTCGTCGGCCTTACGGAGATGTCGACGAGAAAGACTAAGTAAAACGAGAAGCCAGCGAAGATCGTTCATCAAGCTGTCGGGTGAAGCCGTTACCAGTAAACGCGAAGCTGGTAACGCTCTCTCTCTCTCTCTTTCTCTCACTCCCAAAGTTCTCGTATCTTTTCTTTATCGTTTCGCGTACTCGCCGAAAAATCCCAACAGCCTAGTGGCGAGAATACACGTGTGAACGATGAGGTATGTTGATGGATTCGGCACATTTCGCGAATTTCCTATAAAACATCCGCGTAAATCCATTTCGTGAACGTGGCCAAAATACCACGTTTTACAGATTTCCTTTCGTAAAAACTAAACGAACAGCGGGATTAAGGGTGGCTTGTATAAAAACAAGAAAACAGAAAAGCTCTCATCTATTCTTCATTCTCATAAGCGTGGTACAACTTGTCGAACGTCGACAATAGTGGATGAAGGTGGTGATAAATCTCCACGAATAAGAAAGATTTTTATAGAAGAGAATTAAAGAATCTGGAAACAAATTTTAATGGAATCTTTTTCTGCAAACACTGGGAAGAGAATGAAAAGACTGAGATAGCGAGAGAGAGAGAGAGAGAGAGAGAGAGAGAGATAGAAGAAAGTGGATGAAGAACTAAACTCGATTATTTACGCCTCGTTAGTAAAGCAGCATAATAAATTATGTAAGCATCCCTCGCCCTCATTCAAAAAACACTCGGTCCCTTGAACGCATGGTCTTGCACGCGAACGAATACCACCCTCTCGCTCTCTTTTGGCACTTAACTATCCGGAAAATGCTATTTATCACGACGAAAAAAAGTTCATTAGTCGCGCATTTTCAACTTGAGAGGGAAGAAATGAGCCGATTTACAAACGCGCCCCTACATAGACCTCACGATTATCTACCCTTCAGCGTTTTAGACTCGATTTTGACATTCGTTCCTGAAGTCCTATATCGCAGTCTAGTTCTAGAAAGACAAAACGACAGATCACGAATTCCGAAAAAAAACGTCAGGAACCAAAATGATGGCAACTGCTACGATGAACGAATCGTATATATATGCAGAAGTAGAGAGAGGGAGCCAAGGGAGGGAACAGTGAGAGAGTGCAGGTACGAGGGTATAAGGCACTCAGTCACATACGTGCCTGAAATGGTAACGGCGCAACAATGATAAATTCCATATAGCGTGTTCACGGTGGTGCAACGTTCCGAAGATATATCGATGTACACACGTGAGCTTGTGCATTTCGCCGATACTGTGATAAGGGTAGGCCCAAAGGCGAGAAGGGGATGAGAGCGAAATAGCGACGAGGGTGTAATCTTAATCATGAGACACTTAGCGCGCTATTTCTCGGTTTTAAAAAGTAATAAATAATTGTATGAGCGCTTCATCCCCTATCGAGAGTGAATAACCCCCGAAGAGACAATATACAGAATAAAATTACCTACAATTACGATCCACCATATTTTGACTCGTTCAGCGATTTGTCCAATTTTGAAAATTTCCAAATAATTATTTACATACTTCGCGATTGGATGAAAATGTTTTCTCGTCATATACCATGGTATTGTAGATGAGTAAGCCACTGAGTTACAATTTTTAGCGATATTGCTTTGAATTAGAAACTAGAGGGATTGAAGGGGTGGCGAAAAAAGAGGATGGAAGAGAGATGGAAGAAAATAAGGCGTACGAAGGATGGGGAGGAAGTAACCTCGACTGTAGTGTGCGCGAGGGGTAGAGAGAAAGGGCGTGAGCGCGTGCTCGGTGCGGTAGGAGTCTGAAATATTTCCGCACAATTTACATTGCCCGCAAGGGTGAGTTCTCTCCACCTCTACATCCGTTTCTACTTCTCTTCTTCCTCTTCCTTACTATCTCACTTTCGTCGCTCCATCTCTCTCTCTCCTTCGTTCCGTCGGTTTCTACGGATTCACCCTCTCACCCTACACTCGCGCTCTCGTCACGTCGTGAGAATACGTAATACCCAGGCATTTCTATATATATATACGCGCAAAAGCGAGAAAGGTCTATGGATCTCCGGGACTATAGGCCCCAGTCGGAGGGGTCTCTGCTTTTCTCTATTTATGATTCGGGTGTACCCCCTCCCCCTCAACTCTGCCGCCGAGCGACAATTCTCACGTTTAACCCCCCTCAGGTCTTCCCTCGCGCTGTAGCGCTGCTGTAACAATCTTTCGCATTAATTAAACCGTAGAAACGAGACTCTACGTTCCATTGCAAGTTCGTGCTAAATCCCATTTCTCGTTTAATAACGGAATATCATCATTGCATAGGTTTCAAAATTAAATACTTAATTAATTATATCTCATATTTAATAATTACTGAAACTTATCGAATTTTGCAAATTCCATTTTGCACGTTTGATCGCGCTCATGAGAAATAAATAAAAATAAAGGATATAAGGAAGGAATATAAATTGATAAATAAATACGACGAGTAAATATTCAGATGTCAACGTTTCACCATCGCCGGACCGAGGAGCCCTGCAAAAAGGGCTTTTCGCACGAACCTCTTCTACGTGGTAATTGGATCATCAGAACACGAAGTAGGTACGTGGCGTCCTTCCATAAAGTAATCGGGACCAAATATAACTTTTAGGCAGGATAAACTTTCGGTCGTTTACGAAGTGCGTACTCGCGCGTATTCCCAATGGACGCACGAGAACTTAGATAAAACTCACTCGGCAGATTCTGCCTCGGACATGATGGAGTCACGTGGTATTTTCGTTCATCGAATTTGGCACGAGGGTGCGCAAGGGGTGCGTCGACCTTTTTTTCGACGTTTAAGTCCGTGCGTGCTTTAGCACTTCTCCCCCTAACCCTCCCTTGCATGTGTATATTATGGTAGAGCTCGTTGAAATAACGAAATCGAGAGAAAACGTACGTATGGTGACGAGGCGAAAGCACGATCCTTAGGTCCCGCACGAGTCACATCGTTCTCGAGCTTTTTTCCCGGCGGGAGAGAAAAAGCGAGAAAACGAACGAGAAAATGGGCAGAGGGGTTTGGTAAAAACACATCAGAGGGAGAAAAACAAGTTTACGCGACCTCGGCACACACACACACACACACACACACACACACACACATATATACACCGAGGAAAAAAGTAAGAGAGAAAGAAGCCAGGCGATCGAGGCACGCTTTCGTGACAACATTGAATTGGAATTCAGTGCTGCAGCACAATTGCGTTCTCACGTAAGACTCGTTCCATAAAGTGTTTGACAAAAGAGAAGGAGGTTTTAGAATTGCCACACTTCGGTCGCTTTTGGTTGCGTAACTTTTTCCGGATTCTTCTTTTTTTTTTACGTTCACCCTCGTTCTCCACCACGGCTCATTGTGAATCCGGACGTATCCAAAAGTAAACATTTTCAACTGGGAACACAAACGATGACTTTTTATCGACGATTTTTTTCCCTATTTTATCCGACACCCTTTTCTTTCGTTTTTCAGGCATACGTCGATCTTGTTAAAGCCTGGGGCTGGAAAAGCTTCACTATAATATACGAGAACAACGAGGGTCTCGTGAGACTGCAGGAGTTGCTCAAGGCACATGGTCCTAGCGAATTTCCTATCGCCGTGAGGCAACTGGGCGAAGGGGATGACTATCGGTAAGTTTTCATACATTTTCAAACATTTCTTTTTTTTCGAAATTATCTCGTCGTGTCTCGAACACATCTCGAACATACAAAATATATATATCGGAGTTGAAAAAAAAAACATGAACTGTCATTAACCGTAAAAAATAAATAAACAGTAAAAACTGAAAAATCAGCCGTTCTGAACCTTAAAAAATATGAAATCACTCACGAGTGTCAAAATAGTAGCCGATCGTTATCCAACGAAGGATGAAAATTGGATATCAATAACTTTCGAATCTAAAAAAAACAGTTTCAAGCTATTTCAAAGCTGCGAGGGTCGAAAAAAGTGCTCAATCGTTATTCGGTGTTCCTTGCGTACAATTTATTTCATCCCCGTCGATGACCTAGGTCAGTACCATCGGAGCAACTTTATCCCGATATATGGGGAATCCAAGCGCACCATAACCCGATATCCATTCAAGCTGGCATACGGTTTCGGTTTTCGTTCAACTGCAGTATGGGAATAACTACACCAGCTGAAGGCATATACGCCGATTTCCGTTTGCCTTCCATGTCGGATATTTGATCTCGAGAGACAATAGCTCCTGCGCGCGTATCGATCTATATCTCACGCGGTATCAGCTTCCTCTCTCTCTCTCTCTCTCTCTTTCGCACATACTCTCTCGACCGGGTTAAGAGAGCTTTGCCTCGTATGCACATATATACGTACTGGTTGAGATCTCGATTCTCATCCAGTTCTGTAGCGCGTCGTGTTGGCCTCTCTTTCTCCGATGTCCCGTTACTCCTCGTCGTGTTATCCTGTCCGACGTGAGAAAGTTACCTACTTCGACCCTGCCTTGCATTATTCAGCATTCTCCTCGAGCGCAGTGGCAGTGACTTATCGGATGAAACGATTGGTATTTGAATAAGTATTGTCGTGTGTACATATCGTGCCAGAAACGTCGCGTCTCTCCTTTTTTTTGTATATTTATTTTTTATTTTATTTCATTTGTTTTTACAGCATCTCGAGCGTATTTCCTCTTTTCGGGATGGGAATAAGAGAGAGAAAAATAAGTCCATGTACATCTGCAGCAAGGAAAAGTCGCCAGAATTATTTATCTTGCATCAACCATCTTTTGATTTTTTCTTATTTTTCTTCAATTTCTTTATTTTTCATTCATTCGTATCTCGCAGCTGCGCACGCAGACTTACTCCGCCGACGGATTTCTTTTTCTTATTTCTTCGTTGTCCGCGACATAGAATGATGCACTGCGCAAAGTACGAGGAAATATTAGTGTAACTGAGCGAGAACAGAGTGAACATTCGGGGTAAAAGTGGATCGAGTCATTTTCGGTCGGACGGTTTTTAGGGAGTGAAAACTGTCAAAGTAAACGGATCAGCCTCTTGGGATAATGGCTTTGTCCGTAGCTAGCAACAATATATATATATTCTCTAGTTAACTCAGATAGTATTTGAGAAAACGCGAATATGAAAACCTCTCGGGCGTGAAAAAAGAGATACAGTCGATTTCTCGGCCGGATCATTATCCGGTCCATTCCTAAGCACAAGGGATAAAGCGTTTCACCCTCGGCACCATCGACTAGAAAACTATCACCGGCATATCTTGAAAAAAGTCTCGTGCCAGTTAGAACAAGGGCTAAAGCATCGAGTCACAAATGGACAAAAAGATAAAAAAACGGTAAACGCTGTTGCAACGTGAGACTGGCACGGAATCGGTGTATAAGAGTCGTTTTGCCTGCTCGACGTTTGGAACGAACGAAAGATAGCAAAGAGGATGATGAGTGTCCGGTTCTCGTTGTCACGAAGTTCGTATAACGATCGAGGAGGAAATGGAAGAGGGGGATGAGAGAGAATAATCCCTCAAAGTATTGTAAAAGGAATCTGTAGCAGACGATCCCGAACGGTGTAAACGACTGGAAAAGGCCCTCTTGGAAAGCTTTAGCCCCTACCGCGTACAGGGTTTATGACCCGACGCCGAACCTCCACCCTCTAGTCGAACTACTTACGAATCCAACGATCGCGAGGGTGAAAAAAGAGTTTCGAGGGATGGGAATGTGATCAATACTGATATATCTGTCTCGAGTGTGTCTGAACGCTTTGAATCGCGAGACGTACAATTATAGGTGCATCCTCTTTCGACGCGACGCTTCGTGTATTGGTCTACGGACGACAAGTAGTCACGTCATGTTGAAACGTTCGTGCCGAATGAAATTGTCGATAATACTCGTAATAATGAAAAATTCTAGCTGTTCAACCGATGTCAAGCCACCTGTTCGAGCAGAATCTGTCTATTTTCTTCGTAATCAGTTTTTCGTTAATTTTTAGAAACTCAAACTTTAAGCACATGGACTTGGGTTAAGAAATAATTCAATAAATAATAGGAATAATAAGAATAATTAGAAACTCAAACTTTAAGCACATGGACTTGGGTTAAGAAATATTTCAATAAATAATAGGAATAATAAGAATAGTAAAGATAATTGAAAATAATAAAAATGAGACAAGGTAAACATTTACTTTTCGTACTTTCTTTTCTCCATTAGATGATAAAGAATAGAAACGCCGGAGACTTCTTCGGTGAGCTTCAAATAAGTTGAACCGTGAAAATTCATTGATATACGTATATAGTGCACTGCTCTCTCGAATTCTGGAAGTATTCTTTCTCTTCGCTTCACCTCTGTCGCCCCTCCCCCCTTTCTCGCTCTCTCTCTCTCGCTCTCCCTTCTCAAAACTTTCCATTCGCATTATAATGCACGGTAAACCCCTACCGCTGCCATTCGGCCCCTCTGCCCCTCCCAGCCGTCCGATAAAGTTCCATCTCCCGCCGAATGGCTCGAGAATACCAGCAGTATCCAAAATTATTTCGCCAAGTTTGCAGCCTCGCGGTGTATAGTATAACGCTATACGGTCGTGTGGCTCCACCCTCGGGCCATGCTTTTACTATTTCTCCAACATTGATTCTAGCCAGAGACCCTTGAAGCTCGCTCTCCGGAGCCTCGAAAAGCACAGGAATGCATATACACCCACCCTTATACAGACGCACACACATATTTATCTATATATACATGTGTGTAATGGTTCGTCGACGGAAGAGCTTGAAAATGATGGTATCACATCTTCCGTTTCCATGAGACCGACAGGTGGTGTATATGTTTGAAATCCTCCGAAGCGTTACAAGCCAAATCGCACGCCTTTGAAACAATCCAA
The DNA here is from genome assembly GCA_964017225.1 of Netelia inedita. Classification (NCBI taxonomy): domain Eukaryota; kingdom Metazoa; phylum Arthropoda; class Insecta; order Hymenoptera; family Ichneumonidae; genus Netelia; species Netelia inedita. Next base: position 9,621,050 of record OZ024922.1, read on the forward strand.
TGGCGTAACTGTTCCACCATTGGTAATTTTCATCGTGTGTATGCGAATATTTCACTGTTTCTACCCATAGCAAAAGAGAACTATGGATGGAGTGGTGAGTGAGCCTCGATGTACGTATACGCTAAGTCGACGTATTGTACAATATTACAGTGTATGAGTGCATGTGGGTTAGCTATAGGGAGGGTTCTATACGCTTGTAACATGGACGACGGTTGCCACACTATCCCTTTGTGGTTCCGCCGTCTCTCTCTCTCTCTCTCTCTCCCTCGCTCTCGCGTTCGTTTCGCTTACCGCGAAGGGAAGTGTATATTCGTAATATCGGGTTTCGCAATCGTGTACCTACCATCGATCGGTGTCGTCGACCAGATCGCAGATGTATCGTATCGTAAACGATGAATATCGCGTGCATCGTTCGATATGTTCTCCGTTATCCGAGAGCTTCCTCAAATTCGTGGAAACAGAGCATTTACACGTGGCTTAAAACACGTCTTCCGTACGGTTCGATCCAAGATCCGATCATTCATCGTTCGTTTCATCGAGAATCGACGTATCTACGTCGAGCTATAATAATGCAACGTCATGTGACTTCGTGGGACGTTAACGACTAGAATCGTATGGACTACCGAATATAAGCCGTCGTCCATCCAGGGATAACCGTATAGAAATGTTGGTTGCTTTGGATATTCGCTTTACGAGGATCGTTATACTTATACATACATTCATATATATATTCGTGATGCATATGTTATCGAACTGTACGGCAATTTCAGTCGGTTTAACGCTCTGTGAGAAGGCTCGTTTCAGAATCGTTTTGTACGTCTGCGAATGTGAACATCCACGATAATGGTGGGAAGGGAACGGAAATCGTGTTTACCCAATGCCTTTTGACGACGAACTTCATGAATTGTAGAATAGCGAACGTATTCTCAATGTATCGAGAGTGTAATAACGTAGTGAATAAGTCGTCGATGGAAATCGTATTCGAGAGTTTTATTAAAGAATGATCGAGGGCGTTGACAATTGGGGGAGTCGGGAACGACGAGTAACGAGTAAAAAGTATAAAATTTATTTGTACGAGTTTACAGTTGCGAGGTTGGAAAATTGGAGGAACGTTGAAATTTTTAAACATTTCGGTTGTTATCATCGGGTATAAAAAAAGATGAGCGAACCAGTCACCGCTTGGCTCTTTGTTCTTTTCACGATGTTTTTCCTGTTTGAAAAATTGAAGCCTTATGGGAAACTTCTCCTAATTCTTACGGGGGAGGAAAAAGTATGACAGTGGAAGGAAAAACTGCTAATAGTACAAACAAGAAGACCGCCGGATATATTCATGTTTTGCTTGCAAACAACGTTACATACTTTCACCGATAGCACCGTGAAACTTAACAATTTTTGACTTTGCTCTTCTCCTCTGTTTCACTCTTGCTTCGAAGTATTTTCTCGAAGTAAAAAGCTGTTCCGGATTGTTTCCCTTTCGCGTCTTTCTTTTTTTTTTAGTTCCCTTCTGTTTTACATTCGATGATAAAACGAGGCCGAAATGTCGGAGGTACGTGGAGAGCAAGAGGGCAAAGTTTTTTCTTCGATAGAAGCCGTCGATGTTATGAGGCATCTCGTGGAAACTTTTTGGCACAGTGATTACTTTGAGAGAGCGGGCGAACGGGAGTTCGTTAAGATCCTTCGAAGCCCTTCGAGACCACAGCAGCGTACTTTTTGGGCAAGTTTTCGCCGTGGGGGCTAAGTGGAATTTTTGCATAAAGTCTCGCGGAAGAAGAGATTCGACGAGAGTAGAGGCTCGTGAAAGAAATTCGGTGGTGAAATGTCAAGGGTGAAAATTGGAAGGAAATATTTTTTTCGATTTGTATACAAATATATATATTTATTCTCGAAAGTAAGAATCCCGAGAGTATTGGTACTGCGTGAAAATCGTAAAACGAAAAACTTAGAAAGGGAAGAGAATGTGTTCGTTGTCAGTAAAGCGAGTGGCTAGACGAATGACTGTGGATGTTTGCTCTCGCATGTCGGTTACTGCCCACGACCACATCAACCATTACAATCGAGCCCCCATCGTTGACTATCGCCACTTTCTGTTACGTGTATATATATATATATGTATATACGTGTGTGTCTCTCTCTAACGAATCGCACTTCTAGCTCTCTGGTGTACCGGCAATAAATTTTCTTGTCACTGGACCATCCGGAATGATCAATGAAACTAACCCGTGACTAATGGTTCGATGTGCTAAAAGGATTCCCGAATCATTGCGTCGTTGTAACAACGAGAGGATTCCATGCGAATGTGTCGAAAGAGAGAAACGATAGAAAATCAGCTCCAACTCGTCGAACGTTTCGAACTGAGCGATTTTTTCAACTTATTCCATCGACGATATCGAGACCGGGGTTGATGCGAAACGTGTGAAAGTAATTATTCCAAAAATATGTAGATACTAAAAATTCATAACTCTTCAGAATTCGTTTCAATTATTCGTAATAATAAGTTTACAAATTAATTAAACATGAATTATGTAATAATTATTCTCTGGGGAAATAATGTTGAGTCTTTCCTGTTGAAATTATTCTTAATTAAAAAACAAATGGATGGGAATTACGATAGGAATATTATGCTTGCGTGACTAATCGTTATAAAAATAGCGTTATTTGAAAAAAAATTCACTCCATATTTTATAAGAACGATAAGGATACGATTAAGGATACGATTAACGATAATTTTTTAAACCAAACAATAATCGCACGATTTTAATTATCTACTGTAATAATTCGAATTATTTCCGCCCAAAAAGATAACAAATATGAGTTATTACACGAATAATACTTTCACCAGAGTAATTATTATTAAAACATTATTCCAGACGGTTGCTATATTATGTTTTATAAATTTGATTATCTGCTGTTTAAATCATCAAGATTATCTCTATGTTTCAAAATCGTCGTTTATTCTCCGCGTTTCGAGGAAGAATTATTGCCGTGTTTCGGTCGTCCGGAGGAATACGAGATTGTTAATGCACCGTGTGTGTTCCAGCTATTCACATCTTCAACGATTTACGTCTGTACAACCATGCTGTTCGCCTGCACCGGACTTTATTTCCTCCTAAAGTGAAGAATAAAGACTCTCATTCACTCCCTCCCTCACTCTCTCTCTCTCTCTCTCTCTCTCTCTCTCTCTCTCTCTCTCTCTCTCCCTTTCTCTCTCACACTCTCCTCTCTTTCCCTATTTTCCTTTTTAACCCCTTTCACTATGGCAACGCAAATACAGAGAGAGGAGAAACGAGAGGCACTCAGTTCCTCCCTCGCTTATTCTCCCTCTCTTTCCACTTTCATTCACTCGAGATACCTTCGCCGTCGTGCATACGCATGTCATGCGGCTTTCAGGCAACGAGATAGTGCTATACGTATATGTTGTATATTATATTTTTTTCACCTATTGAAAACTTTAACCATCTAATGGAAAATCATAACCAAATATTTTAACGTCGGCATACAATGCTTGTGAAAAAAAAATCAGCACGTATTTTTACATTATTTGTATTCATATGAATTACAAGCAAACATTTCATTTTCCAAAACATATTTTTTAATGACCCTTGTTTTATTCAATACTGAATATTTTTCATAATTTCAGTGAGGAAAAAATTATGATAATTTTTTCTTTTTTTACAAATATTAAGAAAAACGTAAGCCGAGTCTTGGTGCGTGCTCATAAGGGCGTGAAGCTAGAAAATAAATGTTGACTCGCCCGTGAATTGGAACGCGGAGCGCGGAGGGCTAAAATGAGTCCTGCGGTGCGTTTTCTTCTTTTCCTCGCTCGCGCGTTTCTCGAGTTTCTCAACCTCGTTCAGAAAAACGCGAGACGAGCGACGATGAAAGGATGAAAAAAAGGAGAGGAAAAAAAGGAGAGAGAGAGAAAGCGGCGATTCTCGGCGATTCCCTTGGAGTATGAGCCACGTCTTTTCACATTCCGAGCAACACCCTATTGAGAGCCTAACACACATCTATCTTACTCTGTATGCGCATTTTCTCTCTCTGTCTCTTCTCCAGTTCTTTCTATCTTTACCGCGAGTCGTTCTCGTCGCTCGAGCTCCGCGGAGAATAAAGGAGAAAGGACTCTTCGCATGGAGCTTCTCGACCATTTTTTCCCTTCTTTCTCGATTCTATGCACGAGCTCCTATCCCTCCTCGACTTTCATACAACGGCGATGTACCAAGGAAGAAAAGCGACGGGACGTTGGGAGAGAAAATGGCCAATAAAAATTCGTATCCCGCTCAATTTCACTAAACTCTCATTGGACATAACGAATAATACAACATTACTCTGATAATAAAAGTATCGAGCAATTATTTCAACCCGTACGTCGAAAATGAAGAAATACATTTTAATTTTTTTTATTTTTAGTTGTACAATTCGATATCTATTACGATACGAGGTATTTACAAAAAAAAATAATTTTTCTCGTTAAAACATCGAATATTAATTGGCTGTCGAGAAAAAAGTTCGCTTAAATTTTCGCTCAGGTCGACTTTTGCTCGTTTTGCCACTCGTAACTGGAAGAGTAACTTGAAATTTCATCCGAAAACAATTCCAGCAATAAAAAAGCAGGCGTTGTATTATATGACCCATAAAAAGATGCGATATCTCAATGGCAAGTGAGAAGACAATCGTACAAAATTCTGCAAATATATATGTAAATGATACGGTAAAGGTCTCGCCGGTGAGTTTTCAGCGAGCAAGTACCCCTATATACTCATCCATATACATACGTATCCAGCGAAGCGGAAAGACTATACGCTCGTGTACAAAATGTACATTGCACGTAAATTCTTCCCGCTCTCGCGAATCGCGTTTTTCCTTCTTTCCAGTGGGTGCAACAACGTCGGTAACATTCTCTCTCGCAAGCGCGCCCATAGCAGTCAGCATGAAAAGTGGTCTCTAAGGGTCGGTGGGTTAGGGAGAATGAGTCGGAAGGGGGGGGGGGGGGGGAGGGTAAAAGAGGACGATGTAGAGGGCGCTGTGGCCGGGAAGGCGTGGCGCGCCCTCTACAAACGACGCCACGAAGGTGTGAGTTACAGCTCGTCGGACAGCTGCTCTCTCTCTCTCTCTCTCTCACCCTCTCCCTCCCACCCGCGCGTCCTCTCGTGCCCCATCTCACTCTCTCTCTCTCTCGCCAGCGCGCTCGTTGGCATCACCCTCGAGTTTCCGCGAGTGGAAAGTACGTGCCTACTTTGGAAGTACAAGTCGGTACTTTCTCCTTTCTCTCATCTCCCTGCGGAGTACGACGAGAAAGAAGAAGCGGGCTACGTGAGCTCGTGGCTCTCTCTTTCTCTCCCCCCCCCCTTCGCTCTCTCACTCTCTCTCTCTCTCGCTTGCAAGCTGCACTCTATTACCGCGAGCATTGGCTTTGGACTCGCGCGCGGTGGTGGCTATTTCCACCCTGACTGTTCTCCCCTTTGCCTTTCTTCCATCAATTTCTGTCTATGGATATCCCGGAAAAGTCGGTGCTTTGCAAGACATCGCACCGAGCGTTGCGGATCGCATACCTCGATTATCCGGAAGAAACTTTTAACCCCTTGGAAAAAAAAGAAATCACCCTCCGATATAGATCGAATGAACAATCTTTTCCGAAAATTGAAGAATGGCGTTAAAAAAAATAGCATCGGTACAATACGGTTTATATTTGCATATTTTTACGATTACAAGAAAAGATATATAAATACGTGAAAGGATCGTGAGTGAAAAGGGGTGTTGCTGCGTGAAAGAAAATACATAAAAAATGAATACGAGCTCGAGAACGACGACGATATACATATAACACCTGGGAAATTAAGTTGTGACGATTCCCCGAAGGAGTTGTCGCAACGTGCCATGAAGATACGGCGGGGTTGGAAAAAAAGGGAGGGGGTAAAAAGGACGCACGAAGTGCCACTGAGAAATGCATGAAAAGCCTTTGAAGATGAGAATGACGTGAATACTACGGTCGTGGGGGACCACTTCGTCCGATATCTTACACACGCATACACAGACACACAGACACACACGCACATATCTATATATAACCGAACCACTTCTATGTCCGCCACCAGACTCCGCTGTCTGATACATGCCTGTGAAGAGGCGAGAATTGGCTTTTGGCCCAAGTGGACTCTAGTGCCGAACGAATATAAAGAACAAAAAAAGGAACGACAAAATGGACGAGCCGTGAACAGAAAAAATATTCAAGTTATTCAATCGTCTCGCTGAATTTCTCAGATATTTATAAATTTTCATCGGCATGAATACGTAGGAGGCACTTCGCGCGAATAAGAAAACGACGCTGAAGGAATATCAAGTGTCGATAGAATTCTGGATCGATTAGCGAGAACACAACGTTCGTGATAAATATTACAAATATTTTCATCCCTATCTTTTAACGAAGCTCACGGGATCAACGAGGGTTGAGTTTATACAATATATGTATATAAAGAAAGGTATATAGAGGAAGGTAGATTGATAATTCCGTTGCGATCTGTGGAAATCTGGTGGTTGTCGTCCTGAGTTATTTACGTCGGCCTTCGATAAATCTGTTGCCGTTACGATATAAACCTGCGGGGTTGGAGGGGAGAAATAGGTGGTCGAGGGACATTGAGGAATCTTTCCAAGAACAATTCTCTTTCAATATACGGCCTCCCTTAATTATAGGTGAGCTTTCACCCCTCACCCCTTTCCGCCAAACCTCACCTTTATCAAATCACCCTTCAGCCCGCAGCCCTTTAATAACGAAGCGCGTTATGTCCCACGATGCGCTCATCCCGATATTTCTCTGTCGAGCTTATTCCACATTCCTCATATATATATAACTGTATAACCGTACGGACCGTGAGCGAACCACCTTCCCTTACGAATGAAGTTTGAGAGGGGTCCACGAAAGTCTATTGATTGCCAGCCAATTTCGCTTTAACGAGTTCCTGATAGCTTCGCGGAAGGACCCGCTGATTTAGTGAACGGATGAGACGATGACGGGGGGTGGGTAGACGATGGGTGGTTGGAAAAGCATGGAATATAGAGAGAAGGAAAATCCAACGAACCTGATTCGGAAAGTGGCTGGTATCTTCACCCTCCTTCTCTGTCTCTCTCTCGCGGGACTCGTGCGCGTTATCGAACGAAGGTCTTGCACCCCCGGTCTGTGTCTTTCTCCGCATTGTGATTCTCATCGATTAATCGTCGATTCGTTCATACCTGCCTCTCTTTCTCTCTCTCTCTCTATCTTTCTCTCTCACTCACTCGATGTTAGAGAGATGAGTGTCTCGATCTCGTGGCTGGTGCAAGACTGTCGGTTCATCCCCACGAGTGCGCCCCAATAACGTACAGCCATCCCTCCGAGCTTTCTCCTCACCGTGCAGATTTATATCCGCGTAATTTTCTTCCCGATTCTCCGAAATTTATCTTTTGACAAATTTATAACCCGGAGAGCACTGCAGATTCAAGGGCGGTACTACGCGAGCGAACGACTCTCGTTCATAAAGAGCGGCAGCTGGCTGGTTATTAGTCCAGGGATTGCTTCGTAAAGGTACGAAAACCGCGAAATTTGGTGGTAAGTGTACCTGATAGGGGAATTATAAATAGGGTACGATTAATAGACAGGAGGGAGGGGAGCGGGGTAACGGGTCTGATGAGCGGTCTAATTGGGATAGTTCTAATTGGAAATTTGGGACGAGAGACAAATTTGTGCTTTGTATAAATTAGTCGATTCGGAAAAAAAATATTTATTTCACGCGTTTTTCCGATCAAAGCCAGCCCTTAAGTTATATTCTTTCATCCAACTGTTGTATCATATTTTTTATTTCATTTCATTTTCATATTTCATTTTTTGACTATTTGTTTTCTTTCTTTCGTCTCTTTTTCAATATTGACGAAAACGAGTGGCCGAAAGTATCAGGTGGATCAGATCGACATAATACGTATGACCATCCATTCGTAGGTTTCGCGATTCTCGGCCGTTTCAAAGTTCTGTCGTATTCGGTCAGCCATGAATTTCACGATACGTCGTAAAAACGTTGTAAAAAAATGTTTCGAGGGTGTCGAAAAAGGTCAATCTATGTGTATGTACATACCCGTATGAATACGAGAGTTTTCGATTGCGACCGGAAATCCATTGAGAATATGCGCGCCTTTTACGCATATTTTTATTATTGGATGTCGCGAGCTGGAAGAATAGCTGTTTTTTTTATCGCGTCGTATTGTCCCCATGGAGTATAGAGCTTCGATAGGACCGGGAAGCTTTTATATCCAGCTCTTTTGTCGATTCCTTGGTGACGTACGCGAATAGATCCGTTTGAATATTTCACTGGAGGAATTTCACGTTTTTTTCAGGTGTCGTAAATGATCTTCTAGCAATAGCGTGTGTGTATGATGATATCGACATGCGTATTTCGTGGCACATGAAGATCCGGAGAGTGTCGAGAGAACAACTTGGTTCTGGAAACAAAGTTTTCCTTCCTCCCAATTTGATGAGACAGCAGGGTGGAGAATGTGGACGTAGACAAGTGTGGTGGAATAACAGAGGCAGAGAGAGAGAGAGAGAGAGAGAGAGAGAGAGAGAGAGAGAGAGAGAGAGCGAGAGAGACATAAAGCCTGCAATGTCCCCAGTGGCTCGACGTTAGTACCGTGTGACCTTTTGCGAAGTTGAAGCGTAAACTCGATTTTCCTCGCATCTATACCACAAGATGTAGGCAAGAGGTTGCATTCTCATCTTCCGCTTACATCGTCACTGACGTCTTCTACTTCGAACAAGTGAGCTTTAGCTGACACTTATTGTTAGTTATACATATACATATAAATCTGCTCGAGACAAAGCTTATGCAGCATTTGGTAACCGATCGGACGAAACGATCGACGGATAAATAAATCTATCGAAAATATCGATAAAACATATTTCTATTTAATCGTACCGAAATCTTATATATCGGAAAGAATTATATTTTCCATTTATTCATTGAAAGCTTTATGTTATTCCGAAGTTTCACAGTTATATAGTTCCGTTCGATTGGACATTTGAAACTAATTCGATGGTGAGAAGCCTCTAATTTTGGGATGAGCGATGCCAGAGACGCGTGAGCACGTGCCGTCTCGCTTGGCAGGCTCTTCGATCATGGGAACGAGATATTGCAGGATCTTCCTATAGTTATACGTGTTATTCGTATATATCTATCAGTTTATCACGAGCTATCACCATACTACGTTTGGTGGTATACCTTGCTCGTACATGCCGTTATATATAGGACCAAACCTGCACGTATATATCACGGTGACTGGCGAGGATCTTGTGTAACTTTGTAAAATATCGGATTAACGCCCTCGTGGCAACGGATTCGAATTGATTGTTGCCCGTGTATCTTCGCCAAGTCCCCCAATTTCTCGAACAAAACGCACTACAAAACCTCGATTTATTAACAAAGGAGTTGTATCGAACATTGTTTGGTTTGATGAAGAATCCAATTTTCCGCGATATTTTTTGAATGAAGAAAAAAATTCATCAACTCGAATCATTTCCTATTTTAATTACTTTTTCTAAAATTTATGGCTATAAAATGATTTATAGCTGTATTTCGCACCTCGACTCAATTTGATATCGAATAAAATGTCAACACTCGTTATCATTGGTGACACGATCCCAAACGGGCGTAGTGTCAAATAAATTTTTTTTTTTCCGTGGTGATTTTCGCTGACGCAGAGCGGCCGATCTTTGGCAAAAGGCCAGCAACTTCGTCTCGCTTGCCAGTTCTTCCGGATACCGCTGGAGCTTCCGGCGGTACTTAATCGAATCAACTCGGCGAGACTCCGAGTCTCAAGGGCTCTTCCTATACGCTGTATCTCCTTTTCCATGGCTTGCTGAATCCTCTTTTCCCCTCGCTCTCTCTCTCTCTCTCTATCTCTCCCTCTGTCCCTCGCTTTCTTTCTCTCGCACAACCGGTATTTAAGTTCGCGAGGAGGTAAGCGAGAGCCTATTATCCCGTCAATTTCAGCACGAAAGCGGAAGTGGAAACGAATCCCGAGCAGCTGTCGGAAGTAAGCTTCGTTATTCGGATTGCGATTGCGCTTTATATTTATATATACGCGTTACTTTAGTATAGCAATAGTAATTTCACGAGATTTCGAGCTCACTGTCCATTTTCTCTCCCTTTATACATATATCTTCTTTCCTAAATCGACCGGATTTATTCAACTTGCCGCGGATGGGACTTTAAGCGAGAGAACGAGAGAGAAAGAACGCAAATGGAGAACAACAAAATAGCAATGTGGAAAATAGGGTCGACGGATATTCTCGCGAGCTTACACCGATTAACAGAGTTGAGTTATTTATCATTAAAAATGCGAATGAAATATAATTGATTTATTATATAAATTAATAAGCATTTATTTGTTTGTAAAAATTCATTAATTATATTATAAATAATCATTTTTCGCATATTATGCAACTTCTTCGGTATTAACATAAAAAAATATTTTATTTTCATATCAACTGTTGTTGCTGATGGACGATTTAAGGAAAATTTTCATATCCGATATATCGATGCTTAAACGAAAGCTTATAAATGAACATTAACCACCCTCTCCAGGTCCGCGGGATCGTTCCTCAAACAAGTATATAGATATATGTATATATATTTTCAATGATACGTTGGAATGCTTGAATGTCGACGTCTTGGAATTTCCGGCACGCGAGCCACACCTCTACGACAACCATGAAACTACGATCCCCCTTGCTCTTTCTCGTGAAAGGTGTGTTTCCCAGTTTTTCAAAGAATGGCACGCAGTCAGGATCGAGAGAGAGAGGGGGGTGGTTTTACGAGTCTGATAATATTGGAATGCTCGCTGGAGCACCGCGTCCTCGTCGTACTGATATATGTTATACGGATTGAAAATCGCTACGGGGTATCGTGTTTTTCGAGTTGAGAAATTCGAGAACGAGAATTCAAAAATAACAAATGTCTATTTCTGTTAGGTACATATAAATGCATCGTGACAATTTACAAATACGACAAGAAAATTAACGCGTGAAGCAAATACGAATAACGTGGAAAAAAACATTTATTTTTTACATTTTTTTGTACAAGCCTGTTTTTTGCATGAATATTTGTAATTTTACGAATTTACGATATGAATGATTTCACTCGTTCGTGACAACGAAAAAATGATTCTATTTAAAAGCGCTTGAAAATCCATTTGACGGGAAAAAAATATGATTTCACAAATTTTGCTCGATATTTATCCATACGTACATGAATTGCCCATGTTTTTTTTCTATGGAAAACGTGATGTTTTCTCTGTTGTAAAAAAAAAGTTACCGTGGTTTTCCACCCTTTTTTAGGTTGCTTTATTCGTTTGGTCACAAAACGGACAGCTCATCTCTGGTTTCTATCTCGGCGAATGTAATCACGCTTGTATCAGACTAGGGCTGTGTCGAATGCAATAACAGGTGAAGGAGAGAAAGGGTGACAGAGGGTGTGTGTGCGTGAGAGAGAGAGAGAGAGAGAGAGAGAGAGGGAGAAAAGAGAAAAGCACGCAATGGATTCGATTCCGATCTCTCGCTTTTCCGCTTAATTCCATTTTCCATACACAGATGTGCCTCTGTATAAATTCGTTCGCCAGTACCGACGTAACGAGAGAGAGAGAGAGACAGAGAGAGAGAGGGAGAGAGACATATACGAAAAGAGAGAGAGACTCGTCGATACGAAATATTTTACGTTTTTTCCCGATGGTTCCTCTTTTTTTTGTTCATCGTCCTCGATACTTGATGGGGTGAATCGCGAGGGCAATATCTCTCGCAGCGAATGGCAAACCGATTGGCAAACTCCGATCGTTTACGTCCCGTACACAAACAGGTCGATCGATCGTGACGGATTTGAAACTTTTTTCCACCGGCACATAGAAGTATAGATGTCGAATAGGTATCGCGCGAATGGATCGATTTCCACCCCTTAGTATCGAGTATTCTCCTATCTCAGCGATCCTTCGATAAACGGGATTGAACTATTGCATATTATCTCGTTGCATCGAGATTCATAATGGTGATCGAAATTTTAGAACGGTGACGTTGGCACACAAAATCCCTGGACCAAAAACCTCTACTTCATCCCTTACAACAAAATTTGTTTTTTCCCACCTTAATTACATTTGCTTCCAGATTTCTCGGTCAAATATCATTCTCCGGCTTTTGTCCATGTTTCGTAACTCGCTCGAAAACATTCGTTAAGATAATCACAAACGAGACAATAAGAAAATCGTACGTGCTCGTTTCGTATATTCAGTTCCAGTGCACTAATCCTCGTCGCGTTTACCTCGCGCGCAGAATTTTTTGTTTATTTCCCCCCGGCAAATTTGTAGACCAGTTTACCGAGCATCTCCGGTGTACCGAATACATATCTCCCTATTTGCGAGGGCCCGGTGCGAATGCGGATGCAATTAATCTTTTTTTTTTCCCCTTTTTTTCCTCGTCCGGTGGTCCTCACATACGATACGGCTCACGGTGAAGTGGTCGACGTTTATACTTTCCTGCACGGCTCAAACGAAGCTGCACGTTTCTGCAATTTGAATCCTTATGCAAGGGAATATTATGACGAGGTCACGAAGCGAGAGAGAGAGAGAAATAGACAGACAGACAGAAACAGAGACAGAGAGAGTGACAGAGAAAAATGGAGAGACAGAGCGAGAGAGCTGAAGGAGAGGAAAAAACGTGAGAGGGGCAAGCTGAGTACGCAGCAGAGTTTTAATGCGACCGCCTTTAGCTTTTATACACTATAAATATATATACCTATATATACGTGTATATACCAGTATATATAGGTGTATATACTGGTGTGGAGAACGAGGTAGAAAACTAGAGAAAAGCGACGAGTCGAAAAAAACGACAGAGCCGCGTGAATTAACTGGCCGCGGCTTTCATTCTATCGTATCGTTCGTGGCTTTGCTCGAGAGGGACAGAAAGAACAAGAGAGGCTCTCTTCCAAAAACTCGTATTCTTTTATACGAACCGCTAAGTTCCCCCTTTAAGTGCAAATCGCGATAATGCCATGGACGAGAGAGAAAGTTTTTTTATCGCTAATTGTAAAATCTACATGAAAAACGCGAAGATCTATTTTTCTCTAAACAATTAATTCGTGTGTAAATCTGGAAAAAAGCGTGAAAAATCTTATCCGAATGTAAATACGTTTTTTTTCTAAATGTTAAAAACGTCGCGCGGTTCCATAAATAGATATTGCACCCCTGACAAAACATCGAGGCTTTCATAGAAAAAAATACTTTGTTTTCATGAAATAGGGGTTGTTTTTTGTAAAGGAACACAAATGCATAAAAATAAATGGCGATTCGATGGATAGAAAATGTGTAATTACCGATGTTGTTAAAACCGCAAAAGAAACAAATATTTTACACACTCAGCGAGATGTATGGCAATTTTTTTTATAAGTGTCCTCACGTAACGCGTAAAGATATTGATCTTTTGAGAGAAGTCTTAGCGGGTATACTTGCTGACACAATTCTTTTTCTTCTTCTTCCCCAAGTCCCTCATCGAGTGCCACGTCTCTAGCAGATTCGAGGACTCTCGCCCGTCTCTTTTTTCCTCTCGGAGACTTCTAGCACGCGCGTACGTATACACGATGGCTGCTCGGACGAGGCGAAGCGGCCGTTAAAGCTCGTCGTTTCCGTGGACACGGCGTAACGCAGTCTCCCCTCTTTGTGAGAGGCTTTTCACCCTTTCCGGCCCGGATGACTCTCGTCGACTGGGGAGCGTCTCGAGGAAGCAAATAAGTCGCCTCTACCACCTAGAGACATACATATAGTTACACGTATAGTTACTCGTGAAGACTTCTCGACAGGCTTGGTGGATTTTCAGCCTCTCGCGTTTCCGTCGCACCTTTCCATTCATCCACGGAGCGAAAGACGTTGCAAAATATTTTTAATTTTGTTTTTTCGTTTTTGCGGGTATTCGCAATATAGGGAATACTCGCTGTTGCCTCTTCCAGTCTTTGACATTCCTTCTACAAGGACCAACGAGGACAATCTCGTCGCCATGGGGGAGACAAAATAAATTCTTCTTCCTCGACCCCTTTTCTGAAAATTAAGGTTCTCATTGGACTTTCGCCCATTTTGTGATTATGGACTCGTTGCCAAAATGTCATTCTTGTTTCGCTAAAAATAATAAAACGAGTCAAAGTCAAACGAAAAAGAGCTTTTTCGGGATAATTGTGTATTCTTAATTGATAGTTATAATTAATCATTGAACATCGATCATTCTCATAATGTTCTGAATTGCTCTTTCCGATTAATGATTATTCTCATTATAGAATAATTTTGATAAATGTTGGCTTGTTGAAACTTGGCGCGAATTTCGAATTCCGTATATATATTAGAGATTTTGCGAAAGAACGGCGCGATCAATTCGTCTTTGTCCTCGTAAAGGTGAAAGACATAAAAAAAACTCCGGGGGAAAGAAGCGCGAGACGGTGAGGGTAGGGAGAGATAGAGACGAGATAGAAGAGAAAAAGGAAAGGAGGCAATTGAAATCTCCTTTTCAGCATGAACAATGACCTCTCTCGCTCTTCCGACCCCCTCCCCGTGTCTCTCGTTACACAGTTGATCGCCCGTTTCCTCCTAGTTATACCCCGAAAAGTGTTCTTTAATGCAGAACAATGAAGAGTACGGCCCCACAGAGTGAGGACCGCGCATCACCAAAGCTCTCTCCCATTTATATCACTTTCACTCACCCTCTCTCTCTCACTCTCTCTCTGTCTCACACTCTCTCTTTTTCTCTCGCTTCGTCTACCGCTGAAACGTCGTTTAGAATTCGTTTTGCATAATTTCAGGATTCTCATCCGTTTGCCACCCGTGGTTCGTGGTTCCTCATTCGTATAACTTACAACGTCACCTTCCTCACGTGATTATCAAAATCACAGACTCATTCACCCCTATGCGATTACGTTTGCCCCAAGGGGTAGCTCAAACATGTCACTTAGATGTATAAACGGATCTAATATTCAATAAATGCTAAACTTTGATATCTAGCGCGATAACAAATATGCTTTCGTCTCTATTTTTTTTTCATTTTTGACGGAAGTGACAGTAAATTATAACGAGGTTTTTAATATTCTACTAATGTCGCAACGAAAGATTTGCTCAACTTTTTTAACGATTCAGCGTCAAAAAAAGTTCAATCGTACTTCATAAGAAAGATATTCGAAACTAAAAGAAGAATCGCGATTATAAAACGAGCTTGACGATGAGCCTCATTGAATACGAGGCACTCGAGGGACTGTCAGACTTTTCAGACTGGATATTCATGAGGTTCTTAAAGTTTTTACCGGCTCGGCAGGGTGAGGAAGCGAGAGGCTTTTCCTCATCCCTGGTACGGAGAATCGAATTCGACCCCTCTTGCAACAAGGTTTATGTCGCTGACTGAGAGCATATACATATCTATATACGTATAAAGACGAGTCAGAGAACCTCGAGAGCCCAGGGGGTTGCAGAAACCGTCTCGTATTCAAGTTCTCGCATATTGACTTGCAAATGACGTGTAAATGTGTACAAATCCATTAGATGAACGAGGCGGGCGAGAGACGAAGATGAAATAGAGGGAGAGAGGAAGGGAGGGAGATAGAGTGAGAGAGAGGGAGACAGAGAGAAAGAGAGAAAGATGGAGAGAGCGGTGGACGGTACTCAAGCCGTACGAAGGCAACTGCCTCAGAGTAAGTGGGAGTTACTTTGGCCCTTAGCTTCTCCTGGTTATTAATTTTCCGACTGTACATACGTCGGTGACATATATATCCTGTTTGTATATGTAACAATGGTATACATGGATCCTGCGGACACAAAGACACTATGTACAAAGCCCTCCATGACAAATCGATCAAAATCTTGCGACGGCGTTACAGATTTTTTCTAAAATCTCTATTTTGCAAAATGTTCATTATATTGTTTGATTTTTGTTTCAATATCGTAATCATTACAATTGCACACGAAATTGTAATTATATTTGATCGAATTTCTTCACAATTTTTATATTAGAGAAATCGAGGATTTTCAATAACTAAATAAATACTTTTACCTGATATACGCTGAACAAAAAACTGAACACACCTGAAAAATATTAGGCACTTGTTTTATGAGCTGTAAGTTTATAAAAAAATTCTAGATCAGATGTGCAACATCGACGTAATGTCTTTATCGACCCGTCATAGGATGCCCTATACGTTATTGGTCTCGACCAATCTCGCCAATGGTCACCTCTCCGCATCGTTCCCATGTCTCATTTATCGCTTCGTAGTATTCGAACTCTCCTAATTGAGGTCAGCCATCCGTAAATGTAGGTATCCCGTGGTTTTGAACTCTGCAACCGCAGCTAGCTCGATCCTCGATCACTTTCTGTCGTATCAACGATAATTAAAGACGTAATTACAATGGATAACCGTCGGAGATTACGAACGTTGTAAAAAGATTTTCAATCATTTGAACATTAGGAATTATAGTTATTATTTTTGCGATAAATATTAATATTCTTCATGCGAATTATTAACAAACGTTTCGTTGCAATTTTTATAATATCGTTGTTGTATTATTTTTCCTCGAATCATTTTTCGTCATAGATTTTATGTTCTTTTTTTATTAAAGGACGTCATTCAGGAGATTGATAATAGGTACGTTCGATTAAAATAACATTACACCCATTGGATATGAAGAATCGTGACGGACGATCGGCAAAAGTTTTAATGTACATTGAATAGTGGTCGTGGTTGTTTCGACGTAACGAGACGTGTGATTCCCGCAAGAGCGGCTGGGTGGGAGGGGTAGGGAATCCGCACAAGCCAGCTCGATCAGTAGTTACGGTCGGTGTTGGTCAGCCATCGACTCGCACGATAGCGTCCGATGGGAATTGAATGCACTGCGGTTCGTTCCTCGTTTCGGATCTTCCTATATGGGCAAACGCACATATACACACGCACAGACAGTAGTAACACTATCTATGTACATGTTTTCCAACGTGTTCTGTACATATGGGTTATTCCATATCCCAAATCGGTCAGGCTTAAGCCCTTACCAATTTTTAATTGACCGTTTAATATTTTCTCATTTTATGTTTCAATGTTTGTTGCATTCCCTGTGGGCTAAAATTCGACGGTTCATCTTTTAAATATATTCCTCTATACGTAAGCTGTCATTTCTGACACTTGTGTCAAAATTTTTTATTTAATATTTTTTTTTAAAAAACAGTATGTAGAAAAACATAATTTGCGATTTTTATGTTGGAAAATCAATAGTTTGTTCAACGTAGATTCGATTAAAAAAAAATATATGTCGCAGGGGAGCATCATGAGCATTGTAAGCGGTCGATGTTTGATGGAATGTCCTATCACGAAACTTTGTAAATTTGTCGCTCGATCCGGGATAGCTACATGCTCCCTAAACAATAATTATCGTTTCCCCTCTTCCATCTCATCTTCGCCCGAATGAGACACACTTCCTATATCTATGTACTATGCACTCATCACAAGTGAGAGAGAACAAGGACGAGAGGGTCAAAAGTAGCGATAGGTTGAGAGATTGTCTGAAGTAGAGTGTGCCTGAATAGCACTCATGCTGAAGTCAACTCCTCACCCGATAGAGGGTATTACGTAGCTTCGGAAATTCGCTCTGTATACGATAATAACCCATCAAGGGTTCTCAAGCTCATGGTACAGGGCGCCGTTCAAAAAATCCTATGAACGTTATTGAACATGTCAACGGGAAGCTTATAACAGTCCACCCTTGTGTGGAACGGAGCTCGAATGTTTTTGTAGGATATTTTCTACGGAACAATATTATCGAAAAGTTAACGTTACATGCTCCACTCATTGTCAGAGAGCAAAACACGTAAAAGTGCACTTTTTTCAGCTTTTCCCTGGAAAAGTACAACAAAACGACATTAGTAAAATAATATTCATCGTATGGACTTAGTAATCTAATATTCATTGCATGGACGAGAAGAAATTTCGTGCCTGCCCATTTTCCACAAGTCTCGGAACTAAATTGCGAATATTGTTCACATTTGACGAGGGTTGAAATTTTATTTTTGTCCAAAAAGACTTTACTGGGAGGTTGTGATATCGGAAATTTCCTATCCAACGCGAATATCATATGCACATTCTCAGTTTGATATAATTTATCGATCAAACGGTGGAATAATATGAAAAAAAATTTTGCAATACAGAGCGGCGAATTTTATGCCTCCATTATTTCGACCTATGGTTATTCTTTTTATGCGATTCTTTTGATTATACTATCCTGCTACGTTATGATGAAATTTGTTTCACAATCATATATAGTGGATGCCGAGGATTCTTCTTCTATTCCGGTGACGCATGCTCGATAATACAATGCTTTCACATCGTCGCCAACGCTGCTGATGGCCGAAAAATAACGTAGTCCCGTGCGTCTCGCATACACCCGATATTTTACTGAAGAACCAAAAAATTCGAGCTCTACAGTCATCCGGTTAAGCGTGTCCACTGGCGTTGCGAACGGGGATATCAGAGAGAGATGGTGAATAAATGGCGAGAGAGAGAGAGAGAGAGAGAGTGAGAGATACTGGACAGCAAAAGGGCGAGAGGGAAGGAGAGAGGGTTGCGCCAGTTCATTTCCCGAAATCCTCTCCTTGTTCCATTACACAAAATTGCACCCCTCCTTCCATCCCCCAATCGATATATCGACTAACGCCGTAGGACAAAAGGCGATATATTTCGGGTGTCCGAATTGCATTCGATCGCTTCTCTTTCATGCGAGCCTCCCGAGCTCATCTGCGCGAATCGTATACGCACAGGAATAACGTGGCATTTCACGTGGGCGTGCGCACCGCGATTGTATAGTTAGTGTATGCATATGCTGAGTGCTCCCGATGAAAGTAGCTAGCTGTTCGACCCATTGAACATCCTCCCCTCGCAACGTAACATTCAATAGAGCTGCACGCGCCCTCTATCCCCTTTGCCCTCTTTTATATTTATACGCATTTTCTTTTTCTTTTTTTCCACGTTTGTTCATTGGTCAGCACCTCGATGAGAGTGCAGAGGATAACGAGGAGTTCATGCCCCATTTCGATAATCCTTCGACCATACCGAAAAAAGCTCGAAACGGTTGAACGAAAAATTAATTTTAGTTCCATCCTGACCCGTATCACTTGCGCGTGCGCGCACAATATTAACGATTGCAGTGTGTAAAATAATTTTTTGCTATTCAACCGTCGTTTTAGTATGTCATTTTGCATTCGATGAAGCGAGCAGCTTTTCCCGTAACCTCGATACTATTGACGGGTTCAGTACAAAACGACAACAATCATGTTTTAACGCATATTTGTACGAAAAAAATGACAGTCTTTATTTTTCTCATATTTTATCGATCGAAATTCTTATAAATAGTTTTTCCTAATAGACATTGAGATTCATTTAAGCTTTTTGATTAATTTTTAAAAAAGCTAGGGTTTCAATAAAATGTAAATGTTGTTGAATAATTACAAATCTTTTTAACGGTTCGTTCTTATAGAAATGCAAGTTTCTCTTTTGTTTCGAAAGTTTTTTAGACTCTCGTGACATTCATGAGCGAAACTTTAGTCGATCGCTACCGAAAAATAATGAAATTTTCGCCATTCCATTACGAACATTACCCGCCAATCAGCAGAAGCGCGAAGAGGCAATTTAATTACTCAGTTGCTCGTAGAAAGGAGCCGCAATGTTCGCGTTCACGAGGCATTCGTACTGACCGTCGTCGTTCCCACCGCACGATACTTCTCGTTCTTCGTCGAAAACTCTCAACGAGATTTGCAACTTAGCCTGGCGTAAAGAAGCGGCACATTGGATAAATTATGCATATCTCCGGAGCATGAAATATTCTGTAGCGAAAAGATGGAAGATGTACACGGCCGGTGAAAGTGTGTGAAAGAGAGCGACGAGAGGATAGTGATAGAACGAGAAGCTGCTAGATAACTGGCCAGGCGGCTTCAATTCTCGTGACGTAGCTGGAGCTCCGTCGTCACGAAGCCGAGAGGTTTATATCATGAGCGTAGAGAAGCTGGAAGCTGAGTTGAATTTTCACGAGATGCATAACGAGATTCGCATTAAGGCACGAATCAGATGGTTGAGATGGGAAGAGAGGGACAGAGAGAGAGAGCGGAAGAGCGGAAGAGAGGAAGAGAGAGGAAGGAAGCGATGGTAGGAAGGGCTAAGGGAGAAACTTGGAGAGCGATATGAAATTTTGATCAGGAACGTACACGGAAGCCATGTGATAACTGAGCTGCTGGTTGCTTACGATGAAATATATATATATAGGAGCCCAGGATTACCGTTCTCTTCCGGATGGCATATCCTGCGTGGCTCAAAGGCGAAGCTTTTCCCGCAACATTAAAGCGGCGTTGTTTGACTCAACGGGTTTTTGCGGTACGTAAAGTGTAGGTTTATGGACACCCCGAGATATATACGTGCTATGGAAAAGCATTGGAGTATGGCCAATAAAAACAATGTTATACCCTTTTTTGTTGGTGCTTTCACCGAGCTCAGCTATATTTATGAATGCGCGAAGGATCGAGAATGGGTGGGGAAGTAAAACTCATTTTTACGATACGTATAAGGTTCTGGTCGAATCTTTCGAATATGAATTTATCATTTATCTGTTTACGTAAACAGGACAGTCTCGATCTAAATGGAATTAATTCAGTGCGAGCCTTTCAACCGAATATCGAATCGACGATGTCAACACGACTCGAAACACAAAATCCACCCCTCTTTTTTCTTAGAGATCTAACTGGACGTGGACGAAACGAGCTTTTAGCATGGAAATTAAGATTTGCGACAACATCAACGTGACCTAAAAATAAAATCTCTCCATATTTTCCTCGAAAGAAGGTTCGAGTGGACTGATCGTGAAACTAGAAGACTCGTTAGCTTTCTAGTCGATGGTACTGGAAAGGGCTGATTCTTCGTGGAGAAAATGATCGGAGGTATTCTCATAACGTACCGCGAAACCGGGTTACATTGACACCCCGGGTAACTTTGACAGTTTTAGAGGCTACTTTAACAGAGCACCAAAATATAGTTTAAATGTGTTCGCAGCGGTGGAAACTTCGAAAAACAGAACATTTCCGTAAATTCCAAGATATCGGAATTACCATGGTGATATTCACGTTGCGCGGAAAATTTCCGATTCCGTAACCTCTAATTGAAGCCATTTGGGACGAAATTTTTTTTTTACTCTGGCTAGATGCCGATAATCGATATTCGTAATTTACTTTCCCGACGTTTGGGGGTCCGAAAGGGTTCAAAATTTGTTTTTCACCAAAAATACTTTGTAGGGTCCGTTTTTAATCGGAAATTTCCTGCGTAACACGATTATGATGGTTTAAAGACGTTTTGGAGCAAAACAAAATTTGACCCCATCGCGGCCATCTTTTTCACGTAACCCACCTTTATAGGTCGTGAAAATCACGATTTTCAAAGTGCCGCCACGGCCACAAAAATTGAGCTATCTGGATGTTCCTTGACTGGTTCTCGAGTGCTCGGCAAGCTCTTCAAAAAGTTACTCGTGAAATTTTTAGTAAGAAGAACGAAAACGGAGGTAGAGCATCGGGAAAAGTCCATTTTTTAAGGTTTCGCAATACCATCGAAATTGGCCACATCCTCTATTCTGGTGAATTTTCATCCTTTCTCAAGCTAGAGAGCCTATGTCGATCGTAAATTTCCCGTACAACAAGAAAATCATGGTATCGTTTTCGATTTTTTAGAGTTTATAGAGCTTAAGTGGGTACATCGTTATTTCTGGGTTTTTGTATTTTTTTCCTAGAGTTTTTAAGATATCGGCTAAAATATCGTCGTAATCTTCATCAGCGAGAAATTTCCGATTCCGTAACCTCCAATTGAAGCCTTTTTGGACAACAAAAATTTCGACCCTCGCCATTTCTGAATCGGAAATTTGTTGCGTAATAAAAAATGTGGAATTTATTATGCTAAAAAAAGTTAAAAGTTACCTACAGAACCTTCCGAAACCTCTTCATGGTAATCCCGTTTCACGGTAAGCTCTCGTACAAATGAACCGAATTCTCACCGACGATGCGGAAATCACGAATCAAAATTGCACGTGTTACGGTGAACTCCTCGTGGTTTTGAACAGCATGTCATAAACGGCGACGCGATAAGTCGGGAAGAGGTTTCGTAACCTCGAATCGGTTGATAAGAAACCGTCGCAGAGCGGGTATAATGGGGTAGGTTGCTAGGAGGATCGTGTAATTGTGAATAAACCAGCGTGTGGAACCAGAATAGGGTTCGTAAGAGCGAAAAAGGTGAAAGACAAGAAGGCGATGAGGAACACGAGAAAGAGAAGAGGAGGATGGGCGGATGAAGAGTGGGTGGAGACAACGAAGACCCGATAAAACTTGCCGAACGACCCCGGGGAATCGTCGACGGAGATCTATCTTTCGTCTTTTGTTCCAGCGGTGAACCGCGCGGCAAGTTCTTCGAGAAACATGTCCCTTTATCGAGCTTTTCTCTCTCTCTCTCGTTCTCCCTCCATTTTCTTGGTATACGACGCATATCTCGCGCGGTATACTTCCGTTTGGTCGTTCTCTTGTCGTCACTATCGAATCCAGTCCCCGATGTGGATCTTAAATTCGGTCGGTAGAGATTTTATACTCCCTTTGGCAAATCGAAAATCTCAATCCCCCACCCCAATGACTGGGGTCTTTATGTACGACGAAGACAGAATAGACAAATTTGAAATATCTCCACTTGTCGATGCATACACCATTCGTTTGTTTTGTGATTTCAGGCCGTTGCTGAAACAGATCAAAAACTCTGCCGAATCTCATATTGTACTCGATTGCTCGACCGATAGAATTCATAGCGTACTCAAGCAGGCACAACAGATTGGAATGATGAGCGATTATCACAGTTATCTCATCACATCATTGGTAAATATGAACACGTTATTCATTTCGTTAATACCAAGTCGTGTTCTCTTTCGTTATTTTTTTAGGAGCGATAGGGGTTTACTTTTAAGGCCGTGTCCACTCATCGACAGTGCAATTATTACAATAAAAAATATATGAATAATTCTTAATTTACCACGATTTCGCACGAATATTAATTTTTAATGGCAAATCAGTCGATTTTTCGACAAAGAATATTAATCGCGATACGTAACGGCTACAAAAATTATTACTTCGATGTATAAGGGTTTCGCTTGGTAATTAATATTTCCGCAGATATCTGTCAAATTCATGAAATTCCCGGCGTTGTATCTAATAAATTGACTACGTCGAGTGAGAGCGCTATTTGGTCAGAGACTTCATCAATGGCGGTGCCGAGCTCATTGAGTTAATCTGATTAGTTTCACTGTAACCTCCGAATTGTTGCGGTCCCTCTCTGATTCCTCATCGAATACCTTAGTCGACCGACGTTTCGGAAATTGTTTGCAATTTCCAAACGAACCCGAATATTCCGAATCGTGGTAATTAGTATCAAATTCGTACAATTCCATTACAATTTTATTTTATCGATGTAAACTCCAACCGTATTGCCCAATCTCTCTCCGCCCCTCTTTCTCCTGTATGCACAACACGTTTATTACATACGATGTCAAACTCGTCCGTGCCATTTGCAAACAATGCATTTCTCTTTTTGCACGTCTCCACCTTCGTTTCTCTCTAAAACAAATTGAAACTCGTGCTCGGTATCGCCCAGCGGATTAATTACTCTCTTCATCGAAAATAAAAATGTTAATAAATACGCTTCTCTCGTTTTCAACTCGTTATTCATTCGATCGTTATGGCATCAAAGCACACATCGTGTACACACAACGGCTCGTTTATATTCGATTACACTTCCTTTCTCTCTCTCTCTCTCTCTCGCTCTCTCTCCCCCCTACCCATCCGATTTTCGTAATCGGCAATCAACCGATAATGAACGCGAAGCGTCGAAAGCTTTCGACGAGTCGAGAATCGAACAAAAAATCAAATCGACACTGCGAAACATCGATTGTTGGCACGGTAACATACTCCCACTCATAAATAATACGAAATTTCTACACTCGCCTGTCTTCACTCGACCACGCCAATGTCCCACAAAATTGTAACTATTTCGATTCAAAATCATGAAAAATAATGATTGTCAATTATTAAAGAAAAGATGGCAACGATAAAAAAACGTGCAATTCGAACAAGTGCTTTGATTTTCAATTAGTTCGTGATTATCGGTCGTTAATTATTCCATCACTTCGTTCAATTATTTTTTAACGACGTTTATCATTTTTTTATCATTATTCGACCGAGCTCAATCGGTGATCCCGCACGTCGATCGAAAAACTTTCATGTCGCTTGCGGTTAATCTGTATATCTATGTATAAACAGTATATATGAGCGGTATATATGTATGGCCACTACGTCTGTCACAAATGAAGACAAATGAAGTCAAGTGGAACCAATTTATTTTCATTTATTTTCGGGTAGTCGGTACATCCGAACTGGTCAAAGGCTACAAGCATACGGTAGATGTGGCGATCCATCAACGCGTCCCGAACCTTTCGGCGAGTACCTCGACGCAATTTTCTCCACCCTCGCGCGTTTTCGTACTCGCGTACCATACCCAATACTGACGTTCAACTCTACGTATACACGCAGCTGATATGTATGTGTATATGATTGCAGTATATGTTATAGCCGACGACACATGGACACTAATGGATCTTTTTCAGACTCAGTTATTATCGAATTTTCCACTTTTAGTCGCCCATCTACCCACCCGCCACCACACTCTCAACTTTCATTTGCACATTCAAATTTCGTTACCTCTGCTTTCCTCTCGTTTACATTGCACTTTTCATCCAATCCTTCATATCCCTTTAGCTCGATAACAATTCGTTACATTGTCTACTTATTCGACCCACCTTCGTTTGTTCGCTTGTTTATTTCATATGGGTTACAACGGGATTTTTTTTATATCGGCGATGGCGCATTTTTCGTTAGGTTACGGTTTAGTAACTTATAATTTGACTTACATAGAAATATTATGATGAGAACAAAGATTTTTGTTTGAGGTTGAATGATTTTTCTAATACTAAGGGAAAGTTTTTTTTTTTTGGATAGTCCGATTTTCGAAACGATTTAATCTCAGTATCGGTTTTGATAACGACACTACTTACACGAGATAAGCTCAATTGAAATTTTAGAGTAGCGGTAATCGCTTGCCCTGGCTTTTGACAGGAGAGTGTTTTATCCATAAAATATGAAAATGGGACGGGAATATTTAACGATTCGTTAGCGTCGTTACGTTACCTACGCTTTTCGCAAGTAATTAGCATAATTCAAGCTCGTTATTAATTTCATGAGGATTATGATTGCTGCAGCGTCTTTTGGCGCTTGTCGACGCGCTATGTAAAC
Source organism: Netelia inedita (assembly GCA_964017225.1). Lineage (NCBI taxonomy): Eukaryota > Metazoa > Arthropoda > Insecta > Hymenoptera > Ichneumonidae > Netelia > Netelia inedita. Next base: position 9,646,479 of record OZ024922.1, read on the forward strand.
ATTCGCAAGGATGAACACTAGTTCGTGATAAGAATGTACACAGCGAGAGTGTCGGGTCATCGCACCCTATCACGACTTTCTGGGGAGGGAGAAGAATCGCGTTGTCGTTTATTCCGACTCTGTGCTTTCTCCTTCTATATGTTTTCTCCTGTCTCTCTTATTCGTCGACTTTTTTGCAAGCTTCGTCGATTTTGTACAAGTCGATTGTATTATAGTTGATGACTCACTCACAGCCCTTCGTCCTGGATTTCTTGTTCTCGGATTTTTTTTCTGTGGTACTTCCCACTCCCTCTTACAGATCTTACCGACTTGACGGTGTACGATTCGAGCGGTCCACAGCTTTTTTCGTCACTGCGGTCACGCCGTATCTCGATTTTTCCGGGTGACATATCGTTCCAAGCTTTCTTGTTCCGTTCTTTCTTTTCTCCCTCTTGTATATCGTCAAGGACCAAAAACGACATTCTCACATTCGACCGGAAAAGAAAGTCTAAGAAAAAAAACTAAAAATACTTTGTGAGTTTTCGAACACAATAAAAGTTATTTTTTCAACAGTGGTTAATGTTTATTTTCGTTGAAATGACATTTATTTCATCGAGATATTCATTACTGAAAACGACTAGCCACACTGCCAACTCTTTGAACGGAATCATCTTTATTATTCAATCAATCTCGAGTAAATTAACTGAAATAATTTTTATTCGAATAATAGACAATCGTTTATTCATTGTTTAACGATCAATGAAATTCAGAGAATTATCAATGTAATCGATTATTCCATAACTCGATAAATCGAATGTAATCGACCGTTTATCAAATAATTGTTTCCGAGATACATATTTTCAGAATAATAAGATTATTTTCATCTCATCGATTTACCGAAAGGCTCGCCTCTCTCGTTTCATCGATTTTTACAAATACGCTTCAACGTAATATTCAGTTACGTAAAGCCGGGAATACGACCGTGCACGTTCGCCGCTTTCTGTTATATTGCAATTTCTTCTTTACTTGCGGCTTCATGACTGATAGAGTCGAAGGAGGGAAGAAAAAGAGAATTTCTCGACTGTATTATTCGCTAGGGGAGCAATATCGAGTATCTTGCTCGTCGTATTGCGAGCAAAGTCGCGTCCAGTCGTACCTGTGGACAATGATCGATCGGAAATTCGAAGGACCTCATCCAATCGCCAATTTCCCGTGAAATACGAATATGATATCCAAACATTTCCCGTATTCAGCAATTTACCAGTAAAAAGATAAATCCAGAAAAGTTTTGGTTTCTCTTCTAGTATTTCGCTCGTAAATAGTTCACCTCCGGATACGCAAAGAATATCGCAAGTAAAAACGAACTCTACGGAAAATGAATAAAATTGTTTAAAAATAAATCATGTAAGATCGATGCAATTTAATAAAACCTCGAAATAATCATAATACGAGACGAAAGAATATTCAATTTTGCCTTAGAAAAAATCAATTGGGTCGAATCCCTCGTAAATGTCGATCGAAAGTCCATGTGGCATTTGTCTTTGGCAACGTTTTATTTTTCGTTGGTTGTGCTCGAAAAAAACCACCTCCTTGTTGTAGAGTCACCGTATAACACGCACCACGTTACAAAACGAGTCCGGAGCACGAACATCGGGCGAAACTGCGATAGTCCGCAGTGGTGACACCGAAAAAAACCTGTAAATCTCACTGAACCGGAAGTAACACGCCCCAGCAAATCCTTTCTACCTTGAAACAATTTATTTGCGAGTACACCGGGATAGTTTGCCTCGCTACAGTTTACTTTATCATAACACGCAACGCGAGACTCAACGTACAAGAGGTCGTAAAATTCTCGAAGGAAATCTTGTTCGGGATATCGGTACGGTGTAAGAGGGCGGGGATGTCTCTCGGTAAAAAAAACACGATAAACGGCCGCCATCTAGACATGTACTCATACATATATGTGTTACTTAAACAGAGTCAACATCCTCGCTCGTCCGCTCTAACCCCGTCTCTTCATCAGACAGGATAACCTAAATTTTCGTGTCTCTCTCTATATCCCTTCTCTCATGCTTCTTCTCTCTTTCTCTCTCTCTCTCTCTCGTAACATGCAGGATCTCAACAGCGTTGACCTGGAAGAATTCAAGTACGGCGGCACCAACATTACTGCCTTCCGATTGGTCGATCCGGAGAAGCCCGAGATTCAAAAGGTCGTCCAAGATTGGATCTACGGCGAGCAGAGATACGGCAGGCAGCTCGACATGGGTCAGGGTTTCAATAAGGTGAGTAGCGAAAACATCGTCAGTCCTAGGCTTCGATGGCAAATATTTTATACGAAAAAAAAACGAAGAAAAAATTCAACGAGTTGAATCGAAGTTGAATCTTCACCCTGTCACGAGCTTATCGAAAAGAAAACAAATGTTGTCAACAAGAGATAAATAACTATTTTTGTTTTTCATCACAGCTAGTTAACGAATCCTTTAATCAAAATGTTGAACGTTATTACTTCTTTTCTATAACGAAGATTACCAGTCACAATATTCGCGTTCTGTACTTTCGCGAAACAAGAGGGGTTGACAAGGGGTGTAGGGCTTTCGCAATCAGCGATGAGCTTAACATAGTTTGCTTGGAATTTAATACCCTGAGTCACACTTCGCACAAAGTCGTATTATAATACCGCAATAATATACCATCGTACCGAAACTTAGTAATAGCGTTGGGTAAATAATAGAACTAACTATATCTATAATTATAATACCAGTAGATACGATGCAAAAACAGAAATATAATAGCTTGTGCAGCTATTTAATTTACCCGTACATTCAAGACCATGTAAATTAATTACATTTCAGTTCGAGCAACGTTATACAAATTAATGAATATTTGATCGATATTCGATTATCCAATTATCGGTTATCAATTTATTTTACGATCAAAGGCATGAATTTTCCAATGAATAAACGTAATTATTGCAAAAAAAGGTTTCATATCGCGTAAGTTTGGTCGCAATTTGATCGTCGTTTCGGCGATATGGCACAAGCGTGAAACCGGAATGCGAGAACAAAGGAAGAATATGCGCTATTGCGAGGTGGTCCCACGACTCAACTTTCAGAAGCACTTGCCCTTTTCGGGCTTTTACTAGCGCCGTCCCCTTGAACTACCGGGCGAATAGAGAAAGAGGGAGCCAAGGAACCGGAGGGAGAGTATAATAAATATAACGCGTAGGGTATAGGTACAATGCTCGAGGGCATGCCCCTGAAAATTACTTCCGCATTTTGCTCCAGGTCGGATGCTCTTACGCATACCCGTACATCATCCTTTTCCCTTGTCTTCCAGTTTCGCCGCTTCAACGAAAATTTTTACGTCGCCCGGGATACACGTCATGAATATATATCCATTGAAATCATGACTCTATGCCGTTGTAAAAAAAATCTGTTCGGAGATATATGATCCGGTTCAAATTCTGAAAAAAAAACATAAAATGTTATTCGTGCGATAAAAAAAATTGCATTTGAAATTTCAATTTTACTCGATATTTCTTATTTCATTACGCAAAATGTTGATCGGGAGAGCCAAATTAAATTTTCGTTTCCTTAAATATCGATTTCATTTTATCTCTTGCGCTAGATAGTATTTGCTTTAGCTACTGTTCAAATTTTCAAAAAATAATAAATTTTTTCCGATAACGGAAAATTGGGATGTCAAATTTTCATTTTCGTCGATATAGGTACTCAGATTTTGTTTACATAAAACGTTGATTAACGAATCTTATTTAATTTTCTATCCCGGGAAATGTTGAATTTTTTTGTCTCTCCCGCTAGCTCCTTTGTTTCATTTTTGTTCGTTTTCACTCCGACAATCTCTCCGTTCGTCGAGTCGCGTGGATTACGGCGAGTAAACGCGAAAGTCGATTAATCGAGTAAATTGAGTGAAGCGATTTCGCGTAACTGTATCAAATTAAGTTACGGTGAGCAAGCGGACGCGGGTCGAGCAGCGAAGACAAACGATGCAGCGGCAAAAGCGAAGAGAGTAAGTCCCGGGTCGTGCTAGTTTCCTCGCGACTGTTTCTCTCTCTCCCTTTCCATCTGTGCTTATATATATATATATCTTTATAACATCGTGCCGAGTCTCTCGACTTCGGACGGTTGTTAATTGTTCTTACCGGAGATTCAGTTACGTCGTTGTCGTCTCCGTAGTGCCCGCGTAGGATGAAGAAGCGATTTAAGCGCGACGAATCTCTCGACCGAAGGCTGAGGAGTGAAGGGCTGCGCGACGACCTGCAATCACTTTCGACGCATACGTTTCGAAAAACATGATCGAAAAGCGTGAAAGGGAAACCATTCGCTTCGTTTTTCCCCAAAATCCGAATTCACTTTTTGCCATTCTCATTCAACGTTATTTTTTGTAACTTGGTTGGTTGGCCGAACGAATTGGGGTGAATTTAGGAGTCTGGAAATTGCGATCCATTTTAGACGAAGATACAGTTCGTGCCGAGGAAAAAATTTATGCTACAACCTTGATAAAAAATAATTCTTACTTAAATTAACCATTAAACATTCAACAAATGATTTTTTTTTCTTTCGTTCAATCAGTCACTTTGTTAATTTGCGAGCCTTTAAGAACAATTTTATTTTCGATCGTTCGTTCGAAGAATCGCGTCTTTGAATCAAGTTTTTGGAACGAGACGAATTTATTTTTATTACCTTTCTTCCCACTTTCTATTCTACCCTTATAAACCTCTTTCCTCTTTCTCGCCGTCCCCTCTCTTTATGCTCAATACCATCAGTTCCGTTTCGTCCATTCTCTTTCTGACGTCGCACGATTTTAAATGCCAAACTCCCCGAGTCGTAATACGTGAGAGGGTGTCAATTTGCTCGGGCGTGTCTCGAAGACTACCCCTGGCTGGTATTCACGTCGTCCTCGTCGTCGTCGTTGTCGTTCGCCACTGCCAGTCCCCCGGCGGATATCCACTTTTCCCGGAGAAAAGTCATATGATCCAACTGGTCGCGCATTCGAAGTGAACAAAAAAAAGAAAAAAAAAAGAAAAAATCGTCTGGAACATCTGGCCGGTACGATATCGACGCGCGAAGGAAAGTTGAACAAAATCTCAACGCTCTGCTCTCGCTCTACCTCACCCTCTCTTTCTATCTCTCTCTCTCTCTCTCTCTCTCTCTCTCTCTTGCTCCGCGATACCTATTCATCTAGAAGTCATAACGAAACGAGTATAAAAGAGCGAGAAAAATCCAAGAGAGAGCGAGAGAGTGGGAGGGAACGGGGCGAGGCGACAGCATATATGTTACTTGAAGTTTCACGCGCGGCAGCTTCTGCTCCCGTTCGGGCGAGCGCGTTATTTTTTTCTCCCACCGTTTTTTTTTCTTTTTCATTTGCCATTTTTGCCGTCAGTCCTCCTTTTTCTCGCTCCGGCGTGCTATCATTTCGTGAGCAGATACGTGGCAAAAAAACGAAGCAAATTGGACGAGTCTCACAACCGCGATTGCCACCCTACTGAACCCTACTCTCCCTTGCCCCCCTCTTTTCCGCCGCTAACCCCGTTCCACCTATCTCGTTTCGACAAAACTTTTCTCGCAAACTTTCACACTGTCGGCGCCTCAGACTCGTCGACGTCGAGTCACGAAACAGGCCTTGCCATTCAACGCCCCGACGATATCTCCCTCGACCACTGATGGTGGCGCCGTCGTACAGTTCTAGATCACCCTGCTACGACGTTTTTTTTTTCACTTTCATACCGTGACTATTTTCATCGCGATAAACTATTATATTCGTCGTAACGATAAAATAAAAATAAAAAAAAACGGAATAAAATACGACGAAAAAGGTTTCTTCGTTTTTTAAATCGCGACATAATCAACTTTTCTTTTTATAGATTTTTGTTTGCTTTCGGTGAATCAGCGTGCGGTTCTTAATTTGAAAAGGATCGTGTAAAAATGTAGACTGTCTTTTTATACGAATGAATAATTTTTTATCGACGTTCGCACTGTCGGTAAATCGAGTCATTTGACGAAACGTCGATTATCAATCGCGTTTATCCATGATTTTACGAATTATTTTTAATAAAATAGAAAAAAATTGTTCGACGGTGTAATATGTAGTACGATCTTGTTCAGGGAGATGAATAAAAGTAAACTCGACGAGATTTTCGATTCTTCAGATTCGCAGTGAGTCTCGATGGTTCTCTCTCTCTCTATATATACACATATATATATAATACGCATACCCGTGATATCTCTCGGGACGTTCAGCTTCTTTTTTCGTGGATCCTTTCTCGCTAAATCCTTCTTACAGAGTTGCCGGAATAATTTTTCTCTCCTGGTATTTCTAGCAGCTCCATCGTTTTTTCCCCGTACCTTTTTGCCTCGTAGAATCGTTTCTGTCGTCAGCCGCCGCTCGCTTTCTCGATTTGGTCTATCGGCCTTCTTTTTTCTTCTTTATCTTCCACCAAAAGCCAAGCGCATTTTCTCTTTTGATCGTTGATCCATGGATAACCGGGTTCAACTCTCGCTGTCTATATATATATATAGGAACGAAAAGTCAGCATCGCTGCGGAAGCGGACTGTGGCGGACGAAAAGTCTCACGAGGGATAATATCGTGGCAAGGGCTGAGAATATCCTCGACTCGCTTCATATCTCTTTTACCTCTCTCTTTCTCTGTCTCTCTCTCTCTCTCTCTCTCTCTCTCTCTCTCTGTCTCTCTGTCTCTCTCTCTCTCTCTCTCTCTCTCTCTCTCTTTCTCCCTCTCTTTCTTTCTCTCCGCTTTCTTCGTTCCATCGTCATTTCGGTGGCGATCCAAGAATCTCAATTTCTCTCTCGCGCCCCTTCGACTTGCACGACCCAAGGAGTCACTTTACCACAGCGAGAAGGTCGCGCGCCACGGTTACTCCTTTGAAAATTTTGCGCATCGTTGACGGTATAATAGAATCAAAGAAAGGAGAACAACGCGACGAGAGAAGAATACGAGCGGAAAAAAGATTTCCGCAAAAGTTTCGTACCGCTAGAAGTCACTAGTCCCTTACATTTTGAAAATTTTCACTCCCACGGGAAACATTCATTTCCGGTTGAACTCTCGGATTCTTCGCGGTTGCTCGCGAAACCGTTTCGCAAAAACACGGAATGAATGGAAAGTGACTAATTACGTGCTTGAAGCGTTGCGAAAAATGACGTAAACATTGAATGGATTATTTGAAAAAATATATTAATTACGTAGCGTAATTACAGAGTATAGTGTTTTCACCTTCGTCGTAAAAAATGTAGGAACAAAGGAAGCAAAAAATAGAATTTTTTTCATTAATCTTGGAGGAAGGTGAGCTGCGTCGTACGAGAGTAATACACGTTTCTTATATAAAGCTAAAATTTGATATATCTATGTATATTTCGCGTGTATACGCGAAACCCCGAAGGACGAAAGGTATATTATATATTTACGTCCGTGTACTCGCACCACTTTCCGTGAATATGAACTTTCGAGATAAGCCCGTTAGCGCGCGTGCTCAATCTCAATATTACCGAGAGTCTGGAGTATGTAACCGGAAATGGATTTTCCCTACCCGAGTCACCAGCCACGAGCGCACCTCGAGATATCGCGCGAGAGTCGTTTCGAGTGAATATCTTCGCGCGCCCCCGTGGGTTCTGACCAACGATATGGTTTTACGCGTGTAAAAAAATAAACAACAACAACTACAACAATATTCCGGGACGATACAATTTGTTTGTAAATCAAGGATTCATTTTATATCGCAGGGAGCAATTCGTTTTACATTTCGCGGGTCATAAAGTTGTCGCGTAACGCTTTTCGAAGATCGAGAGAGTGTGGCGCGCAAAAATATATCCGTGCCGGTGCCATTGTTGCGTTTGTACTGGAACACTGTTTTTCACTTTGTCTCGTGTACGGTTCGCCCCGCGTTAACGCTCTCGGGCCATTAAAGTGTTTATTCACTCGTACGTACTACTGTCAGTCGGACTTCCGGTTCCACTGGCCGGTGTATAACTCAGCTGGTGCGAGCCACGAGACCGCACTATGTCGATGCATTCGACCAACGTCACCATCCCAACGTTCCATTATACCCGCGTAATACAGGACGTTGCAAAACTTTGTACACACGTTTTTGTCCTTGTATTCGATACAAAAAATCCACGATCTAATTAATCACATTTGTATTTTTCTATTCATTTTAAAAATTGTCCACGCGACGATTTATTTATTTATACAATTATCGTAAAACTCGAGCGATGATAATAAGCAGAACACGATATTCTCGATAACATCAAGAACAATATATATAATTTTCTATTTCAATCTTTCGTGATTACATTTTTTTTAATACTCCAATTTTAAGACAATTGATAATATCTTGATTTAGCAATTTTTCACCTGTACAAGTTTTAAGACCGAGGAACAATAGTTCGAAGTACATAAAAAAAATTACAGCTATTAAAAATTACAAAATTACAAAAACATAAAATTGAGAAAAGAATACAAAGACGAATAAAATTATACGCGAATAAAATACAAAATTTGAAAAAATTCTTGTAACAAGGGTGAGTTATAACGCAACCCAAGGTGTGATATCAGCTCAAATATAATTTTGCATCACCCTGAGTACATATATGTATATATATATGTGTCTACAAGAACCAGGGTTACGGATCTCTGCTCTATACGCCCAGTTACATCCGCATATATTTTACCCTTATAATAACATATATATATATATAGATCGTCGAGTAACTCGACCGAGCATGGTCATAGTTTGGATAGTGAGCGACGATTGTTGGCTACACATCGATTCGCATCGAAGATAATATAAACCTCCGGTGCACACGTACGAGAGATGTCCGAGAGCACACTCGAGCATATCCACCCGTAACGTTGCCCTCTGGCCCCAGGCTCGACCATGTCGATGTTTGCACTCGGCGAACGTCACCGGCATACATTCCGAATTACTCGATGATTTATTTGTGGTACGCGATATTATATACCGATTCCTCTCTCCTCTTTCTCTTTTTCTCACATTCGCCTTTTCTCCCCTTTTCACCGTTTTCATTATCAATCTATATACGTACGTTAACATATTATACATCAATAATAGGCTTTTGCACCGTCGTACATCTATTAATAATAGGCTTTGTCTCCATTTGACATAGGATCGCATTGGCACACACGCGACCGGCACACAAAGAAAATGAATCGTGTGTTTTCATTGAAATGTGCAATAACCGAAATGGGAAGGGGGTGCGCCTCGAACAATGCGCCGTAATACATGGAAAATAATTTTGTTTCATATACCCGATGACACGGGGTCATGATTCTCCGAATGGTGAATTTTGGGCCAACCCGACGTTGTAATGACTCGGCTAAGCGAAATTCCTCGATATTCATAGACATTTAAAATAAAATACGCACGCTGAAGAGTGATAGGAATTAAACAGTTAACTAAAACCCTATTCATCGCTTTCAATGCTCTCGTCATATTCGAACGATAATGATCATTCTGTCCGTTTTAATTTGTCCACGCTGCGTAAAAAATCGGAAACAGAACAACCTCACGTTCGTAAAGGTAAGTTTTTTATCACCAACAATAAAATAAATAATCCTCCAGGATGTTTTTCGTCCACGGGTTCGTATTCTCGTCTCTACGGTTACGACGCACATTCGTCGAATTGAAAATCGTAAACCATTTAATCCAGGACTGAGAGGGGGTAGGCGGTTGATAGATCGTTCCGTATCGAGAGAGAGGGAGAAACAGAGAGGAAAACGTGTGCGGTATCTATGCAAATGTTTACGAGAAATACAGTGGGGGCGATGCAGGGACCGAGCGAGCGAATGCGACGATTCAAGTATATATATATATATATATACATATATGTATATATAGAAATCTCGCGTTTCTATCTACCCCAAACTGTATAGCTTACTATTTACGTTTTAGAGAGTTTCGGACACGAGAGTCACGCACGAATTGATCGAAATAATTATAGATTATGCTCATACGCCATTTCATGAATACTTCGGGGCAAATCTTCTAAATCTCTTTGATATAGCAATACCATCGTGTATCGGGGATATATATGTTGTCGTTTCATAATACATATTACGTATGGCCTCGCGAGCACGATTATACATTCGCAACTGAAGCCAACCCCCTTTTCAACCCGGTTATCATTTTATTCGAAAAATCCATAAATCCATCCATATCGTATGCGTACAGAGAGTGCTTTGAGTACTCGGGGGGATGTGCATTTTCACTAACGTTCGCTGAAAATATTGTATCAAATATCACAAAAGCTCGATACGGAACAAAAAACAATCGGTAAAAGGATTTTCTTCTGTCATTCGTATTGGACATCGAACGATATTGGATATCAATATTTATACAGTTATGTAGCCAGTTATTTAATTATTTGCATTTTAATTGCGTTCATTAGAACCGTTTCAACTAATTATCGACCTTTGCATTATTAAATAAATCGTCCGATTGGGGTCGGGAGTGGATGGTTGAGGCAATTTGACGAATTATCAACGCGATGCGGATTGAAATTATCGCTAAATATGCAACATCGAAAATTTCAACCTGTTCTACGGTCATTGTGGATTTTACATTGAACGATGTTAATTACTGCTTCGTACATTTACGCTAACCTATAAAAATAAAATCGATCGCGTATACGTGTGTATTCAGTTGCCGGCCAAATGAGGTCAATAGGGAGAGAAGGTGCGCGAGAGGGACAAAAAAAGTAGGAAGAGTCGGTCGTGAAAGCTTATTCCTGTTTACGGTTGATAGTCCTCGAGGAGGAGATTTCGTGTTAAGACCCTTCTTTACACGTGGCCTCTCGTCGATGGAGGATCATCGACGAAAGCGTACTGCTACCGGCGTAAATTGTATCGATAAGCCTGGATAAAAGCAGTTAAGTAGCTCATCCGGGTGAAGAATTCTACATTCGCGAGGGATAGAGCGAGACGGTTCATGGAGCGTCGAACAGTGACAGGAGAGATGCGGAAAACTCGTATCGTACGAGATAAAAATATGCATAGAAAAGTAATATCCACCAGGGGTTTGACGCAGCTCAGACGCTTTCGCGATCGTTACTTCCTTAACGCGCGTCGTATAACCACTTTTCTTATTCTTATCGAATAATCTGTATATCATTTATTCCATCGAAACGAGACACCCGGTATATTATTTATCCTTTTACAATGGGCCAACCGGTATATAGAATTCTTGTTCAATAGAATCGTACGACAGAATTTAATTATCGAATAACTTGAAATTAATACTCATTTGACAAATTTCATATAAAATATGATAAAATTTCACAGATTGCAAAGTTGTTAGAATAAATCTCCAATTTTGTTGATTACAAAATTAATAAACCAAATTGTTATACATTCAAAAATTAATGAAATAATATAAAATTACATTGATATTAAAATCAATAAAGCAAAATCATATTTGATTGACTTTATGATTTTCCAAAGTTGTCCAAAAAATGCAAAAAATTGTCGAACAACCAAAACTATACATGACCGTGGGGCATTTCATATAAAATATAAAACGAATTATTTCCGTATCGGAAAATGAAAAAAAATAATAATTTACAGTTCTATCCACATACTTGTATATTTTTTATCGATGTGAATGTATCGTTAATGGTTTATTTTCACGATCGTTGACACTACAAGACTCGTTAATACAGCGACGTTGTACTCGAGGCAATCCCTTGTAAAAATATTGTGCTTAATCGAGTGTATTCCTCCCTTATATCGAAAGTCACCCCAGTATACGATACGAAAGATAATATCGAGACACGCGTATCTCATATGCTTCACTTCCTTGGCGCAGACTGAGACAGCGCTGATGTACGATGCCGTCCATCTCTTCGCAAAGGCACTGCACGTCCTCGATACCTCCCAGCTCATGGACATCAAACCACTGTCGTGCGAATCAAGTGACACATGGTCGCACGGATATTCGCTGATAAATTACATGAAAATCGTGAGTACGAGAATAGAATGAGAATAAAACTAAATAAAAGGGGGAAAAAACAATGCTAAATGATCAAGTACCTATTGTTATCGCGCGTACGTGAGCGCCGATAGTGATAAAATTCGACGAGATTCACCGCTTATAATTTATATTTCATACCGATGAATAATAATTCTTTTTGCTTCGTGCCTATTTTTTTGTTTGGCACGACGCGTTGTCCCGCTGTCGGTTGATTTATTTGGACGAATATTTACCGCGGTATTTCGTCCAAAACAGTAGGTACTCACCTATGCATATGTGTATGTGGACGCACATGAATATGTGTATATGTGTGAATATAAACCGCTACGGTAAACGAATAAAGAAAATCTTGCGGCACTGCGATAACGAGAATTTAATTCGTCGCTCCTCTGGGGTTGTGTTCTGTATATTCAAGGTAATGAACGATAAACACCGCGGTGTTGGCAGACGTACACGAGACCGTGACATTTATCAGGTCGAAAATTGTGACGGAAGGCTAATGAATCTTCTTTCATCGTTGTAAAATTCACCCCGTGAATTGCGAAATTATAATATTTTACAATCGCGTTCGTGCCGTATAGTCGACGCGAATATTTATGTGGGTCCATTGTCGTTTTTCTTTTTTTTTTTGCTCTCTTCTTTTTTTACCTCGTTATGACGCTTTTATAAAAAAGAAAGTACGCAGGGATGTACATAATCTCTCGTGTATGAAAATAATGAAAAAAATGTTTTAAATCCTACGAAAAACAAGCTTTTCGGAGATTTCGATTAATATTTTTGTTCTTGTATTTCGTTTTATTCCAATTTTTTGAGGAGACAATTAGCGAATTCGCGTTATAATCTAGATGAATTACGACGATTAAAAAAATATTTCGAAAATTTAATTGGTTCAATAAAATTGTTGAAATTTTTATATTTCATAGAGTTTTATATTTGTTTGCATCGTGAATCCGCGTAAAAGCAATTTCACCACCAATTTGTAATCTTAACGAGCTCCTAATTATCAACATTGTTGAACAATAATTTTCGACAAAAAATAAGATGGTTTTCATACTTTTTTATTTTGCTAGAGTAAAAAAAGTACGGTCGCCCACGCGTTACACGATAGGATACATAATCCGTTGGCAATTGAGTGACTGAGAATGCTCGTCATATTCTGAAGTCTCATCAACCCCGGAGATTGAGACGAAACGTGCAGCACCTGCTCACAAATTTACTCTTATCCCTCGATTCATCATCCCACCAGACCTTTCGTTCGAACCAGTTTTCCCTCCTTTTTCGTTCTTCTCCGCGGCAATTTCCTGCCTGTTTTACCTCACTCTATTTCGCATGTCGCGGAGAAAAGCGTGTGTACCGAAACGGTCTATTTTTCTTTACAACCGCCCACACATTTTTCCGTCGCGTTCCCTCAGGTTTTCACTCTGAGACGAGGATAGAAACGAGCCCCCCTCCCGATCGATACTTGACTGACCGCACGAGGGTGAAGAGAACATTTAGTTTAAGTTTTTTGTTTGTATACTAAATTCAAACAACTAAAATTTTAACCGAATGAAATTTATAAATAAGCTACGTAAAATTCGTGTTTACATTGTTACATTTAATTGCAATCCATTTTAAAATCGACAATTAAGTGATGTGCAAACTTAAATACTTAATCGAGTGCATGCTGAACTATAACCACGATGAGCTGTTTTACACGAATATCTCATATTGATCGATTACCGCTATTCAAGAATATTCGGAATTTCCAGCTTAAATTTCACGTAAATCATATTAAAATGACGTCGTTCTTAATTAACCAGTTGATGAAAATTAGCTTATATCGATTTTATCGTAAAACAGGTAGAAATGACGGGTCTCACCGGAGTCATCAAGTTCGATCATCAAGGCTTCAGATCGGACTTCACCCTCGACATAATCGAGTTAAATAGCAAAGAGGGTCTGAAGAAAATTGGCACGTGGAACAGTACCGAGGGCGTCAATTTTACGAGAAGCTTCGGCGATGTTTACACGCAAATTGTCGAGAGTCTACAGAACAAGACTTTCGTCGTCACGACGATACTGGTGAGTCGTGAAATATTGCAGCAAACCGAATGAAAAAAAGGAAAGAATAACAAACTTGCTCCTTTATTTTCCGGGCTTGCCACTCCACCCGCACGCCCGAACTTCAGCGCGAATTCCCTCTCCTCTTTTCCATTTACCAACTTCGAATACAGGTTTACTGACTTTCTATGTATATATATATATAAATATATTATTATTATTATTGTCATCATATATATATATATATACCTATATACATATATACGCGAGTAGAAAGTAGACCGAGGATCTCGTTAATCATCTCGCCGAGTAACTTTCGCGCTAATTCTCGAAAGCTTCCCCCATTCGACAATACAAACCAGCGAAATTTTGAGCGGGAACCACCCTCGAATGTTCAGCGTTCCCGTAGTAACGAAATTTTCTCCGTGCAAACATCGTCGCTCCCCTCCGACTAATATATTTCTGTGTCTCCGTCTCTTTTTCTTATATACAATACAATTTTATTTATCTTCGCGCAATAAATTAAAAAATGATTTATTTTCGGGTGAAGACCCACTAAAAAAAGAAATTATTCATTCTCGTAATGTTAAAAGCAAAAAATAATGAATTTATACGCGAAATAACAGAAACGACTTGCATCGACCGCGAGTCGAGCGTAAAAATAACGTGTGCTCTTATCTCGCCGTCGCTTCACTCTTCCATGCGAGGGTCGGTATATGTCTCGACGGTATAAAAACTTACTTAACAAAGTCGTCAACTTTTGTGGCTTATCTTGGTGGATATGAGTCCCAGGAATATTCATTCACACACACACACACATATATATATGTAAAATAATATGTTTATGCGAATATACGTGTATATACGTACCATATGGGTATAAGAGTTAAATTCTTTTGTACTACAAGTACGGTCGTGGGACCTTGCCCAAACTGTCCTTCTTAAAAACTTCGGGGCTTGTTCGCCGTCGCGAATTTACTATCGTAAAAGTGCAAGTACCTGACACCGACTGTAGGCACGTAGTGAAGTGCAAAGATGAGAGTGGAGCGCGTTTACTCTTCACTTCATTGCATCCCGACGATCGTCCTTGTCGTCGTCGTAGCCGTGATATGCCAACCTTGCCTCGGGCTAGTTTGCGTTACGGGGTACTTCTCACGACGCTGAAAACTTCCAAAAGCAGTATACCTGAATAGGATTGCTCACTTCTATGACCTTCTTCTTACTGCTGTCTCGCTTGCCCCCCCCCCTTTCTTCCCCGCCACCCTGACGTCCCAGCCCCTTAATACTTTTGTCCTTAAAGCGAATTTTTGTTGTCTTAGGTAATTAGAGCTACTCTCCATCCCTCACTACGTTGAACCCTTGCAGATCTTCATTTGAAATACTTCCAACGAGAAAATTCAGTCAATTATCTAAAACACGAATTTTTAATTTGATAAGTGAAATACGAGAGTTACGAGAATTGAAAAAAAGAATGATTGTCGTTTTTTCTTACCAAATATGGGATTATTCGTATTTATCGAGCCATAATTGGAAATATTTTTGAACTATTTAATTATTACATCGAATTATTGTTTAGAACAATAATGTTTACAAAATTTTTTTTATAATTGTATTATTCTGAAAATTTCACCCAAATCGAGCCATGTTTTACGATAAATCAAACATCGATGTATTGGCGCGTAGTCAATCGTGATGCTGATTCGAAAAAAGAGTAAACAAAAGAAAATCGATTGTACGAATATTTGCAGAGCGCCCCGTACTGTATGCGAAAGGATTCGAGCGAGACGCTGACGGGTAACGCCCAATTCGAGGGTTACAGCGTCGACTTAATTCATGCGATATCTCGAATTCTCGGATTTAATTACACGTTTCAATTGGTACCCGATGATCACTACGGTTCGCTGAATCGTGAAACTAAAGAGTGGGACGGCATGATGAAGGAACTTCTGGACCAAAAAGCCGATCTAGCCATCGCCGATCTTACCATCACGTACGATCGCGAACAGGCAGTTGATTTTACGATGCCATTCATGAATCTCGGTAAGTCGTGATTGTATGTGCCGACCTCAAATAATTGTGATTAAAATCAATTCACTCACAATCAGTCAAATAACTTATAGATTTTTTTAATTAACAAATGAATTTGATTTTATTAGATTTTCCATGAAATTTAATAATGACTCTATTAAATTAGGATTAAAACCGATTACCATCGTTATTAATCAGGTATCAGCATTCTTTATCGGAAGCCGATCAAGAAACCACCGAACCTCTTCTCGTTTCTCAGTCCTCTCAGTCTCGACGTGTGGATCTATATGGCTACCGCTTATCTCGGAGTTTCGGTTCTACTTTTCATATTGGCAAGGCAAGTGAAATTTCGTTAATCTTTTCAGAATTCGCATATGTTTGTCCTCTGAATAATCAATTGACCGGGTATGAGGGGATGGAAAAAAGGTGCAGTGTTTAAACACGATTATTTTCCTAA